>CM020517.1:9947500-11147500 GCA_009823395.1 Thamnaconus septentrionalis | reverse complement strand
GGACTCTTTTTCTTTTTTTTTTTCTTTTTTTTTACAGTCTGAAATGTGACTGCTGCCTCTCATTTCCTCATCCCTTCCCCCTCCCCCCCAACCCCCTCCCCGCGACGCAGCGATGAGTGATGGCGCCTCTGCTTCGTCTCTGACTGGCAGAGTAAACACTGTAACCGCAACGGCAAATGCTGGGAGACAAAATATGAGCGGCGGCGGAGGTAGACAGACGCACCACAACTGTGACAGCGTGCGGGCGGGAGAGATAAAGCCGCCGCGGCGTTTGGGGCAGGTGGAGCGGAGGAGGGGGGAGGGGGGGGTGAAAGCGACACAAGCCCGGTGATGATAACAGAGTTGGGAGGCAGATGCACAAGCATAGTGCAGCGGCGGAGACAGAGGCGCGCAATATGCAGAGCTATATGAATATATAAACCTACACATGGAGGCGTGGGCTGGGGAACTTCAAAAGGCGGACGGCAAAGGTGGACTTTGAACGTGGCGCTAACTAGCGCGACCCTGTCGCTCTGCAGCGCGTTTGGTTCTTTCTTTGTTTAATAAGGAGAGACGGAGGCTGGCGGGCACAAATAAGACACAAATTCATATTGTGTTCTGAATGAACAAAACAACAAATGTCTAAAACCAAAGCAGCATTTTTTTTTGTGAGTCTCACCTTAATTCCTTGTTGCCTGTAATTAAGGCTCGGAGAAAAAGAAAAGTGAGATTGAGACACAAAGGGAACACCGGAGGCAAAGTTAAAATAACAAAACTGCAAGTGCTGTAAAGGATAAAACTATTTTGTCACCATTTTGGCTTTTGGGGGGGGGTCACTTCTCCAAGGTGGGGTCGTGACAGAGAAAGTTTGAGAACCACTGTCCTAATGCCATGCAAGTCTATGGGGTCAAAAGTCAACTTTGTCCTAGAGACATGGGACCACTTGAAGGTTCATCGGGATCCCTCAAGACACAGCCACGACGTCAAATTTGGGGCTTCTAGCCCATGAGGAACCCCGAAACCCTAACCCTAATTCCAGTAGTCACCCTAACCCTAACCCTAATTCCATCCTTATAGCTAACCCTAATGCCATGCAAGTCTATGAGTGGCAAAAGTCAACTTTGTCCTAGAGACATGGGACCACTTGCAGGTTCATCGGGATCCCTCAAGACACAGCCACGTCAAATTTGGGGCTTCTAGCCCATGAGGAACCCCGAAACCCTAACCCTAATTCCAGCAGTAACCCTAACCCTAATTCCAGCCTTATCGCTAACCCTAATGCCATGCAAGTCTATGGGGTCAAAAGTCAACTTTGTCCTAGAGACATGGGGCCACTTGCAGGTTCATCGGGATCCCTCAAGACACAGCTACGTCAAATTTGGGGCTTCTAGCCCATGAGAAACCCGGAAACCCTAACCCTAATTCCAGCACTAAACCTAACCCTAACCCTAATTTCATCCTTATCGCTAACCCTAATGCCATGCAAGTCTATGGGGTCAAAAGTCAACTTTGTCCTAGAGACATGGGACCACTTGAAGGATCATCGGGATCCCTCAAGACACAACCACGTCAAATTTGGGGCTTCTAGCCCAAAAAGTGATATCGGTGCAATACAACTAACAAGGATTGGCTTTAAAAGAAAAGAAAAAGGCAAATGGATATAAACCAGTGCATTGGGACAGGAAGTGAGGCAGCAAGGGGCAGAAAGATAGCGGCGGACCAACGGGTCTGAGGGGAGGCCAAGGGTAACGTGCACAGCACCGGGCGGATATTGTCATTCCGTGCTGCAGCCCAGCGCCATCGTGTTGATTATGAGAGCATCATTTGAGACTGACAACCTTGTTCCTCCGGTACAGCATGCCAAACAAATTCCCAGCCGCCTCCTCCTCCTCGTTCTCCATCACCTCCTCCACCTCCCCCATGCGCCGCACCTCGCCTCTCCCCGGAGCCTCGCACAATAGCCGCCTGATGGGGGAGCCGAATGATTGGAGGGGGCGAGGACGGAAATGCGTGCACTCGGAGCGCCTGCCGATGCGGAGAGTTGCACGAGGAGTGGGTGAAAAAAAAAAAAAAAAAAAAAAAAGGGGAGGGAGGGAGAATGTGGGGGTCTGGTGCAGCTGCAATTAAGGAAGTGAAATTTGTGCCAGAGAAGATGTTAATTCCTCCTTTGTCCGAGCAGCTGATTGGCCGTCTCCTGGTGCGCGCCAGGCGGCTGCGATTTTGGACGCTCCTGGCCTGGCGCGGCGTCCGTCACCGGCCTCACCGTGAGCGTCGCCGTTGCACTCAGCCGCGCCGGAATGGGGCTGGAAAGAGATGCGGCGGCGGAAGCTATCGGGCTAAATTAGTCGTAGTGGCGGAGAATCTCCGCCAGTATCTTGCTCAATTAGCGAGCTTCAGAAACACAGGAGCCGAGCAAAGGTACTTTATTAATAGTCAGGTATGACCTTTCTGTGGATGAACCGAGGCTCAATGCACAGAGGACTGCTTGTAATTTTCCGACCCTGGGGGAAGGCGGAGGAGTGCTGCGAAGAGCCGAGGCCGCACGTGAGGAAACTAGCTGCACTGGGAGTGCACTCCCGAAACCATCGAAACCATCCAGTTATTCATTCTATTATCTATCAGACACAAATCCCCCTCAGACCTGCAGAAGACCCAAGACGGCCATAGCTAGGACCTGGCAATAACTCCGTAACAGAACGATAGAGAGAGAGATAGAGAGAGAGAGATAGAGATATAATAATAGTGGGACTTGATTAAAAAATGTATCAAATTAATTATGGCCTTTGTAATTAATTAATCGTAATCAATCGTGTTTTATTCGCATATCAATATTTGAGTTGGCGACACAGGTGGGAAGTAACTCAGTACAAATACTTTGTTACTGTACTTGAGAAGACTTTTCAGGTATCTGTGTATTTCATATGTTAATTAGCGAGGTCCTAACATAAATGTGTATATGCGTGTGTGTGTGTGGGCGCGTATGTGTATGTGTATGTGTGTGTTTGTGTAACAATGCATCTTACGATCATAATTGTCTGCAGAATCATTATATGAAACCACGGCAGTGAACGTGTTAAGCCCTTCGCTGTCTCTAGTGGTGATGTCATGGAACAGCGGGGTGTAGTGACCGGCTCCATCGCCATCTGGTCCCCAGGAGGAGAAGAAGGCACAGCGAGCCTCTCCCGCCACGTTACCCCACCCACACACACTTAGCTCTACAATGCCCCCCCACCTCCTACCTCCTCCACCAAACACGCGCACACACACACACACACACACACACACACACACTTTAGACTAAGGCAAAGCCAAGTTCCTGCAGTAGCACCTACGTAAACACACCCAAGCCAACACACATGCTGGCGCCAATAGGAGCATTCGCACACCCGCTCGCACACACAGACACGCATGCATGCATGCACGTACGCACACACACACACACACACACTCAGGGACGTGCAGACTTTACCACCCACTCGTTCCACAACGTGTGGTCCATCTGCTCACTGTACCAGTGGCTCTATGCAGGAAGATGGCCGAGTCCAAATCGCAATGCGACTGATCAGCTCGCTGTGTGCCTCACAGTTTTTGGAACACTTGTGAAATCATTTGGGCCTGAGCAGCGCAATTTCAGAGCTACGTGAAATGGTCACAAATATTATTTTTCTCTATTTCTCCTCTAAAATAAGTCACACTAACCATTAAAAAGTCTGGCAGATCCATTTTCAAAGTACCCCCATTTGAAAAGTTGTCAGACAGTCAGGATATGACCAGGCCTGTCGGCTTTGAATTCAGAAGAATCAAGTGGGACCGGTTACACTTTTGCTAAACTTAGTTTGTCAACGAGCCATTGGTAGTAGAGAAATCTGATTGGCCTGTTTCAGATGTCAGGTGCTTTTTCGTATTCCAAACATTTTCTATGTTCTCCCAGTTGGAATATGAAATATGTCCCATGGATACAAAAAATCCTCCGGTGTATTAGGCTAACTAAGCAAGTTGAGCAGCTACATTTCATTAACGAAAAAAATATCTGACATATATTGGCACAAGCATCAGACTCGGACAGCTTTTATCAGTTTGGCACGGCACAAATTACTGAAAACACACACTCCAGAGGTTAATACATCTATTCTCCAGGAAGCGGCAGCTTCTGCGTAAGGTCATAAAAATGCCTGGAGGCATTTAAGATAACATACAAAGATCCATGAATAAAATATGCTCCTCCACTCTGCACGGTACCTGAGGCACAGACAGTTATATCTACACCAGTGTAAACATCACTCAGGAAAGAAAATATGCCAATAAATTAATGCTGAATGAAGGATAGTCACATGCGCAAACATGCGGTGGGGGGTGGAGGCTTTTGGGGTGGGTGGGGGGGGGGCTGCTCGTGCATTCCCACCACAACTTAATGAAAGGAGTCGAAACCAAAGTGAGCCCGACTGCCGATGGGGAGCAGACTCCAAAGATCAGGCCACGGTGCAAAAGCTCCGAGCGCTCAGGTTTCGCTGGCCGCGGCTTAAAACATCACTGATGGCTGTTTCACCCTCTGACTCACTAAATTAACTCCAAATCCATTTACCAGCGTTTGCAGCTTAAGCCTTTCCAGTTTGCTTCTCTGGTCTTCAGCGGTTTCTTCTAATTGAGTTTCTACTAATTACCACAAAGCTAATGCATTGTAAGTGCCTTCTAAATCAGGGGTAAAGATTTTGCCTCAGCCCTACAAGTGCCTGTAGCGATCGTACGCACGCAGCGGCAGGACACGTCAGAAGCCTGGGGATGTTTGTGTGCGTGGAGGTGGATGTGGGGAATGGGGGAGATCGGGAAGGTGGCACCTGGCGGATCCCTCCAGACCTTCATGACTGGCGGCCTCACGTCCCACGGAGAGGATGATTGTCTGTCGCAGAGGCCTCGGTCTCCCACCTCCCCCTCTTATTCGCTTAATCCCTGAATTTGATTCCGGGCGCCAGGCAGAGGTAACCTGGCTGACTCGCCGCGCTGAGCCCTTTGATCTGCGCCGGCAAATTTGACAACAATGACTGGGCTGACGCCCGTCGGATAAATATACTCGTGGCTGAACAAATTGGCCAGTTACCTTGCGTTACCTTTGCGCCGCACTTCCACACTGAGGCAGAAGTACGCAGAAGACTTGTGGCGGCGTCGAGTTTACAGTTTGCCCCGTCTTTCATGATCATTATTTTTTCTTAGTGTTGTAGTACTCGAGATTGGTCTTGGTCTCAAGACTCGGTCTCGTCTCGGACTCTGAGGTATTTTTACTCGGTCTTGTCTTGGTCTCGAATTCCAAATGTCTTGGTCTGCTCTCAATCTCGATACTCTCTAGGAGACTCTCTTGTCTTGGTCTCGGTTGGTACTTGACTACGACACTGTTTTTTCTTCTAACTTACTCGGCGTTGTGTTGGTAGAGGAGAGACCGAGTAAACACACCGCTCCCTTACCCTCATGAAGTTGCCTGGGACCTTCACTCTCTCTGAAGACTCCTTTAATTAGGCTTTAATTGCCTTATTAGCTCTGGCTATCGATGGAGGAGGATGGGCGGCGAGGAAAAAGGTCAGGGGAGCCGAAGAAGAAGCAGCCTAACGGGGGCAAACAAACAAGTCTGCGAGAACGGGGGAGTCGGCGGAGGACGGGAGAGGCAGGCGGGAAGCGCGCAGACAGATACATGCTGGCGGACGTGCGCGGCGAGCGTGCCGCGGGAGGCGAACGTCGGGCCACGTGGGAGGGAGATGTCAGCCTGTATGAGAGAACAAAGATAGGACACGGCTGCCTCGGCAAGAACAGGCTCGGCGGCGTAACCAGGCAATTGACCCCTCACCCGTGGTGGTGGTGTGGTCGGGGGCGGGGGACGAGCAGGAGAAAGTGAGCGAGGACAGGAACGATGACTGAGAGGAAGAGGAGGCTCAGCAAAGACAGGGAGGGCGGATCTGCTTATGGTGTGACTCCTGGCAGGTGTTTTGAACCCTTTTAATTGTCCTAGTTTCTGCACCATAAAGCTCAACATAAATACGGTTGAGGATACTGAGCAGAATATGCGAAAATCATTGTGTAGCAGAAGAAAAATAAACTAAATCCAGTTTGTTTGCTGTTCTGCTGCTACTGTGCAGAGCGGCGCTCTCCCTGCGCAGCCTGCCCCTCAGAATTCACAGACTAAAAACAGCTTCGACTGCTAATTTTGTTTGTTTGGGTTTTTGGTCTATTTCTGTTTGGTTTGATTGTGATTTCATGAGCGTCCTCGCTGGCTTTTTTGTTTTTTTGTTTTTTTTTCCCTCTCTTAGTCCGTGCGTACTGACATCCATTTCAATGTTGACTCTGCCAAGGTGGAGAATGAAAGAAACTTTTAGGGATGCGAAGCTTTAGCGGGTGCCGAGGTGCGGCGAGCGACGTAGCTACGGAGGAAAGGAAGAAAACTCCCTAACATCTGTTCGGCCCAGAAAGAATACCAGCTGACATTTTTCTTCTTTTTTTTTCTATCAATGCTGTAGGCTTTGCCAATCCATCTGTTGCTATATCCAACCGCATTTCCTGGAGTGATACTATTAAAGGGTGCTAGTGGGAGTGAAGCTTTTCGCATCCGCACACATCTACAGAGGCAATACAGCAACGTTACCTCTCCACCGGCTCCCCTTCATCTGCCGCCCACTGCACACACTCACAGCTTCGCGCAGCAGCAGCAGAACTAACTTGTAACCCCACAAAGATAGAAGTCGTGCAAGTGTCGATTCTTTTTTTTTTTTTGCGTGCGCGTTTGTACCTGCAATGCTGTCTGCCTACGTGAGCGCACGGGCAAATCAATTCCCTTCCCCTGCACGTGCTTCCCCAGCCTCATTAGAACCCATTCAGTCAATCAAGCATGAATCCCTAACACAATAACATGCAAAGTGCTTTGTCTGGGTGTAATTGGCCTTGCCAGGACTGTTTTCCTCACAGACGGCGGCTCGCTCCTCTCGCCTCCTCCCAGGCCGCAGCCCAGGAGCCCGGTCCAAGAAACGCAGCTGGCTGAAGGGGGGACGGAGAGATGAAAGCAGGGCAAAGAGTGGATTTACGATTAAGAGGAGGAAAAACGAGGAGGCCAGAATGGATTAGCGGTCTACCTCCTTGGTTCGACGCACACAGTGTACGGTATTTATAAATGTAAAAAAATACATTTGTGTTCTACGCTTGCTGAGACTCCATGCTTTACTGCCTGCATTAGGCCAACAAGTGTGGCACATGCGGTCACCCAGAACTCCTCGTCTGTCACAATCACACAAGCTCCCCATTACCATGACAAGCCAGTTGACCCGCCCACCTTCCACGAGCACGCGTAAGCGCAGGCGCTCGCCCAGGAACGCATGATCGGAGATGGACATGCATCATCCATGGGTGCATAAAATGCACGCACGCGCGCACACACACACACACACACACATCCCAGTGTGTGCTCGCGCGGGCCGTAGTAGGGGAGACTGTTTGCTGTGATAGGCGTCACGGATGACTGACATTTTACCTCACAGCGACCCCACAGCCAATTTCCTGAGATTGTGCGGTTTTGTTGATTTAGCCGACGGTCAGCGCTCGCGCTTGTGTGCGCCGTCACGGCCTAATGGGTCCGCTGGCGCAGCGAGACACCGTCGAGGGCATGTGAGTCACGTAAACGGCGATATTTTGTTGGTACTGTACCGCGTGTCCGCCGTCCTTAGTGCATGCGAATGCAGGACTGAGAGAGAGAGAGAGAGAGAGAGAGAGAGAGAGAGAGAGAGAGAGAGAGAGACATTTGATTTGAGCTGAGAGGCTGCGAAGGCCAGCAGCGGCCCAAAACCTTCAAAGCGAAGTACTGCCACCTAGTGGCTGGAACTGGGAGTGAGCGGAGAAGCAACTTTTCAAACAAAAATGTGTCTGAAGGTGGTCAACCTAAATGTGAAGACATATTTTCGGCACTTACAGGCCTTTAAATGCCTAAACTTGCGCTGAACCTGAAACAGTTGTGTTTCTATTAAATAGATGCACGCAGCAGGACCGCTTTTGTTTTCATTAACAGGATCCAAATTCATAAATCACACTTCTTTCTCATTATTCCCCACGGTCCCTCAACCCCTCACAGATCAATAGCTTTGCTTGTTCCAGCAACACCTCCCAGTGTTTTCACTTGTCCGTCTCTGCATGAAGCCAATTGGATGTCCTCTCCTCTGCGGTGGTTATGCTGTGAATAAAAAAAAGCCAAATTAAATTGCTTAATTGGTTTCCTTGGAAAAGGGTAAAACGGATTTGAATTGATTACCGGTAATGGCCTTTTGTGGAACCACATTGGTATCTGCTGTTTGAGGAGGATTTAGCAAAACCAATTAATTTGGATCACCTCTTGCGCGCCGTCCTTCTGTTTCCCTTTGTGTACATCTGGGGAGCCTTTCCATCTTTGCTTTTCTCCAGCCGCTAATGCCGTCCTTCATACCTGCTAAAATATGATGATAACGCCACTGGATAACAATCCTCCAAGCCTAATTGGCCTGCGCGCTGCTATGCCGCGGCGCCGATGAAGACAGAGGCGTGTGTGTTTTCCAGGTCTGCTGCAGCGAGACTTGTCTGACAAAAGATAATATGAATCTCCCTTTCAATTAGGCTGCCTGTGCCTGTTTTGCCTGGGCTAGGCAGCTCTCAGCCGAGGGGGGGGGAGTAAGATGTCAAGGTCACGCAGGCTGATTAAATTCCCTAATATGTTCTCACCCTGTCTGCGAACCTGCTTTATTGTTTCCCACCTCCCATTAAACAATATCACAACCACACCTAATGTGACATTTGGAATGGAGAAAATTACAATCACTTAATGTGATTTCATTAATTAAATTGAGGCGACTATTGTGTGTGATTAGAACAAATGGCGTCCGCCCCACCGAGAGAGAACAATTATCTTACAGCCAGCGACTTTTATTGGCAAGTGTTTGTTTTTGGAATATTTGAATCTGCGCAAGAGAAGCAGTCGCTTGTGTGTGTGTGTGTCTGTGTGTGTGACTGTGTGTGTGTGTGAGTGAACAAAGTCACATCTGAGCGACGACTTCTTCGGCTTGACGGCAGAGCAGTAAAATTTTAACGCAGTTGTTCCAAATAGCCCGTGACATTGATGCGTTCGAGGCTCGTCATTGTGTTTGTAGCTGGCTTTATGGAGAGCAGGTCAGTGGAGCAACACTCAGGGTTCAGTAAAGATAATGGCAGTAATGACTTAAGTGCTTATGTTGCACTGGATTACACACAAAACCCTTAAGTATCACAAAGCACTGGTGATGGATGGCTGCCCTCTATAATGCTGACAAATGTTGGTCGAAGTATTTGTCGTAGAAATTAGCTAAAACACTTAAAATGCAAGACAGGTTTGAACCTGTCTGGAGCAGTGTGAAGCATTTAAAGTGACCTGTGGGGATCAAATTAAATATGAACTAGATATGTCTCAATATACAGTAGTAACATGAGGGGGGAAACAGAACCATTCTCTTTCTGTGATATTAATAATCTTTATTCATGTAAGGATTAAAAAAAAAAAAAAAAAAAGTTGTATTGCCCCCAGAACATGGATGTGCTTTCATGATTTCGACATCATGTCACAACATCACCATGGGCAAAATGCTGTATGTGACACATGCACTGTATTACCACTAGATGTCACTAAACATTACAGCCTGGCCCTTCAGTTTTCAGTAGAAGAATATATTGGAGGAAAAAAGAAATTAAACCTGCTGTTATGTGTGATAAAGTTACAAAAATATAGTTCCTTACATAAATGTAAGGAGTATTTATTGTTTTCTTAATTAACTGTTCTAGGCCAGAGAGAGAGAGAGAGAGAGAAATGATAAAGAAAATATCAGATTTTCTGTAAGAGTTTAAATGGTTTAAATTAAATGGAATGCAATCGATTAGTATTGGACAAGCCGAGCGTCATATGATCTCGTCTCATGTTTCAGGAGAAAAACCATCTTGAGGGAAAAATATTGACTGAAATAAAGGTCAAAACATAATCTTCAGAGATATTTCTCCAAAAGCCTATAGCTGTTTTATCTCAGACGGGATCAAACCGCAGAAGTGTTTGATTTCGCCCATTATTCAGACGCTCAGCCACGCTGCCACTGTCACTGCATCCTCGCATTTCACTCAGATTTCTTTTCATTTCACCTTCCTTCTCCGCATGTGGAAATTTTAGTTAACCAACCACAGAGACTGGCAGAAGAGACAAGAAAATATGATCCAAGCAAAAAAAAAAAAAATCCGCAGAAGACACAAATAGGACATTTCATTTTACCAAAGACAGATTTTTCCATACCGATGTTTTGGCTTGCAAACCTCAGGCCAGGCGGGTATCAGAGGAAGAATCTGACTCGAAAGATCAAAAACGGCTGTTTGAATTCATAATTTATGTCTTTTTGACGCTTGTTTTTGGATGTGCAGCAAGATATGAGAACAACATCCGCTTATAGAAGTGAAGTTGGTCTTCGAGCTAAATTTGCAGACAACTTAAAAGGGATAAACATGTTGATGGTTTCTGAAAACCTGCGAACCGAGAAACTGGCTCTGTTTGATATCCTGTAAACGTGTCATAGTACATAAAGCAGCACTGTGATAGGCATTTCTGCTTGCCACTGGTCCACATCACTAGTAAAGATGCCTTCAAATAACCAAGATCTCTTGCCAGAAGCAGTCATTTCAAAAAAGGAAATGCATACCTGCAGGTGCAGCACTTATCCTCTTGGCGGAATAAACATCAGCATTGCAAACTGGCGTTACTCCAGCGTATCTGCAACAACTGCTGGCTGCTTAAGTTCTACTGTAGTTCCCAATTGTACACACAGCTCTGCTGCGCAGCTGTGGGTGTTCCGATTCTGTGACATATGTCCACATGGTGGCAGTGTTTGGCATCACGGCTACAGAGAATCTTTTTTTGGGGTACTCATTCACTCATTCATTCATCTTCTATACCCGCTTATTCCTATTCAGGGTCACGGGGGTCTGCTGGAGCCTATCCCAGCTGTCTTAGGGCAAAGGCAGGGTGACACCCTGGACAAGTCGCCAGTTCATCGCAGGGCCACATAGAAACAAACAACCATTCACACTCACATGCACTAACCACTGCGCCACCGCGTCGCCCTTTTTTGGGGTACTGTATATTTTCAGTCATGTGGACTGTGGTGATTTAAACCAAACGGCAGTTTGTTCAGTCGGTTTGTTCGCTGAGACCTTGGTGTACATCTCTTTAGTGGCCTGTAGGTTCTAGAAGATGGACATTGTTGCGATAATTACAACAGGACACTCAGACAAACCAGTTTCACTGTGGTTTTCCTGGTGTAAATATCTGTGAGGAGAATCTTCTCTGCTCTTTAAGTACAGTTCAAAATAATTGTCACATACCACAGACTCACTAAACCAATATTTCCAGACATGGAACTCTGTTTCCTCCAGAGTTATTCTGGCAGCAGCAGCAACCGACAGCAGCTTCTTCCTGGCACAGTGGAGCCGACAGATCCAGTGTGACTTGCAGGAAACCACACGGCCTGAAATCTTTCACCCCGGCTTGCAGGAGTTGTGTCTCGTGTGGGAGGTGACGTGCAAGTTCGAGGATCAGCGTTGTCGGCTCCATTTCCTCAGCTCTTTGTCACGAAGTCATGGGCCAGTTGCCGGTTTCAGTTTGTGCCACCATTCCGAAAAGCTGTGGTTTCAAAAGCTTTAATACTTCCGTCATTTCAAAGGTGTAAACTTAATATTGTGAAGCTTTGATCTTTTTGTCATTTGATCATTTCGAATCTCATGCCCGACCATGTTTGTCCCTGTCATTGCATGTCCTTGTTTTCTCGTTCTACTACCAGAGCACATTGAGTTTCTGCTTTCATGGTTCAGTCCTGTTGTCTTCTCCAGTTAAAACCATTTGCTAGCTTTCCAGAATTACAGGACGTTGGCTGAGATTATTCTAATCACATATATATACGTACGTCATCCTGCTGCTTTTATTACTTGTGACGGTTTCAGTTAGTTAGTTGTTATTCAGTAACATGACAACTGGGGGAGGAGCAGGAAATAGAAGTCAATAGTAAAGTGGAAAGCAGAAAGTTCAGCAAAAACAAGGCGTGGGGGAGTGGGGTGGAAGAGACTCATGACTGCTGAGTGTTTACCACTTAAAGGAGTGATCATGTGCAAAGCAATGAAGAAACAGTCCTGAATCACATGCGTTTTCAGATAATTTTTTAGGACACCAGTGGAGCATCCTTGCACAATAAAAAAATAATCAAAAAAGAAAGAAAAGAAAAGAAAAGAATAGAAAATCCTTATAGCATATTTAGCTAGCTGTTTACAGTCTGATGGGCTAAATGCCATGCAAGTCTATGGGGTCAAAAGTCAACTTTGTCCTAGAGACATGGGGCCACTTGCAGGTTCATCAGGATCCCTCAAGACACAGCCACGTCAAATTTGGGGCTTCTAGCCAGAGTGACAGAGAAAGTTTGAGAACCACTGGGCTAAAGTGACATGGTCATTGGCAAAATACTATGCTTTTTCACAATATACTTTTGTACCACTAGATGCTGCTAAATCTTACAAACTGTGCCTTTATAACATGTCAACCTAGTGATAGTATGTGGATTGACGTTTTGAGACCATATTCTGTGGGCACTATTAATGTAAAAAATTAACTGCCAGCCTAGAAGTTGCTGCAACACAGTAAATTAGGTTTTATCATAAGCTCAAACCACTGAGCAGAGCAACACTGCTTATTCAAAACTGACGAAACCAGATTCCCACTTATGTCAATGCAAAAAAGAAACAAATCCATCAACTTTTTCTTCAAATATTTCATTTATTATCATTTTATTATTCACATTTACATCATATGAAAATTTTTAATTGCTAAAGTGCTTGATGACACAGTACAGAGATGTTCCCAAAATTTACAGAAATCAAGAGCTTCAATAGTCGTTTTCCCTATCGTTCAAGAGTCCTGTACCTGCAAGTCAAACAAGCATACATGAGAAAACAACCACAAATAACAACAAGGCAAAATACATATACTCATATTTGCAGATGTTTGATTGCTGTAGATGGAGAGATAGAGGGAAAGTGCCGTCCTCACCTGTTCAGACCAGGGGGTAGCTGGCGGCAGTAGCAACTCCACACTGGTTGTGCTTGTTCCTGCTCATCCTGATGTATCCCTTGTCACCCCAGCCTACGCCCCAGCTGCAGGAAGACACAGTTCACACATTTGGCTCTCTTTGGTAGAAAATCTGTTCACATTGTTAACAAGGTTGCTCCACGCGACTCTCAGTCAAAAAAAAAAAAGTACCATCGCTACAACAGCAGCAGGCTTTAATTAAAAAAATAAAGTGAACAGGTAAAAAAAAATTACCTGTTTTTGACCAGCCAGTAGTCCTTTCCATTGTCACTGCCGTAGCCCACAGCCAGCACACCATGGTCCAACTCTGTGCTGCTGCAGCCTGGCTCATCATACACACCTAGACATGCACCAAGCATGGGCAAACTTATGGTCCAGGGTCAAAAGGGCGAATCCCATTCAAACCTAGATTTTTGGGGCTGTTTTTAAAGAAACAAAAATGAGGATCACCTGACGAATAGAGCTGGAAGGAACTTTGAGAAGCATCGATGCCGATGGAGACGGGTCCGATGGTGGCCACGGCCTCCTTCAGGGCGTCCTCGTCGTACTGGGTCACGTCGACAAAACCGGTGCATTTTGCTCCGACGCTCGCGGGCTTGTAGCGGCAGGTGCCATCCTGATCGACGGAGGTGAGACGAAGAGTTTGTGATCATTCATTTGTGGTGCAGGGGTGGACGAATTCTCGTAAGACGGCCGGAAACTGTTTTGTTTTAGGGTTTTTTTTGTATATTTTTCTCACATCAGCCTCATAAGGGTAGGACTCCTCGGTGTCGATGCCTCCGTTGGCCTGGACGTACTTGAAGGCGTAGTCCATCAGGCCTCCGTTGCAGCCGTAGTTGCCGTAACTGCTGGAGCAGTCCACCAGCTGCTGCTCGCTCAGGGACACCAGCTTGCTGGTCTTCTTGAAGGTCTGACCCTCCAGGGCGCCGGTCTAAAAAAAAGAAAAAAAGAAAAAAAAGTGACTCAGAACCATAGAGTTTTCTGCAGCAGCGAGTAGGAAGAGGAGGCTAGTGATGAACGTACAGCACTGAAGGCCCAGCAGGAGCCACACTGCTTCTGATCCTTCACAGGAGTGACGTATCCCTTGTTCCTCCAGTCGACGTCGGTGGGCAGTTCATTTCCCTCCGGCAGCCTGAAGAAAGTGGAGCCTTGTCGGGGGCTGGAGGCGTCGAAGCGACCCAGGCAGCCCTGAGAGATCAGCTGCTGGTACTCCTCGTTTGGCTGGAGAGAGGGCGCGGAGCAGCGGAGGCGGGTTTTTCAAAAACCAAGTGGAAACTGTGACTCACACGGCGACGGCGGCGAAGGGAGAGGCGAGATCCGTCCCTGCTTACCATGTCAGCAAATTCGGTCATGCCCATGCGGTAGGACTTAATGCCCTGGTCGGCCAGGATGTTGTGAACCAGCACCACCTGACGGTTGTCCAGCCAGATCTCCTTGCGGCGAGCCTCCTCCGCGGGAGAGCTGTAGCCCTTCGCTGTCAACCAGAAGAGTAGAAGATCAAAATAGGAAGAAAGAGATACAACTCTCCTGAGAGCTCCACTTTAACTTTCACTTCATCTTAATTCTCAGAATGCACAGGGCACTGCACGAAACCTTGCCCGCTCGGTGACGCGTAAAGTAGGTCAGCACGGGAGTCTTATCTGTTCTATGACGGCAATTTGAAGCAGTTATTCTCTGTTACAACAGACTCACAGAACTTGAGTTTCCAGGCGTGGAACTCCATGTCCTCAAGTGACATTCTGGCGCAACTGGCCACGGCCAGGACTGCGGCGGCAACCAACAGCAGCTTCATCCTGGCAGGGAAGAGCAGACGGTGACAGTGTGAAACGCAGGTCGAATCTGAATTCTTCCACTGTGGCTGCCAAGTGTTTTGTCTGATGGGCGTTGAGGTGTGGCGTGCAGCGTCAGCCACCACCGCGTCGAAATCTCTTTCATTTCTTCTTTGAGTTCTTTTTCCCGTTTCTGTGATGTCATTTCTTGTCAGTGGCTGTGTGTTTTTTTTTTTTTGTGTGTGTGTGTGTGTGTGTGTGTGTGTGTGTGTGTGTGTGTGTGTGTGAGTGTGCTGTTACTCACCTTTCTCTGTCTGGTTTTGTGCTGCAGGCTCAGGTGAAATCCCTCTCAGGCTCTCTGGAGCAGGTGCTGGACCCCGGCTGAGGTTCATTCTTATATATCCTGCTGCGATCATGACCCATAACATGTTAAGTCAGGTGTTAGTCAGCTGTTCATAAAACCGCCGGGGGAGGAGCGAGGAGGGAGCAGGAGGTCAATCATTAAAAAAACATTTGCAGTGTTTTGTTTTTTTTTGCCGTCGAGAGACGTGTTTTTTTTTTTTAACTTCAACCCAAAAAAAAGGAACCAGAGGGTCCTTCTCACTGGATTTCTGAGGAAATTTCAAGGGGCTGGAAGACAACAGGCAACACCAGAAACACCGGTGGTTTCAGTCCAAGCACAGAGGGGGATTCTTACAGTAAAACCAAGCCAAAGAACACTGACAGTAATAGATGCCTGAGGTCACATGTCAAGCCTTTATCGAAAACATAAAATAAGAATGCCCGTCTTGGATGCGTGAGCGACGCCGACAGAAGCTCTTTCAGAAACTCCCACCGGCTGAAAGGCTTTTGGAAATTTGAAACACCACAAGCGTAATGACGAGAACACAAACACTTTGATACTGTTTTTGCCATGCCGAAGAAAGTCACGCTTCGGTTGTGACACACGCGCTTCCTGTTTTCAGTCAGTCACAGTTTCCAATTTTTGTCAGGAACCCGAGGACCCGAGGCTTAAGTAAACTAGACTCATCTATCTATCTGTCTGTCTGTCTGTCTGTCTGTGTATATATGTGTGGAACTATAGTTTGTAGATAGATTCTAGACTGTTTTTTTCCAAGAGGATGACAACAGAGGCAGATCTATTCTATTTTGCTTGATTTAAACTGATTGCCTACCTTCTGAGAACATTCAACTGTGACATATTGTGTCAGATGGACGTTCATACTCATTTTATGATGCGTGTCAAGCAGTGGTTGATGTTGCATGATTTGTTTGTCCATCACAAGGCCTCGTGTTGGGACAACAACAATTAAGGTTAAAGAGATTCTCTGCAGTGAGCAAAAAAAGCATGTCGTTAAACTCAATTACTGAGGTAATATTGTGTTTCTGCTCATGTCCAATAGGAGTGCAGCAGGGTTTTTTTGTTTTTTTTTTAGTGTCTGCATGTGTTTTGGTTGCTTCCCGTAAAAATATGAATTGCAAGGGGATGACACCGCATATTCTGTGTCCTGGCCATGCAAGCAAAAAAAAAGAAAAAAGAAAAAAAACATACACAACAATTTTAATTAAGTTAAAGTCACACTTTAAATCAAAATGCTGAAGGAAGAAGGTCTTTCCCCTTTTAAAAACATTTGCATAGTTTCCGAACTGGTTGTCGAGAAAATGCTCCAACGTTCTTCAAACTAAAGCAGAGAAAATGACTTTCTCACTGCTCGCTCCAAACTGAAAAAATGAGGAAAGCCTCACAGATTCTTCATGCTGTCAAATACCTGAATGTAACATAATAAATAACCAATATTGCAGAAAGAATGATGAATATTTTTGTCATTGGAGAGGAAACTAGAGTGTGTTTATTTTCGGAAAGTAAGATCGCAGCTTTTAGTTTCATATTAGAGCGTTTTAGACCAGTATCAGTTTCTTTTTTAAACATTTTGAAGCCATTGAAAAAAATAGATAAAAATATCGTGTTCCATATCATCATCTTGTCACTTGCGTTTTATTTGAAAGGAAATTTTCACAGCTAAAATTTCAGAGTTTTTTTGTTTCTGTGTTGAGCGTTTAAGGTTCACAGCACAGATCCAAAACTATCTGGCGAAACAAGACCCATCTTGCTGCAGAGAAGATTTCCACCTTCACCTTTTTCAATCATGTACTTCGGTTTTAATTGCCTCCCCGCCGTCACATGGCGGTAGCAAAAGTCGGTTTATAGAGTCACAAGTGAAACATTAACCACCTGACGTCACATGATGTATGTTATGCAAAGTGTCCCTGACCACTGCCGTGTTGTGACTGGAAAATAATGAGATTGCATTTTTTTTTTTTTTTTTTTTTTAAGATTAGTGCATATTATGTTGACTTTAAATGCTTGTTAAAGGTGTTTGGAGAGTAATTACCATGTCACCTGAGCGAATCATCTGTCCTCTAAAATTGCAGGTTAAAGTGCTTCACAGTGACTGACACATGGATGTAGCCTGAGAAAAAGAAATTGTTGGTTTTGGTTTGTTTGCATCCTATTTAATAAATCCTTTTTAACTTTTGTGCTAACACGGTTAAAGAGAAGTTTATTTTTCAGTTGTTTTTCCCATGCATATTTCTATTTCTTCTCCTCTTGTTCTGTTTTTTTCTGTCCTCCTTGTCCTCTCCCCCACATGAATGGAACTTGAAGGATGAAAGTCGTACAAAATCACCGGGATTTTTCAAATATGGATTTCAATCTGTCAACCACAAAAGGGCCAGATGTAGAAGTATTCCGTAGTTGGCCCAGATGGGTCATGCAACAATTTGTATGGTAAAATCCTGTTTTTGTGTTTGTTTTTTAGTTTTTTCAGTTAAGTCTGGTTTATTTTTTAGTTTTAATTTTGCCCTTTATTCCCTTGAAAGTCTAGGCCATGTCAAAAGTATCCCACAGATTAGATTAGCTTTATGGAAATGTATGGACTTTGGTCTGTCCACCACTTGCAGGCCGTAGCGCCATAAAGCCCCATAGTCACCTTGTGGCAAGAAACAAACCATCATAATTAAATTAAAGCTACAACACAGCAACCAAGCAAGTATTCACTTTTTCCTCAGACTTCCAATACGGCTATTTATGAGAGATGAACTTTATCAAATTGTATTAGAGGTAAAGCTAAAGCTTGCAGTCTGTGTATTGACCAGAGGAGGGCAGCACTTCATCAGAGTTTGTGGCTATTTTGCGCCTGGCCTCAGTTTTTCACCTACATTCACGTTTACAATTTAAAAAGAAAAATCTTTCTGCTGAAATAATTAATAAGCTAGCTTGTTTCTCTTAAGCTAAAGCTAATGCTCTTCGTCCAAATTCTATAATTTGCACGGATTAGGTCTGTCTTTATATACACACACACACACACACACACACACACACACACACACACACACATATATATATATATATATATAGTTTGATGGCAACTGAGACTCAATAACTTGTGATGATGTGTGCTTATTGACGTTTCATTATCATGAAGTCACAAAGGCTCCCGCAGATGCACAGAATGAGGGTTTGATCTGTAGGGACTTTCACATCCAGCGAAAGCAGCGGTGTGAGAATGGAGTGAGATGTTTGACAGGGCATAGCTGAGAGCAACGCCATCTTCTAATGTCATGACTCAATCCGTTTAACCAGTCGCATCTCTAAAGAGGGGTCGTCCTGCATACCGGACCCTTAAATTGTGACAGCGCCCCCAGCTTGGCATACCTCGGCACATAATCTGTGAATGTCGGATCAATAACACGGCAACATTTGGTGCATAGCTGGGATGGTTCTTTTCCTCTCTGGTTGCACATTGCTGGCATTCACCACTCATTCCCACTTTATAGGTGACAAAGTGTGAATGCAAGCAGGAATTCAAATGGAAGGCCTTTAAAATAAGTCAAATTGCCGAGCGCAGCCTCCATCACATCTGGCTGCGCTGCTGTCTTCAGGACCTTCACTTGGTGTTTAAAATCTTTGCATATAGGATCACCTCAAACGTTAACAACAGAGAGACAGGCTCATGTGACAGCATTTTTAACAGAGCCATGAGCTTTATTAAGAAGTTACAATTAGTTACAGCCATTCTCTAAAATGTTCTGAACACAGCATCACCTGCTACCATAACTCTGTTCGCCTGTGTACCGTTCCTGACAAGAATTGGTTGTTTTCTTTCACTCCGCAGCTGTTTCGGTCCAAAATTATTGGAGGTCCTCTGCTGAACTAATTGACATCCAGTTGGTGCACTTCTATAATTGTATAATTGTGTATAACTGATATCAGGGCAAGCAGAAATAAAGATATACAAGCTCTACTACTTTAGAGTAAAAAATATTTATTGAGATCAAAATCTTCCTGGACACAAAAAATGAGAAATTTACACACGAGAGAGAGAGAGAGAGAGAGAGAGAGAGAGAGAGAGAGAGAGAGAGAGAGAGAGAGAGAGAGAGAGAGAGAGAGAGAGAGAGAGAGAGCAAACCAAAATATTTCAGAATGACCTCAAGTTGAACATTTGCAAGATGAGATTCCTGGTCTGTTAAACACAAGCAGATAATCTGAACACTGTTTTGTTATTATTCTTTTATTACTGTTTCTTTTGAGGGAAATGACCTTATTGTGCACAAAAGGTTGATTCAGTAGACAGAGAAAAAATGTCATTGTCATTTCTGAGGCCTCCCTCTTGGGAAAAACACAAAACCCGACTCACGGCGACTCCTGAAAACACTGGCCTAGAGAGCAAACAATTTCAAAACGCACTTAAAACACCAAATAAATAGAACCACTTAACGTCAAAAAAAACGTCAAAAAAATTAAAATAAAAATGATACAACAAACCAATAAGGCATCGCGAGGACGGCCGTGCGGCATTCGCCGCTGTTGTCCCTCCTCCTGCCTCTCTCGCCTTTTGCACAGTGCAGATAAGTGGCCGGTGAAGGCCGCCGTGCCGACGAGGGAATCGAGGACGGGAGATAACCAGGGACGTTGGAGGGAATCCCTCCGCTCATCCCTGTGTCGCTCCCTCTGCGAAAGTCGGTGGCGAGCGCGCCTCTCCCCGGTCCAAACAGGCCCGCCGCGGCTCGCCACCTCTGCCAAGGGGCTGGGGTGGGGGTGGGGGTGGGGGTGGTATCGGGGGGGTTGCAACCGCACAGATTACACACAGTCTCCCTCTCTCCTCGGCTTTATCTCCATGGTGCACACGCGTCGGCCTGGAAGGCTGTACACACACACTGGCAGGGGCGGAGGCCAGGAGCACAGGGAGAGAATGGGCTGCCGGGTGGACGGAGGGGGCGGATGGGGGATCAGAGGGGAGAGGGGGGCGCGATATAAAGGGGGGACACGTGGCTTTTAATAGCGGCGCAGGTCCAGAGACTAATTGGATCTGGTAATGGCTGGTCAATGTGACTGAAGGGGCTCGTTAGAACCAGTAGAGCTCCTTGCCTTTCTTGTGCTGCTGGAGGCCTGAGGAGCAAATAAAGGACACGGAAATAATGAGCAGAACAACAACAACAACAGCAAAAAATCGACAGAACACAGGTTGTCATGGCACCTGCTACTGCCAAACATCCTGTTACAGAGGGGTCGGGAGGGAGGGATGTGGGGGCTCTGATTATAAAGTATTGTGCTCGTGGTCATGCGTGCGACACCATGGAAGGGGCTGCAGTTTGCACGCGTCCACACGTCGAGCAAGAGACTATTGTGAGTGTGGTTTTGCCAAAGCGAGAAAACCTAATCGTTATCTTTGTAATTTGGCATTTGGTGATGCTATTGTGTTGTGCGCTGATTTCAACAGAGCTGTGTTGTGCTAGATTGTGCGGTTTTTGTCCTTACAAGGAGCGCTGTGGGGTTTTTTTTCTTTTTTAAAAACTAACTGTACAGTGATGCATGCTAAATGCTAATTCCCCTCACCATGTTAAATGAAAATGTGCTGATTAAGCTACCAGAATCTTAGATAAGCCTGTGTCACCATTAAGTAGTCTTGTTTGTGACGTTGCCTTGAAAGTGTAATACAACTTCCGGTCGCAGCATTCCAATGTCCAAGATTAAGACTTTCTGCTATGTAGAAGAGACTAACATTAGCTAGCAGGCTAATGTCATTGTGCCATTTCGCTGTGTTAGCACTCGGTTTATTGTTTATTGAGGGTATGATGTGTCCATTGCTACACAATTGTCGGACTGTTTTTGGTGCACAAATGGCAGGTGTCGCACTGCTCAAATCAAGTGCAGAGGTGTGTGATTTTTGAACATACTAAAGGTTGCAGGCAAATAAAATAATAAGGTGACAATACCAGGCTAAAAGAAAAACAATAAAATAATTTGGTTGATTGATTGATTGATTGATTGATTGATTGATTGATTGATTGATACACGTACAGCACCTTTGGTGCAAAATTCAAATTGTTGTTTAATAATTAATGGCTGCACTTTGTTTGACTGTACAACCATAAAAAGTTCACCGTTGACTTGTTCGCAAGACACTATTGTTCCCTCAGAGTTTGATAGTCACTTCACACCCTCACTGATAATTGTACGGTATAGAACCAGTACAAGCCTGTAAGTTCCGCACCCACCTGGGTCCATGTTGAGCGCCAGCGTCTGGCCGACGTCTCCAGGCGGAAGCAGGCTGGGCCAGGAGGCGCCGGGCTCCAGTTTGCTCACTTCGTAGTGGCTCGGCAACGTGGGGAGGTGGGGCGGCCTCACCGTGGGCATGAGCAGCGGCCCGTAGTGCGGCTCCAGGGCGGACGGCGAGTACAGTTCGTGGAGAGGCCGCGGCGGCCCGTACGCTGGGGCCTGGGGGTACGCCCAGCTCTCGGGCGCGTGAGGGTGAGCGTGTGGGTGGGGATGACTGTGCGGGTGCTGCAGGCCCGGGTGCAAGCCCGACGCGTACGGGTCCATGGAATAGGAGGGGGGGCCCATGTCGCAGTGGGAGCGACTCTGGGGAGACGTGTAGTTGCTGTCCCAGAAGGAAGGCGGGAAGTTTCGCCGGCTGGTTGACGAGGGAGCGTCTGGGCGGGAGATGGAGGCGGAGAAGGGAGCAGATTTTAAACAGTTCATTTATGATTTTTTTTTTTTTTTTTAAATGGGGAAATGCCACCAGTTTTCCTGAATTCATTGTCTTTATTTCCTGCATTTATCTATTTGTAAAGTGGAAGCTCTTTAAAAGAAAACTTGGAATGTGATTGAATGAACTGTTTTCCACATTTAGATAATACAAATCAGATTTTTATTTTTTTTTCTGCCAGTTTGGCCAGGAAGACTTGCGATGGCTGTCGTACCAACGTTAGAGCTCCATTCAGATTTTACAACTATTGAAGTAATTGCAAAACATCTATTCCATCAATAGAGGCAGCTTCACTGCCGCTCTTTGTTCACCCTTTCAGGTTCTGACGGGAAAAAAAACAACCGACAACTGCAACATTCATGCTGATCTCTTTAGCAGCAACTAGGTTCACAGTTGTTTGCCGTGCTTTTTAAGTTTCTTCTTCTATGGATTTAACGGCCAGCTTGCAACAGTTGGTCATACTCGGAGGAAAGCCGACTCATTAAGGGCGGACTGAGAGCACATTCAGCTCGACCATCTCTCCTGTCGGGCAGACACGCAAGGCTACACCAAAGCTCCGGAGCTGTGCCAACAAAAAAAAAAAAAAAAAAAAAGAACAACACAGGCCAAAGCGTCGAAGTCACTCACATGACTGCGACACCCCGTGGCCCACATATCTTCCCGATTGGATCACAGCGTCACACTGCTCCAGACCCAACAAGACACAGAAATAAACAGATGGGGACCGACGGAGAGAGCGCCAGGGAAGGGAGTCATCCATTTAGTTCTATATAAGGCCGACGCCGTGACCCGCAGTCAGACAAGACTCACGGAGCCTTCAATCATCGCCTGTGATGACATCTCCCCCTCTTCTCCCGGCCCAGTGTTTCTAAAGGTTTCACACAAACACACACACGCACATATCCTCAGACACGCAGCTCTGCGGTAGCACCGGCCGCCTCCTCTCCACTGCCTCCTGCACCCCCACCTGTTGTTTTCTCTGCTGCCCCCCACCACCACCACCACATCCACCACCCCTCCTTTCCTCGCCCTTGACAGAATGTCAGCCGGCCCATTATACGTTTTGAGCGGTATACTTTTATATTTAGATATTCCTCTGAAAACAGACACCACGCAGCACCCCGAGAGCTAGTGTTTCCCTGCACACACACCCCACCCCCCCCCCCCCCCCATCACACGGAGCGAAGCATATATAAATCTGACGGGCGGGCAGGCGGGCGGGCGAGGCGAGGCGAGGCGGCACAGCGGGCAGCCAATGTGGGGCAAGAGCCCGAGGCGAGAGTCAGAATGGCAGCCGCCGAGACGTTTGAAGGGGATACGCCGGCGAGGCTGCGCGCTTACAGCCATGTATAAACATAGCATCTGTTGTGGGGCAGGAAGTGTGTATTGGTGCCGAAATGAAGACGTCCGGCTGAGCTGGGAAAGGGACGGTATCAGACAGAGAGCAAGAGGACTGAGACGGCAGGCCCTACATGGCTAGCCACAGGACGTCCGCAGGGGCTGCTGGGTAAAATAGATAAATGAATAAAATTGCCCACTTATCTTCGAAAAAACTTTTTTTTTTTAATCTGAAACAGAGCTTTTGTTAATGACCGTTTCAATGCTATTGCAGTCTTGCCTAACACAACTCAAAATACTATTATGGCAAAGCTGCACATGTCCCTGTTCTCAGCTCATCTCTTTACAGAAGGCAAACTAATTGTGCAAGTTTTCTCCCGCTTCCCCCGCCCCCTTTTAAACCAGAGTCAAAGGGTCCCCCGGGACGACCAACAGCTCTTTGCCTTCATGACCCCTGAGCCCTGATCCCTGACCTCCCGAGGGACAACAGTCCCGCTCAGCGGCCCTTAAGTCCTGTCACCTGATCGCTTCACCTGTCCGATTCTCTGCTGTGCTCTGCGGAATTGTCGACTCACCCTGTGTGGCCCCAAACAGCGCAGACAAACCCAACACCTGTGCTCACATAAATAAAACTGAAACTGTGAAGCCGTGCAGATATAGCGCGGCAAGTCCAAAAGAAATTGCGCTCCGTTCTGCGAACGTGAAATCGTTGTGGAGCGCAAATGCCAGAAATGCCTTGTTAAGAATTTGGACTTTGTGTTTTTTTTCTGTTTTCTGACCCCTGCATGTAATCGGATGGACTTATTTCGGAGCGGTGAGCGCTGGATACCTGTGCCCGGCTGTTCTGACGCCCGCCGTTTGCCGTCTCCGTCCAGGTAGGTGCTCAGAGCCCTGGAGAAGTGCTGGTCCACCACGCTGCTGATGTCCCCCTGGTAGTAGGTGAAGAGGACACAGCGGGAGGACAGGTACTCGGCCTCTGGGGCCTCCTGCTTCTCCTTGGGGCCCTCCTCCGGCCTCAGATGTGGGTAGGAGGAGGAGGTAGACGATGAGGAAGAGGTGGATGAAGATGAGGAGGAAGCTGATCCTCCGGTGCCCGGGCCCCCAGACATCCCCTCTGGACCCCTGGGAGTGTCCATAAAATCCCGGCAGTGAGAGGAAGTTCTGCTCAGAGCTGTGTGAGCCTGGAGGAGTCGGGCGAAGATGAGATGACAGGGTGCGGAGAGAAGGTCAGGACAGGTGTTAAAAGATCCACTATGACACATTCTGACATCGTGTTTTTTTGTTGTTTTTTTTCGCTAAACGCAGCGGAACGGCGCGCGTAAATTTCAGCCTCGTGAGCAGAGTACGAGCGCAGATTGACAGCTGTGGGAAAGCTCGGCATAGCTGAAATTACATTGAAATTACATGAAATATGATTTTTTTTTTTTTTAAATAAATAAATACAAGTCGCACAAGATAAACGCATTTGGCGACGAGCGACACAATCAGCTGTTCGCGCGCAAGTTGCGACAAACTGGCCGAAAAAAGTTGCACCAACCGTCACCTCGGCAAACTTTCTCATCGTCCCGCTACATTATATCAAAAATGTACACATTAATCTTTAAGTTAAACAAAAAAATCACACAAGAAATCTATCATAGATGCATTTCTGTCCCGACCCACCTGCAGGCTGTTGATAAAAGCTGGAGCAGTCGGCGCGTACGGTGCGTAATGTCCATAAGCTGGGTGCATAACATCCAAACAGCTCATCGTAAATGAGCGGCGTCTTCACTCTTCCCCCTGAAGCGACCTTCCTGCTCGGCGGAGTGAGACCATTCTAAGGTGTCTGTCCCGGAAAGAGGAGCGGAGCCGCTGTTCAGCGTGAAACCGGACTTGACATGGTCCCCCTCCCCGGACGCGGCAACCCTTCTCCCGCTCGGCGCGCGGGCTGCAACAGCTGCGGCGGCAAAAAACGCACTGAGGTTTATGGAGGCGGCATGACAGAGCCCTGTCCTGTACATCTCTGTGTCAACCCCTCCCACCTTCACCAGGCGAGCCCCCCCCCCCCCCACCCTCATTACCACCAACCCCCACCCCACCTTGCCAACAGTGCCACTGTAACACATCCCTGGCAAATCATTAATTGCTTATCAATGATAAACAGAAACAAACCCGGGCGTCGAGATGAGATGGTGAAGTTTCAGTGAATCACGCTGGAGACATTTCAATGCGGGAAAATGTTGATTTTGAAACACGATCCGTGACACGAATCGTCTCGGATTTAGCTTTATAATCTGTCAAAGCAATGAACACTTGTTGAATGCAATTCAGTGGATTTTCTTGCCGTGTAATGTGGCCACTTGAAAACGTTGAGCCCGGTCCAGGCTGAAAGTGTATCCATAGTCTTAAAACAGCCGTCGGTTGCCAAGTAAACCCTCGAGTCATCTGAAGTATTTAGTGTCTTCCCAGAATGACACATAGGTGTCAACTATAGGTTGCATACGCCGGCCATGCCGACATGGCGGGGAAAGGGACACTGCCGCACAAATCTGTGGCGAGTTATCGCCCGCCGGCAGCGCAAAGACAAAAAAGATCGTTTCCGCCCGGAAGGCACTCTGGGTGGCAATATTTGACGGCCGCTGGAACACAGAGGTCACCGCGCCGGCACGCCGAGGTGACGAGATAAAACAAGCTGAGCTGAGCTCTCCCACAAAAGTGCCTTTTGGTTGCCTTGTTTCAGGGAGTGTGTCTGGTGCCAGTCTTTTTGACAGGCACTTGCGTATGTGCCTGGGAGAATAGTGTGGAAAATTTGCAGAATTCCATGGACGAGTGTCAGATGAGGTGGAATGTCTCTGATGTATGCGAGCGGACGGGCTCCCTGGGGAAGTTGCGTTGTCCCTCCGCGAGACGCAGGGCCACGACCAACACCTCGCCATGTCAATCTGTGGATATCCGCTCGCAGGTAACATCTCTCATCTCATTTCTTCTCCTTTTTTTATAAGCTGCCACGCAAAGGCTCAGACGCGACGTAAGCCTTCGTTTGAGGCAAAGCCAACCTATGTAGCACAGGTCCGTTAATTGCACAGCATTGCGTACAATAAAAAAATCAAAAGAGTGTTATGACTTCAAAAAAAAACTAAAAGTTTCTCCTCATGCGGCCGCTTTGCGATGTGTGTGTGTGCTGTGCAATATGTGCTACTAGATCACACGCCGGCTAATGCGGGACAGACGAGGAGTCATGAAAGGGGGTGATGCAATGCTAGAAAGCTTACGGTTACATCAGTGTGATCAACAGCTGCAGCTGACCAAGGAGAGGAGAGGCCCCCCATTAGTATCAGTGGCCATGACTGAACGTCTCTGTGTCCCACCGGCCTTCCCTATAGTGACAGACACGCGGGGGTTTTTTCTTCACCACTAATCTCGGTCGCACTGCGCTCTCCCTGTGCAGCCATCTTCTCCTGTCAAATACGCGTGCGGTTGTGCGATGAGTGCGAGCGCGAGCGGGCGCAACCCTCCGGTCTTCAAGTGAGCAAAAGGAGGAAGACGGGGTGAAAAAAAACAGGAAACAGGCAGCTTGCAGAAGCAAAGTTCAAAAGTGAGTCAGTCAGCACATTTTCGCGTTTGTCGGGCCTGCACAACCGACTGAAATGTTGATCTGCAAAGAACAGTATGTTCAAGAGGGCACAGTTGCTCGTGTGTGTGTGTGCGTGTGTGTCTGTCTGTCTGTCTGTCTGTCTGCCTGTGCGTGTGTGTCTGGTGTCTCTGTGTCGCCACATTTACGTGTATATGCTGAAAATAAACACAGGTTACATCACTCCATGTGACCCTGCAGCTCATCAAAGCCCCGCCCCCCGGCTGAGAGAGGTCTGTCCAGGAAGTGGCCGCCATTGGCCGAGATGTTGCGGAGCCAGTCGAGGTAGTAATGGCAACCTGGTTTTTATTTAGACCCACTATTCACGTTGCAACACCGCCATTAATAGTTTATACGCCGCACTATAAATAACGAGGAGCATTAGAGAATGGACGCATACCTCTGCGGAAGTCGTATATTGTCGTGCGCTTGGGCGACACAGTGTTGCCGCGGCGCGGCCAGCGAGCATGTGGTTGTCGTCAGTTCTATGGAGCTTTTTAGGATATGAACCTGAAACCCTCCGAGCTCCCTCCTGAAACAACAAGGCCTTTATTAAGGGCTCATTCTGGCTCAGTCCCAAAGGGTCAGACCTCAAGATTCCACTGTTGTTTATGTGCCCGTGTGTGTGTGTGTGTGCGTCCGTGTGTGTGTGTCCACGACAGAGATGTACAGCTGCCCCGTTGTCCAGTTCCACACAAACTCATCTCAGCTGTTCAAAAGCATCAGTGAGTGTCATCGGACACACAAGCACGACCCCAAACCCTCAAACACATGCACACACACACACACACACACACACACACACACACACACACAGACGGACCACATATAGGCAGGTTTGGCTCCTTCATCCTGCTACACAAATGTTGGTGATAAATCTGCTGTGATAGAATGTACAAGTGTGCGGCTAATTTCTCGCCATAAAACAACTCCTGATTGTGAACACGGGCTGCCAGGTGCACATGTCAGTGACACTGATCCACAAGTTGGACACTGTCAGAAACTCTTTGTTTAAAAAAAGAAATAAATTTAAAAGAAAACATATGTTTATATCAATATGTGTTACCATGTGTTTGTGTCCTCTGACAAAAAGGAAAGATTAAGCCAAAACTAGGTAGCAATTGTTTGGTACATAAGATATTTCCGAAGTAGAGCAGCAAAACAGTTTAGAACCTTTTTTAAGGTGAAATCTTGCACTCTGCCATTAACCACTTACGCCCTTAAACTATGAGCCACAAACGTGTCGTTTATTCCAATGTAATGCATGCTGAAGAGTATGTTTTGGAATTAATTTAGGATTTTACAGGGCCTGAATCCATGGATGATTCTTTATTTATTATTCACGAATGAACTTTATATTTCAAGCAAGTCTCCATCATTTTCATCCATTGCTATAAATGTTGAACAATCAAAAGTAAATGTAGATATTAAAAGATTAGTTTAATCACAGTTAAAGGAACAATACATGTATTGTTTCTTTAACTGTTTATATTTTTTAATTCCTTCTCCCTCCATACAAACTGATAATAGAGAAATAAAGAAAACTGAGAAAAAAAATTAAACTTATGTTTTACAAATATGATAAGTGCAATTGTTTCCTTTGTGGTTGCGATTTCCAAACCTAACCCTTTTGTCTTGCGGATTTCACCAGCTGTAAACATGGCGGCAGTACGCCGACGGAGCCTCAAACGTCAAAAACGCCGCCAGCAATTTGCTCGCACTTGCTCGTATGTTCAGGGATGTTCACAATTTATTAAAAGCTAACCCCGTGAAATGGACAGAATGCGAATTAGAGACATCCTTAGGGAAGCTGACAAGTGCTACATTCCAGACATCCCATTACGGAGGGGGTGCCCTGCCGCCGCATTGCCACACGGGTCACCCGAGTTATGCACACACAATCACAAATTCACACGTTGGATACAAAAATACGGCGTGCATGCGTACGGGAGGCGCACAAGGTGCGCCGAGAAAACACTGATCCGAGCATGCGAGATTGTCACCATTCCTGGCTCACGGTGCCAGATGGCGCTGAAGTTAGAAGGGCACGATGGGTGGCAGAGGGTGGAGGGAGAGGGACATGCGGTGGGTGAACGGAGGGCAGAATCACAAATGTGGCGTGTCACATGGTCAAACAGAGGAGATTTACGACTGATCGGGTTCCACGTCGGCAGCATGGTGTCGGGGCCTCAGAATGCCGGGTATGGGGGTGAGATCAGCCTCCGCCTTTAGTTTGTACACCCTTTCTGGCATGCGTGGCCCGGTGCGACCGGCCGAGGGCAGTTTGGCGTCGGGCATGTGTTCTTTTTTTTATTGTCTGCTCTTTTAACGTCTTCCTGCTTGCATGGACTGACACGCTTCTGAATTTGCAGACGTGACGAAAACACATGCAGGACATGACGGGTTGAAGGGGTGGCGGCACAGGTCAAGTACAGGAGTGAAAGCAAGAGGGCAACCGGAGGGGAGAGGAGGGGAGAAGGCAACGCAGTGCCAAATTAGCTTCAAATAACACCCCCATGCAGACAGACGGGAAACAAGACACGCTTTTAAAATAAAAGAGCTTCTTTATCCTTCACCTATCATATCCTCCCTCCATATTCAGGTGCTGTGATTTACTCAGCAGTGACATCATGGAGACCACAGCTATTTTTATTGGCTGGTAAGGGGCCAGCCACTCTCCGTGCTATGCTCCCCGGCCAATCAGCACCAGTCAACAACCTCGGGGGGAAAGGCAGTCAAGCACCCAAAAATGATAGAGAGTTGAAAGGCAGAATATGATACTCGCATGCCATGCTACTGTCCCAGGCATGTCACACGAGTCAAGTTTCTCCTTTCGTCCCTGCCACCGTTTTTGCTTCCCATAGTTAGTGTTGTTTTACGCAGTTTGGTGTGTTTTTCCAAAGGTTTGACCTGGCGTGTAGTTTTGTTTGTTTTTTGTGTTATAAACACCATTTCAAATACATCTAAGTTGAGATACATGACGTAGTTCCCCCTGCGTCACTCATTCGTGTTGGTTTTTGACATGCATTTCTATTTTCATACACCATCACGTCTCTAAGACCATGACAAATAGTCTTAAGCAGGCACTTAACAGGAATTAAAGGGGAATAATTGTTATTTTCAACTAAAATTATATTGATCAAATGTGGAAAGGGCAACAAATTCCAGATTTAAAAGAAGTGACCTTGCGTTATAGACCGACTGAAAAGCTTTTTACTGTAATTTGAGAGACTGGAATTGTTCAATTGCAGCCTCATTAAACGGAAGAGTGACTGATTACTGTTCCTGTATATGCATGCCACGCTTAAGCACGACAAAGCCACACCGTCCCTCAAATTCTAAACTGCAACTATGAGTCCTCCTTGTGGCCGGGGTACTTAATTGCACCTTGCTTTCTGTTAACGGCGTATTATATTGACTTGTTTTTTTTTAACATGAAGTCTGTTGATATTTTTCCTGTGTGGGTGTTCATGTGTACTTCTGCTGCGTTTCTACAATAAAATCAGTACCATTCTGGATTATGTGGGGAAATCCTGGTTAAACGAAATAAATCATTGTGCAGTTTCTCTGGAGAACTGTAGAGTTTCGGGGGGAATAAAATTCATGCTACTGTTCTCCCGATGTTAGAGGTGAAAATCAAAAATAAGAAAGAAAAAGTGATACAATAGTGCTCCACGGTTTGACCGGCCTATGCATACTCCAGGCCAGTGGGTGGCGGTAATGCGCTGGTGAGCCCGTTGCCAACCGCCGTAAAACAAGAAAAGGGCCGCTCAGCCATGTTGAGGATTCTGTCAAGCAAAGTGCTGCCCGCCATTGTGTAGTAACTAGGCTCAGTAGGGAGGTAGGGGTGCTTGGCTGAAACTCTACAATAGTTAGACTAAATCTACACCCTGCCGCTTTTATTTAGAAATAAATACAATTACGCAGATTCCGGGGTGGGAAGACATGTCAGCCAGCAGCCTTCTTGAACAGGTAAAGAGAGGTATTTGCTGAAAATTTACGAGGGCCATATTTCTCAGCATCGCGACGGCGGCTAGCGGGAATAGCTTAGCTCAGAGGCAGCGGCTGTGGCTCAGTAGTGCAGTAGGCCTGACCACCTGCTAAAGGAACTGACTGCTGAAAAATATCTCTTCATCTATTTTTCCCCTTCCTCTCTTCTCATAAATCAAACCTTCATGAATCACCTGGACCCAATCCAGAGACCGAAAGGCCAAGCTAATAAAGGTAAGAAAACGTACTGGCTACAGAAGTTGACCGGGGTTCGCGTGAATTGCAGGTCGTTTGACGGTTTACGTACGGTACACTTTGAAAATGTTGCGGGCGCTGACGCGATAGCTCGACCCGTAGCAGTTGGCCCAGGGGCCTCGTAGCATTGATGTGTTATTTATTTATTTATGTTTTATCATCCACACTGGTGAATGTGTGTTCTGTTTGGACCGTCACAATTCGCAAACGGCACTTGTTACGGCTCCTCAATTAGCATTAGCTACCAGAAGACTCGCTAACATTAAATGGCAGCGCGACACAGCATCGTTTTCCTGGTGTGCCTGGAAACACTCAACTGAACGGACACCCGGGAGAAGAGTAATAATACGCCGTCCACACTCGTTGCTATCCAGCAAGTTTCCCGCGCAACACTTGTCCCTCTGTCACAGGCGTGACTCTGCCTATGTTGGCTGAATTGGTCATATTGAAAAGGGCTCTTGGCGCTCGTCAACATGGAGACGTAGCGCAACGCATACAGCTAATCACGCTGCTAGCGCGCTAAATGTTAGCGGTTGCTAAGTTAACCCAAAATGACACGTCTTCCGACATGGTTTTCCACTATTCCGGTTAGCCTCGCACTCACCACATTGGACTCAATACTCACGTACGCAACCTTAAACAACCCCTACGTGTTTTTTTTCCCTCTAAGATTTAATATTGAGCCGAGTCTTATACATTGGAAATGTTAGCTTTAGCTGAGCGCTTTTAGAAACGTGTGAAAACGGCACAACAGAAAACATCCTGTCGTGAAGGCGTCATGTTGTTTGTTATTATAGCTATTTAAACGTGATAGGTCTACGGCTAACTAGTGTCCGTGGCATTTATTACATAACTGGGTTCCATTTATCAGACCACAGAAGTGCGTTTCCTAAAACGCAATGAGTTGTTGTACTTGGAGTGCTACAGTAGTACCTAACAGTGTTATTTATGTACTGTGACTTTGTCCCGATATTCTTGAAGAAGTCAATGCAGTGCGATTGTGATGATAGTGTGAAATGACCAGATGAAATGCTACCCTATCTGCATCTAAGTGTATGTTCTCTTATTCTCCAGTGCAAAACGGAGCTGTGACCCAAAAGGATACTTTGAATGATGATGAGTTTGAGCCTTACCTGAATACTCAGGCCAGACAGGTAAGAAATATCCACTGTTTGTTGAGAGATACTGATTGTCATCTTATTTTGAAAACTTTAGAACTTAATACTGTAGAAACTGTACTGTGGTTTCTGATCCAAATTTGACTTTAGCAGAAAGAACATTAAGTCAAAACAAAGTACTTAAATGTTGAATGTCTCAAGAGCATCAATTTCTTCCTTGTACCTTCTCTGTTGTATTTTTTGAGGTGCATCATGCTTTGGTTTAGCACAGAAAATTAACTTTCATTGTTGCTAAAACATGCAATCCTTTCTTTGTTTCAGAGCAATGCCTATACGGCCATGTCGGACTCGTACATGCCTAGCTACTACAGTCCCTCCATAGGATTTTCATACTCCCTGAATGAGGCAGCATGGTCCACTGGTGGGGACCCTCCTATGCCTTACCTGGCCTCCTATGGACAGCTGAGCAATGGGGAACCCCACTTCCTTCCGGACGCTATGTTTGGCCAGCCAGGCCCCCTCGGGAGCAACCCCTTCCTGGGCCAACATGGGTTCAACTTTTTCCCCAGTGGCATCGACTTCTCGGCGTGGGGCAATAGCAGCTCTCAGGGACAGTCGGGGACACCGCAGAGCTCTGGGTACAGCAGCAGCTACACCTATGCGCCCAGCTCGCTCGGGGGCGCCAATGATCGACGGACAGTCCCCATTCGCACCTGCTGCCAACGAGCCCCTCAACAAGGCGCCTGGGATGAACAGCCTCGACCAGGGCATGGCTGGGCTAAAGATTGGCGGCGGCGCTCCTGGAGGCAACGGGGATATGGCTCCTAAGGTCATTGGCTCCGGTTTGCCGGGTGGAGGCCCCCTCGGTCCCGTATCATCCGTGATACCTCCCAACATGCCACCTGTCTCCATTGCCGCTGCCAAGCCGGCCTCCTGGGCCGACATCGCCAGCAAACCGGCCAAGCCTCAACCCAAGCTGAAAACCAAGGGCGGCATGGCCGGTGCCAACCTGCCTCCTCCGCCCATTAAACATAACATGGACATCGGCACTTGGGACAACAAGGGCACCATGCCTAAGGCTTCGGCCCCCCAGCAGGTGCCCCCGATTCCGACCAATGGGCAGCCACCCAATCAAGCGTCCCCGCAGCCGGGAACCCCTGTGGTAGGAAACCCACAAATGCCCCTCAGCAATGGACAGATGGTACCAACTGTTTCCCAGATGGGGCAGCATCAGCTCCCACCTGGGCAGCCAGGTATGGCCCAGATGCCTCAGACTTCTCTCTCCCAGGGTCCTCCTCCCCCGAGCCAACAGCAGCCCTCCCAGCCCACTCGCTGGGTGCCGCCGCGGAACCGGGCCAATGGATTCGGAGACGTCGGTGGGGGCGGGGCTGGCCAGTCCCCTCCCGCGTCCTCCGGCGTCGGCGTCGTTCCCGGGGTTCCCTCCGAGCCTCACCCAGTCTTAGAGAAGCTGCGCATGGTCAACAACTACAACCCCAAGGACTTTGACTGGAGTCCCAAGCAGGGCAGGGTGTTCATCATCAAGAGCTACTCCGAGGACGACATCCACCGCTCCATAAAGTACAACATCTGGTGCAGCACGGAACACGGCAACAAGAGGCTGGACGCGGCGTATCGCTCGCTGGCCGGCAAGGGGCCGCTCTTCCTCCTCTTCAGCGTCAACGGCAGCGGTCACTTCTGCGGCGTGGCCGAGATGCGCTCGCCCGTGGACTACAACACGTCTGCCGGCGTGTGGTCGCAGGACAAGTGGAAGGGTCGCTTTGACGTGCGCTGGATCTTTGTGAAGGACGTTCCCAACAGCCAGCTGAGGCACATTCGGCTGGAGAACAACGAAAACAAGCCGGTGACCAACTCACGGGACACACAGGAGGTACCGCTGGACAAGGCCAGGCAGGTGCTAAAGATCATCGCAGGATACAAACACACCACTTCCATCTTCGATGACTTTTCTCACTATGAAAAACGTCAGGAGGAGGAGGAGTGTGTGAAAAAGGTAACACGATCCCTGTCGAATCAAGCACACTGGGCAGAAGTGATTAAAAAATAATAACGCACATGTTCAGCAGAACCCATTATGGTCAAGTGGTTTGAATGTACATGTATTCAGCACAGCCGTCTTCTTTTAATACTAAAGGATGTGGAAATGGCTTTTAAGTGAGTTGGGAAATTCAGCCTGAAGGTGTGATTATCTTTCAGGGCGATCTCGCACTCCCGCACAAACCCGCTAGCTGCTGTGGAACTGCTCTCAACAAAAAAATTAATTTATGTTCTTTCTTTTTTTATGCTTGAAGTTATTAGTGGCTTTTAGCATTACATTGAATAATGCCGGCCGTTCTCGACCCCTGCGCCTTGCAAACCCGCTGCTAATATTTCAGAAGTGTGCGTAGGACATTAAGCCTTTTCTCTGCAGGGACTTTCACACATTCACACACCTTCTGTTCATCGCTGACAAAATCAGCTTTGCCTCTCATTGTTGCCACCACCTCGAGTCACAACCAATCGTGCTTTTCTTCAGGTTACTTATCAGGTTGAAAACTACTATTGCTTATTGATCATATCACTGGTGTAAGTGGAAGCAAGGCTTCTTTTATAAAGCAGAGTATATGCAGAAACCAGACTGGTCACGGTATGATCTCATAAACCAGCACAACCCCTGTTTATTTCGGTATTTGTGTAGAATTGCAGAGAGCAAGAATCCTTGTCACATTGTAATTGTAGACTTGTATTTGTTCCCTTCAGTTATTGTTGCTACATGTAACAAATGGACAATTGCAAGTTTCTTTTGATAGAAGCTTTGGAAATGCAAACACTCAAAGAATGTGTGCAAGTGCGATATATTGTAATTATTGTTATTATGCCACTGTACCGGTCTTGGCAGGCGTTGTATCCTGCTGCTCCCAAATAGCCTCCGCTTTGTTTCCCTTTAGCGTTCTTCTTGTTTTATCTGTTTACCAATCTGTTGTACGCCTCAGGTTTTATCACCCTTTTCAGTTTTGTTTGTGTCTAGATGCTCCTACAGGTTAGCAGATGTGTCTGTCAGTTGATGGAACGGTATGGGTTTTTTTCTTTTCTCTCTCTTGCATTCTTAATTTTGCTGCCAGAAAGACGTCTTGCATAACAGGGACAGACGATGCGAAACGTGCACAGAGGCAGGACACCGATGACTTGTGCTCCTTTATGCAAACTCATACCGAGGTGCCGCCTATGTAATATCACACCCTCCTCCATTTGCATCTCTGCATTTGTAAATGATCAGATCACAGCGTTCCAACGGCGGTTATCTCTCCGACACTGGAGTGAGCGCCTCCCCTCGGTTGTCACAGCGTCTTGTGTGACGTCCGCCGCTCTTCACACAGCTTCCCTCTGGTTCGACCCTCTGGCCCACAGCTCCCCTGATAAACACCCTTTAGTTTGGGGAGGCATTCAGGGATCCCACAAATCCGTAACGCTCACATGAAAATTTATCCGCAAGCGTCACCAGGACAGAACCTCAAACATGTTCTGTTAGTGGGCATTTTTTTAGTTCCCTCTGCTTTGTACCAGTGCACATCCAGGGGTTCTTGTTGTGAAAGTTTGGACTCTGTGTTAAGTCGGTTCTGAATTTGCGAAGCGTTTTGTTGCGGCTATCTGGTCAGTGTGCATAGCAGGAAATCATCTCCTCTGGATGCTTCATGGATCATGGATGCCGTTTCGCTTCCCTTTGAAGATTAACGTCCTGGATGGTTTTCTCAGTCTGCCTTGTGCTTTTCCAGCAGCTGTGCATTTTTTTTAACAAAGCATCCGCAACATAATAAAAACGGTAACTGACCTTCACAGACTGTTCACAGAAATTCGAGAGTGCTCGCTCGTGACGGCATTCCTGGCCCTGGCTGGAGATAAATGTTGTGGTTTACAGTCATTTGCACTGGAATCTAATTTGGAATGTTTGCGGACGGCTTCATCTGTTGTATTTTACCCTTTTCATCATAAAAGCAGTGTCGGGAAGTCAGATTACAAACTTCCTGCGCCTTAAAGTCTCAACTGCTTTCCATAAACCTCAATCTGATTTAACGATGCGGTAGTGGTGTGTATGTGTGTGTGCGTGCGTGTGTGTATTAACTGTTGCCTCACTGTTTTCTCTGTGCCAGGTGGAGGTCCAAGGCAGCGAGCCATATCCCAGCAACCCAAGCAACAGGAGTCATTACAGGTTTCAGGTAAATAGTTTCGCCTGTGATCATCCGGCCTCTTTTAAAATCAATACAGATTGTTTGTCTCGTTAAGGCAAAGACATTTTAATCCATAACTTCTGCTCTCCGGTCGTTGGTCGCTACGGTTGCGATGGTAATGGAAATGGCCTTGTGGTCTGCCTAAAGGGAGAGTTTTCCAGAAATCAGCCCCTCACGCGGCGCTTCTGGAGTTCCTTGAATGGAAAAATCTACAGCAACAAACTTGGTTTTGAGTCCTGAGTGCTGTTGCAGTCCCCGACGATGAGTGGATGTTATGGCTAAAACGCTGTGTAAACGTGACTGTTTAGAGACAAACTGTTCTAGTGGCTCCTCCAGACACTATAGAGGCACAGTAGACCTTCATCGGGCAGAACTCTGCCCCTCCATCCTTTCAATCTCAGTCTTGAGAGAACTGAAGCCTCCAAGTTTCCAGCTCCTTTGGATCTCAGCAATGTTTAACTTTGATTTTCTCTCGTGTTTCTGCTTCCCAGGAGCGCCAAGGACGAGTCAAGTAACAGTCGGTGCTTTGGTCAAAGGACTGCAAGCGGCCCACCTCCCACCCCAAAGCCCTGTCCACCCCGCGGCATCATTACATCCTGATCTCTCCAAGTTCTAACTGGGGTGAAGAATTAACCAAGGACATGAAAAACGACAACAACAAAAAAAAAACTAAATGAAGACTTTCTTGATTTCTTTTGACTTTAAAGACTTTCTTCGAACTTGTAGTAAAAACAGAAAAGGAAACGATTATTCATAGGACTACAACTAAATGCATAGCATCCTTAGGTGAAATCTTTTTTGTCCTACCCCCCCTCCATCTCCACTACATATGCTTTCCCCTCTTGTATGCTGCTTTTTTTCCTATTTTCATTTTTTTTAATGAAAGGATCATCCTCTGTTTTTAAGGTCCAAATGCAAAGTCTGTAATTCTCGCTAAAAAAACACACAATAGAAATTTGTGGCGTTTACTTCTAATCGTAAAAAAAAAAATGGGCTGTTTGTCTCATTTTCTTTGTAAACCTTCTCTCCTCCCCCCCGCCCCCACTGCCGTCTCCTCGCTCGTCATCTGAAGGAACTCACGCCCCCTACCAGTAGCCGCTGGAGGGGCTTTCTGGCTTCTCCCCAGCGGATGTCAACATTGGGCCGTTGCGACCGGCGTCACTCCGCGATCTGCTGATTCGCACTTGCCATAGTTTTTGGTTGGGAGGACTGCGGATGATGAGATCGGCCCTCTTGTTTTGTTTGTTTCTCCTGTCTTTTGCATGTGTTGGAATGTGTGCTGGTGGTGGTGGTGGGTCTGGAGGAGCTGAAGGGGAAGAACGGGGACGGAGGCGCGAGCGCTCGAAAGCAAAAGAAATGTTTAGTTGAGCTTTTGCTCGGTGTATGATTTTTATAATGTCGGAGAGAAAAAAAAATGGGCCCGGCCCCCATTGCCAACAGTTTTCATCGGACTCGATTCTTCCCCCTCGAACTTCCTCTTGGACAAGTTGATTCATTGATGCTTTGGGCTGCTTTTCTTGTTGTTTTTTTTTTTTTTGTTTCTTCCTCCCTCAGTTTTCTAAAGGCAGTGATGTGAGTGGCCTTGCCCCCACTCTTTCTATTAATCGGTTCAAAAGTAATAAACGTGGTATATTCAGCAGAACTTGTGTGCATTCCCCTTGTTTGACTGTTGAGCAGCAGGGTTTTTTCTTTCTTTTTTTTGTCATGGTCTGTCATTTGCTTCGCGTTTCTTTTTCTTTTTTTGGTCTGTTTTTCTCTTTTTATACCAGCGGAGTGTATGAGAGTTTCATCGGTCACCGTCCACTCCTCCTCCTCCTGATTTTTGAACTCACCACTTCAACCCTGCACCTCTTCCCTCTCCTGTCTGAACCCGCCCTGTCCTGCTCCACGCCTCCTCCTTCCTGACTGCTCATCATCTGTCGATATGTGCTACATCCAAACGGCTTCCACCATTTTCACGATGTTGTTGAATCAATCGCAAGGTCCTCTTTCAAAACTACTGGCTTTTGTTTGTGGCATAATAAAAAATGCTCCACAACTTGGTGTCTGGCTTTTCTCTCCTTGTTAGCCTTGTGTTTGTCACACGGGTGGTCTGTTGTTCCCTCTCTTAGAAGCTCTGCTGGAAGCTATTTGCATATTGGTGTAAACACTGCATTTCTATTTAATTCCAATTGTCTTGCTTTGAAACACTGGGTTATTCTGTATATATCCTATATTGGCGTTTAACACAAAGTTAATGTATATACTGTTGCGAGGTAAACTTCCTTCTAATCCGCCATTTTCTCTCCCCTGCAGTACAGGTGCATTACTTGCTTCGGCCGCCAGAGGGAGACATATTACACGTTTTTGCTGTTGAGTTTCCAGTCTGACTACAGCGTAGCTTCCCCAACTAGGGCCCAAACACAGAACCTCCGGCCTTCTGCAGGTTCATTTCTATTTACTTCTTTTTTCTTTATTCACTGTGTTATCAATGACGTAATAGTGCAGTGAATTATCGATCATATGTGGTCTGTGCTGTGGCCTCTCGGGTACAAAACTCCAAACTTTGCTCTGTGGACATATTTCTAAGGTTGGATTGCTATTTTTGACCGTAGCAGTGAGTAAAAACTATACTTTTTAACCTTTCAGGTCACCAATGCTTTTAATATTGAATACTCAAATGTCTTTTTAAAATACAAAATTGTGTGAAACTTGAATCCCTTCCTGTAATGGTGCAAAGCAAATAGTTCTGCATATACTGTGTTCTTAAGTTTCGCTAATGTTCTTCGCATCTATGAAACCATGGCGGTGCACCGTAAAAGTCAGGAAAATCAAAAGTCCGGTCTGTAGTATATTAAACAAAAAAATCACATCTATTTTTTATTTAAACTTGAATTATAAAATCACTAATGACACCGCTAAAATAATATAATTTAATTTAATTTTTACATAAAGACTGACTTGCAAGGTGGTCACAGTAGTTTCTGCAGAAAGCCTGGAACTTGGATCTGCTGGGTTTTGTTTTGTTGTTTTGTTGTGTTGTTTTTGTTTTTACGTAACGTCAAGTGGGACATGTGAAGGCAGACCGGGCTGTCACTGTTTGCAATGCGCTCCGTTACCATGAGGTGCCGTCACATAAAATCACGCACGGTGCGTGACCTTTCAATCGGCAGCGCACTTTACCGAAACGAACGGACGAACAAATAAATAAATATATAAACAAATAACGGGGCCATCTTCAAGCATTTCCGACCTTGCCACGGACGAGTCAGTGTCGTCACGAGGGGACGATCACCTCACGGCTGCTGCTGCTCCCTCCTGCTTTATTGGGCCACGGCGCATGTTTTGTGCGTTTATTTTGCGTCGTTGTGCGTCTGTCAGTCAGGACGAGCGTAGGAGGTGTGTGTGTGTGTGTGTGTGTGTGTGTGTGTGTGTGTGTGTGTGTGTGTTTTTAGGTGCAGGGGCGGTGGGGGATGGGTCGGCTGTCGGCGGCACGTGCCGCCTCTAGGGGATCTCCTGTGACCCTTATCTGCACGCGTCTCCGGGGACATCCCGTCGGCCCCTTCTGGGATGCAAAATACCCAGGCCATGGAGAGGAGGAGGAGGAGGAGGAGGAGGAGGAGGAGAGCGGTGATGATGGAGGAGAAAGCAGGAGGAGGCTAAAAGCGTGGAGCACGATGGCGTGGACGAGCTGAATAAGTTGCCCCGCAGCGGTAAATCAAGAAAGGAGCGTCTTCTGTGACGCCTTGCATGCTTCTCTCGTGTTGTGCACCGGGAATAAATAACTAATAATAATAGTGTGTATTTCAAAAAAAAAAAAAAAAGCATAAACAATCCCCCGTGTCGGTCGGTCCTCCTACTGGAGGTGCTGTTTACGTCAGGACCTTGTGTTGTGTAGGTGCGACGTGTCACCGGGTTCATATTGCTCTGCAAGGTCATGCTTCTGCTTTATTTCCCCTCCACCACCTCATTATCATAAGGCATCCATCTCTTTCTTCCATTAGTGACGCTTCAGCATGTCGCCAGCCCGACCTCTATTTACATGACTAAATTAGATTTCTTCTCCCCCTCCTCAACCAACCACCCCCCCCCCCCTCCTTGTGTTTGGTTTTGGGGGGAAGACAGGAGCTTATCATCAAGCTAAGGGGGGTATAAACGGCGGAGTGTAAGATAAAATGCAATATGGCAGCGGTATGAGAGAGGAAAGAGGAGAGAAGCTAGTGGTTTTGTTTTACTGAAGATTTTGACCTCTTTGGTGACGTCGAGGTGTTTTTGCGTGCGTTCAGCTCCTGTTTGGTGATTTCGGTCCCCAGCATTATTTATTTATTCATTGCATCTTAAATAGAACAAACATATTTAGCTAGATTTTAAAAGAAAACTGCAGAATAAATGAACATGCCAAGTTGATGAATGCTTTTAGCGCGTCAGGGGGTCTGTGCTGGGTCACCTGCTTGGGGTCCCTTACTGTTGGCCTATTACGCATAATGCTCCCCCACACGCACACACACACACGCACACACACAAAGAGACCAACTTCTACTCATATGCCGGTTCCTATTGAGAGCTCTGGAGACGCATAATGTGCAGACAGGCGACAGGGGCCCCCGAATGCAGCTGATGACCCCTGTGTCAATGTGCGGCACACTCCTGTGACAGGCAATAATGAAACGTCATCCCTGGGCTTATTAATGTGCAAAGACATAAAGGAATCTAATAAAGGTAACTCCTTTATTAGAAAAGGTTCTGGTCAAACTCAAAAACTGGTTTTTGACATTTTCTTTTTTTCTTTTTTTTCTGGTGCTGCCATGTTTATATTGTGGAGATTGGTTCTCTTGCGCTTTTTACACCACACTTTTTATTTTATTTTTTTTAGCTGAGATTTCACTGAATTTCTGATAAGCTTCAGCATTGCTTTGATTTAACCCGCCTGGATCTGAGTGATTCTTTTGGTCGCTGCTCATTCCATCTCCATGTTGTGAGATGTAGGTCAACTCGCTTCCCTGTCACCCACAGCCATTCTAAACTGGGACTGTTTCACGCAGGAGTCCGTGTGAGGCTCGTTATTTAAAACACTTGATGTGCTTTGGGCATTTTATTATATTATTAATTATTATGATTTCTAAGAAAAGAAGACTGGGCGGCACAAGTTTTTTCTCTGTCAAAAAATTGTATCTTTATTAAGTTTTTTTGGGCATCACTAGAAACACAAAGCAGTATTTGGCAGTTACACTTTTACACACCGACGCATCGTGATACAAAATAATAACAAAAGGAAATGTTCATGGAAATGCTTTCAGCGTACACAGAAATAAGCAGGATTCCGGAATCTGTTTGATTTAGTAATAAAAAAAAAAAAAAAAAAAGTGACGTTCTTTTCGGATTCTCATTTTGTTCTCCTGTCCTGGACTCACACAGGGCCGGTGCACGCTCATGCGTGAACCACGCAGACCTTTGAAGTGGCCCTCTGTCACCACATGGCCAATTCCCCCTTGGTGTGATCCCTCTGTCCACTTGGCGCCCGGGTCCGACGCTGCGAGCTCTGCCCACGGCTCTATCTGCACTCGTCTACCTGGGAGAAACCCGCCGTAAGTCTCGAACTGCATCCGACTCACGTCTTAATATCACCTCTCCCAGATTTGTCTGGCTGGAGCGAGCTGATCAGCGCGCGCCCATCTTAGGTCAGCGCCCGCTAACCTCTGGGGCTTAGAGCTTTCCCCTCAGCCCGCGTTAATGTCATTGCTCGTTAATCTCATCGGATTCCGGCTGGACGTCCATCTGCGCCGTTATGGTCGCCGCTCTTTTTGTCCTTTTTTTTTCCTCTCCCTTCCTCCGCTCTCTCTCTATCTCTCCCGTCCCTCAGGTGAGCGAAGACTGAGGCTTCTCTCTTGGCATTCACCGCGTGCCTTAATTGTATTGAAATTAAATCAAGGTCCACTGTGAACACAAAGAGCTCAAACCTAAAACTTCCAAAAATGTTCTTGGTTCCGTGTTTTCTTTTCGGAGGGGTTTTTTTTTTCTTCCTCTCCTTCCCTTTTGTATCCGCTTGCCGTCACTTACCCTGCTCGCAGCCACACTTTCCGCTCCCTCATTCACACAGTACATAAACACCCATCGCCAAACATCTTGACCTTGTCACGCTTTAAAGGAACAAAAAAAAAAAATGCAACACATTGTTATAATACGGCCGATCTTTGACTTTGTCTTTCGCCTCCTCTCACCTGGGATCCCTCTGCCCTGTAGACGTCCGCCCCTTTGGACGCATCAAAGTACTTTGCGTGCTCATCCCACGGCAAACGTGCCTTCTCCTATTTTCTTCGGGCGTCGCGGACAGGTTTTATTTTTTTCTTTCTTTTTCTCAAATTGGCAACGCGGATGCGACGCTTAAAAAGGTTGAAAACGATCGCGACTCGAGCCCCCGGTGACATTGCGATTCCGCCCCGAGCGTTTGCCAACCGACAAGAAAAACGTGAACAATGGGAAGGAACGGAGAGACGCACGTACGTCCGGCGATCGCCGCCGCCACCACCGCCACCATCAGCAGCTGTTGCGGCTTTTCGAGACGTATATTCTGCAGAGCGTCGTTTAAAAAAAAAAAAAAATCAAAAATCAAAATGAGAGCGAGGTGAGAGCGCACGCAGGAAAGAGACGAGGAGAGGAGGCGGAGAGAGAGGAGAGAGAGAACGCGTGCACAGCTACCTTTGTTGCGCCACGAAGAGAGCAGCAGCCCGGCTACCTGATCGCTGCCATTCCTGCAGACCGTCTTCCCCCCTCGGAGCAAAACAAAGGGACGACAACTAGATATTTATGATTGCACGCAGCCGCCGCCGCCGCTGCTGCGACGCCTCGCCGCCAGAGCTGCCCCTCCGCCGCCGCCGCCGCCGCCGGTTAAGAGCTCGGTGTGGTTTAATCAGACCAAGCAGTTCTTCATTACACTTGGTAAAGCTGTGTCGTTATCTCCCCTTATCCTCCCTCTCTCTCTCCCTCTCTCTCTCTCTCTCCCTCCCTCCCTCCCTCCTACTCTCCTCCTCGCTCCTCTCCCTCCCTCTCTTCCTCTGTGCACTCTGCGCATGTAACTATAGCAATGTACAGACCGGAGAGCGCAGATATCCCAATAGCGCGAGTCTCCGTCCTCGCGTCTCGCTCGCACGGATAAATGATTTTGTTCAGGGAAAACGTGGAAATGCCGACGCTCGACCCGAGAAATTACTCTGAAAAAACAACAAAAAAAAAACAACACAACATTTAAGCATCTGCCGCTCTGGATATCACTTACATTATTTAAATCGCTGTCAATTTAAACCCTGATGCATAAAATCACACCTCGCGCACTCCCTCCCCCCACGGTTCAAAGAGAACACTACTATCGCACACGCAGGACAGAGTTAGCTCAGATCAAACAAATCCTTCCTTTTTCTACAGACGACGTCGGCGAAAAATGCAGAGGAGGCTGCCGAGTATTTCCTCCGCCAGGTTTTCCTCCGGTGGTCCCAGGGTTTCTTTTTTTTTCTGTTGTTGTTGTTGTTTCTGTTGTTGCCGTAGTTGTTGCCGTGTCTGCGCAGCTCCATCCTGCGAAGGTCCTTGCGGGGTGGGAAAGAGGGGATCAGGCACACACGGGGTGGGGGGGGGTGGGGGGGATGGGATGGCGGACAAGGAGGCGAGAGGGGGACGGGAGGCAAGGCAGGCAGGTGTCACGCATGCAGTCGGCGGGGGGTAAAGAGGAGGAAGGAAAAATTAAAGAAGGGGAAAAAATTTTTAAATTTTACCCCAGTCACCGCCTTTTGTCTAAAAAATCAAAAAAAAATTCCATTCGGATCTGCCCAAGACAAAACCGGGAAGGTAGACAAAAAAGCCCAGGATGTGAAAAAAAATAGATATACATATATACGCCAGGCGGGTATATATATGTATAAGGATCCGAGGGAGGAAGAGGAGAAGGACAGAGAGAAGGGATGGACGGACGAGGAGGAACAGGCAACTGGCTCACGCACAGACACACTGCGCCGAGGCGAAGGCACGGGCTTCAATTTATGCTTTCTGGTTGACACCACCCCCCACCTCATATGCACACACACACCCTCTCGCAGGCTCACACACACACACACACACACACACACACACACACACACACACACACACACACACACACACACACACACACACACACAGAGCATCCCGCCCCTATCTGCCCCCGTCCCCGTCCCTGTCCCGCACTGGATGCGTGGCCCAGCTGATCAGTGCAAGAGGGATTAGCCAACAGGGCCAGCTGGCAAGGATTACACAGGCAAAGTGGGGGAGGTGTGCGTGCGTGCGTGTGTGTGTGTGTTGGGGGGTGGTGGGAATAGGATGGATAGGGGGGCAGGGGAGGGGGCTGTTGGGTGAGGAGGGTTGTCCTAATGCTGGGGAGGGTGGGGGGAAGGCCCTGTCTCGTCCTACACACACACACACACACACACACACACACACACACACACACACACACACACACACAGTTGTGCACAGGCGCACAAAAAATATGAATATATGTACATATTTATTAAATATACATATATTACATATTTATGTATATGTATGTATATGTACATTTATATGTATCATATAATATATATACACATATGCATATACATATGCATACACACACACACACACACACACACACACATATATATATATATATATATATATTTATATATTTATGCATGATGCAAGCATAGATGTCTGTGCGTGTGCATAGAACGCCTGCACACGCCTCGGAGATGCTTGGCTCTGCAGCGGGCAGACTGACTGCAGTGTTCGCGGTGCCGCTGAAATGCGTGCGCTGCATGCAGCAGCCCGCCGAGCCGCGGCGGCAGCGGCAACGACGGCGACAGCCACGCACGCCGTTGATAAATGTATGTAAATGTGCAGCAGGCAGCAGGAGGGGTGAGGCGTGGGTGGGTGGGTGAGGAGGGGAGGGTGGGGGTCGCCCAACGGATGGAGGAGGAGGAGGAGGGGGAGGAGGAGGGGGGAGGGGGGTGGAGAAGCCCTTTGGGAGAGCAGGGCCAGGCTGACAATGCAAGGCTTTGACCCTTGACCCCTCCCTGCTCCATCATCCGCGACCATCAGCTGATCCCGGGAAGTGGACAGCCGTGCGCACAGACACACACACACGCACACAAAAAACACACAAAAGTCCACTCGCCGGAGCAGGAACCACAGAGCCGCCACCTCACCTCCTTCTAATTCTGAATTTTTTTGGCTCTTTATTTATCATTTTTATTTTGCACCAGTCACCTTTTCCATCCCCCCCGCCTCCCCTCACCCACCGTCAGCCCTCCAACCCCTCGCCGTTGCTCTCTCACGTGTCACGCCTCTCCTTCACCTCCTGGCTGATTCTGTCGTCCCCTCCGATCCGAACCTCCACGTCTCCTTCGACGGAGTCAGAACCGTGCAGACGCTTCCTGCTTCCTGCAAGCTTTTAGCTTTTAAAAATCTTGCTTCAAAGGAGATTTTGACCTAGAGGAGTTGCAGTTACCTTTTTTTTTGGGGGGGAATATAGTCAGCTCTGTGTGTTTAAACCAAGCAAGTCATTTTCCACTGATGAAATCAAGTGGATAACCTCATTAACAGCTGGAAGCACAACAGCAATTAACAGCGCATAATGATTTCAGGAGCATTTCCACTGCCGCCTTCGCTCCTTTTTTTCACCCCCTCTGACCGAACGGCAGTCTTACTTCTCTCATGAGTTTCATTCACCTGGTTCGGCCTCTTGTGATATTTTGTCAGACATTACCAAGACGGTGATGACTAAACAGCGGCTCGTCTCTCCAGAAGCAATTTTACACACATTTACTCCGCACCCTTTGATCCTTATTTTAGTCGCTGGCATAGAAAAATATCTATTTTAATATCATGCGGAATTGCATACCTGGAGGGGATGAAATATCCTCGAATTTTGATAGATTATTTTTCATGGAAAATGCGATCTGTCTCTTATCTGTCAGCAAAAACTGCAGAAGCCCCCCCAACTTCCGCAGGGGTAATTTGGAGACGTGTTCACTTAGCATTAGCGGAGTCACTCGTTATTTTGAGAGAAGCTAAATGTCAAAAGTTTTTGCCGACTGTCAACAGGACTTTGAGCTGCACCGAAAGGAATGCGACGCACTTGCACAACACCAGCGGGCTGCACGCACGCACACACACACACGCGTGCACACACACACACACACACACACACACACACAGGAGAGTGGCAGACATAAAGTGATTCCTGCAAGATCAAAGAGACGCTCTGTGCAGACTGGCAGGCAGAAAATAGCCGCAGTGTTTTCTAATAAATATATGGGAGCAGTCGCGCTGGGTGAGTGGCATTAGCCCGAACCGTGTGCATGAGACGCACGGTGCCGTGGCTGCTACACAGTTTCGGGGCGGAACCTTTGAGACATCTCGGTACGCCAGCCGTTGGCCAACGCTGCAACACCGCGTGCAAGTGAAGGCAACTGGAATGGCAGCCAACAAAAAGAATAATTCCGTTTTTAATTTATGTTTCCGTGTTTGTTCCTGCCAATTGGTGTCAGGCGCTGTTTTTTCTTTTTTTTAAAATCATTGTTATTTCATACGTTTAGACTCATTATTCATTGACCTGAATGAAATGCAGAAGCACGCACGCTGTGCATGCTTATGTGCCGAGGTACCGGGACTCCTACACGACAACATTGGGAGAATAAAAAGGGGGGGTTTGCAGCGACGTTCCTGCACCATCCCTCCCCGGGTCTCCATTTTACAATCCTAAAGATGTGAGGAAGAGCGAAGATGTGATGGGAATGAAAAAAAAAAAGAACCCTACCAGCAGACAGCGAGCTGGGATCACGGCAAGACAAGCAAAGAATTGTTTTATTTATTTATTTTTTATCATACGGAGAAAATTCGTGAGACGCGGCAGGGTGGACAGAGAGTGAGACAAGGGAGTGAGACAAGGGAGAGGACAGTGAGACGGAGACACAGAGAGAGAGAGAGAGAGAGAGGGGCCAGGACAAGTAGACAGCGCTCGTCCCCGGTTTGGTAATCCGATGGAGAGATTAGCAAGCAGGCAGCATTTGGCTTGGATTATCGAGTCATTAGAAAAGACTGGTGCTCCAGAGCCTCTCTCATGTGTTAATGTGGCTTTACGGATCCTCAGTGCAGCCTGTGCAGATTGTCCACAGAGTGCATGCACTAGATCGTCTCTCAGAATGTAAATAGGGTCACGTAACCCCGATGCCCTCACCCACTCATTAAGGGAGGGCCGGGTTGTTTTTTTTGTTTGTTTTTTTTAGTGTTATTATTTGTTTATTGCTTTGGAGTTGTTGTTGTTTTTTTAATCATAGTGCACATATATATACAGGTATCAAAAATAAGTGTTTTTGTTACTTGTCCTGGATTATTGAATTTGATTTAATAGAATCCCCTTCATCATTTAGCAAGTCTGTGTCACAATTGAAGAGTCTAAAAAATATTTGTACATTTTTTTTAAAGAACTGGAGTGCCACAGAAAAAAGACACGTTAGTAAGGTATAAGATAAAAAAAAGCATATTTTTGCATTTTTGCACAGGTTGAATATATTTCTCTTTGTTTTGACACTTTAAAAACTCAACAAGAGGCTCCTTTTTTCTCACAAATAAAATTCAACTTTTGCTATCATTTTTACGTGATGCATATTTGCATTTTTAAAAGCCTCTCGCTACTGCCTTCGCGAGGTGTCGGGCCCGGAGGCAGGCAAACAGAAAAACCTGCAGGCATGTCTTTACCCCCCGTGTGTCTGTACAGGTACAACAGCATTATGTTGAGAGTGTAGATTTTCTAAAAAAAAAAAAAAAAAAAAAGAAAAAAAAAGTAGAAGCTGCGGCATTTTAACTCTGTCGGGCAGCCAGAAGTCAGACGTGTGCGGCCTTGGTGCGCTTCATATCATGCAGCAGTGATGTTCAGTGATGATGGGATTTTAGACCGGATCAGGGAGGAAGCCGGGTGGCTCTGTGTGTGTGTGTGTGTGTGTGTGTGTGTGTGTGTGTGTGTGTGTGTGTGTGTGTGTGTGTGACTAGATTTTGGATATCTCTCATCTCTCAGCAAATATATGTGGCAACGTTCAGCTGTTGTGTGTGTGTGTGTGTGTGTGTGTGTATGCGTGTGTGTGGGAGAGAGAGAGCGAGAGTGTGTGTGTGTGTGTGTGTGTGTGTGTGTGTTAATGCCTGCGTGTTTGGATGTGTCAGGGGTTGGGCTCTTGTTGAGCGGTTCATCGACAGCTGATCAATGTTGCCGACACACTGTGTCAGATGTGCTGATGTGGTCCAGTGACCGCAATATCACTTTCAATTTCTCCAGAGTGGGCAGAGCCTCTGATAAACGCACCCCTGTGTGTGTGTGTGTGTGTGTGCGTGCTTTGTAATATCACCTTTTATTTATTTTTTATTAAAGTGAGCGTTAGAAATAACCTGCGTCAGCAGCAGGGCTCCAGACTGACCGTGCGCTTCTCGGCTCGTCCGTTAACGTCACGTTCAGCTCAAAACGCAAAAAAAATAGACGCACAAACGCACGCTATCTGATCCGCCTTTTTCCAAAAGCCCCCCTTTTTTTTTTTTTGCCGCTGCCTCTGCGTACGCCATGCCGCCGTTCCCCAACCCCACCCCCACCCCTTTTTGTCAAATAAATTGCTATGTGACCTACTTCCCATTTTGCACCATTTCTGTCATGTTCAGATATTATTGTTTGAACGTGAGTGATTTGCTTTGGGGCATACAGTATCAAAGAAAACACGGTGTTTATAATAAGGGGCGGACTGTAGTGCAAAGTGCATTAAATTAGGAGTGTTTAAAAAAAAAAGAAAAGATGGAAGCCTTAACATCAACATCGGCAGTTTGTGGGCTGTTTTTTTTTCCCCTCCTCCTCCTCTTCCGCTCTTTCAGCAGCTTCTTTTGTTGCGTGGGCAAAAGCGGTTTTTGTTTATTTTATTTTTAAAATTGTTCTTGTACGATTTGTAATTAAAATGCATGCTTCACATATTTCCTGATTAACACATACAATAATTCTCGCGGCCCTCGCATTAGCAGGATGTCTTTGTGATGGTCATAGACGGGGGAAATAAGGTAAATCAATTTTGCAGCCTAGTTAAGCAGAAAGCGCAGTGCTAATTTTCAATAATAAGCATGGCTAATTCATTGGGCCACATTGCATTTATAACCCTGTTAGGTCTGCACTAGTTGGCATCCGCCGTTCTGTTTGGACTTAGTGGTTCATCTTCGTAAAAGCTCCACGTGACGCGAGGCGGGATCTTCTCGCGCCGCACGCAGGACCCAGAATATCACGTGGAGGCAGATTAGAGAGCAGCAAGTCTGGCCTAACTTTATTCCTTTAAAAAAAAAAAATATATATATATATATATATATATATATATATATATATATATATATATATATATATATATATATATATATATATATATATATATATGTATTTATACACTTAATTTTTGTATAATTTATTTCCTTTTTTTCTGCACAATTTGTACAAGTCCTCAGATTTTCATCAGCCAATTAATGTAATGATGATGAATCTAATTTGAACCATTATGTAACCCTTGACCTCCTTCAAGTTTGCACGCAGAATGTCACCGTTTGCTTTGTTGGATTGGAAGGCCCATTGTGTAACATTTTAATTGGCTCTGTTGGCATTGAACAGTTCAACATTTGTGTTTTTGTGCATTTGTGAAAGTTTCTAAAAATGCCTTGTTTGTTTGAATTTATATTAACATTCACTGCAGCCTACTGGCAAGAGGCGGCCATATTGCCACCACCACATTTCTGCAATTGTTTTCTTTTTTCTTTTTTTTTGTAGGTTCTGCTCACATCACAGCTGGTAAAAGAAATATGTAAGATCAAGAGTAACATGAGAAAACAGGAATTTGCATTAACATTGTTTGCGGTCCGCTTTCTTCCCTTCAGATGCTGCTAAGTCTGACTCACACACTGGGCTTTTTAAATAAAAACAAAATAAATGTTCCGTGGGTACAGTCGTGCCTCCCCCACCGTCCTCCCCAGCCTTTCCCTCCAGCTGTGCAGAGATGGCACAGGAGACCACACTGACCCTGATTTATTGGGATCAGAATCCACATGACAGCAATTAATTTACATCCATTAGCTACATCGCTGGCTCTCTCCTTCTCGCTCTCTGCGGACATCTTGCACTCTTGCACAATCACTTTGAACATTCCTGTTTTGTTTTTTTTTCCTCTCCTCCTTTGGCCCCTCCGCTCTCCCACTTTCTCCTATCTCAGCATGTTCTGTCGCTCTCTTCCCCCCCTTTAATCAGTCCCCACCGCTCCGCGAGGCAAGTCCCGCATCTCGCGCCTCGTTTTCAACTCAAGGTAGCGGGATTCCACATTCCTAATCCGTTTAGAGGGAACTCAGGTCCGCCCTACACGTCGTATGTTTGGAATTTGTAACCAGTGATTGCTAATGCAATACCGACATCGGTTTTCAGTCCAAACTGGACTCGGCGAACTGGCCGATTGTGATCGCGCCAAGAGTTTGACGTTAGTGTCGGAAGCTCGGCTGCTCGCGAGTCCTCCGTGCCATTTTCTCATGAGAGCGTCCGACTCGCGCGCGTTCTCATGCTCAAGGGCCTTCCTCCCTGCCCCCTCACAATAAGAGACTTTATTGCCGGCCTACATCTCTCCACCTCTCACTCCCCATTCTACCACTCTTCTGTCTGCCAAGAGCTTTTTCTTGGCTTTTCAACCCAAGAAAGAGACTCCGCTTGAGGGTGAAACTGCCATTTACTTCCGAAGACAAAAAAAAATGAAAAGGGGCTTTAGTCCGCCGTGTGTGTGTGTCCCCTCCTCTTGTCTTTTTGTCTTCATTCAATACACATCATTGTATTTAGCGCTCCATTGTGGCATCTCCCCGTCCGACTCGGGCCTTCAGACTGTCCTCGGGGGTGAGAGTGCTGGTGCTGGGCTGGGTAAATGCACTGGGGGAGGGTCGGGGGACGGAGGTCGGTGAATCCTCGGGACTCTCGTCTAAATCCCTTGTTCGTGTGAATTGCGCGAGCGCTCTCCGACAAAAGACGGACAAAGATGCGCACGGAGGGTCGCGTGCGCACCAGTCCGGCGAGCCGTCCCACTAGATGCCCTCCTGCTAAGTATAGCCGTGCATTAGCGCACGCTCGCGCGCACACACATTTGCAAGGCGGCGTTTCGTTGTGTTGCGTTGCTCTATATCTATTCTAGAAGCGCGCGATAATGCAGGAATCGCTCGCATCTTTCAACCGACGGCGCTCGGGGACAGTTTTTTTTTTTTCCTCTCTTTTTTTTCCTCCTCTTCGAGGGCTTGGCTGAGGCTGCGGCGCGGGAGGAAAAGTTGCACTTGGCAGGGAGAGACGCTGCGAGGAGGGTGGAGGGGCGGGGGGGGTTGACAATAAAGGATTTTAAAAGCAAAGCCTCTTTGGTAAAGAGGAGGAAGAGGAGGGAGGGAGGGAGGGAAGAATGGGGCGGTGGGGGTGGTGGAGGAGATGCAGGATGACACAACGTCCAGATTAACCCTAATCTCAGGCCTGGTGGTTTAGGTGAGGCTAAGGGGACTGAAGGAAGCTAACCCGTGCCAGGTGGCCGTGAGGGGGCTAAAAGTGGGGGAGGGGCCGGGGGTGAGGCTGGGGTCGGGGGCGGTGGGGTGAGGACGGGACGGGGTGTTGCTAGGGAAGACAGAAGCGAAGCGATGAAAACGCTTTCCTTATCCAAACGGGAATAAAAGCGAAAAATCCAAAACTGCCGACCTAAAAATGGATGCAGGGGAGGAGGGAGTATTTTTTTTTTTTTTTTTTGGGGGTGTGCTGCGCCGGGGGTGCAACAGCAGGACTGGTGACGGCGGCTGCAGGGTGATTGGACGGCTGCTGCATGGTGACAGTGGCACATGCCCTGGTGCATGGTGGGATTAGAGGGACAGGCAGTAATCTGCTGTTTAGTCTGTATGTAGGGCAAGACTGGCTTAGCCCAGCCACTCTTAGCATGGGTGGAGCGCGAGAGGAACAGGAAGTGGACCGGCATTATGTAGCTGCAATCAGCTTCGCTCCCATCGCCCCCGATTTCTCCGTTAATTTCCCACTCGCACAGTTTGCCGTGATTCTGGAAGTTCTGTCCGGCATTGTTAAACGTTTAAAATGAATCTTATTGCGCAATAGAGAACATTATTGCATGGGCTTTACAATTTATAAGACTCAAAATCTGAAGATGGCTATAGTGAGAAGACGTGATTGACTGCGAGTGCCCTCTAAAGAAGGCTGTGGAGCGGGTCACAGTCACTTTGTGGAGAGACACAACAGTTTCAAGAGCATTATTCCACTCTCGCGCATGACTTTCATTTGACCGGCATCAGAGCTTTATTGGAAATTGGAACGCATCTGTGCAAACGGGATGGGATTTGCATTCAACCAATACTTACAGCCACAAAAAAATATTGGAGCAAGCTCAGCTCTGAAAAGGTTCTTACTGTACTCCAGGATTTATCTGTAGCCTAATGACACTTTGTACCAAGGCTAAAAAAAGAAAAAGAAAATACTCCTCCATTCTGCTGTATGCACGGCAGCTCCTTGTTCAGGAACTGAGTGTTTCAGAGAGAGAAACTGAGAAGAGAACAAACAGTCAAAAGTGTGTCACCCAAGTTTTTTCCCTCATAAGAAAAAGGGGGGAAACATCCAAAAGGAGCCCAATTAAAAACATTTTCCAGGGTTGTGATGATAAACAACCTATTAATGAAAGTAGAACTCCTCTCATCACCCGTGATCAGTGTTGAAAAAGTTCTGTCAAACTCCCCATCAAGCAGTGAATCAAAGCCCTTCAGATGTAGGCACTCTTCATGTAAAAAGAAAAACATGGGCTCTGTTACGCCGCAGACGTTCAGCGGTGAACTCGAACACACAGAACAAAGAAAGTTGAATTTTATGAACCACTGAAATTACAAGATTCACAATCGAGGTACGTGCGACGCAGCTCGGAAGAAAACGCTGGAAAATTGGAAGCCCGTCTGTGCAGAACGGAGTCCCAACCAAGTTCCTGCTCGGTGGCTGTCGAACAAGAATAAAAAGACGCGAGACAGCTGGCAGTTGCTGTTAAACACAGACACACTTCCTTTATTTTGTTTGCCCTCCGAGAACAAAAAAAAAAAAGAATAGATTCATCAACATTCAGAAAATAATTGTTTAACAACTTTGGTGATTGCTTGTTTTGGAGGTCAGCATTTAAGCAAAATTGTCGATACGTGCCAACCTATTAAATGTGTTTGTTTCTTCTAGGATGGCAAATTGGATTTTGCACCACTATTGGAAAAATAAATGTGACTATAGGCGTCACCTTGGGCTCTGTGAAATATGTTTGCATGTCTGGCATGCATGACTGCACTGAAACAAAATCGCTTCTTTTTGGTGACTCTGCATGTTTACCATGTCATGAAAACTGTGTGATACAATATTGTACAATATGATATGATATGATACGATATGACATGATATGACAACACAACACTATACAATAGCACACATAAAGGAGATTTGTATTGGACTGCAAGTGCTACTTACGTTTCCTGCTTCAGCGGGAGGATCACCTACCGCAACAGTCCATTCCCAAACTACTGCAGCACTGCTGTGTCTTTATTATGGCATCTAATGTTTTTTTTTCTTGTTTAATTCTTATGTCAGTAAACTTCAGAAAACGACGGCGAAGTAAAGTAGGTCAGGTCGCTGCGTCATTCAGTGCAAATGCTGCGGCCTCAGTTGAATGAATATTTACTTCCCTGTTCGGGAGACAACTGCGAGACACAACCATCATCATCTTGGAAACGCGCCACCATTCAATCTCCCTTCAGTCCTTCTCGTCATTCAAACAGCCCCACCCCCAGCCGCCAATCTCTTCCCTCCATTTCCCGATGAGCCAAGTGATTTATGTCAGGCGAGGCACGGGACAGGCCTGTGAATCCAAAATTTGTCAAGTTAGCGTTCCCCACTCAGGTCTGCGAATTGATGTTTTTTATTTATTTATTCATTTTTTTTTTTTTTTGACGACGAATCCCCAGAGTGCGCCTGCGTTGCTTTTCACCGGCTGTAGTCTCGGCTGCGGCAATCAAAGCCTTTGTTATTCACACCGTCCCACAATGCCACCTGCTTTTGGCCAAAAGACAGAGGGCCCTTTGAAAACAGCGTGGCGGCATTATTTATTATTCTAATTAGAAGCAGGGTGACTTTCGCAAAGCAACGATTGCACTGAATCACCAATTGAAATGTTATTTTGTTTAGTTTTTTTTTACTGTTTTGCTGTCTCCTGCTCAGATGTTAATCAGAGGTGGCCGTTCGAGTCAAAGTGCAAACAGCCAGTGAGTCAGGCCGTCGCTCGGCGAGAACTTTCCCAAACAGCCAAACAGTGTCCCATTTGTAATTTGCCTTTATTGAATTTTTTTTGTCGACAATCAATTGGAACCTACTGTCGGGATTGTGCGACGTACACGCAAGCCTTTTTTCAAAAACCCGCCCCTCGATCAAACGGCGGGGCTTAACGCGCCACGATACCCGGTTAAACTGTGCCGCGGCGTTTTAATTCCAGGTCATTTCATAATCTCTTTGATACTCGCTCGCATCTGCACATCTCCTCGCCCTCACTCCCTGACAATCAAACAGCTGCGAGCCGGCACACTGGCTAAATCCTCCTGTGCCGTGCGCGGGCGCGCGCGCACACCGGCGTACGCCATCACCGGCGGCGTTCGTGCGCGTCGCAGCCTCACACAAGAGAAGCCCCACACAAACCCCCCTACCCCCCCCCCCAGACCCCCCAGCCCTCGTCGGAGAGCACGCAACGCGATGGTGCACCCAGGCGCGAGCACTTAAGCATGCAAGAGTGCGCACGTGCCGCTAAAATGCTGCCGCTTGCAACCCCGTGCAAAAAAAAAGAAAAAACACACAGGAGGAGGAGAAAAAATGGCTTTCCTCCACGCACAGATTCTGTGGTATTTAAGGTACATCGTTTCTGCTCGGCTGCAGAGACGTATTGATCCCTTGCCAGGGGGGAGGGGGAGGCGGGGGTAGGGGCGGGGGTGGGGTTGCGCGCACACACAGCCCTCGAAGATTGAGCCACGCGCACGGGGATGGAATTAACACCCAGAATTCTCTGTTTGCCTGCACGCGGTTCCCATCCACCCCTTTGCCTCCCATCACCTTTTTTTCCCCATCCCCTCCTCCCTACTTGCCTTCTTTCTTCGCCTGACACCGGCAGCAACCCCACCCCCCCAAAACACCCCAATCATCCTGCATCACCAGACATGTGAACCCACTGTTCGGGTTTATCTCCCGTCTCCCCCTCTCTCTCTCACTCTCTCTCTCTCTCTCTCCTTCCCTCTCCCTGCCTGCTCTATTTTCATCCTGTGTGCTTCCACTCTCCTAGCTTTCGGGTAATTACCTGGCATTTGCATTGCAAAGTCCCCTGCGCCGCCCTCAGCTCCTCCGCAGGTGATTGAGCTTCATTTCCCCGGCAAATAAGAGCAAGAGAGAGAGGGAGAGAGAGAGAGAGAGAGACAGAGAGAGAGAAAGGGAAAAGGGGGGATTGCAGCAGGGTGTGATGTTATTCTGCCGTACAGGGTGCACGAACAATGGCCTGGCTGCTTTGTTACCAGTAAATTGGCTGGTTTAACGCGCGCAGGAGAATGCTTTAAGTTCTCACATGTAAATAGCCATCTCCATTACTAGCACAACGCTGGTCCGGCTATAGGGGGAAGAGAGTGTCCTCCCGCTGCGCATGGGATGATCTGTGGCTGTGGTCTCCTCTGGGCGTTTTGCCCTCACGGATTTCAGGAGAGAGGCAGGAAATGTGATGGCAAAGTGAGTGATGGATCAGGCGCCGCCGCGGTGAATTCATTCTCTTCTCCAAGGATGTTCGCTAGGTCTTGGATTCTTAGTCGCTTTTGTCCAGGCCTGCAACTAATGGGAAGGCTTGTTAGCATGTAACTGAGTCAATCGAATTTTCCCCAATAGTGCGTTAATACATGGCCTGGGTCGGCTTAAACCCACAACCAGAAGACTCTGTGACTGCTGACATAAAAGCAAATTTACCTCTCGTCAACTATTAATTTCGGCTCGGAACATGATTTCTTTTGTGAGTAGTTTCTGTGAGTACTTTCATTATAATCAATAAATTGAAAGTGAATCATGTCCACCTCTATTAAGAGATCCATCCATCCTTTTCCACCATCACTTATCCTGCACTCAAGAGTTGTAGGGGGAGGGGAGAGCATATCTATCCAGCTATCACGGGGTGAAAGTGGGGTACCGTCTGTTGTTTAATGCAGATCTGATATGGAGACAAACAGGCACTCACAATCGCACTTGTGCCTGTGGACGATTCAGAGTTGCCAGTTCACCATCCATCTCTCAGGAAACTCAAGTGCCTAGAGACAGACATGAACCCAAATCACGAATACCAGCCACTATAGGGCTGCACAATAGCTGCGGCCCATGGAGATGCTCATGGTTGAGGTGGGTAACCGGTGACTCTTAGGGAGATGGAAGTGAATGTGGAGAGTAAATGGTGAACATAATGGTTTGAGGTACAAAAATGTATTTTTAGAAATGTTCTCCAATCAGGGAAAGGACACTTTAATGCAAGGAAGTGGGTTCGCTATTTTTATCAATTATATATCCTGAGTAACATCATGTGGCTTTTAACCCACTTATTGTACATTTTTTTTCCTTTTATCATATAGGTGCTAGCCACTACACCAGTGTGTTGCTGCTCTTTGTGGAGGAATCCTAAACATTAGCATTCACTGCAGCGCTGTGCCCAGATGATTGAAATTACTTGCTGCAGAGATGCCGTAACATTAAAATTCCTGATCCAGTTGCCTCACCAGGCATTCCAAGTTAGTGTCTGTCATTACCGCAGTGATGACATTTTGGTGACTTTTGCATTTGTCAGAAATACTTGACGATTGTCTGTGAAGTGCAGGAAACACAGCCCACAAAAAAGATTAAACCAGATTGCCACTGTTTTTTCTTTCCCGATGTTACAACCTTTCGTTTTTTCTTCTCTTTTTCAGATGTAGTTACACATTTGTTTATACTCAATCCACAATTGTGCCATAGTTATCCTACAGAATCTTAGGACATTGTGGGGAAACCAGAAAACGGGAAGGTATGAATTTCAATCACAGACGGAACATCCTTACAACATAGAGACCTTACTGATGCCTTAATCACATTAAAAATGCACTAAAATATTGTTGCAACATTAATCATTGTAGTCTCTCCAGTTGCCAATTGCATCTTAAAATGTACTTACTATATGAAATAGCTGTGCAAATGTTTTTAACACAGTATTAAAACAATGAGGTATACATTGTCCTAAATTACACCCAGCTCCAGATCCTCATTTTTCATTCCAGTCCTATAGGACATCTTCAAACCATCCATTATCCCCCAAAATGTGTATAATTCCAGAAAATAGCATATTTAACCCCCTGTTAACACCTTGCTTCAAAAACTTGAGTTTAGCTTCCTGCTAAACTATGAACTACTAGACCTATTTTGCACAATTGTTCTTTTGCAAAAACTGTTTTTACAGTAGAGCAAGCAAAAATTAAAAACAAAGCAAAATTTCTAATTTCTGGGGATTCCAGACAAGGTCTTCAGACCGATGCTGACAAAAAATAGTGACATGTTCGGCCTTGAAATGACTATTCCAATGTAAAATATTACCGATGTGTCGTCACTTAGTATTACATACACGCAAGATAAACAGTTTTTTTTTTGTTTGTTTGTTTGTTTGTTTTTAAATTATTATTTCTTTGTTTATGCGCATGTATATAATCCACGCTGGCTTTAAAGCACTTTTGTTGGCTATTATCAGTGGACACGGCATACATGTGAAATGAATCCCTCCGCCGACATACATCCGCACTCGGAGCTGATTCCACCAGAAGCGCCTCCCACAGCACGGCAGCTGATAATTGGCGGCGCTCATTTGCATTCACAACGTGGCGGATATATATTTAAATTTAATTTCTTTCCCGCACTGTAGGCTTTTGTGCCAAAGTCATATTAACCCCTTGATTAGTTGTTATGCGGCGCACGGCGCTGCCCACGCGCGATGATTATTCATACCGGGTGGCGTGTCTCCGCCCCTCGCCGCGTGCCGCCGTGCATGCGCTGTGCATGCAGGCATCCCGGAAGACTCCGGCTCAGCTCTCTGTCCATGTTGTTATCCTCGTCGTCGTCGCCGTTCCCCAAAGCCACCGCTCGGTTCTTTTTGCTCTCTGCGTCGCTGGCGGCCGTCGTCGCGATGGCAGACAAGACTGAGTTGCCTCACAGAGACCGAGCTCTGAAGGGGAGGCAGGAGAGGATGGTAGTGGCAGGTAAAAACCAAAACAACGCGGCAACTTCCGGCACACGTTACGTGACACGACTTTCATTGGCCCATGATGTCATAACGTTGAGTAGTCGCCTGTTTTTGAATAGGGTGGACGTAGCGAAGCTCTTACCATGAAGTTTCACTGACTTTTTCTTTCCCTTTCTTTTCCATTCGCCCATTTGGCCACTTGGTTCTGTTGCGGTTTCATATTTTTCCTTTGCTGTACAGTTATATTGCGACGGCATGACACAGGAAACCAGGGGAGATTCTCGTGTCAGAGCTTTAGTGTAAAACCGTAACTTTTCAACACAGCTGCAGGAAAAGGTAAAAGAAGCACAAGAATGACCGACAATTGTCGGTGTCCAAACCATTTAAAATTCTGCGTCCACACAGCAGCTCAAAATTTCTTGAAATTGATTTTCTTTCCCCCTTTGTGAGCTAATCTGATTGCTAGATGGCAGTGTGAACAGCGGAAATGGCACAGAATCTGATCTTTTCAGACCAGATTTAGGCCACTTTTCACAATGCGGTTTTAAATAATAATAAATATTTTTTGGAAATGTGCCCTCACTCCAGCATATAACAATGCAACTTCTAAATCACTGTAGGTCGACATCCATTATCATTGTGCGCAAACTGAAGTCATTATGGTTAAATGCCTTCTTACAGTCCCACCACTACTGGCTATGACTCGGCATCCTTACACTCCTCTGCGCTGAGATGTAACAGCAGAGACTTATTTCTCTTTCTTCTCCCTCCTATCTTTTGCCTCGACGTCCGCCTCATTCCACAGTGCAGGAACATAAAAATGTGGCTGCATGCGCACATGTCCGTGGCCTGCATGTCCTCTGTGTTTATTGCTTGAGTGAATGCTGTGGCCTCCTGTTTGTCTGCACGAGCAGGCTGGAGTCAGCTATCGGAGGATAGTCTGAACAGCTGGAGTAACAAAACAACAGAAAATAACATTTTGAGGCAACATAAGATTTGCATTTAACTTTTTAGCACGTGTGGACTTTTTTTGATTCCCCTATCGGCAGTAATTTTTAATTCTGATGTATGTCCATGTGATAAAACACAACCTTTAGGCAGTCATGCACAGCATCTGTTTCAAAAAATGCATTTGTCCATTTGTTTTCTGCTCTGTGGACAAACCACAGAATCAGAGGATGGCAACAACAGGGTTGCTAGTGATGTTGTGGTTAAGTAATTAATAGAGGGTTCGCGATGAAACAAGTCAGGGACTCGGATAAATATGTGATTATCATTGTGGCTCGCTGTATGAATGCACACTCTCCTGTGCTTCCTGTTTTAGAATCTGTGCCATTCACACTGTGCAGCAGAAGAATCTGGCCTCCCCGTTCGAGCTTGGCCCGCTTTCTTATTCTGTCATCCGGTACATCATCCTAATATCACGGGGCGCGAGTGCTTGTAGTCGTGCAGTGAGCAAACAACAGGGCAAACCTGGTGTTTTGTTCCATACCTGGTGCCTGCCCTCTCTTCCTTTGCCACCGTGCATTGTGGGAGCTAAGTGCGAGGGTTGCATGAGGGAAGAGGTGCTGCAGCATCCAGGGGCCCATCTGGGTATTATGCGCATGAAGGCTCCTCCCCGTCGCAAGTTCCTGCTCCGTCTGTCGGAGCAGCTCGGAGACGCCGCATGGCAGAAATCTGTTCCTCCCCTTTCACTGTGGGGGTGCGGCTTAGGTCGGGATGGGTTTGTTGGACTAGCAAGCGCCTGTGTTTCTTGTTTTGCCGTCGTTGTCGTTGTTGTTGGTTAAGGCCAGTAAGCTCGAGTGATCAAAGAATTGCACTGACTCTGTATCTCCGCGTGTGTCCCGCGCGCTCTCCTCCCAGCCATGTGTGTGAACGCATGTTTGTTCCCTCTCGCCGTCATTACTGGTAATTTTTTTCCTTTTTTTTTTTGTTTGAGGAGACAAAAGTTGCTTCCATCCCTGCAGCCTCTTTAAGAGAGCTCCCTCATCAGATGTCTTGCCTTCCCTCCCTTCACTGCCGTCTGTGTAATGTACTCTGTGACCTTGGCGAGAATGATCCAGTGGCAGATTGCTACATGGTAGGGGCACAGTAGCTATTATTTTGAGTCAGTGTGGGATAGACTGCCAATATTTCTTCCAAACTGGGTGGGGGAGGTCAGCTGACCAAAATCAATCTCTGTTACACGCGCCACTGTAATTCGTTGAAGCAGCTCCATGGAAAGATAAATTTCCCTTGTTTTTTTTTATTTTGTATTTTTCCTCACACCTGCGTTGCCTTCAGGTGCCCTTGTTTTTTTTTTTGTTTTTTTCTGAGCAAAAGGCTCAGTGAGAAAGAAAATTTGCAGGTAAATGGGGAAAGCATGCAAATGAGGTTAATGACGAGATAAATAAATGAGGGATTTTGCTCGTGGCCAGCGCTGTGGCTCACTGATTAGCACTATTGCCTCAGTACAAGAATGTCCTGATCTGACTCGAGCCTGAAACACAACTTCTGTGTCTTCCCCTGCTGTTACTTTGGTTCCTTTGGACCGTCAGCCAAGACAACAACCAGAAAGCTGTTGCGCGCTGTAAAGCCTGCTTATTGCAAGCTGAAAAATGAAGTCTTGCCCCCCCCTCCCTTGTCAAGCAAATAGATGTTTTCTTTTTCTGGTCTATCAGCAGAGGGAGACTGAATTAGCAGCAACACAGATGGACATATTCACTTGTGCTGACCAGGTGGACGCCGTCCTTTGGTTTTCCTCGTTGAATAGTTTTGTGTAACGCTATTTGAAAACTCCACAAAGGGACGTGGCTCTATTTTACTGGAAGGAGATAATGGGGCCAGTGCGGTGCATGGTCGTCTTCTCCATAGCGGCTGTTTTTGTTGCCAGGAGATTGAATGTATAGTCGGCCTCAAAGCTTAAACTTTAAATTGTGGATAGACAGTCTGCCCCTCCTGAAGAGTGACTTTGACCATATGCATCACAGCTGAAGTGAATCCTTTAGTGAGGGCATAAAGAATTGGGACTGTGAACCCTTAAGTACAAAATACACAGAGCTGAATCAGATTTGGATTATTTCTGGGGAAACAATGTCATTGTACTACAAGCTTTAAAATCCTGGAAGGATTTTAGCAGGGAAACATTCTACATATAAGTAAAGCTTGGTTTATATTTGATTACTGCTTCCTGGATGCTGTTTCATCCGAGAGACAGAAGCGCCCACTGTCTTGATCTATCTTTTACGTTTTTTTGTATTTCCTCCCCAACGTCTGCGGAGGTTCGGCAAAACCGGCCAGACAAAGATGCAAGCAGTGCCATGTGTAATTTTGATAACCTGCACAGCTTGAGTTGCTGGAATAAGCAGAGGGTCAAACCCGTCCTGTCTGTGATATGTGATGTTCACAAATAGGAGGTCATATAGGAATACAACAAAAAAGGGGCCTCAGAGACCTTCACACCGGGTGAAAGAGTCATGGCAAGGATGTGACAGAGGGGGAGAAAACGAGAGGCGTACAGGTAGAGAATGGAGAGAATTGCAATATTGCTGTTTGAGAGTCAGCCTAGTTTCCCCCCTAAGGCCACGACATCATTTCTCTACTTACCTTTTCACTTTAGTACGAGAGAAAAAAAAAATAAAATGAGGACGAGGTTTTATCTGGAGTTCCTGCTCACTTTGAATACACACTGTCACTTTTCAAAGAACCAAGCCCAGACGTCAAAACTACCCCACCTCCCCCCAACAAAAAAAAAACAAAATCGACCACCTCCCAGAAGTCTTTCTTCCCCTCCCCCCTCTTCTTTTTTGCCCCACTCTTCCTCGCCCTCACCCATCCTCCCATCCAGCAGAGGGTAGCTGGCAGCGCTATAAAGCGTCGCACTCCTCCGACGACTCGTGCCTGACTCGCCGCCAACCTGCGCCGGGCTAGAAAAGAGGACTGGCGAGATAGAGAGAGAGAAAAGGGGGAGTAGAGAGAAAGAGAGGAAGGAGGGAGGCAGGGGGGTAGAAAGAATGATGTTTTTTTTTTGGATGGAAATAAAATGAGCAGCCTAGAAATCGACCTCTCCGTCACCAGCGCTGGCACCGGGGGGAGGGTGCCCCTCTCTCGGCTCGGCTGGGACACAGACGGCACCATGGCGCTCGAACCCGAGCGGGCGACGGGGACTGAATTACCCGCTGAAACGAGTCAAAGCGGGGAGTAATTATACCCAGTTAGCAGCCGGCGGACCGTTTCGCCGTTGACCGCTCGTAACCACGGCGCACAAAACAAAAGTGGCCGGGCGGCGGCGGTGGCGGCCGGGTTCCGTTTGTTTGGGTCACCGCCGGTCCAGCCGCCGACGAGCGCCTCGCTACGGGGCAACAAAAGGTGACCAAAGTATTCCATTCCAGTTTAGCCGGCGCCCGTTCTCGTCAAGACGTCCTCGGAAGAAAACAAAAGCGCGAAAGGAACGGCGCTCGCGTCTCATCCAAGTTGCGAAAACGATCCTTTTCGAGACTCCGTCCCCTCTCAAACTCAGTCTTTCTTTCTCTGCTTTTGTGAAACCCAGTCAGTTGCCCTCCCTGCTTGTTTTGCCCGTCCGGTTCTTTCTTTCTTGTGGCGGTTGTACTGAGGGGGTATTCAGCCTCTTCTTTCTCTGTGCGTCTGTGTGTGTGTGTTAGGTGGGGTAATTCTGGCATAATGGGGTGTGGGCGCCGGCCGGGACTAGCGGGGGTGGGGGGTTGGGGTGGCGGGTGGTGGTGGTGGGCTGGGCACGGTGAAAGGAGGCAGCGTGGCAGCGCCTGGACCTCTGCCAGCTCGCTCCACGGGAGGAAATACCCACCACAGCAGAGGTTTCGGCGTGTGTGTGTGTGTGTGTGCGTGCGCACGCGTGTGTGGGAGCAATCGCGCGGCTGATTGCGTGATTTGCTCGCGTGCGGGCACGTGCGCACGTGTTTGTAAGGGCGAGAGCGAGAGATGATGGGAACGCTGGTGTGCGAGCGTGTGAAGCAGGGATCGGGGAGAGGGGCGGGGAGTTTTGGCTCGCGCTCGGCTCCTCTGGACAGCGCCGTGTCAGCGTGTTCTTGGCTTTCTTTTATTCTTACCTCCCCCCTTTTTTTTGCCTGTTTGTTTACTTGTTTGCTTGTTTGTTTTTTCTCTTGGATGAAGTGCCGAGGCTTTTTTTATGCGCTTGCCCAAAGCCATGGCTGCGCCGAAAGCCAAGAGAATCCTTTTACCGCCCCTCTGCTCCATTCATCTGTTGCTTCTCACCGGCTATTTACTCCTTTTATTGTTTTGGCAGGCCCGACTCCCAACTCCTCCTCCTCCTCCTCCGCCTCTCTCTTCACTCTCTCCCTCTGTCATTTGGCAACTTTAGCACTTTTTTTTATTTTTTTTAAATCTCCTTGACAAGAAACGAGGGATAAGGAGGTTGAGAGTGAGCAGATGATGGAGACAAAACAAAACAAACCAAAAAAAAAAAAAACCCAACCAACTCACAGGGATATTTTTTGCATCCTCCCGCCTCTGCCTCTCATCGGAGAATATTTAGCTCGTGCGGCCCGCACTGACACAGATCCGCTTTGATTGCGGCCGACTGCGCCCGTGAGCATGACCTGGCGCCGCTGAACAACCTGCTGCTAGAAGACAGAAGTGTGGCGCAACAGGACAGCAAGGAGGCATCGCCCGAGGGCAGCCAGGACTCCTGTGACATTTCGGGAGTCTCTTGTGCCTCTGCAATCTGTTACTGTGTGGACACAGGAAAAAAAGGAAAAAAAAGAAGAAAAAAACACTCCAACAATTTAGTCCGAGATCAAGAAATACCCTCGAGGTCGCGCAGTGAGGCAGGTGGCAGCGACTCAAGTGTTCTTGGGGGGGGGGGTTCTTCAGGTCCTGGCGGTGGCACAGCTCATTGTCTCTAAATAAACTCGCAGGTCTTTGGCCTTTTTGTCGCAGCCGGAGATCATCCCGGGTCTCCCTGGCAAACAAACTATTATGTTTCCATCAGATTAAAGGTTCGTTTTTGTATTGGGGTCAGTGTCACACATTACACCCCAGGGCGGAGGATCGTAATCACACTTTGAACTCGGAGTAAGCGGCCATTATTGGCATGTGCCTAAGCCCTCGGTGTACCCTGTGTCCTGTTTAGCTGTAAACTAATATTAGTGGTTGCAGTGCAAACCATCCTTGCTTAGCGGAGATTTGCGCACTAAGTCACCTCAGTCTTCTTAAACCCTAATCCCTCTCTCACATCTGTGGACTACACACACACACACACACACACACACACACACACACACGTCCTGTTTAGCGCTCTAATTCTATGCTGCGCTGTGGGCATTAGAGTGCCACCTCCCTGCACTCCAGTTTGTCCTCCCCATAAGGTATTTTTAACAAGCCGATCTCGTCGCCCCAGCACTGAAATCGCTTCAACCGGCTTCCACTCAGTGAAAGAAGTGAGTTTTAAGATTTTATAAAGCACTTACCGGCGTGGCACCCAGATATATCTCTGACCTGCTTCATTGCTGGGAAGCTCCCAGACCAGAGCGGTCTTCAGGCGCTGGTCCTCTCCCTCTGTTCCCTTCCACCTGCCAGAATAAAACGCGGAGAATCAGTTCTTGTCTGAGGTCTGACACACTTCACAGTATTTCATAGCTCATAACCCTTTATAAGGCACTTGCTGAAATAATTAGAAATTTAAACCTTAAATACTGGAATGGTAATGGGAGATAGAAGAATAAAAAATTCTGCAGGGCTGTTAAAACAGTTTTAGGCTCAATCGGAGTCAAAAGAACTACACAACGCAGTTGTTTGACCATCCAGGATTTAATGTATATGAAAAAATGAGAAGAGGATCGTCATAAAATCACAAGAACATATTTTCCTTTTGAACATTCAGACATTAGTCACTAGGAACTTCACTTGTCTAAATATCACAAACATTACCCTGTAAAACAACTTCAAATAAACAACAAATCTCCAGTTGTGTTCCATTTTGATTATTCCAGTGGCTTCCAAAAGTCGTTTAATCTCGTCGACGTCTTGCAACGCAGCCTCTGATCCGTTTGGCTGACCTGTCAGGCCTGGCCGAGGCTGCTAATGGCCCTGTCGTTATTTCTACTGTCCAACACGCAGTTATGATCTGATTGCACACGTGCGCACTGTTTTCCCATCACAGGCACTCATGCGGTCAATGGGAATCCCACTCTGGAGCCTTTCCCAGCAGGCATGGAGACCATCGTGTTTGGTGAGTCTGCACAAGTGCATGCAAATAAACAGAAGGAGAACCCCAACACGGGCTATCCTCTCTATGCTCTGGTTATGTACATCGCAACGCCGGCTTTTACCCGAATGGAAGCGCTAACGTGTGTTTGTACCCCAGGTATGGGATGTTTCTGGGGAGCCGAGCGACTCTTCTGGCACCTTCCCGGCGTCTTCTCCACGCAGGTGGGCTACGCCGGCGGCTTCACACCGAACCCCAACTACCACGAGGTCTGCTCAGGTACGGCGCTCTTGCTCATATGCATGCCCTCTCCATGCCGATGTGTTTTGAAGCGATGGTGTGCGCCCACCCTGCGTTGGAGGAGGCAAAGTGGTTTGCCAGGGTGCCCCCCCCCCCACTATACCCCCCATCAGATCAGTCAGGGTTCAAGGCTCTAAAAAAATGCAACGGTTGGGGGCGGGGGGGGGGTCGGGGGGGGACGTGTGAAAAACGTCTGTTTTAAGTACGGCGCTCTCATCCTCTCGCCGCCTTCCCTTCATCTGCAGTCAACTACTCAGAATGCACTGCTCCAGATGGGCTGTACTCCCCCACCTCCCCATGACCTACTTGTAAGGATTGGGCTCTGTACTGTGCTGTACTGCGGCGTTTTTTTTTTTTTTCCCCCCTTTCCGCCTCGCAACAGAGGTTAATGTGTATAAGATGAAAGATGAGCTTCTTTGCCTCGGACTACGGTTTGGCAAAAAGCAAAAGTTTGATATATAAAAAAAAAACCTGTGCATTTTCTGTAAAAACCTCAGAAAATGTGCAGGAATTTGTTTCGCCCTCCCCCGTGGTGGGATTCGAGTCGAACCAGGCAGCGCGTTGATATATAATGGAAATGCCTTTGCCTCGACTTATTCCGCGGGCCTCTCTTGTGCCTTTGCCCATGCATGAGGGCTCATCTTCACAAGCGCGGACGGCGTCTAGGTGCAGGCGCAGCATGGGGGACGTAAAGAGGAGGGGAAGGACGCGGTGGGACGCTCCGGGCTCGGCTGGCAGACTTTCTGAGCCGAGCCCTTCAAGGGAGGGCTCTGTGCCGTCTCCTATCTGCCTGCCCGTCTCGCCTTTTCTCTCTGTCGGCTTCCCAGCAACAAGATGGTCAGCCATGGAGGGGGATGGAGATGGAGGTGGATCACAGGAAAAGAGGTCGCGGAAAAAAATAAACTTTCTGAGCGTAGGGAAAGATTTAAGAGTGTGGTAGTTGGATGTGGGTGGGGCGGTTGGGTTGGTTGGTGGGGGGGGGGGGGCTAGGTCGTGCGTGTGTTGGGGAAAGGAATGGTTGCCTGTCCATCGGCTGAGAGAGTGCAGGCGTCGCTCCAGTGGCCATGACGGAGCAGAACACTGCGACGGCGAGAGACCGAGGAGCTGTCAACACAGCCGGGGCCGGGACAGACAGACGGACGGACGGACGGACGGACGGACGGACAGAAGAAAAAGGGAGCTGATGGAACTGTCAAGCGGAGCCAGGGAAGGATGGAAGGACAGGCGGATAGGTGGACGGCCTGACAGACAGATGTGGAAGGCGATGAGGGCGCAGTCAAATTTGTCTCGGGAGGACAGACAGCTGAGCGATGGATGGAGGCGGGGGGGGCGGGGGGTGTAAGCACCAATCAGCATATTTTATCCCGGAGCTGCAGAGCAACGGCAGCGTGTCCTTTAATTGCCGAAAGGCCTCGCGTTGTGCAAAAAATCCAAAACTCCCATCAAGGTGGTTTGGTTCCACCCTCCCACGCCTGCCCCCAGCTCGATTTCATCCGCACGCACCTTGAAAATGTGGATGAGTGATGAGGACGTCAGAGGGACCAGTGTGGGTTAGATGGTTTGGAGGTACAGCCAGAGAGGCCCAAGCAGATGGTTTGACTGTGTAGGAAGAACAAAGAGGTTTATGGGGAAAGAAGACAATGAAGTCAACTGAAGAATCAGATTTTCCCGTTTCATTTTCTACATTTATTATTATTCCTCTTTTTTTGCCATTAACTCAGTGTTTCCCAAAGTTGGGGGCGCAGAGTCACGTCTGGGGGGGCGTGAAACGCCGGGCGGAAGGGAGACGGGGCGCCCGGGGGAACTAATGTTTTCACGTCGGAACTTTTTCCACGGTGGAACAATTAACAAAATGTGTTCAGTAGGTTGTAGCTAAGAAAAACGCTGCTCAGGTACACAGGATGGACAAATATTTGACAGGGACGAAAAGAATTCAGGAGTCCGGCGGTGGCCAGTGTTCTTTGTTGTTGGACACTTTTGGCTGTAGAATCGTTCCACGAGTAGCTGCGGAACGATGGTGTCGTTCACGCCAGACTTGAAGCGGGGTGCACCTCCGCGACCGGCTTGCGCTGCGCAGCGATCGTTTCGGCGTCTGGTCTATTTTCTTTCTAATGCGCGAGCCGCGAGCGAAAAAGCCAGAGGACAATGAACAGTTTTCCAGCGCTGATAGAATGTAATAAAATGAAAAATTTCCTTCCTCCAAGGTGGGGCGTGACACAGAAAGTTTGAGAACCACTGCCCCAATGCCATGCAAGTCTATGGGGTCAAAAGTCAACTTTGTCCTGGAGACATGGGGCCACTTGCAGGTTCATTGGGATCCCTCAAGACACAGCCACGTCAGATTTGGGACTTCTAGCCCATGAGGAACCCCGAAACCCTAACCCTAATTCCAGCACTAACCCTAACCCTAACCCTAATTCCAGCCTTATCGCTAACCCTAATGCCATGCAAGTCTATAGGGTCAAAAGTCAACTTTGTCCTGGAGACATGGGGCCACTTGCAGGTTCATTGGGATCCCTCAAGACACAGCCAAGTCAAATTTGGGGGGCTTGGGGGTCATGAAACATTTTCTTCCTCCAAGGTGGGGCGTGACAGAGAAAGTTTGAGAACCACTGCATTAACTGGTAATAACAGAGAAATGCGACTTGGACTTACACGTTTTTCTTTGTTGAGAAACTTTTCAGATGAATCGTGCGCCCGTACTACGTACAACCCAAAGCTAGCACCTTAGCATTTCCGTCTCCCAAGGTAGCAACATTAGCACTGCAGTATGTACTGTACGTGCTCCTCTGCTGCCGTGAAAATGTGTTATTTGTATACCTGCATGCCGGGCCTGATGTCTGAGCACCTTGTTGAAGCCCCGGGGCTCCCCGGCAGCAGCCAGCAGGGCCGCACGAGCAGCGAGAGGAGAATATAAGCGCTTCGACCTGTGCGCGCCACCCGACCACAACCCCTTGTCTGCTTACCTTCCATTGCGCCTCGAGCGATAATTAGCAGCGTGTGCTTTTAACGTGATTGCTCTATTTTTGATGCACGCACTCCAGTTCATGAGGTCGAGTCAGTTACAATTTCAAATGACGCGGTTCTCGTGATTTTTATCTTTGAAGGCCTGACCGGTCACACCGAGGTGGTGAGGGTGGTCTTCTCCCCCGGCGACGTCAGCCTGGAGGAGCTGCTCAAACGCTTCTGGGAGAGCCACGATCCTACGCAAGGTACCGTCGTGCACTCACACGCACACATACGCACTCACACACACATACAAAAAAAGCCCTCAAAAAGTGGCCCTCAAATTAGCGCCGTCCCGAGGGGCACGTGGTGTATTAGAGCAGAAGGATGATGCCCAGACGTGCACGGCGGTGGCAGTGGTGCTAGTGGTGGAGGAGGGGAGGTCTCATGGGTGTAAGTCAATGCCAGACAGCGTTAATGTGTCTGAGATCCAGCCATCCATGGAGAGACACACCAGCGCCATGCACGCTCCACCTCCAGCCGCGCCGACTTCCTTCCTGTTGTTGCCGTCCGGCGTTGTGCAGATCGCTCGCCGCCGGTCAGGTGGCATTGCTGGACTTCCAAACCCATATGCAGCACTTATAAGTGCACGCTTTGGCTTTTATTACTATCCTACTTGTCACTCGCTCAGTCAAGGGGGGGAAAAAAAAAAGACAAAACCTGCAAAAACTTTTTGTTGCGGTGCCACATTTCCGACCTTTTAGAACTCGGCGTTGCACGGCGCATACGTTTGCCTTCACAGAATTCAAATCCTCTCCTGCTCGCGGCTTCCCTTTAATGACACACGTTGCCTCCCCCTCTTTACATCCCCCCCGAAGCCCCTGGTAGCAGAGGATCCCCTTCCCCCCTCAAAAGGCACCTCTCTCTCCGTCTCTGCATGTCTCTCTCTCTCTTTGTCTTTTTTTTTTCTCTGCTCACTGGAGGAGGTGATGTAAGAACTTTAATGCACCGGGATGGTGTGTGTGTGTGTGTGTGTGTGTGTGTGTGTGTGTGTGTGTGTGTGTGTGTGTGTGTGTGTGTGTGTGTGTGTGTGTGTGTGTGTGTGTGTGTGTGTGTGTGGGGCAGGGAAATGATGGGGTCGGGGGCAATGAAATGTGCTCTGCTCACCCATATTCAATGTAAGGACGAGCAGGACAAGTTTGGAATGGACGGATCAAAGATTTATAGGCCGTGCTCGCACCCACACACACATGCACGCACGCACACGCACGCACTTTGCCGCCGCCCGCGTCAGTTCCGCCATCTATTTTGCATCCGCTGCCGCTGTTTTCCTGCGCGCTGCCTGACCTAAATACACCGAGAAACTTCAGCCGTGTTTTTCAGGCTCAACACACACACATGACTTGACACATTGGCTGGCGTGTGCTCGTGCGTTGCGTGCCCTAGCCCCTCCCCCTCTCCGGTGCATTTAAAAAAAAAAAAAGAAGAAGAAAAAAAAAAGGTGAGTTGACCGGAAAAGACGCCGAGGGAGTAGAAGCCGTTTGTTCATCTGAGGACGGCGTCATTCCAATCAGATGAGATCCGCCGCCGCCGTAGCGGCCGCCAACGGTGGAGGCACGTCTCACTCCGGGCAAAGGCACAAGCGGAGTGGAGTCGACACGCCACGGGGCAAAGGCAGCGAGACCGAAAGAGTAGTCATGCATTTCCCCTGACTCACCGCCTTGTCTCATCTCATGTTTTATTAATAATGTGCAGCTTATTGACTATGCACTCACACACTTATGTTTTGTTTTTTTTTATGTCACAGTTAAGAGCAGCCACCCCCCCCCCAAAAAAAAAAAACTTTATTCATTTTTTTCTACATTATTATTATTATTATTATTATTATTATTATTATTATTATAATTAATATTTTTCTTCATCTGAGAGTGCTGCTTGCCGCCCGCCACTTAAACGCGAACCTCCGATGTTTCCCCCCCTTCGCCGTGATTCGGAGTTCACGTGTAGGAGAAATTCCTCTGATTTGACAAATGTGCCGTGGAGTGGTGGAAAGGGGCCCGCTGGCTGTGCCTTCACGCATGCTTAAACTCCAATTTATTCTGTCCACCTTAGAGCCGGGCTTAAAAGAGACTGGCGAAATTAAGGAAGTTCGCTTTCGTCTTTTTTTTTTCCTCCCCCTTTTAACCGCGAAAAAAAAAAAACGCGAGAGATCATCAAATATGGAGACGAGGGCAGCGGCGGCATTATGAATTCTGTTTTCCTCCTGACGTGATCCACATGGAGCCGGCCTTGTTTATTCTCAAATTCACTCGGTTTGTTGCCTGCGACTTGTCATGCGCGCTTGTATTCAGTTGCATGCATTGCATCCTTTTCATGTGTCAATGTGGGTGTGTGTTTGCAAGCGTATGCACACACTCATATATATAAATATATATATATATATATATATATATATACACATCTACATATATATAAATATATACAGAGATACATATAAATTTTTTTCTGCATGTGTAGACATACATCGCGTGTCTTTTGAGATGTGTGCCTCCCTGGTTCCCCATAATTCTGCTTTGCCTCAGTTCAAAAGGGTTTAGTCCCGACAACGTGATGTCGGGCTGCGTCGGCTCCACCAATCCGAGGCTGGATAGCAACATTAGCAGCCAATCACAAACTCCCAGCAGCCTTTGCTGTGTGCCCTCTTTCCATATTCAGCAACGCTAGTCTCAATCTGCTGGCTTCCCTGGGATGTTGCGTAAAGAATCCCGCCCCCCACCCCCACCCCCCACCCCCAATACACATTCAGTACGCTCCCAAATTCTAAGTTTCTTAGTTCTGTATTAGAAGGGAAGCGCAGCCGGGCGACATATACGCGCACAGAGGGGGGTGTGTGTGGTGGTGGTGGTGGGGGGACACTCGAGCGCACGTGAACTGTTCGGGAGCCGAAGTGACACCAGCGCGTCAAAGGGGGGCGACGGCGGCTCTGCTTCATCATCCAGGCTGAAAACACGATTTGATGTATCTGGAATGATCCCACACATTTTTGTTCTTTCACACGTCGCGGATCAAATGCGCACGCATTTCCATACGCAAGCATATGGTTGGCTTCACATTATGCACAAGTGCTCGTTATGCCTACTCATAGATAGTTTTAATCCATTTGCGCATACGCGCAAGTAGGCAGGCGTGTGCGTGCGTTCGCGCGTACACGTGGAGGGGGCCGCACGCACCCAAAACCACTAAAAAAAACCAGCGGCGGCGTTGCGCTGGTTTGTCAGTCGGCCACTTCCTCATCCAGGAAGGTCGGCCTCCGGTTTCCTGCGCTGAATCGGGATCCTCACTGCGCTTCATCCGCAGCCAGTGCAGCTTTTTATCCTTTCCTGCACTTCGTTCACCGTCCGTTTCTGGACTCGTGGCCTCCCGCCGCATCGCCGTCGAAACCTCTCCGCCTCACCCGTGTCACCCCTCTTCACCTCGCCCCCAGTCCCTTTTTTGCAGTTGCGCGGAAGAGGGGGTGTGGGGGTAAGGGAGGGAGAGAGCGAGAGCGAGCGAGCGGCCCCCCGGAGCCCGCTGGCACATCCGCAAAGCCAGCGCAGTGAGTCGGCTGCTCCCCGAGGCCATCCGCTCATCACACAAACAACGCATCGCATCCACTCGCTCCACTTTTATCTCTTAGTCACTCTCCCCCCCACACCCCCCTTCCGTCCCCACCCCTCCCCTCACCTCCCCAGTCTCCCGTCTCTTCCTCCCCCTCCACCACCCTTCATCTCAAGAACCAAGGCTCCCACCACCACCACCACCACAGCCACCCCGTCTTTGTTTCCTCCCCTCCCTGCCTTTCCTCTTTCCTTGTTCCCTCCATTCTCTTCATTTTCTTTTTTTTTAAGGCCATGCAGTATTTATGGGGTAGGCTTGCCGATGCTGTGTCAGTGAATTACACACACACACACACACACACGCAAACGCACACGCCAACGAACATGAAAACGCAAATGCGCGGCTGAGATAGCCGAGGTGGTTGGCCTCATTCGATTGAGCGTCTGCGCCCTCGGTGCGGGCTCACCCACGTCGGTAGATTCTGGCACCGACGACAGGAATATTTGGAGGCCTTTTAAATGAGCGCGCACAAACACACACACACCAAATGTGGCCTGTTGTTCCTCCGTTTGACCTATTTCCTCTTCTCCTTCTTTTTTTCATCAGCCAATCCGTGTTTCCGCCGATTTCTTCCAGTGCTCGCGGAGAGCACCGGAACAGCTCAGCACGCAGAGTGAACGTTTTAAAATACAAACCAATCTGTCTTCCACCTGCCAAGTCATGCCGGCAGCAGGCCGTTACTTTAGGTCAATTAAGATGTGCATGAATATTCTTTTTAGGCAATATCTTCAAGCCAGCTGTCGCGACACACGCCAATTCCCAGTTGGGGTCCCCCCTCGTGTCGCCCGGTGTCACCACATCCCTCAATTTAGGGCTGCCCCTGCCTTCTTAAGGCAAACCCCGCAGGAGGTGACCTTGACCCCTGACCTGCGACCCCAGCAACCCCCCCAACACTTCTAACCCTTTCCATTCGGCTCTGGTTGGCTGAGAGTGGCGCGCTCATTACCAGGTGTCAGTTATTACACCCTCGCACAAACAGACGGATCTAATTTATGGAGATTGCGGCACGTGTGTGCGCGCCGCGGGAGTTGACTTTTTTTGTCCGCATACGTTGAAATGATCCATTCTGCACCCGCGTATTTCATTGACCTAAGGCGTATTTCTTTTTTTTAAGGTCTCCATTAATGGTACAACAACTCTCTAAAATAGATAAATGTACTTTGACATCATTTTATAAAATGTAATTATACAATACAATTCAAAATTGTTGAAAAGAAGGAATACACACAGTCGTAATCATGTATTTTGGATACATAAGCATTTTGATGCCATTTATGAACAGTTTTAGTTTAACTTTGATGTAATTTGACTGCTGACCAAGAGAAAAAGTCACATGTGGCAGGTGTCGCCACTTGTGCTTCATCAGATAAAAGTGCCCAGAGAAAAGGCCGCTGTTTGGTAAAACAGTCAATAAAAGGTCCAGAAACACCAACAACATCAACGTTAAGAAAAAAAAAAAAAAAAGCCAGCGCGTATGTAACGCAGCGTTAACAAATGCTTGACAAACGAACAATGAGGTCAGTTCATCTGCCTGGCAACGACAACTTCGTTGCCAAAGCTGACTGAAGGCACACGGTGAGCTTTTTGGGGAGTTTTCTATCTCAGCGGACACCTACAGATTATACCTCATGAGGTATTAAAAGTCAAGTCAATAAGAAAAAATTCCACATGCGTGCACATCACAAACGCGCTGTTGCCAAGGCACGTATAAGTCACGCTGGCCTCTGTGTGTACTCCACCATCTGACAGCCAGCAGAGCATCACTTCCCCTTCCGCTCTGTGTGTTTACATATGTCGCGCACTCTCCTCTTCTGCTACAATGTTCCGCGTCGTCTTCGTGCGCGTGCACGCATTCAATTTCAATTTCAATTGTTTTTTTTTTTTCCATGCACGTGCTGGTGAGTGTGTGTCTGCTGGGGATGCACTCACCATCCCATCTCGGTGCTCTGCACCCTCCCACCCTCACCCCCCACCCCACCCCTCCTGTCTCCAGCGCGTCAGGAGCGGGCTTACATAAGAAGAGGGCAAAAATAGCAGCTGAGAGGGGAGAGGAGGAGAGGGCTCTGCTGGCACGCACACAGTGGTAACGGGACCGCGGGGCACAGCGCAACCCTGAGTACTATCACGCACACACACACAGATATACACACACACAGGGACGACGACTGCAGTTATCAGGCATTATGTTTCGTTACATACACGCTTGTGTACTCCTCTGACTGCATTGTAAAAAAAAAAAAGAAAAAAAAGGAAATAATAATAGCCGGTGAGATTTCATCGGCGCGAAAAAAAAATACAGAATTTGAAGATTGAAGTTTTCCGCGGTGCTATTGTACTGTGTGAGAGCGTCGTGGGCAATGCAGGTAGGGGCTAGGAGTGAAGAGAGGGAGATATGGTGGTGCTGGCGGAAGCGGTGATGGGATTTAAAAAAAACAAACATTAGATTGTTCATTAGCGCTCACTCTGCTGCAGTTTAATTGGTCCGTCCTGACAACTGCAATAATCTTGAATTCGCTTCGGATGTTTTCACGCCACACTCGGAGGGATACAGAGAGTCGCGAGTTGCGCTAGGCATCCTTCCTCATGCAAAGTAGCCCCATGCAGAAATAAAATTATTTTCTAATCTTGATTATTAGTTTGTTATTATCTGTTTGTTTTTCTGGCCAGTGGTGGCTTCAGTCATTTGCACATTGTTATTTTTATTTTTAGATTTTCCCATTTATTGTCAGTGTCAAAATGCCTCCCTGATATACAGACGAAACAGCGGAGCTGCAAGTCTTGTGTGAAGAAATGGCTGGTATCTCAGGTCTTACAGTTGTTAGCGCATGAAGGGTTGCTGCGTAAGAAGAATCCGGCGGAGAATAAGCCAGCGTCGAGCCACTGGCTCTGCAGAGGAACACAAAGAACAGGGTGCAGAATCCCTCCAGCTGGGTCATCCTACTCTCCCTTTTAATAAGATTACAGCCCCACTGTTTTGTCAAATTTAACCAGGATGTAAAGTTAAATGATCACACGTTAGGCCTCTTAGGATCCTTAAACATTTCTAGAGTATCAAGTCGAGGTTGCTGGAATTAGGAATGTGTCTGTATGTGTGTAGGTGTATGGAGAATATGTTGTGCGATGTGCTGTCGTCCTCATTAACGCAGCTTTAATCTGCTGTAACATTAAATGTGCATCGGAAAGCAGAGACGGTGTTGGAACCAGGATAGATAGAAGTTGTGCAACACGTTTGCTGAATTCGGTCCCTTTTTGAAGCAGCCGTAGTGCAGTCGCAAACTGATGGAAAATCGGTTTTCTTTTTTCCACCCTCCATATTCCATAGGTTTCTAGTCCTGTTACCCAGCAGTGTCGCTGCTCCCCAACGATGGCCGCCGGTGGGAACAGCTTCATTCAGGGCGACTACCCCGCGCTGATTTTTCGCTGCCGTCCGGAGTTCATGTGTGAAAGAGGCTTTTGTATGGAAAAAAAAAAAAAAAGGCAGCAGTTGCAGGTGAAGACGGAAGTGCAAAAAATAGCAGGCTTTTATCCCCCCCTCCTCCTCCCTCAGCTGCCAACAGGGACTTTCTGAGTGTTGTTCTTCGTCTTTCTCTCTCTTTTTTGCTTCCAAGGGTAAACGCAGAAACGGATATTTTATAGACGTGCAAGAAATCTCGGCGGGTTTCAGAAAGAAAAAAAAAAACCTGCAACAAACCCCCGGAAAAAAAAAAAGTAGGTAGTAGGTTTGCGCGCACAGCCTCATGCCATGAAAGCGTGCAGGAAAAGCCGTGGAGGCCGGAGATTCTTCACCAGCCGGGCCTTCAGCAGTGGTAGAGGGCGAACTTTTGAATTTATTGCGATTGTGGAAGGCTTGTAGGGTGTAGGTCAGCGGCACATACAACCAACCAGGTGTTTGTGTGTGTGTGGGTGCACGGGGGCGCGCGTGCGGTCGAGCTTGTGTGTGTGTGTGTGTGTGTGTGTGACCCTTTGCCCCTCCCATTTCTGTCCACCCCCCCCATTACCCTCAGCTTTCAGACGCAAGGCTCTCATGCATAATGCAGATAGAACAGGGAGGCTCTCATTAATAATTACTGCCGCCTTTGATGGATGGAGAAAATAACGAAGGGGGCTGTTAAAAATGGAGAGAGCAGGAGGAGGGATGTTGGAGGCATGAGGGGAGAATCAAAGTTTTTTTTTGTGGTATTTGTTGCCGTTGTAGTTCTTTGAGGATTGGGGGCTTGTGGGGATGGATTTGGACTTCACATAATCAAAAAGAAATAAATACAAAAGCCGCGGCTGATGTTTTGGTTGGTGCTTGTATTTTGATTGGGGAGTAACCGCTCCTCGGATAGCGGCGAGGATCTCTGAAGATGTGATGAATCTAAATTGTCTTTGTGTTGGAAGCAGCCATTACCACTCGATGAAGAGCGCGGTGATGTCTCGGGACTTTTGTCGGATGCTCATTCATAATTTCTCTGTGATGAAAAGCGTCTGTCATCCCTGCTTTTTAATTGGAAATGTGAAATCTCGGCTTCCTCCCGTTACGGATAGAAAATGATCCTTGGGCACGTTAGCTGCAGTTCAACCCGCTGCTACCACAGCCCTCCTCATTACGAATGTGCATGTGTTATTCCGTACATGATCTTACACATGTGCAACGCAGGGTTGGACGTGCAGTTGGTCAGAACCTCCGGGCGGGCAGGGAAGGTCACATAAAACAGCGGAGCCGCAAGGCCCCCTCGGTCATCCAGCCAATCGGAGTAAAGGCTCCGCCGGCCGGCCAATAGCGGAGATGCTTCGTGGCCTTTGATGGAGGTCCCACCATTAGACTCGTCACTGAACAACAGCGCTGGGGGCAAGATGGCCGACATCCAGCGTTGGCGACATGAACGGGAAGAGGGTGAGGGTGGAGGCGGCTGCAGGAGCCGAGTAGACAGATGCGAGAGTGGGTGGAATCGTTGTGTGGCACAATAAAGACAAAACACGGCAGGAATTTCAATTAGGACAAAGATGTTTATATCTCGCTTGGGCTGAAAATTGCCTTCGTTTGCCTTCGTTTGCCTTCGTTTGCCTTCGTTTGTAGCTCCAGACTGCATTATCTCAACAACATTCTACCGGTCAGCATCAAACAGTTGTACTTTTATTCACAATGTGATGTGACACACGGCATCCAGACTTCTCACCCACCTGCATCTTTGGGTGAAAACTGCTGTGTGACCTTGATTTGTTTTCCGGGATAATGAAAGTCTTCCTGTGCCTATTCCGCTGACAAATGTTTGACTTTAATCGGGAGGTTTTGTCAGTGTGTACAGCTGCTTAACATCAGAATGTCAGCTCGGTTGATTGGCTTCTTGTTGGGTTTTTTTTTTTTTTCTGTCACCAATCTTGAAGGATGCTGCACTCCTGCTCTGCTCCTCCTAATACAAACACCATGCAAACAGTGTTCATTTTATACACCTGTAAAATCAGGTCAAAAAACACCTTGTGTGCTCCTAAATTAACACGATATATATTGTTTTTCTTAAAGTGATATTTTCAGAATGCTTCTTACCTTTATTGACTTGGAACGGGGAGAACGACGCCCCTGCCACTGACACAGCGCACCCTGCTGACCTGGCACACAATCATGCATCTTTGGTTGCCTGCCCAGTACCCTCTCAGGAGAATACGCCTCGCTTTTGCAGGAACTCTTCACACACCAACATCAACGTGTCTTTGCTTTTCTGTTCGAAGCTAGCTAGCCTCTAGCGAGCCTCTGTGTCTCCGTGTGCTCGTAATGACAGAAGCACCAACCTGACCAAATAAAGAAGATGGTGGAGGAGGCAAAGGAAAAACAAGGAAGCTGAGTGTGTTCTGAGGTCGGTGGTTTTAATCCACTACAAATGATCCGTTTCCCAATTAAACAAGTTCTGTGAAAACCTCGGACAATTTGCTGCGTGTGCCCTGCCCCTCCACCATGGGACGGCTCAAAGTTTCGCAAGATCCCCTTTTTTCTCATTTTACGATGACAAGGACGACGCTTGTTAGCGAACAATGAGTGGGAGAGACGGGGATAAAAGGGGAGCCTGCAATGTGTGGCCATCTCGGATGCCAAAGCCGCTCAGGACTGTAGCCTCCGAACAAAGCAAAGGAGTGATGGCAGCTGTTTGGCCTCCTCATCAAGGTACACCAGGCCTGGGCGTCCTCCAAACACACTGATGTAAAGCTGATGAAAATTTTGACACCGCCACACAGACGACAAAGAGGACGAGAACGCACCCACCTACACGCTCCCATACACCTACACACCGCAGGCCGCTGCTAATGAACGAGCCAATCTGCTGTGATCTTTGAAATTCATCCGGCTTCGCGGATCCAGGAAGCAGGATGACGACATCAGCGCCGACACTTTTTACATGCAAATGATGTCCGCGGTGGTGTTACTTAGGCCTGTTCACAGGGTGTCTAATTACTTGCGTGTGCGTGTGTGTGTGTGTTTTTTGCACGTAGGTATGAGGCAGCAAAATGACCGCGGCACACAGTACCGCTCAGCCATTTACACATCCAGCCCCGTGCAGCAGGAGCTGGCACTGAAGAGCAAAGTGGCTTTCCAGCAGGTATAATTTCCCCGCGCACACATCACAAGGGATCATTACGCCATTTTACCAGGCGCTGCGTTACACATAAGCAAAACATGTGGGATGTAAAGAAACCAAAGTAGTAGAATAGGCTCTGCTGGGGAAAAAAAAAACCTGAAAGATGCCGATGACGGGTAATGCTTCTGGTATTTGCTTTTTCCCCCCACTTTTGATGATTTTCATAAATTGCACAAGGACCTTTAGGAAGGTATACAGTAAATGGTATTTTAAATCTCCCATATGCGCAATACCCTGTGGTAATGTCTTGCAACAATGAAATGTGTTTTAATCCTGCCAGTGAACTACCCAGAATTGAGAAAAAGTGCATCCTTTATGTGTTTCACTTTTCAGAAAGTTTGAGCAATAATGCACGTTTCTTAAAATTGCTGCCTCGTGATGTCACAAAAGGCACAATACCTTTCCCCCTGTTCGGTTGATTGGCTTCTTGTTGGCTATGTCCTCTTGCCATCAGCTTTTGCAGCAGGCTGCAAACAGAGGGCTATATATTCCGCTTTTTATTTAGTATTTCTTGGATCACTGAGTCGAGGATGTAAAGATCTAAAACTGAGTGTGATATGGGACCTCTCAACCGGAATGTAAAGTCCACCTGAGCCGTTGGAGACACAGCTGTGGTTTAGATTTGTCCAAGTCGTTGAGATAATGGAAGAGTCTCTGGAGTGGTGACCTCTCCGAGTTGGACGCTGCTCACTTAAGCAAAACCGCCTCTTCTGCTGCGTTGATGCTTTCTTGCGCCGACTAAGAGCAAAGAGGGGTTGATCTTGAGGTCATCTAGACCCGTTTCTAAAATCCCTTCTTTTGGGGACACACGTGTCCCTTCTTTTGTTCTGTCACCCATCTGTCCATCCATTAAGTCAATTAGCCCACCTCTTGGGCCAGGACACGCGTCCTTTCTGGATTCACCGCTAAATGGTGCTCGCCAACTAGCTGCCGGGGAGGGGGGGGGTGGCAAATTACCATCGTCATGGTTTTTCTCGGGGGCTCCTGGGGTCAGCAGTCAAGAGCCACGGGGCTGCGGCGTTACCGTGGCAACAACCTCCCAACCTTGGCCATGGTCTGGGGTCAGAGGTGAGGCAGGAGTGACAGCTGAGACCACAGAGGTGCTGAACGGCAGGGGAGAGGGAGTGAAGGGGGGCAGCAATGCAATCAGATCAGAGGCCCATGACAGACTATTAACTGGCCCCCCTCCAAACATCACCTGACCCCACCCCACCCCCTTAGACTTGTGTATTTAAAGCTAATTCTTGACGCTATAAAAGGTCCAGGAAACAAGACTAGGTGGATGTTTTCACTGATTTTCATCATGTTTATTTTTCAAGACTTTATGTGTAATTTAAAGGCCCCTCATCCTTCCCATTTTCAGATTTCTTTTTTTAATCCTTCCCTGCATAATTTATTCCCCAAAAACCCAACAGTGGTCTAGAAAACAGCACAAAGAGTGTAGCCAGTTAAAAGATGATGCTTTGTTTGACTCTCCACGTCTTTGTGGACAAAAACATGGTGACCACCGAGGGGTTGAACAGAACAGAACCCTAGCTGGCAGTGTTGTCGCTAACCTGGAAGAGTTATACATGCCCTTTGTGACATCACAGAGGACTGATTTCAATAGCTTTTCTCATTTTTCTAATTTCTGATGAGTTGACTGACAGCGCAGAGATGTTTTTGTTAGACAATATTGGTGGATTGTACCTGAATGGAATTTTGCAGTTCAGGGAGCAAAGTGTCTTCATCCACTGTTAAGAGTTCTTGAAAATGGACCCAAGTAATGCAACTAGTAATACAGTTGGAGCGATAGGAAATCTTGACTAATACTTCATTCTCTGTAGTATTTTGTAGGAAAAGAGCACTTCACTAAAATATATTTAGAGCCAATGACACATACGTAGCACAAACACCTCGTTAGTATCACATCCACAAAATACTAAGACATGTAATTTCTATAACCTTGTGATTGAAAAGGCTGAGAGTCGTAACCCAGTTTTATGGCAAACAGTGAGCAAACTCACCCACTAGCATGACTGTCATTTTAGAGAAAACAAGCAAATCAAATGCTTTCTCATCCTGTCCACGTCTCTCCTCGCACTCCCGCTGCTGACACCACCGATCTGTCAACCACTCCAGTGGCACCCCAGTTTCATCTGTGGGCCACCGGGACGCATATCTCCTAAAAGCAGCTGACACGCACGAAAACCAAAATGGCAGCTTTTCCTGCCCTGAAATGGTTGCCGTGCCGCCTCGGTGCCGAGAGTCAAGTTTAGGCTTGGCTTCAGGGATGGTGGGGGGTGCGGGTGGGGGGTGTGTGAGAGGGTTGTGCTGTGGGGGGACGGGGAAAAAAATGGCATCCCTACAAAGGAAGGAGAAGGGCTCGGTCTGCAGAGGTTGTTGGTCCATGCATGATAGCTGTAACGCCTGTGTGTGTGTGTGTGTGTGTGTGTGTGTGTGTGTGTGTGTGTGTGTGTGCGTGTGCGTGTGCACGTGTGCGTGCGTGCGTGCGTGTCTTATCCGAAAAAGGCCGACGCTCTCCAACGGAAAAAAAAGTGGGCGTGTGTTTGGTGGAGTGACAATCGAGTGTGCAGAGGTGATCTGAGACAATCAAAAGATGAGACGAGGCGACGTGTGATCTGGATCCAGCCTGTGACTCTCTCTCTCTCACATGCACACATGCACACACACACACACACACACATGCAGACTTACATTTGGCACATATACGCGCAGCCCAATGAATAATTAACCCGTACGAAGAGTCTCTTCTGCAGGGCTTTCAGTTTCTTAACTTCTGCATTTCAGGGAAGGGCGGGGTGGGGGGGGGTGGGGGTGGCAGAAAAGCTTGTTTAAGCGCAAGAGAAGAGAGACGGGAGGGTTGGGGGGAGCAGGGGAAGGGAGCTGGAGGGGGGCGGGGAGAAGAGAAGGGGGTTCTCTATAATGAAATTTGAAATTTGCAGAACATCAAAGGCTTCTGTAGCCAAGCCGCTGTGGCAGCAGAGAGGGGGGGGGGGGGAGGAGGAGCACGCCGCTTCCCCTCTGCCTCCACTGTCTCCCCCTCTACCTCCTCCCCATTCTCCGTTTGCCTCCATCCATCCCTCCCTCTGCTAAAATGCGACTCCCCAGAGCTGGGTGAGGAGCTTGGGGGAGGTGATGGGAGGGTGAGAGAGGAGGGGATGGGAACAGTTGATTAGGGGAAAGGGGGGAGGAGGAGGGGTGGGAACGGGGGTGAGGGTGGGGGGGTCAGATGAGTGAGGGCTTTTTGCAGGAGAGGTGGAAGAACGACGGGTCGGGGGTGCAAGGAGCCGAGGTTCTATGTATTTGCGCGGCCGTGCCTCGTGTGTGTGTGTGTGTGTGTGTGTGTGCATGTATGAACAATAGGTTTTATCAAGCCAGCTCGACTACTGCAAATGCACGCGCACATGCATGTGTGTGTGTGTGCGTGCGCAGGGCCTTGGAGGGGTGAGTGTGCCCTCTGATAAGGCATCCTAACTTAATGAGCTTGAAAGAGGGGAGGGGGGGGAGCGAATGGGGGCAGGGTCACAGGGGTTTGGAAGATGGCTGGAAATAAAATGGGGGGGTGGAGGGGATAAATCGGGGCTGGAAAAAAAAAAAAGTCCCGAGGAGAAGCTGGAGGGGGGATGGAGGGAGCGAGTGTTTTGGAGGGGGGGTAGAAGCGATGCGCGGTCGCACGACAACAAAACTCGGAAGTCTGGAGGAACAAATGAAAAAAGTCCAGCTTCCCTCTGACCTACATGGAAGTGTGAATTACCTGTGTTAAAAAAAAACAAATCGTATTTCTGGTTTAATGGTGCGTAAATTTCTCCCGATGCGAAGAGGCGAAGGTTTTTATCCGGGGGCGAGGCACCAGGAAGGGAGGAAGGGGAAGTTTGGAAAGGCGGCGGCGGCGGCGGCGTCTCCGCAAGGATGCGGGTTTGATCCTTTCGCGCTTTGTGTTCCCCCGGATGTCAGGCTACTTGTTGTCTTTGCCCCGCACACCTCATGGGGAGAGGGGGGGGGGGGGTGGTCTGGGGGGTGCGTAGGGGTATTAAAAAAAATAACAGAGGGGGAAAGAGGAGGAAAAACAACAAACGTGGCGACGCGCTCGGCAGCGGCGGATGGAGTGGCGTCCTCGCCGATCCCCAGGATGTGGTGGCGCAGCTACAAAATGTAGGAGCGCTCGCTGAGGATTAGAGCCCAGCTAAAATGGATGCCTGACCCGCGCCGAGGATGAGAGAGATGAGCAGAGGGTGGGTTCGGCGGGGGGTCTACCTCTTTATCCTCCCGACGGGGGCAACAACAAAAAAAAAAAATTGGAGAAAAAACGCAAAACACGGAAGTAGTGAAATCATTTTTTTTTTTTTTTTGCGATTCTGGAATTTTCAAAGTTTCACTTCTTTCTCGACCCGCTCGCTCTTCTTGCCGACTCCTCCGTGCGTGTCTCTGGAGCCCCTCGCTGTCTCTTCCTCTTACTCCTCCTCCTCCGTCTGTCTCTCCACTTCATCCTCTCCGCATCACTTGTGCGCCGGTTCTCTCCCCGAGGTCACGGAGGGCAAAGCGCGGTGCCAGCCAGCGACCAGTCCACAGTATCATGTCAGGCTGCCTGCTGTGTGTTTCCCAGCCAGGCTGCAGGTCCGTCACCGGCGCCGCGCAGCAGCGCCGCTTTCCGCAGTGCTCAAAGTGAATTTACATTTCTGAGATGTTGAAGGGCTTTTGCTTTTTCTTTTTTCCCTTTTTTTTTTTTTCCTTTTTCTTTTTCGGCACTGTCGGGCCTGTGTGTGTGCGCGCGCGACACACCCCGGTTAATGCAACAATTCAGGCCCGTGTGAAAGAGTTCAAGAGGTTTGTTTTTTCTTTTTTTTTTCTTTTTTTTTATCAACTCATGATCCATTTATCCTTTTTTTGTCTTTGATCCTGAATTACTGAAGTAGCAGAAATGCTCTGAATATTCTTAGAGCTATTTTTAAATGCATTTTTAATTCTTAATATTTTTTTTCATTTCTGCTTTTATTAAATCTTTTTGTAAGTTGTTATTTTTCCAGACTTTACAATTTGAAAATTATGTTTTTATTCTAATGTTTTTTTATTAGGTGCAAAAGTTACGGTTAGCCGAACTCAACAAACTCTGCAGTGTCTTTTTTTAAAATCACATTCACAAATTGGCATCCTTAAGATGAGTCACATCATGAAATGCTGCTTCACACATGAATTTGTGTCGGTAATTTAAAAATAATAACTAATAATCAGGATTTACACTTCAATCAATATGGCTGTAAAAGATAAAATAATAAATCAAAAAATATAATCAAAAATTAAATTACAAGGGCTTGTAGACAATTGTTAGTTTTATCAGTAGGATATGTTGATTGAAAATCCAGTATTACATTTTGCATTGATTCCTAGTTGTTTTATTATGAAGAAAGGATTAAACAAAAAAACAGTGACAGTATTTTATCATTTTAGGAGTAATCATAATGTAAAGTATAAAAATAATTTTGATTATGCCAAATTAAAAAAAAAAATCAAATGAGTGACTGGAAAATAGGGAGCATTAATGAGGCTGACTGAACAGTGCTGCGTTTTCATCCTCCCACCGAGGTCCGTTCCAAACAAGAGGCGCCGCAAAAACGGCGGAACCTCGGCATGATTACGTAAATCAGCGTTTTGAGGTCGTCTCCCTCCTCAAATGTCTTCGCCGTGACTCATCGTGTGTCACAAAGTCTGTGTCAACATGCGTCTCTTCCCCGCTGCAGCCGAGGGCCTTCCGACGTAGGATTAAAAAAAAAAACAAGGAGGTGGAGAAGAAGGAGGAGAAAGAGAAGAGGGGCAAGATAGTGGGGTATGAAGACAGGAGGATGGTTGGGGGGGAGGGGTGTTTGCCCCCTTCACCCCTCACCTCTCCCCTCTTCCTCCACCTTCACCCACCCTCTCTCTCTCTCTCTCTCTCTCTCTCTCTGGGTGTCACGTCCTATTTGTGTCCCGGGGCAGTGCTGATGGTGAGAGGAGCCTCTCTCGCTTGGCTGGAGAAAGCAGGGAGGACTCGGCAGCGTGGGCCAGTGGTCTGCGCTCACATGGGAGACGGCCAGAGACACTCGGCAAAGCGGAGGGGGTGGGGGTGGAGGGCGTCCGAGGCAGAGTCAGAGTGGAGGAGAAGAGAGAGAGAGAGAGAGAGAGAGAGGGAGCGAGCGATGCACCCGTTGAGCCATGTCTTTGACAGGGGAGTCTTTCCGACAGGCGTGAAAAAAAAAAAAAAAAAAAGCAGGAAGGGCTGACTGGGCTGAGTGAGCTCAGCCTGTCTCACGTGCGCGCGCGCGCACGCACACACACACACACAAGCAAGCGTACATGTTTCTGTCACCGTAAAGGACGAGGACCCCCCCCCTTCCCGCTGATCGCGGGGGGGCAAACGTTTTAATTTCCGAGTCACCTCCTGCGCCGCCGATCGCCTCTTTTGTCGTCCAATGGCTGGCGAGTCCCTGTGAAAGCGGCCCCGTAACTGCACCTGACAGGCCCCTCAGTGCGTGTGTGCGTGCGTGCGGCACCTCACGCGCACGACGCCACGCTCGCATTAATACCATTCAGACAAAAACCCGCACAGGCGCTCGAGGCTAGCGTCTCGGCCCCGCGGCCGTTCCTTCAGCCGCCACCGGGGGGAGCAGGGGGTGCTAGAGCTGAGGTCAGCCTCCGCTAGCTAGTCCACCTTTTTATTTATTCCTCTGCGTTTTCCACCTTCCACATTGTTCCGCGACATGCCTCGGCCACTGCTGCAGTGAGGGAGGAGGAGGGGGTTTGGTTAGTCAAAGCCACGTAAGGTTATACAGAGTGGCGCGACGCCATGCATTCTGATTTATGGATCTAAAATGGCCGCTGTGTTGTGACTGCTGTGGAGAGCTGAGCGGAGGGAGGCGGTGTGTGAGTGTGTGTGTGTGTGTGGGGGGGGTCGTCCGGGAGTGGATGTCAGGGCAGTGGGGGAGGGGGTGGGGGGCAGTGGGGAGGGTGACACACAGAGAGAGAGAGAGACACGGAGAGAGAGCGGACCTTTTTCTTGGACATTGTGTTCCCCTCGCATTGAGCGTTGCCCCCCCCCCCCACCCCCCCAGGGAGGGGGAGGCGGGGTGGGGTTAGCGACTACAGTGGTTGGGCGATGATGATGATTGATTAATTAGGCCACGGAGCCTCAGAGATCCATGACTGTGCGGGCCGCTAAACAGCGCAGAGGTTTCTGTCTTCTTCTCCTCGGCGAGGCGGCGAGGGGCTGCGGTCGGTCCGAGCCGTGCGAGACTCTGAGGTCAGCTGCTGCCTCAGCCTCCTCTGTCTGTCTGTCTGTCTGTCTGTCTATCTGACGGCCTCCCGCCTTTGATTTACCGATTCCACTGCATCGCCTCCACCGTGTGGAGAGCGCTAGCTTAGCCTGTGCCGCACCGCCTCCTTGTGGACAGCGTTGTGCACTACATTTCACTGTCTGATTTGCTTTGTTTTGATTTTGCGCGATGATTTACCGATGAACTTGGTTACTCAATTACAGTTAGTCGTCCGTTTATTTTTTTTGCTTTCGCTTTTTTGATTCAATTCACTTTTGTTTACTTTACGTCATAGCACAATTTAACCAGACACTGAGTTTTTAAGTGGCATGCACAAGACATATGATAATATTTAATTATAACACCGAGACGCACCACGCAACAAATGGCTGCAATAATGAGAGAGCACAAAAGTTCATTTGATTCTTATGATTTCAAACAAGCTATCCTTTTCTTTTAATATGACACAAAAAAGACTTGCAAAGACTTGCAAAGGAAAAACATTAACCAGCTTAATAATAATAAAAACCCCTGAGAATAGCAAGTACAACAGCAAATAAATGGAAGTTGTCTGAATGTCTGTGTGAGTGCGAATGAATGCCTGGTCATTAAAAAACAAAACTGAAAAATGCTGCTGGTGAAGAAATTCAACACTGGCTTACCTGTTAAGTTTATACTCCAATGAATGTGAGCCACGTTTGCCTCTTATTCAATTTATCTGCCCTTGCCAGGCAAAAGCAGCTATTTGCTTAGTGAGTAGCAACTCAGCCCAGTGTTTGGTAGCAACTCTGTTGCTTTTCCACTGGGGTGTCACTCTGAGAGCCTCACGGTTCATCTTAGAACAGAAATTTGCAGATTATGCTAGAGTTTTTTTTTTTTTTTTTTTTTGATTGGCCCAATTTAAATTTGAGTAGACATGTGGAGGAGGCAAAATGTTGTTTTTATGAGTCCTAATCTAGCAGATTGTAAAACAGGAACAACAGGCCAACCAGCCAGAACCACATTTAGTGCTATTTTTTAAGCATTGCACCGTCGTGCCTTTTTTTTGTGCATGTTTGTGTATTTGTTTGTGAGTTCACCAAAGCCTCACAGAAAAAAGAAAGAAAAATCACGGTGCGTCTGCGTTTTTCTAACCAGCAAAACACTTCCCTCTTTCATCGGGCCCTCAAGGATTAGCTTGACGCTCTCACAGAGCCTTGTGATGATTCCTTTCATGCTCACTCTTTCAAGAGTATCAACTGGAACTTGTACTTCTCCCGGCCAAAATAACCGTCTCCGTGCTTTTATGCTGTTCCAGAGCAGATGGGCGTAAGATACCTAGCCAGACGCGTGAGGCTGCATTTGCTGGCTGGTACGCATGACGCTCCATCCGCCAAGCAAACGTGGAGCATTTGGATGAATAAGAATTTAGTCTGAAAACAAACAAGCAAACAAACATTGTGCTCTGTAGCAACAATACGACAGATTGAAAGAAAGAAAAGTGATGCTACTATGGTAGCTACAGATTCCGCTACCGTAGGGTCAACATGATGGCTAAATTGTCAGGGTTTTTTTTTTTTTTTAACTGCTCCGTTAAACAACTTGTTTTTAGCAGCTGTCTCATTTGAACTCAGTAATTCAAGTAATTAATCTTGCAACTGACCCTTGGGGATGAATAAAGTGTTCTGATTCTGACTGTGAACCAAGTTCGCAACATAACCGTTAGCCACGACCGCTAAAATGTTTCTTTTTTTAAATTTGTCCTTGATAGGCTGACAGAGGGAGGCTGACTGGTAGTGTACATCGGCAGAGTCTTAACTGAACCGGCAGATAAATTTTGCCTTTGCTTCACAGAGCTGTTGAACACTTCAAGCTGACGGCCCCGAAAAAAAAAGAAGCGAAACCGTGTTTTAAGGTGCAGGGTGCCGCTACCTGGCGAGCTACTGGTTGCCCCCAGTCGTCCCGCTGCGACCCGACCTTGTTGTTTTGCCACCTCTCAGGGGCGCCAATCTCGAGACAACCAGGTGTGTGTGTGTGTGCGCGTCTTTTATTGCTGTGCACGGCAGGGATTCCATAGATCTGTCGGCGATGTGCAGCCGTACGAGCAGCCGTTCCCTCCTTTGTGTGTCCGCGGCGTTCTCTCAAGGTGTTTAGAAAAGTGTAAGTATGAAAGTATCTTAAGGAGTTCTCAAAGAGAGCGGATGCTCTTTGATGAGCAGTCCCGCCGAGGCGAGCCGCGCTGCGAAGAGACGGCAGACGCCTCTTTCTTCTGTCACTCAGCCGCCCTGGTTCTCTCGTGGAGGGGCGGCAGCTCCTGTTATTGTGTTTGGCGAGAGGTGGCGGCGGCGGCGGCTCACATCCAGCGCGTCGACGCATGAAACAGCCGTTTAAGGGGGCGCGTTTGTTTTTGAGGAGACCAAGAAAAAAAAGGGGGGTGAGAAGATGTAGCAATTAGCACAGTGACGGGAACTGAGTCTGAAGTTGTGTTTTTTTTAATCCACAAAGTGCTGTTAATCACACAGATAATTGGTCGTGGGCGATGACCTTTTGGCCTATTTTTTATTTATTTTTTTTCCCCAGGAGCTGGATAAAAAAGGCTACGGCGCCATTACCACGGAGATCCTGCAGGGGCAGCAGTTCTACTATGCTGAAGACCACCACCAGCAGTACCTGAAGAAGGTCCCCCGCGGCTACTGCGGCCTCAAGGGCACCGGAGTCACCTGTCCGATCGCAGCCGGGAAGGACGAGCTGTGAGCAAGAGGTGAGACAAAGGAGGGTGAGCTTCGTCACAGCGGCTGGTTCTCGCCGGTTGAATCTCTTCTTCTAATTATGCGCTTTTAAGGTCCAGTGTATAAAATTTGCCTTGATTTATGATTTTTATATTGGTAAAAGCTGAACATACTGCCCATAAATACATCAATAAAAGTATACTCACAGTAAAATATAAAGTGATTCGGTTTTCCTACCCTTAGAACGGTTCTCAGATACACTACCAGTCAAAAGTTTGGACACACCTGTTTCTTCTTTCTCTTGGCTACTTTCTACACTGTAGATTCATAGTGAAGACATCAAATATATGACCGAGATATGTGGATTAATGTGGCAAAAGAAAATAATGTTAAATACCTAAATATGTTATGTTATATATACAGTATTTTATATAAAGGGTGACTATTCTACAGTAGATCATCTAAAATATAAAACTTGTTTGAGTTATTTTACACTTTTTTGTTTAATACATGTTCCATATATGTTCACTCATAGTTCATAGTCAAAATACAATTAAAATATAATTAGAAATATAATAAATATAATCATAAAGCAGTACAGTTATTGCACATGTAGAATATTACACTTGTTGTCGTTTTGTGTAAACAGTAAACAGTAAACAGTGTATACAGTCACTAAATCTTAAAAAAAAAAAAAAGACTGCGGTGTCCTGTGTGACCTGCAGTTACGCACAACTTCCACAGGGTGGTAGTATTTCTAAAAGAAAAAACAACAACCCAAGAAGAACTTTTTTTTAAAGTTCTTTTGTCCTGTTGCTGGGAAGCATTGTCTTCACTTGAGGTTTAGTCACAATGAAACACTGATGGACTTTGATGCTCCAAATCTCCCTGCCAGAATGCTTTGACCGAGCTCAGTCTGATTTTTACTTAGACGCAACGGTTAACTCAGCAACGGAAGTACGGCTGCTTTAACCGAGTGGAATCTCGGTATTATCGCCGACTGTAACATCTCGAGGGCGGCCGAACGCGACCTTTGGCCTCTTAAAAGTCTCACCCGGGTCAGTCAAGCTCCTCCTACAACCATCATGTTCACTCACCATGAGTTTATTCTTGTGCAAGTTCAGACGTCGCCAAGGTTTATTGGAGGAAACCCCGCGTCGGAATGATTTGCCCTGCTTGAGACGGGACAGACGGCTGCAGCGAGGGGACGACTCATTTATCGCAGAGCCACTGGCGTGTGTAATATGAGGCTTCCTTCAACTTTCCCTTTGCACGGTGTGCAAGAAAACGCCTCTTTCATCGTCGCAAAAGCATTTGGAATGACTCAGATTATTCAGTCCCCGGTGCAGCCGAGCGTCTTTAAAAAATGAAAATCTCGCTCATCTGTTGCTCTCCGAAATGCAAAGATGAAATCTAGAAAAAGGTTTTTTGGTCGACCGCAGTTGTGTGATTCACCCCGCTCTTGTTTCCCCCCCCTCCTTTCTATCTCTCTCTCTCTCTCTCTCTCTCTCTCTCTCTCTCTCTCTCTCTCTCTCTCTCTCTCTGTGTATGTGTGTGTGAGAGAGTGTGTGTCACATCCTGACACCTGTGTGTAGGTGTGGACCGGGGCACAGGTGCAGGTGCAACCTCTTAGGGCCTATTTTGGTATTGGGACAAATATTTTGCATGTGTCTGCATGCGGCATGTGCCGCGTGTGTGTGTGTGTGTGTGTGTGTGTGTGTGTGTGTGTGTGTGTGTGTGTGTGTGTGTGTGTGTGTGTGTGTGTGTGTGTGTGTGTGTGCGTGCGTGCGTGCGTGCGTGCGTGCGTGTCTGCTGGTGCATGTGTGTGTGTCGGGGCATGTAAAGCCGTGCTTGATCAAACCATGCCGAGTGGTATGTGGTCAGGCCAGCTAGCTGTTTTCCCCCAGCCGCCCTTTATTCTTGCACACCTCTGTCGTCTGTCGTGATAAGTGCGTGTGGGCAAAGTTGACCTTTTTTTTTTATTTCTAACCAAAGTCCCTCTTCATTTCCTTTGTCTCACATGAGGAAGCTTCAGCCGTGCGGTGGATTCGGTTATTTCGATTGTGTGCGAGAGTGTGCGACTTGAGCCGGAGATGCCTCGGCGGTCCCCTGCATTCATTCGCTTAGTTTCTGCGGCTTGAAGACGCAGGAGCTGAGGAAAACCCTGGTTCTGAACACGGTACGCACATAATGGGAGACGATCTGGCTGCCTCGTTTAGATAGAGGCGAATTAAAGGTCCGGCATCAGCAAAACTCACTCTGCTTAACGTCTTGCTAAAATAAAAATCATCCCTTTGTGATGTCACCGGGGGTTTTATTGATTCCTCTCCCAGATTTGTGACCTTCGGCCAGGTGTTTAGCCCTCAAAGAAACAAGCAGAGAGATGTGTTGTGGCAGGAGGCAATAAACAAAGGGCTAAATACATATGTGTTTATATGTATATATTTGTATATACATATGTGTATATATGTATATACATATGCATACATACATATATGTATGTACATATATATATACACATATATGTATATATACACATATATGTATATATACATATATATATATATATATATACATATATGTATATACATATACATATACGTATGTATGCATATGTATACATATATATTCATATATGATGGAATGATTAAATTGTAGATCTAAAATTGACGACTGGGTTTCTCCCCTCCCTCTTTTATGATTCACATAACCTAAAAAGAAAAAAAAGAAGTGTGTGGGGGGGGTTGGAAACGCATGGTACTCTCACACACGTGTCCGAGGCAGCACCCAGGCCGTGCGTGCCCTTCAGACAGAGCCTATTGTCCACAGATGGGCCTTTAACGGCCTCACAGCTGTCCACAAAGAGCCCCGACTCACAGCAGAGGCCTCTCGCCGGCCGCCGAGGAGGCAGCTCACGCCGTCGCCGACGTGCGCGAACTCTCTTCTCTCTCTCTCTCTCTCGCCGACGTCCCGCCTCGCGAATAGAAGCTGTCGTCTCCGATTCGCGTCCCGCCGTCGAAAGTTTTTGAAGAGAACGACAGCAAAACGCCAAAAGTGATGCGGGGCACGAGCCGGGTTAGCGCACACCGAAGCGGTGCTTGTTTATCAGAAATACTCTGCACTCGTACCCACGTGCACACACTCACACACGCACTCTCAACCCCATCCGCTGCCTCTATCTCCGTCCTGTACCGCCGCCTAATGCACGAGGCATCGCCCACGCACCAAACACAAGAAAAAAAAACAAAAAAACAACAGAAGCGAGCGCACCTAGGAGACACCGTGCAGAGACGTGCACCCACACAAAAGTTCCTGCACGGCGAGGCGGCTCATCCTCGCCGCCTTGCCCTCCTTTCGCAGCTTCTCGCTTCAGCTTCACGCCGATCATCCATCGATCGTTCGGGGGCCCGCAATCGTGCACGCTCGCGATAAGCCGAAGTAATATTGCCTGCCCCCCACCCCACCCCACCCCCCAACCCCCGCGCCACCGACCGTCACCCAGCAGCAGGCCGCCTTTGTTTGCCCAACGCTCCGAGGAGCACAATAGCCACGAGTTTCGCCGCTTGATGCCCCACCAGATGGAGAATTGTTGTTTTTCTTTCCTCCTCTCCTCCTGTTTTTTCTCGCTTAATGACTTATTTTCCGGGGGCGGTTGGCGTCCGTGACTCCTGCCGCCTCTGTGATAGCGGAGGAAACACAAAAGCGCTCCTTTTTCTCCCGAGCCTCCATCTACTACACGGCCCGTACGTTTCTCTCGGTGAGGTTTTCCGAGAGTCTGCAGGGTTTTGCGGATGCCAGATGTGTGTTTTGCCACCAACCCCCCCCCTCCCCTCCCTCGTACTCCCCCTCCTTCCCTTCCCTCCCTCCCTCCCGCTGGTTCCTGCATGGGCGCAGGCTCTCAATCAGAGCATCGGGGCTCCAGGAACCGGAGAGCACAGCAGCGTCTCTGTGCTGCCCAGAGAAGCGCAGCCTTGTCTGGGGCGGTGCATCTGCAGCCCCCCGGGGCAGGAGGGTGAACCCCGGTGCCCCCTCACGAGCTGGTTGCACTGGAAGGTCTCCTCGCCGCATTTATTCCTCCAAGGTCAACGTTCAGCATGTTTTAGCCTCTGCGGGGGCGCGTTTGGCTGAATCTTAACTCGTCACCACCACGGGTGGAGCGTTAAACCCTGCGGAGCAGGAGAATGTCCACTGTCTTAGTTCCAGACCAATAAAAACCTGCGTAAGATTTGAAACCTTGTATTGATTGTAAGATGAGAAAATGACTTAGTTATGACTTCAGTTACTTTATTATGCTCAACCCTGTTCATCCCTCTGAAAGGTCAGCTAATAAGCTCATAAGATAAAGGCTAATAAGCTAAAGTCAGGAAACTCAGAGGCAGTAGAGCTTTCTTTCATTGCTTTGAGAGGCTTTTATTTTGTCATTGAAAACACACAGGACGGAAGCATGTAAAGCTGCACACCTCTGCGGTGCACCGTGCAGAGTAGCATGGTAATCTGTCACAGCAGGAGAGTTTCAGTCGTCAGTCACTTGGTTACTCAACCGGCAACATGAGTCACATTAGTCACATTAGTCAGTCATGGTAAGTCGCAAACAAACTGCTGGTTGAGGTTTGTTGCTAAGGCTAGTCGACGGCTAAGTCCACCCGTAGGCTAAAGCCAGCTGGTGGCTGTCGTAGCCAGTCTTTGATTACTATTGTCAATGCATCCTCTTGTCTTTTTCCTGCCCTTCAAAATGGCAAACTAAGCTAACAAGCTAAGCTAACACGGCAGGACATGGATTTTTTTCCGCTTCCCCCATAATCGAAGGAACAGACCAGAGTGCACGCCCACGTTGTGCACATAAAGGTGCTTGTCCTCTTCCTTTATTTCTTTTAATTTGAAAAACGCAGCTTGAAGCTGCTGCCACACGCCGTCGCTGTAGCGACTTTAGCTCGGGCCTGCCGCCGCCCTGCCGTCGTCCACTGACTCGCCTGTGGGTGCTGCAGAGACGCATGTCGCACCTTCAGCTGCAGCATTTAAAAGTAAAAGCACCAATAAAATGACCTGGGAAATCTTATTATTTTTTCTTTTTTTTTTAGCATATCATGATGAAAATCTAGATTGACTGACAGTCGTCACTAACCTGCGCTACGCCCTTTGAAAGGCCCTTATTTGAACCCTTGCGCTTCCTGAGAAATGCAGCCGATCCGTCATCACCTGTCCGTCAGTCACCTGTCGCCCGATGACACATGTTAACGTTTGAGACCGCGTGCTTAGCGTGCTTCCGTGCGGCACGTTTAAGGCAAAAAAACAAAAAAAAAACGACTTCTCGGGCAACGGTTCTGTATTTTCCCGCCCTGGGAAAATGGCAAAGGGTTAAAAGCGGGGTTGGTTGTGGGGGCTTGGGAGGGTTGGGGGCGGTGTGTGCAGGAAAGGGCCGACTTGGCTCGCTGGCTGAGGGCCTGCGCTGTGACACTCTGCACCTGGGAGCCTGTGTGCTGTCAGCCGCGCTAGCGAGCGACGTCGAGCTACCGCCCGCATGACACACAGGAAACACAGAAATAACTGCTGACTGTCGCGGCAGCAGCAGCTGAGGAGGTGGTTGGAGTCGGGCTCGGCGGCCCAGCCGGTGGGGGGGGTGGGGGGGGCAGCGGTCGGAACCCGGAGAACCCCGATCAAACTATTGACTATTAACACTTAAAGCTGCAATGGAAAGTGAAACGCGCAGATGCTGACGCGCCTGCACCTGTGCCGTCTCTTCAGTTAGAGGGCCGGGAGTCACTCACACGTCGAGCGTTTTTTTTTACAGCGACCGACAGCTCACATCCTGTTCATCGGGGCCGCTGTTTTTTTGTTGGTTTTTTTTGCAATCGCACCGGCGCTGTAGTGAGAGATTGACATTTTGCAGCTGACGCGCAACAGTTTCCACTCCATCTCGGGCGTTCACTTACTCACTCACTCGCTCGATCGCTCTCTCTCTGCTATTATCTGCTCCGTCCATCTGTGCTTTGAGTCATCGGAGCCGCACCTCGCGCAGGTGTTGTGGAGACCGAAGCGCCGCCAGCGCGCCAACGAGCCCTCTCTGATGCGAAGGCGTCAGGGGTTGTGCAACACGTGCAGCCTTCGGCCGTTGACGCCTCGAAATTCCAGGGAAAGAGGGATGCGTGTTGGGAAATGGAATGGAATTGAATTGAGATTGAAAGCCTTCATTGCTGTACTTAAAGAACAATGAAATTCAGTGTGCAACACCTTGGCTACAAAATCAAATCAAATAAACACACAGTAAAATTAAATTAATTGAAAATGCAACAGTTACATAGTGTCTATTTATTGGCCGAGGTGTGTAATGTTCTTAATGATATTTGTGCCATTGGGAAAACTCTTTGAAGACCTTTTTTTGTCTGCAACAGAAAAACACTCCATGCTCCTCCACAGCAGCGTTGAGTGGCAGTTTGGATCTCTTGTGTGACTTGTGAAAGTGTGGATGGTGTTTGTCTGCGTGTTGTCACAACCTCCAGTTGATGAAGGAGGGAAGGAGAGGAGAGAAAGAGAGGGCGGAGGGGAGAGGAGAGGAGAGATGCTGCTGCTGCTGTCTGCAGCAGGAGGAAGCCGGCTCTGATGCTGCAGCTCCATGCAGCTGCTCCCAAAACACCCACACTCTTCCTGTAGGAGCGTGTCAGTGTTTAGTCTTTTGAGGTGTGTGTGTGTGTGTGTAGGTCGAGTGGCTTACTTCCAAAGCGAGAACCTGTTTAGTTTCAACTGTCTCAGGTGTTTGTTTTTTTTTTAAATAATGCGTTATCATGTTAATGTTATGATCAAATAGGATTCAAAGTTTCCATCCCGCTGCTTTTAAAGGCCCTCGTGTCTTTTCTAACTATGAAGTGTGACTCTGGCCTGTCAGTGAACTCCCCAGAAATGAGAGGGGGGAAAAAAGTCCGCCCTCTGCTTCTTTCGCTGGTCAGAATGTGTGTGCAAAAAGGGCTCTGGAGAATATTCCCTTTGTGATGTCATGAAGGGCACTGGTATGTCACTGATAACATTCCTTGTTAGTGACAGCAACAGCAGCTCAGGTGTTTTTGACTTCTTCCAAACATGTGGAAGATCCAACAAAATGTCACTGTTGCTGGAGGCTGTGATCACAGGGCTAAATGTGAGGCTATTCCCCTGTAAAATCACACTATTGTAAATAGATTATTTATCATAATATATTATAATTTATTTTTTTCCTTTACTGCAGTCACTGATGGAAAAAAAAAAAACAACATTAACTAAACCTGGGCGTAATATGGAACATTCAAACTACACGATTGCTACTTAAAAGCTAGGTTGCTAACATCCTGCTGGTGACTGTCAGAGGAAACTTTCCACTCGCTGAAATTCTGATCAACAGATCTAAAGTCCGATTTTGGTCTGAACTGCCAGCTAGCAGCTGTGTGATAAGCGTAGGTAGCATCTTTTTGTTGCTGTTGTTGTTTTAAGTTGTCGTTGGCAGTTGCCTGACGCTGCGTTGGCGGCTGTGAAGTGAATAAAGTTGTCGGCAACAATTTTGCAGTGAATGTAAACACCATCAACCCCAAATATTCATCCCTAAATTATTGCAGTTTTGATGGGAAGTCGCTACTCTGGTTTTGGCTCAAGGGCATTTGAACAATTCTCTATATAGGGACGGCGCAGGAAAATGAAACTGCTGTGTGGGGGGAAAGTAATTGTACTGATCCGCACTCAGTTCTAACATGCGAAAAGCCATAGTTAAAAGCAAAGAATTTTGCGGCGTAAAAATAAGACGAGTCGCCTACGATCAAAGGGAGCCGAGGGCTGAGAGCGCTTCGCTGGCGCAGGTTGGAAACTCTTGAAAAGTACAGCCTCGGGTAACGTCGTCGTGGGGAGCTCAAAAATAGCCCGAGTCGGTTTTTGCTCCTGCTGCCTGAGGCCCTCGGCCTGCTTTTCAAAGAAACACTGGCCCTGAAAAACATCCGCCGGTAGAGACACTGGCCTGGCAGTCAGCAAATGGAAACGTTTGAGGTGAGAGTGCGGCCACACTGAGGTGTGAGCAGGATGAGCAATTGTGTCTCTGTGTGTATGTGTGCGGTGCCTTTGTATTTCCGTGACAATTAAACACACAAGTGTCTTTCTCGCTGTTTTTTTGGGTTTTTTTTTTTTTTTGAGCGGCCTTTTTGTAGCTATTTTGTTCTGTTTTTTCTATTCAGCCCAGGCCAGCTCTGTACAGAACAGGGTCAAACAGATGGAGCTGTAGCTTAACTTCAGCCTAGAATGATACTCTGTTGTCCTGTGCAGACTTTCTGTGAGTAATGAGGAATGTAACATGATATAATGTATATCATACATATATCATACATATATATGTGTGTGTATATATATATATATATATATATGTATATATATACATATACATATATAGACGTTTATACAAAAGTGTGTATATATAACCTCATAATAACCTTTGACCATGATACTGTGGTAACGTTGGTCAATAATTAACAAAATCCTAATCAGCATGAATTAGTGATGTAATAATGAAGTAAACAGAAACCTCACCACAACTTTCTTTAATCTTTAATCCCCACTCCTTTTTACATTTTTTGACAATTCATCTGAACACATCCTGAATATTTAAAAAAAAAAAAAAAACTGACAGTCTGAAGTGTAAATTAGTGAGCGTAGTTAGTGAGTATTTTATAGATCTAATATTAAAATACTGAGAAATAATTTACGTGGATAGCTTATGTAAGGGCCAAGGGCCTCACAAACACGATCCAAGCAAACAAGGATAACCAACCAGGACAGCGTAGCTGCCACCATCAGAAGGAGACAGTGGAACTGGATAGGGCAGCCTTAGACAGGACAAAAACAACATCACCAGACTGGCCATTGACCATAACCCGCAGGGGAAGAGAAAAGCTGGTAGAACACCTGGAGGCGTTCCACACTCCAAGACCTGAAGAGTGTCGGAGTGAGCTGGCAAGAAGTAACAGCCCTGGCCCAGCAGAGAGTGAGACGGAGAGTTCTGGTGGACGCCCTGTGCCCCTCAGCGGGGTAAAGAGGAATGAGTCAAGTCAAAGTTATGTAATTATTAGGTAATTAAACAAATATTTCACCGTAAAACAATTTTTGGCTAGTTTTCGTGTCCACGTTGACTCGTGAACACTGCAGACAGTTTTCAAGTTGCTTGCGTGATGATTTAGGTATCAGCTATTTAAAATGACATAGTCACACACTCAAGTTAGCTTCACCTTCGACTCACTTTTAAAACACGGCCCCACATCCCCTGATAGATTGAGTCCCTCTAATGAATGAAATATTCCTTTAGTGTAAAATTCTTCTAGTCTCACTAATAACTTTGTGAAGAGATAGGATTTTTTTTGGTTTATGATTACACCTCTGTAAAAAAAAAAAAAAAGCTAAATATCAGATCATTATTAGATTCTGCTGAAATGCGGAATTACACACCCTTAAAAAAAAAATCCCATCCAAAGCACTATATTCACAACCACCGCCATGTTTGACCGGGACTGGTGCGTGTTCTGGTGGGCGTGAACTCCTCGCTGGTTCGGCACTCCACACATCTGCTCGCCGCTCCTTAATGACGGGGCAGCGAGTCGCCTGCTGCACCGAAAACCAGCTGACTCGCCGCTACATTAGAGTGCCAGTGCCAGTGGAAAGTGGATGGCTGTTATTGAGGGAAATTAGAGATTGGGGCAAATTATAGAACTGGGTTTCCTCTGGAATTTATTTATTTTTTCTTTCCCAGAGAACCGGAGCTCCCAGATGACTTTTAAATTGTAGTGGCATTTAAACTGTATCTGGACGTTTTGTTTTTTTTCTTCGGTTGAATTTCAATATTCAATTCTGTGCTCTTGATGGTGTTTTGTCCAAGTAAACTTTATTTTCACTGATGCTATGGAGCTTGAACAGACAGCTTCCTCCTTGAACAGATTACCGCAATTGGTTTATAAATTTTCAACGTTATTTTTCTTGAAAAACTTTCTGTTTTCGCCAGCTACTATTCTCTGATTTCTCTTTGTTTATTGCCATTGTTTTCCTTGCTTGTCACTCGGCGCCGCCGCTGCGCTCTGACTCATGGTGCATTCCCCGAAATCTTCTGAATAACCTGCTTCTGCCTCCTCCTCCACCTCCTCTTCCTCTTCCCCATCCTCCTCTTCTTCTCTCCTCCATTTGCATGTCTTACTCACTCGTTTCGCCGCATCTCTCCCTCTCGCTGGCGCTCACGCTCACGCACGCACGCACTCACTCACTCACTCACTCACTCACTCGCGCACCCCTGGCGTCTTGTGCCGGGGTGAGGGGGTGTGTGAGATGAGCCCCAGCCAGAGGAGAGTGTGAGCTGCGGTGAACCACAGACCAAAATAACTGGTACTTTTTTTCTTTTCTTTTCTTTTCTTTTCTTTTTTTTTTTTTGATAAAGACACATGTGCATCCACCCACACACAGAGTCACACATGGGCGCTCTGTCACACACATGTGCGCACGCACGCGCACTCTGTGCCCTTTTTTTCAAACAATTAAAAAAAAAAAAAAAACCCAACCTGCAGGATCCGTGGAGGGAGGTGAATGAGTCGCTGGAAGCTCGTCGGTCGTCCCAGTGTGGACGCTGCAGGTGGACGCCGGAGCTTTCGGGGCAAACTTCTTGACTGGTGCGGCCACGATGGGTTCTGAAATGTGACAGAGGGGCCGGAGCAGGAGCAGGAGTGGATGGATGGAGTGTTTGGGGTGCGCCACCTCATAGGGGGAAAAATGCATCATGGGATATGTAGAGAACCCGGATTAATGAAAATCAGTGTCTGTGAAGCCCTGCGTGTTGAGCTCTTTATTGAAATTGCTCTTAAAACACTGAAAGAATGGATGAAATTGAGCTATTTTAGTACTTACTATTAATATGATTTCTTCAAGTTGGGCAGGCCGGATTAAAAAGTTTAAAGAGGCCGCATGCATATGGCCCCCCAGGCCTAGTTTGCCGAAGCCTGGCTTAAACATTGACGCTTTAATTGCTTTTTGTTCCCCTCCGATTAGTTTCTACCGGGAGTCTCTGTCAGTTTCTCTCACCGTTTGCTTCCTCCTCCTCCTCCTCCTCCTCCCGCCGCCGACAGATCCTGCTGTCACGCCGGCATAGTGGCATCATTCTAAAACTGGTATTAGGCATTTCCTGCTGCGTCCGTTGGCTCGTGTGTGTGTGTGTGTGCGTGCGTGCGTGCGCGCGCGTGCTTGTGTGCGTGCATGTGTGTGTGTGTGTGTGTTGGGGCGGAACGCACCTGGTCGGCGCAGCTGTGGGGATCCTAGCAGGGGGGAAAGAGAGAGATGGAGGAAAGAGAGAGCGAGGGATGGGAGGAGACAAAAAAGGGGGCCCTGTGTGTGCGTTTTGCTGCCGCGACGGCTTTCGATTGAAAGGCCCGAAAAAGAGGATGTGGCAGGAAATGTATGTATGTGTGTATATATGCATGCATGTAACATATATGATCCGTAGCCACTAGTTGAAAAGTTAGCTCCTTTTTTAAACAGCTCGATCCTGTGAAAGATTTCAACCATGTGAGGGCGGAAAAGTTTCTCTTTAGCTTCTATTAGGGGAAATTAACACCTTCCAGTTTATGTCTCCTACCCTGATTAACGCTTCCGGCGGTTCAAAAAAAAAAAGGAACAATTCCCAGACATGCAGGCCACGCCGGAGTGCAGTTCCGCGTTTCCTCTGCAGAGGGGGCAAGGAATCTGGGAAGGAAATGCTGCAGGAGCAGCAGAATGTTCAGCTGGGAAGATCTGGAGGAAAAAAGGAAACAAAGTGATGTGTTTGTCAGGCGGTTCTTTCTTCTTCTTTTTTTTTACACACACACACACACGTGCACAGGGCTGCAGCTCCAGGATGTAGTCAGGTCACAGATGTGTGCAGGCACACACACACACGCACGCACGCACTGTGTTTTACAGCTGGATGAACGATGAGCTTTCAGCGCTGAGAAGGTCTAATGACCAGGTCAAAGGTCGAGCCGTGGAGGGGAGGGAGAGAAGGAAGGGAAGCGCAGGGGCATCGAACTCGACATGCAAACACACACACACACACACACACACACACACTTTCAATGATATAGTTACATCATGGTCCACACACTTTGTTCCAGAGGGGTAAAGTCCATCCACTGTCCCAGTCAGTCTGCTTTTAAGGACAGTTTGGTTTGAATTGAAGCTGGATGTCAAACACACACACACACACACACACACACACACACACACACACACACACACACACACACACACACACACAAACACACTCAGTGTCAGGTTGAGGTCATTTGATAAGAGCCCAGAAGTTCAGCACGGTCGACATCTCCAGTCAGGCAACTGGTGAACTCAAAGCGCTGAGTGTTACTGAATCGTCCGCAGAGGCTTTAAATGTGATGGAGTCGAAGCTCCATTCTGAAAATGTCAGTCAGATTCTCTTAAGTTTACCAAGTGAAGGCTTGGAAAAATACATGTTGCAACACGATTTCACAATCTGCTGCTTTTAAGAATCACTGTCTGCCATTTAGTCTGAAGTTAAGTCCAAATGTGCAACGCAACTCTCCCTGTAGCTAACCTGTCACATTCTTTCCCTCCACAACACTGTAGCCTCATCCATATCTTATCCTGGCTCATTTCTGCTGATACTGGCTGGATGCCTCTATCTATTTACACATGTATGATGTGAGTTGTCAGTTTCAGTTAAGGTCTGTGGGATTCACAGATTATGTTCATTTTTTTTTTTTATCTCGCACATTTTAACTGAGTTTCTATTAGTGTTTTGAATGTGGCCGCAGTTGTTATGTTCAGGCACATGCACATTTTATTCTCCAACTATTTAGCGGTGAAAGCAGCAATGGGACGATCTTCATCCTGACGTAGTCATAGTTGTTAATCTTACTTGTTTATTTTGTGGTCTTCCTTCCTGTCTCGACGAACTTGTGACCTTTCTTTCTTACTTCTGTATCTTAAAACAAAAAAACCGTCACCAATTCTCTACTGTGGAATGGTAAAAAAGTTGTTTGCTCTATGTATACATATAAATACATATATATTAATTTGACATAGAGAAACTTTGAATTTTCTATGACAATGATAAACTTTCTCTACTTTCTATGCTGCACGAGCTCTCGGGCTCATATTTCCTCCCAGCCTGCCGCAACTTTTTTCCTTTTTACAGCTGCAAATTGTAAAAGCAGCAATAAAAAAAAAAAAAAAAACCCAAAACTCTTAATTCTCCCCTTCCCTCCATTTACTCAACGGCCTACTGCGGCCGTTTGTTTTAGATTACCTGAAACACAAACTCACAACTCGCGTCTTGATCTTATCAGCCCGGGAGGAGATAGGCAAGGTAACGCGCGCGGCCAACGATGCGCGTTAGTGACCCCCGCCCCCCCATGGCCCCCCTCCGAGTTCAATTAGTCCCGGCATGCGGCCCAATTTCACGCCGCCGAGGAAAAGGGCGCCTTTACAAAGCCTATCGGCGTCCTCGGGTGATCAATGAGGCCGTTGAAGGGGAGGCGGTGGGGGGTGGGGGGGGTCAGAGCGACGGAGCGATAGCGAGGCCGCGGCTGGACGACGGAGAGCAAGGAGAGGAGGCCGGGACGACCTGGGCTGCGGCCGGATTGACGGCCGGCTGCAGCCAAACAGAGGTGGTGTGTTTGCAGGCCGTGCGACCTTTGACCCCCCCGGCCAACATTTGCGGCGTAACGAAGACGAGTGGTCGTCATTGGGTAGAAGAGGATGACTTTCCCCATTACTGACCGACCTGGCGCTCATATAATTCATGTTCACCCGGTTGATAGATGAAAGTCTCACCGGCTGTAGTCAAACTGAGCCCATTCAGCATAAGTGTCATTTTCTTAGGAAGTTGAGGTTTTTTTTTTTTAATTATTAATTTCTCTGCTAGTGCAGCTTAATCTAGTTGCTCTGAAAACAAATGAACCAGTGGCAAATATATATTTCTATTATTTCTATTTCTATTGCTTTTTCTATATTTCTCTACCGTTTGGTGAAGATTTCCTTTTTTTTTTTTTTTTGTAAGTGCTTGTGACAAGTTTCGGCGATGAAGCCCCACATCTGTAAAAGGCTACACAACGACCAGGTAATTTAAGCTGGAGCGACGTGTGTGTGAAGCCCTCTGCCCCCAGTGACTCCAGCCAGTCTGGGCTAACATCTGGAGCTCACATCAGCATATCCTCAGAGACTGGCACCGCAGAAGATTACAAGAGTCAAACATGGGAGCATTAAAACTCAGCGCAACAAAACAAAAAGAATCTGCCATGGGTTGAGTGGTGTGACTGCAGGTTTGGAGAACTGGGTTCAGTCATCTTCAGGGTGTTAGACGGGGCTGAGCTGGGTTTTTTGATCGTACATCTGTGTTTGTGGTAGGGCGGGTGTGTGCATCTGTGTGTGTGTGTGTGTGTGTGTGTGTGTGCGCGCACGCACGCGCGCTGATAATTTTTCCAGTGATCATCTTTAGCGCAGAGCACAGAGAGCAAAAACACAACTGGTTCGCCTCTGTGGCGAAACACTCGTTGCGGCAGGAAACAGAACAACTGTGATCTCTGCAAGAGACACTAATGGAAAACCTCTCTTAGAAAGGTGTGTGTGTGTGTGTGTGTGTGTGTGTGCGAACAAGTTCGCAGACGTGCATTCGAATACCTGGACGAGTTGCACGCTGCCGGAGCTGTAATTACCCGGCCAGCTATGCAAACGCTTTGCACTCTTTGCGGGGATTAAATGCAACGCGCCGTCTGCATCTGCAGCAATTAAGTCGAGAACCGCAGACTTTCCTCTGCACATCACAAGTGAGACTTCCCTTCCAGGAGTGCAAACGAGAAAACGCGCAGGGCAACCCCTCCAACCTCTTGGCAGCGCATACGCTTTGGTTAATCCGCGTTGCATTGTTTAACGGTTAGCGCCTTTGAAATCGTCTTTTTCAGGTGTGCTCGCCCGCGCACATTTATTGGTGGCGCGACGGAGAACCCGTCAAGAGTTGGGTCTTCAGGTGTCTGACTGTTGAGCCAGGAAATGGACAGGAAATGCTCAGAATGACAAATAAAACCCCAACGGGTGCTTTTATTAAACCCACCTGCTGCCATTCTCGGTATTACTGTTAAAATACCACTTGATCCAGCTGTTAGCCCCCAGTAATATCAACGTCATCACATCTTCAGGGACTTGGGTGGTTTCCCATCAGGTATTACTGTGTGCTTTAAAGCTGTTAGGAGGCGGCTAATGGCGACACAAAAGTAACAGTATAGCAATAGTCATAAAACAGACTTCTTTCAGGTGGTGTTTTTGCGTTTCTGTGGACAACAGGAAATTGAGTGGTGTGTATGGGAAATGTCAATACGAGTCCCGCTCGTGTAGAACAGCGGACCGTCTCTGCCAGCTGCTCTCGGCTACACGGTTAGTGAGTTTCCGTGAAGTCGTTTGATGTGCATTTTGAAGAAAAAAGTATGCATGTCATGTACAAAATGGTTCATGGCAAGAATGTTGCTGAATAAACTCTGGCATAGCGAAACATTCAACTCACACAACTGATGAAATGCATTGCATTTATATTATTTCTGTCGTTGTTGTAAGAAGCATAACCACTGCTGGCTGACATGTGAGACTAATCAGTAAACTTGGACAATTTGAACCACTTCAGGTAAAAAAAAAAAAACTGGGGTCAAACCTTTAAAAGTTCACTAAAAATTGCTTCACATTTCATGTCAACTAAACAAGTATATATGAATATGTTTTTGATTGGCTAACAACAGCAAAACACAGGAACCTGCCGACATCGGCATCTACTTACAGCTGGCCAGTGGCTCGCCTACTCATTCGCAACCAGGTGGTGTCAACAGTTGCTTATTAGCGGGGCATCGACACAGGGTTTTTTTTTTTAATGTGGGTCAACCTGCTAACAATCTGCATTTTCCCATTGACCAAAAGCTTTGTAGTGTTCCAGAATTCAGGGAAGTAAACAATAGAGAGCAACATGGAAGCGGGTCCGGCGGTGGTCAGTGTACTTTCCAGTTGGGCATGAGACTTGCTGAGACTTTCACTGTCTTGCCAGTGCTGCAACATGCTGAATGAATCCAGTCTCGAATGCTTTGTTTCGGTACACAATATTACGCTGCAGCTGGCGCGATATTATGACGTAGTGCACGTAACGCTCAACGTCATCACGCAAGTTAGCATGTTGACGCGGGTCTGGCTAGCGGGTTTAAACGTGTTTTTTAGCAAGTGGGAAAGGGGCTTTAGCTTGTTCAGCTTTTGCTTTGAATCCAGACAAGACGGAGGCCTCGGAGTTGATCTTTCACTCTCTTACTGGTCAGACTGGACTGGTTCTTACCGGACCAGTTCGGCTGAAACCCGCGGAGAGAGATGGTGACGGTGAACTCGCCGTCGACGGCCGTCATCGCAGGTCAACCAACCGGTGTGAAAATGATGACGCGATATATTTGTGCGCCCGTGTGTGTGCGCATGTGTGTGTGTGTGTGTGTGTGTGTGGCACGCGCTAGGCAGGGAGTGGGAGGGGTGAGGGGTCACAGGGATGTTCTTGACTGTGTCATCTCCAGCAGCTGTTTCCCTCAAAGCGCCCCCCCACCCACCCACCACTGGCACCCCGCCCCTCCACCCACCGCCTCACAATGAAACCAATACAAAGGGACAGGAAGTGCCTCCCGTTAACTGGGGCCCAATCAAAGCCGCCATTATTCCCGTGTCAGATTTTTTTACAGGAAACGGCTTCTCAGAAAATATGCCAGCTGTGCAGGCAGAGCGCCGTATTATTGTCATGCAGGTCGCGTCTGTTTTTTTGCTGCCGCCTCCACCCAATACCCCCCCCACCCCCACCACCCTCTTTTTTTTTCCTCTCTTTTTCCTCCCCCTCCTTCTCCCGCTGCAGCCGCCGCTAACAAAAGGACACACAGGCCCCGTCGCGACCACGTGCGCGGCACACTGTCGCCGCTGTGCGCTCTCGAGGCGAGCCAGGCACTGTGTTCTTTTGGGAGGGGGCGGTGGCCGGTGGGGAGAGGGGGGGGGGTTATTGTTCGCATCGTGAAAAGAGCCCCTCCCACCACCGCCGCCGCCATCGACCCCCTGCTGCTGCGCCTGCACCGGCTTCCCCATCCCCGAATTCGGGCGCCGCTCTTTTTCAGACCGTGCGCTTTTTTTTTTTTTTTTTTTTTTTTTTTGAGACGGGCAGATGCGACGGCAACGTGCACGCACTCACGCGGGCGGGTCGGCCCCGGCGAAGGCGCATCTGTAAGAGCGGCGCTCGGGTTACGGCTCAAGTGGCGGGTTCAGGTGAAGCCCTAACGTTTGCCAGATGCTGCGGCAGAGTCACCGGGAGGTTAGCCTGACATGGGGTTGTTGTTGTTGTTGGTGAAGGGGAGTGAAGGTGGTGGTGGTGGTGGTGGTGGTGGGGGCGGAGGGGAGGCGGGGAGGCGAAGGGGGTCAGCGCACATCTGGTACCGACGGGGGAAAAAATAGGCGCCATCTTTGACGGGGGGTGTGGAAAAAAAACAGCGGATGGTTACGGATCAGGCCCCCGTTTACGCAAAGCCGGGTTTCAGTGTCAGCGGTGAAATTCTCGCCGTCGGTTTGGCCAGTTGGGGGCACTAGAGAGGCCGCATGAAACTGAAGAGAGGATAAAGAAATAATACAATCAAATTATCCTTTAATCATTATTATTATGAAATAGATTTTTATTGTTTAGTATTCATTAGTAAATATAATCTGTCATCATATATCATATGATTGACTGCCAGTCAAAAACGTCATTCATGACATTGTGTGTGTGTGTGTGTGTGTGACGTGTCGGTTTGCACCATGTATCAGGGTGATTTTGCTCCTCCGGCTAACCTCAGTAGTACAAGATGGACAGGTCTGTGACAGAGACTGAAGGAACAGACAGACGGCCCAGCTGTGGAAGACACTGCTGCAACAAAACCCTGACAATTGGCCAACTAAAGAAAGGAAATATGAGGCAGCATATGTTGAGTATTTCTTTACAGCCGTACACATTAATGTCTATGATTATCAACATGTTAGTAGGTAGCATTCTGATTCTAAACAACAAACAAAGTTGGGGAGACCCTGGGCTCGGTTGAACGTCTTAAGCCCAAATTCGCACATTTTTTTGGGGACAAGCTTCCAGAGTTGGGAAAACTCGAAGCAGCCACCCTGTGCCGTTTTATCTGAACACCTATCACCAGGGTTTTGTTTTGTTCTGTTTTTTTGAGAGGGATCCAATGATGTCATAGCCTGACATAACAATGGCAGCCAGATGATGAGCTAGTTGCAGCTGGCGCAGCAGAAAAATCTTCTCCTCCTCCTGCAGCGAGCGACAAACAATAGTGGACAGTAAGCTACGGAAACACGGCCCGGTAGAACCGTGGATGTGTTATAAGATGTAATAATGCGCTGGCAGCGCCTCGCATGGCAGCAGCCACCCATTGGTGTCTGAGTGTGTGGGTGAATGGGTGCACTAGAGGCCACTGTGAAGCTTTTTGGGGAACCATGAAGGTGCTGGAAAGTCCATTGTGGGTAGAACCTGGGAGCGACCTTACAGCGCCACATAAGGGCCTCACATGAGTACTGCAGCGGTTTCGGTCATCCAAGATTTTTTGAAGGCAACTTAAAAAAAAATTAGCATCTTCGCCTCTGTCGTCTGGTCTGTTCTGGTCCTGTCTGGTCCGGTCCGGTCTGGTCTGTTCCGGTCTGGGCCGCGTCCTCTGTGTTCTCACCTGTGTCTGCGCGAGGCCTTCAGGGTGCCTGGGAGACGCTAATTAACTGCGTCACTCGGCACGCAGACGCAGGTGAGCGCTACCCGCGGTTGTTAAACAGTGATTACTGGGCGGCTACACACCCACACACACAAACACACAGACAAATTTGATTGACCTCCTCTCTTCCATTGTCTGTCACGTCATTATGAGGCCCATTCACTCGCAGCCGTCGACGCCGTTCCTGCCCTGATTAGATAAAGATGCTCCCAACCCAATCGACACTTTTGTCCTCCGCTGGGCCTCACTTGACTTCTTACACTTGGGTGGGGGGGGGGCTTCCGTGAATACAAAGGCGAGGGATTTCTATCTGCTCAACACTCATCCTCGGCTCTTATGAACTGGCCTTTGTCTGGGCCTATCTCTGGTTTTTGCCCCCAAGGAGCTGCTCTGCGTCCTTCACTGCCAGGCTTATCAGCAGTTTTGTTGTTGTTGTTGTTGTTGTTGTTTTCATTTTTTTTTTTTTTTTTTTGAGTGCTCATCCTTATCTGAGCTGGCTGCGTTGAGGTCGTCGGCCTGGAGCCCCGCGGTTATCTCCCAGCTTTTAGCCACGCGTGTTAAAAAAAGGACGATTGTCAGAAACTGAAACTCCGATCCGACGGTGCAGGCACAGGGCCTCGAGCGGGGAGGGAGGGAGGGAGGAGAGGTGATGAGAAAGCAGACGGCTGTGTTGTCGCTGATGCGAACCAGGAGTAAAGCACAGTTATGACAGCGGCGCTCATTAATCTGCGGCTCAGATGGCTGCAGGGAAAGGGAGTCATTTCCAGCGGCGGCATCCAAACCAACACAGCCGACGTTGAATGGGATTCTGTTTACATGACATAAAAAAATATTCAGCAGGGCCCGTGTTATACCTAAAACAGCAATTACCGCGGCTGCATCGCAGAACTCATGATGAGGTGTTTTCACTGGAAGCGGCCTGAATCAACAAATAATCCCCGACACTTCAGATCTGCGGGGAAGCTCTTTATTTTTCTCAGCGAGGCGGCATTAAGACGTAGAAATGCAAAACATAAACTTTGCAGAGCAACAACACGCCGAGGTAATAAAAGATACGAGGCGCTCTGATGAGAAATACAACAAATGGTGCGTGGTAACGGAAGCGGAAGATAAAAGGCGGGCCGTGAGGAAAAATAAGCGATTGCAAAGCCAGAAAGGTGGGGGAAAAAACAAAACTGTGGGATGACTTGAACCTGTTGCCCCTGAGCTTTGGAAACCTGAACCAGCAACCTGGCAGGCAACTGCTGTTTAAGACAAGGGAAAGATTTTAAGTGGAAATGGACAATTTTCTTGTTTAATCGCCTCCGAGATCGACTGACTGACTTGAACATTGTTTGGTTTGACACCTCTGACTTCCCAGCAGGGAGAAAAAACACTCAGCAATGCAACCCAACACTGGGGCAATTCCCTTTTTTTGTTTTTCATTTTTACCAACCTTTCATCCTCAAACAGTCGGGTCAATTTATATTCTGCGCCAGCTTCAACTGTTTTTTCCCTTGGTTCCAAGTGTCAAGTGAAGATAGTGATCTGAGAAAACAATGCCTTTGTTCCCTTTTGCTTCTGACAATAGCTACACCCACTTAGCACGTGTGGTTAAGCAAATGGTGTCATTAGGGGAAAAAATGAAGTTAACCCTTTTAAGTGGCTCAGCCAACTCTGTAAGGATGAGTGCTAATGGTTGTTTGTCTCTATGTGGCCCTCCGATCAAACAGCCACGCCCACTTGATGTGACATTGCGTCAGAAGCCGTCGCTAGGCAGGGTTAGCACGCTAGCAGTTAGCGGCGTGCTAACGTTCTGGGCAGTCCAACACATCTCACAAAGGGAACAGGAGGGGTCAGATTGACACACTCCGCTTGGCCGATTCACCGTGACTCCGTCATGTCAACGTTTGGAAACGTCCACGGTATATAGTCACCCGGAGACGCTGACGAAATTCTGCAGCGCTAATGGAAATGTTACTGCAGCAACAACAGCCCCGACCACAACAGGCCGTGCACACTGGGGAAAGGCAGAGGCAAATGGAGCGACGCGGGTCACACGTTTCGCTAACTGGGGCAAAACTGTTTTCCACCAGTTGAGACGTGAGCCATCTGTTTATTGAACTTATCGCACAAAAAAAAACACACATCAAGCGAAAATCACTTTGAAGAATTTTTTTTTGTTCTTTTGTTTTCAAATTAGCCTTGTTTCCTGTCACTTTCTGAGAAAATCTTCAAAAGGTGAATCAAAAAATCTTTGCGGAAACACAAGTAATCTCGTCGTACATCTACGGTTCGTCTTGTTGAATTCTATTTATTTTAGAAACTCCGCCCCTTTGCACTTATTATTTACTTTTGTGTGCTAGGAGAGCATTAGTTTCCATGAATCACCATTTGGCACCAAAGTTGTAATACGAGTCGAAATCTGAGCAAAGAAATGATTGGAAGTCACCATGGGAAAATATATTTTCTTAAATCTTATTTCACATATTTCCCAGTTCTATTTGCTGTCGTGGTTTCCTTTTTTAACGCGTTCCCATATTAATCTTTTTTTTTTTTTTTCTTCTTTTTTTAGGTCAAGTGTCCACAGACTGTGAGAACAAACCATTTGGATCCTTTTGGCCATTTTCGGGAATCGGATGGAGCAGCCTTTTTAGATATCATGAGTGGGCTTTGACCCTAACTTTGGCCAGACTCTTAACTCAGCGGTGTGTGAGTGTATTTTCAGCAAATTACACAGCAGCCAGGGAATGTCAGCAGGAAATGTCCATAAACAATACACACAGGCCAGACGTGGCGAAGCAGATATAGGCATTTCCTGGTGGTGCTACTCTCCTGGGGAGGCACTCGTGATTGTGTTACTACCACTTTTATTTTCAGAAACAATACTTTGCTCGGATTGTTAGCATTTTAGCTGAGCACTGCAGTGACTGACGTGCCCCCTTGCAAGCCCGAAAGTTTAAAATCTTCAAGAATTCACAGGGGGGGGGCAGGGGATGGGGACTGTGATTTTAGTTTGAGTATCCTGTGTCTTCATGGTTGCTTCGAGCTCCACTAGAGCAAAACAGTGATGTAGCATTTTCACTCAGCCCCTGCTACTTTCAGAGGAAATGCTGCCTGGTTTAGCTTAGCACTAAAGTGTAAGTAAGCCAGTTGCTTAAAAAAAAAAAGTTTTTCTTTTGTTAAAACAAAGAAACATACATGAACTTTCTTGAAAAAAATAAAGCGCTATCACACTTTCAGTTGTACCCTGTGTCTTCATGACAGCAGCAGTATCTCAGCACAGCCTGACCAGTTGGTGCAGTGAACATTTTCCCTTCTTCCCGCCGACCATTCGGCCTTTTGATGGGAAATCTTCAAGTCACCGCTGAGATTTACATGAATCAGCTGCAATTAATAAAGAAACTGTGCACGTAAATTGACTGACGGTCCAGTTGCCAGGCCGGGCCGGGCCAGGCCATGTCTGTGTGTGTGTGTGTGTGTGTGTGTGTGCGCGCGTGCGTGTGTGTGATTGGCCACAGCACTCGGTGGTCTTTGTGAGAGCTTTTAATCAGGTCACCGAGAGTCCAGACCCCTCAGCTCCCACTCTGCCCTGTCTGGAAGGGCTCTGCTAGGGGTGGCCGAAGAGGGGCACGGCTGACCCAGATTAGGGGAGGGTGGAGCGGTGGTGGTGGTGTGTGTGTGTGTGTGTGTGTATGTTTGTGGGAACAGTCGGAATCAGCTGTGTGTGATGTCTCCGTCCCCACCGCTTCGATTCATTAGCGGCCTGAGGAAGAGGCGAGAAAAGGGGAGGGGCATCTCGTGCACGCATGTGTGTGTGTGTATATATGTACTCAAGCATGAATGCACCCTTACTTGAGTGTGTGTGTGTGTGTGTGTTTAGGGGGGTAGGTGGGAACAGAAGAAAAGAAAAAGTGGTCAAAGACGAAGAAGAAGGAGACAATGGCAGTGACTGGGGGAGAAAGTCGCTGCTGTCTTGGGTTTCAGCGACACACTTGACCTAGAAACACATGACACACACACACAGGTGCACAGATACCCACCAGGGACCTAATGGCCCTTGTGTGTTTCTGTGAAGCCCGACCAGCTGAACCCCTTGCAGGAGAGCAGCAGCAGCAGCGAAGGCGTCTCTACCACTTTTTTTTTTGCTCCAGGCCTTCTGTTTCCTTTCAGTTTTTATCACTTGCCTCTTTTTTTAACCCTCACTCGTGTTCTCTGTTTTACAAACTAATTATATCCACTGCAATATCAGTCAAAATGTCTTGTTTTCGTCTGCCTCTCACACCCTCCTCTTCCTCACTCCCTCCCCGAAAATCCAGAAGCTTCTGCACAAAGTCACGCACACGAGGTTGCACGCTGAGGGGTCTGCAGGAACCACCCACACTGTCAGAAATCCCCTTCATAGGTCTGTTATTATTCCCATTTTCAGTCATTTATTTTCCTTCCAGGATCTTATTGAGAAAGCAGCATATTCAGCCCTGTCTTTACATTTTCCTGCTGGAGCTTTTTTGGACCTTCTTCTTGTTCAGAAGGGGAGAAAAACAAGGAGGCCTTGGATGGCAGGAGGAAAACCCGCCTGGGGGTTCATCCCTGACTTGGGAGAGGTATCGGTGCCTTTTGTCACATCACAAAGGGGTGTCTTGCACAGGTGGGAGGTGTTTGGTAGACTCATTGTGAAGAGAGGAACAAGTGAAAGTAGCAGCGGGTTCCTCAATTTCTGGGGAGTTCACTGACAAGCTGGAGACACATTATAAAAGAAAAGAAATGGAGAATTTCTCATAATGAGGGACCTTTCAGGATTGCAGCATTGCTATTTTTTCAAATCTTTGAATTTGACAGAACCTGAGGCTGTTCATGTGCAACTCAAACACTGTCGTGGTTCCCCAACGTGGCAAAATCCGGCCCAAATTCCTGCAATTTCAAGGTGAGTTTGCGCAAATTCCCCACGTTAGCCGTCGATAATTGTTCAAGGGAGCGTCTCAGTTCCCTCAGCCCTCTTCTGGCCAATCTGCAGCCCGACCCTCGGACGTCGGGGTCGCCCGGTAATTTGGCTCACTGTCTGAAGACGCGACTCCTGGCTCTGAGGGCGCACGGCGAGCTGCGTGTCAGAGTCATTCCACCCTGGCACGGAGCAGACGGCTCGCAGACTCTTCCCTCGGCTGTTTATTTGCAGTTTTTTGCGGCATCAGGGCCTCCCCTGCTTCCATTATTGGTCATCCAGCCGAGGCTGCAGACACGTGCACTGTCAACCCGAGAGAAACTGTGAGTAATCGATGCGAGTCTTAGCTGCCTTGACAGTCATTTTTGGCAGGGCTGAAGAACGCGGCCCAGCTGCTCTGGACTTTTCATCAGTCGTTCACTCTGAGAGGAATCGACCAGGACGTTATGACTAACCAGCCTCACCTCCGCCGCCAGGTTCTCGCCCGTCCACGCCGGCCTGTCACCTACCGGCTAGCGCCAAGCCAGATGTTTATCCTCAGCACGGCCCGTTCCAGATCGGGATTTGGCAAAAAGAGCCAAACTGCAGCGTGACCAACCAGCAGCTGGCAGGGCTGAACATCGCATTCAGCTGCTTTGGCTCCTTGGTGTGTTTGAGGCCCAATAGACCGTGTCCACCTGCACCGCAAGGCATCCGCCAGCCAGAGGACACAGTAAGTAAGTGAGCGAGTGAGTAACACTTTGGTATCTGTATAGCAGCTGTGCTTCACGGGATAAAAACACAGTTGAAATACATAAACTGTTGTGACAAAGGGACACGAAAGGGAGTCTTTCGAAAAGCAAGGCGACAACTTGACAAAAGGAAATAAGGAAACAAGTCTTGAGCCTGGTTCCTAGGACCTCAGGGACCGGCTACGCGGCAGGACCTGTAGACTCTAGGGTAGCTATTCAATGGGCGTAGCTTAGCGTGAGGATTTGAAAACGAGTCTTGGAATGTACGGGAAGACGTAGCCAGTGAACGGGTCGCTAATAGCACCACAGTCGATGGCCAGTCATAGCTGTGAAGTTTCTTCAAGCTTCACGGAGCTTCTGATAAACCCACGCAGTCCTTTTTGCCTCGGAAGACAGGATTCAGAACTGGGAGCGGCCACATCCGGGTCAAGTTGACGGCATCCCGACCGTAAGTCGGAAGCAAGAGCGATCTATTTTTGTTGTTCACATTGTGATACCAGCTGATAACAGTGCAATGTGTGGTACTTCATCTTTGCACATGCAGCGGCTAATGGACAGTTTAACATGCAGATTTCGCTCAGGGTGGACCAACAGAGAAGCCCCTGAGTTTTGAACTTGGGTTTGCCAAGGTTCCTCCGATCTTCCAACCTGGAATTTCTGACTTTGAAGGGTGCGAACATTGAGAAATGAACCAGAAAGTCGCCTCTCCTCAAGTTTTGAGTTTTGAGCGACACTGGCGGCCAAAAATTAGTTTAGCCCAGCAGTGCGTCCAGCCAACTCTTCACGTTGTGTTGGCTTTTTGTCCACCCTCCTGATTTGACATCAAGAGCCTGACTCACAGTGATGCTTGCGTCTCAAAGAACCTTCATCTTGCCAAATCGTGTTTGCGTACGTCCGCAGCGCCAGCGTGTCCAGTGGTGAGTGAATGAATAAGAAGTGCGTGGGTGAGCACGCGGCATGCAAAAAGGAAAAGAAAAAAACAAAACAAGCGGGATCGTCACGCGCAAGACCGAACAAGAGGCGCACACATGGATAACAAGTGACCAGTACGAATCAACAATGTGCATAAAATGCCATGTCACCGCCCGGGTCAGCCGGCACCGAACGCTGGGGGTGTGTGGGCCGTTCAAAGCCGAGCGGAGAGAAGACTGTAGGGTCTTTGATGATGGACAGAGTCACAAAAACAAAAACAGGGAGCAGAGGAGGAGCCGAGGAAACAAACACTCACATGTATGAAGTGGGGGTGGTGGTGGGTGGGGGGGGGGGGCAAAGAATTTAGTTTCAGCCACTTAATTATCCCCCCTCCCCTCAAGATAGGCCTGCACTTGTGGATGAAAAAGATACCCCTCTGTATACAACGCTGCCTCTCCACATGACAGCACAGCGGTGGGACCCCCGCACCCCGCCCTACACACACACACACACACACCCTGGCTGCAAGTTGACCCCTCACTGCTACCGCAACTCCTCTGTTGTCAAAGTTTGGAGATGAAGGTGGAGAGAATCCTGCAGGTATGTCCACAAGCACGTGCAAAAAAAAAAGAAAAGAAAAGAAATGAAAAAATCTCAGCTTTCCTTGTTTGGCTGTTGATAAAAAAACAACAACAACAACAACAACAAGAAGACAAAAAGCAGATCGAGATTTAATTGAGAGGGACTGGAGGTGGGGAGAGAAGGGGAGGCGCCGGTAATTATGCATGGCGATTGTTGATGGCTTGATTGTCTGTCTGCGTCCAGCTGCACGGAGGAGCAGGGAGGGCAGGGGAGGGGAGGAGCGGGGGCGGTGGAGGGGAGGAGGAGGAGGAGCGGGGGGGAGAGAGAGGCAGTGCAGACTCGCTGACGCCAGGCTCGGAATTCTCCCATCCATTGAAAGAGAGACCCGATTGTGTCCGGGTCCTTTTCCGACAAGCACCTGATCCCAGCCCAGACACACTAGTGTGTGTGTGTGTGTGTGTGTGTGTGTGTGTGTGTGTGTGTGTGTGTGTGCGCGCACACATTTACGCACCGAGAGCTCTGAAAGCTGCAGACTGTCACGGGGAGAAAGAAAACACTTTAGTCTTTTTTTTTCTTTCTTCATAGAAATTTATCTGATGATTTCTTGGCTTTTTCTCCCTGTCTCCTCTTCGCCCCCCGCGCGCCCGGATCAAATTTTTTTTATTTTTTTTTTAAAAAAATGGCTTGTTCAGACCCCGTCAGAGAAAGTGCGCCTGCAAGTCCACGTGGGTTTTTGCTCCGTCGCCATGCACGTACAAATTAAAAGTGTTTGCACCCCGCGGGTGGGGGTGGGGTGGGGGGGTCTATGTTGCACATGTGTTTCGGAGGGTCAAAGTCTTGTTTCAACGCCATCTGCGGAAACAGCGGCTCCGCGTTGAGCTTGAACCCGCCGGGGTGACTCGACGTGCGGGGGTCAGCGCCTGTAGAAAGGTGAAGGTGGGTGGGTGGCTTCGACTATTGGGGGGGGGGTTCGTTAAACGCCCACCTTCGTGGCGGCTCTCCAGCCAGCCGTGCGTATTTACGCGCAGATGTGTCCATGCGGCTCATATTGGAAACACTTCTCACTGATTTTAGGTGCGATGAGATGGACACAACTTGCAGGCAGCTCCGCTGATATTATTTTAAAAACAGGATGACAAAGCTGGTGTGTAGATGCATGTGTTCCTCTCTGGGGTTTTTTTTTTCTCTGGTTGACACACAAAGGCAGATCGTTTGGCAAGCGGCCGCTTTATCCAATTGTGGAAATGTGATTACACACAGCAGACTTATGGATTTGTCCCTGCGTGATAATTCGCCTAATTGGAGGTTGGGGAATCACTGCCGTCCTCTGTGTGTGTGTGTGAGTGAGTGCGTGTGTGTCCTCGTGAACCGTCTGCGTCGCTGTTGCAATCATTACACAAGGAACGGAGCGTTTGGAAAGGTTTCCCTCGCAATTACTTTGTGCAAGTTGCACAGAGAGAGAGAGAGAGAGAGAGAGAGAGAGAGAGAGAGAGAGAGAGAGAGAATCGAAGCGCAAGGGGCGTAGAGGATTTTTTTGTTATTATTTTATTTTATTTTTTTCCAAAATCCAAGCGAGTGAGTGACAGGCGCGCTCAGCCAATCGGATCTCCGAGCGCCTTTGCCTCGCTCTCTCCCCCGCTGTCCGGCGGTGAGCGGGGGAGGGCGGGGCCGTCTGCCAGAGAGGGGAGTGTGCGTCGGGGGTGAATGGATGACGTCGGGAGGCTGGCGCCAGCATGTCTGGGACTGGCGCGTTAGATCAACACAGCTGGGCCGGGATAGGACACACAGCTGGCTCAGGGCTGCATTCCTCCACAAAACAGGATTGTGAGAAAAGGGGAAAATAAGTCCCAAATAGGAGCAGAACGGGACGTGCTTTGATGTAAACTACAAGGGAACGACATCTGCGACGGTCAAAATGCAATAATGTTCATAAGACGTGTAGAAGCAAAGGAGGGCGGGAGGAGTTCCAATAGTCGACTTGGCAGGATTGATATTCTTTACCAGTAGGTTATCTGTGAGCTCAGCCAAGTCCCAGTCACCGATGATAGGAATATTTTCTAATCTGAACAAACTCAGAAACCAACAGGGGGAAAAAAATAATTCTTGGACCGACCTTTTACCTGCACCGTTTTCTTTTTGTTGAAATGTGATTGTGCTGACAGTGTGATGCCCTAGTTTGATCAGAATCCAACCCGGACACACAAACACGACTCTCTTGAGAGATATACGTCCATTCTAACCTGACAATGATCAAAAAGTACAAATCAAAATATGAGGCACCATCACGAACATGGTTGAAGTCTCACAAATGACAATTGAGTTAGATTTTTAAGTGCTTTGCCACTTTGACTTGAGGAGTGAAGAGCCTGTAAATGACTCTGCTTGTCTGCTTTAAAGTCACATATCTGTAACGTCCCCCAGTGTCGTAAACACTCCACGGACGTCTCGCTCCCAGTTTCCAATAAATCCACCACCTGAGAGGAGAAATCAATTGACTGACAATCCCCTCCAGGCATCCCTCTGCCCCGATTTCCTCATTCCTTTCCCACTCTCTTACCCCCCGGCCGCATCGGCCAATGAGAGTCGAGGCTGCTCTGCGAATCGGCCAATGGGAGCGCCGTGCGAGGAAAGCGGGCGTGAGCGCTGCGTGCGACGTATTAAAAGCTGACTTTAGGCGACTGACGGTGCACTGTCTGTCGCGTCTGAGGACCTCGAGCCAGGAGACCGACCCCGAGACGAGGAACATAAAGGACAACTTTTGAAAAAAACCAAACAAACATAGTCGAAGCCTTGACTGCTTTGCTACCGCTGCTGCTGCTGCTGCTGCTGCTACCGCCCACCTCGCTCTTTAATCAACACACCATGAAAGCCATCAGTCCCGTCCGCTCGGTGAGGAGCTGCTGCTACAAGGCCGTGTGCTGCATCTCGGAGCAGAGTCTCGGCATCAGCCGGAATAAACACGCGTGTCTGGAGGAGTCGGTGAGCTCGCTGTGCGACATGAACGACTGCTACTCCAAGCTGAAGGAGCTCGTGCCCAGCATCCCGCGGAACGAGTCGGTGAGCCAGGTGGAGATCCTGCAGCACGTCATCGACTACATCTTCGACCTGCAGATCGCGCTGGAGGCGGACGAGGGCGACGGAGACGGAGCCGTCTCCGCCGGAGGAGCGCCGAAGATGCTCCTGTCCATCAAGGTGAGCGGGCTGGAGGTGATCGGTGGTGGAGGAGGAGGGTGGTGGTGGTGAGAAACGTACAACCTTTAAGCAACACACGGCGACGAATTTGAAATCGAGGTTGTGGCAAAGTTCACGTCCCTCATCAATTTTTGTTGTTTGTTGTTTGTTGTTGTTGTTTTTCACTGTGGACGCGCGTGGTTGCGCAACTGATCAGCCTTGCCTTGGTCATCAGCAGACCAGCCTGCGTATTTTCTTTTCTTTTCTTTTTTTCTGTATGATGGGACTTCTTGTTTTAACAGTCTGTCCTCTGTTTTGTCATCCAGACTGCGGATATCACTCGCAATTTCTCTCAAGAAGACGGCCGGCTGTGCCATTAGGATGATCTGCTCGTGGTGAGTATTGATTGTTGACTCATAAAGCGTCTTGGTGAAATGCCTGTAGAGACATCCTATCCAGCAGGGATACCCACTAACGTTGTACCTCCCTCCTCCTCTTCCCCTCCCCACCTCCTTGTGATCCCTGTTTATTTTATTTAGTAAGAAAAATTAAAAATAAATCAGGGGATAATAATGTTAGCATTGATGCGCATGTTGGTAAAAGTCCCCGCCGCTGCCACCCACATTCACCACGGCTGCTCAATTAGACAGGCCGGCGACTGTGTAGCGGATTCATTGCTATCTGCCTGGGGTTAATGAAAGTTCCATGCTCGGCGCCAGTCTGTCTGCTCTCCTCTGCGGGGAGGGAAGAGGAGGAGAGGGGAGGGCGAGAGGGAGAGATCTGACTTCACTTTTCTTCCCCTTTTCTCTGTGTGCAGGTGCAAGGAAACACATGTCTCCACTTCACTCCGGGCAAGAGGACAAGAGGGCCAGAAAAAGAAAGAAAGAAAGAAAGAAGAAGAAGAAGAGGAAAAAAAAAACAGGGTGGGATAGGTATTTGGAGGAGGAGGAGGAGTTGGAGGGTTTTTTTTTTCGGAGACGCAAAGAGAAGTGGAGAAGAAAAGAGGTGGACTGCTGCCTGGATGGCCGAGCGAGAAAAGCAGTGACTCATTCTTTGGCCTTCTTGGACTGACAAATCAACACACCAAAGCAAAAAGCAAAAAAGAGAATCCAGGAGTGGAGAGTGAACTGCTTCACACGTCGTCCGCAGAGCTGGGATGCCCTCCATGCGGAGCCTTCGTCCCCTCCACTTTTGTTTCGTTTGCTTCCATCTGAAAAAATTGAACTATGCGTCGACTTTACTTCACAGACTTATATGCAACACGTCTCACATCATTATCCCTGCATTATAGCCCCTAATCTGATTGGTAAAGACCAGGAGACGACTGTGTACATATCTGCTGTGTGTATGAAAGGTGTGAATCACTTGGGATGTTTTTTTTGTTTTGTTTTTTATAGGAGTTTGGAGAGTTTTTTTTTGTAGCTATAATCAGAACTCTATAATAGAGTTATTTGGAAGTGTTTGTAGGGATAGTGTTATTTCTACAGACAGAGTGCTGCGAGTTTCATAAACTCTTTCTTATGAAGTGTTCTTTGTGTATATATTCTTATGTAAAGCAATAAAAGACAAAAATAAGCCAAGGCGTTTTTGTTTTGTTTTTTGTTTTTTTGGCCTCTTTGCTATGTTTGGTGTGTTATGACAAGAGCGCCCGATGCCTCGGTTGTGTTTTTGCGCAAGTCTAGCACTGTGCTGACACGACTTTCTAGCTTTTTGGATGTCACTGAATTGCTGATACAACAGGATGTTTTCAGAAGAATCTTGAGGTCGAGTGGTTGGAAATCAAACGAAGGGAGTTTCCTATGAGTGCTTCTAATTTTCCACAGACTGATGCACCGCCACTCTGTGTCCCATGCACTTCCTAAATAGTTGGAAATTTTTTGAAGGGTGCCATATTTTGAACAGGTTATTCTGATCGCTGACAGTGTGAGGCAGCGGCGACCAAAGCACTCTTCATGGGACCACTCTGAAATTGTGCATCAACGCTGACAGTGTCAGTGATAGAAGTTAAGTTCTGGTGCGTAGAACAATGCAGATATTTGTTCTTGTAACTGGGATGGATTATTGATTATCTGATTGTTGAGGCTAGTTTTGATGTCATGGCTCTGAAAGCAGATCTAAGCTCCCTCACTTGGTGGAGTATTAGGTGTTGGTGGCCATCACTCGTAATCCGCAATATTTATTTTCAAGGTTTCGTTATGTGTGATCTTCATAAATCAAAGTATTCGTTTAAAACCCACTTTAGGAAGAGTTCTAATACAAACTGTATCACCATCAGGGTCTGTCCTTGATGGTGACGGTGTTGCTACTCCACCTGGTGGCAGAATGGGGTAAGTAGGGAAAAAGGCAGTTAATTTCTCCTTCAAAAAAAGCCACTCACGAAGTCGGTCTGTTGTCTGTGTTGTGGTTATCCCGATCATCTCTTCGATCCCTTTTGTCTTTGTGTCTGTAAGCTGTCCGTCTGCCACGCATGAGCCAGTAAAACAAAATCAACTGGCATCCTTTGACAAAGGTGTCAATATTGAGGTTTGCGTGTTTTTGTTTTGTTTGTTTGTTTATTCGAACCATTGTCTGAAAATCAGAAAAATTACCATCGACAGGCAAAAAAAGAGAAGTAATTGTTAGACTTGAAATTCTTGAAACAATGTCCCAAAATAGAAGGGTTAGAGAAAGAGGTCAAAAAATGTCAAACTTACATGAAAATTGCAGGACTGAGGAAAAAGGGGAACAAACAACAAAGTCTCAACATGTCCGAAAATCGGGGGAAATAAAGCCTAATCCCATTGCGTTTATGTTTTTCCGGTGACTTTTATTTTCACACCCGGATGTCGATGTCCACTGGGCGGAAACAGTGTAGAGCGCCAAACACTTGAACAGAGTAGAGGCAGCGCGAGAGAGACAGCGAAGAAGAACGGACGGCGCAGAGCAAAGTTTCAAGACTGCTACTGGTCAAGGGCGCACACGGTTCATATATTAATCTTGTTCCGAAGTGACCTCTCTTTGTTGTTCAACAACGAGTGAATTGTAACATTCTTTTATATGACGATGTGCACTCGCGTTACACTGCCGAAGCCGGTTGTCACCTGCACACCTGAGCCACGTGGACGTTGATTTGCGCTGCCGGTGTTGCAGCTTCAGTTTTGTTTATTTTAAGAGTTTTAATAATGTTTATTTTTATTGATGGATTTTATGTGAATTTAAAACTTTTTTTTTTATTATCAAAAGTAGCTATTTATCACTGTCAATGAATGTATGTTAAGTATGAATTGTATTGTTTTACAAAGTAGTCATTGAAACCTTTATTTTTGTGTTCTAGTTTTCCCGGTGTTCAATGGTGGGTGCATCATTGGACTGTTTAATAAAGGCACCTTTTTGACATCAGTAAGAAGTGTGGACCTACTGATTGGCCAGCGGTAGTTGCACCAACCCTTAACCATCCGACTTCAGGCAAACTGAAACTGAAACTGTTTTTTTCAGAGTTTTGACCAAAACGGTCAGTGTTCTCAAAAAAGTGAAAGAAAAAACACAAAACAAAAAACAAAAAAAACAACATTGTGTGACTTTTTTTTTTTTTGAAGAAAATAACAGACATTTGAGAGTTTGTCTTCTTTCACCTTGTTTCATGTTAGGCTACAACAATAGATCAATCTTCTCACATTTTGGGGTCATTGACGGCTGACACTATCCAAGTGGTATGAACGAATGAGTGAGTAAACAAATAAGAAGATTCACAAAAACAACCTTTAATACCTGTTGTCACAGTGTTGGTGGAACTTTAGATTATACTGTGATACCAATAAGATTTACAGAACTGATCCAAATATGTCACTGTACAATGTCGATGTTTTTTTTTTGTAAGTGTCCAAGTCAATCAACTGTTAATTACATCTTCCACTTTCACAAAAGAAATGGACAGACATATTCCTGAAATCGCTCGCATTTAGTTGAAAAAAAAAACCGCCAATATAAATGATAGTGACATAATACAGGCAGATTGTATATATACATATATATTTATGTACATGAAAAAATAACATGTTGACCATTTGCTGAATGACATTGTACATAATATGGCTGAACGTTGAACATGTAACAAAAGATGGAAAATAATCCAAATGCAATGATGGTGTTCCAAAGTGAAAACGCTACAGTTTCCAAGAAATTTTTAAAGGCTACAATATTGAAATATTTCAACGAGTAGAACTCAGGAGGGAAAAACATGCAACTTTAAACAAAAACAAAGTCAATGCTGTTGTTCCCAAACTCAATAATTCTGTAAAAAACAAAACAAAACAAAAAAACTAGCACTAAAAAAAAAATCAAGTGTTGCTATAAAGCCCTTCGTGTGGATCTCATTGTCTCGTATTGATACAGCTGATGTAATGGCGTTTTGTGGCTCGCCAACAGGTGGGAGGAAAACAAAACAACTGCAACGTGAGTCAGCGGTGAGTGTGTGACTTGGCTGTTACGACCCCTTTGTGTTGGTTGCATAATATACAGAGTCCGACCTGTCGGCAATGGAAATGAGAGAAATTAAACGGGTGATGATATCGTGTTGGATTTTTGTCTCGGGTAACAGAAATAGAAAACTGTGGAAAGGTGCCTTTTTACGCAAAAAAAAAAAATCACTTTGCCAGTATATTCCAACAAACACGGTACCAGTAATGATAATATTTCACTTGCTCTCCTTTTCAGCAAGTGTGCTAAAATCTGTGATCCTTTGTGATGTCACAAAGGGCACTTTGAGACGTACGCCTCTGGTGTCATGACAGGCATACCTCTCATCACAACACCTCTAGCCAGGTTTCAGACTGCTAATGGTCACCTAGTCCGTGTTATCGTAATGGCATCGGCAATATCGATCACTTTTACTGTTGTACTTTGTCTTTTGTACAACTCGACACGTGAGGCTGCGTCTTTGGTGACCAAGATGAAAAATAGAAAATCTGAAGAAAATCTAACATTTTAATAAAAAGGGGCTCAACTTAAATCATATCTGCTGACTGTCTTCTCCACATTTTACCACCAGGGGGCATGTAGCAAACACATTAATCACATATATATCAAGAAGTAGCCATGTACTATACAGTGTGGCAGTTGCACAAAGAAACTTTAAAATCTATTTATATAGAGAGAATTTTTTTTTTGTCTTTTCCACCCTGTAAACTGTTGTTGCATTACAAACACATGGTCATTGCACACACAACAGACAGACTCACAGCTCTGGCTCTTTCAACTGCCCAACAAATCTGATTGGCACAAATGTCATGAGGGGGAGGGGTGGGGGTGTGGGGGGGGGTAGGAACTGCAAAAGCTTCTGGGTTTTCCCGGTTTTCTTTTAGGATGACTGCACCAGATTGGATGTCAGATAATCATCATGCTCATTGTGCAACACAGGAAGTAGGGATGCTATCCGAATGCAAGGCTATTCTTCATAAACACAGATCAGATGAGCAATGTTGGTGAGAGTGGAAAGGAGCCGCAGAGCTACTGTTCTAGCTTGAGTTAGCTACTGTTGTTAACAAGCGACCGGGTTTACTCCGTGCAGACTGCAGCCAACGTTTGGATGGAACGCTACATGAGCTGCTGGTTACACCAGCAGAGAAGGCAAGAAAGGTACGTGGTAATTCAATGGCTTACTTAAAACACAGAAAGATGGCAGAAACAGACAGTTCACGTTAAAATGGACGAACTTGAACTGACAACTTTGCAAAGATTGACTGGAATTTATATTTTACATGGTTTCTTTCCTCTCGCTTTTACACGCCAACTGGTAGTTTTGGATTCAGTCCTGGTATTCAATCACTATTCAGTTTGTATATTTGAAGATTGAAGGCCCAGTGTGTAACATTTGAAGGGGTTGAATTACGTTAAACATTTAAACACAATTACATCAAAAAACATTTTTAGGATTTTTTTAATTCATTCTTAAAAAAAACATCAACTGCTGTTTTCATTCGCTAATAGGAATTTATATTTTCATACACAGCGGGTCCACTTGTGAAGAGTTGGCCATATTGTGCAGAAAACGAACCTGCGCGAGGTTGTAATCACAGCTTGTACAAGAAGAGATGAGGTATGAGATCAGAACACAACGGTTGGCATTTGCATTGTTTGCAATGGACTTTTTATTGCTCGGTGTTGCTAATCATTACACACTGGACCCTTTTTAAAAAAAAAAAAAAAAAAAAAAAAAGTTTTTTTTTTTTTAACCCAGCACATTTTTCATAAGCCAAAAAAAGCGTTTAGTTCCCAAACATTTCCCAACAAAATTGAAGACAACACACATGCTCACTAACAAACAACCTGTAGCCTAAACCGTAACCAATAGGGAGCCTGGTAAGAATGGTAAATGTACAAACTTGCATAGATAAAGTGATATAGTTTAGAGCAGCATCATAATTATGTGCCTAAAAACATTCTTCTCATTATTTATTCCATAGGCTCTTCAAACACCCATTCAAGGAATAGCTGCTTGACCACCAGCACAACATGATGTGGACGGTTGGGACCACTAACATATGCAAGTTTGTGTTTTGGACAAAGTGAATGCACTTTTAGCTTTTCAATTAATTTTAATGAGGGTAGCGTCGATGCTAATCAGCTCCCCTGCTTCAGAAAGGCTTCGGAAATGCAGACCGTATATGTTATACACAACATCTGAGATTTTATATTATTTTTTTTGTTCTAAAAAAGATGGACGACATCATAGAATCTTGTGAATATAAAGGGCTTCACTGACTGACTGACCGACCGTCTGCAAGCTTTGGAAATGAGAAACATGCTGTCCCTGGGATTAATTAGATTGGAACTTTTGTGTGTGTGTGTGTGTGTGTACCACTATTAATGCACAGGGGAAGGTGCCTAAATTTGGCTGTTCTCAATTTAAGGCTATTCATTTGTTTTTGGCTAAACCCCTACACCTGGGAACGCAGAGTTACAGGAGTTGACATCTAGTTCGCCGTAGTATTACAGACGCCTCCACGACTTGTGGATAGAAGGTCCTCGTAGGCTTCACATGAATTCTTCACTTTAAAGGGGAGCACCACTCAAGTTGGGACCGTCGGCCGGACGGCTCCGGAGAATAAAAATCTGTGATATTTTTAACACGCGCACAAAGCTTAAAGGGACAATTCTCTCAAAATTGAAATGTCACCCATCTGTCTCCCCACTTTCAAACCCACGTAACCATTCCAGAGTTTCACAGACAACAGAATTCCACCCATGATATGTTGGATCGCTTGTCGTTTTGTTTTTTAATTACGTCTGAGTCCTCGGCCACAGTGGGTTTCCCCGACTCCGGGGTGAATAGTAAGATTGGTTTTGGTTAAGCTATTCCTTTAAGGACGACGCTCAGGACGCAAGCTAGCCGAGTAAAGGAGCTTTTCGCCGTTCAGAACAGAAGCTCCACGTCCAGTAGCACGAGCCTCCTGTGTCTGACTGAAGAGAGACGTGTTTTGGGTTTGAGTGGCAGTCCCCTTTAATCAGTTGACCTTTACACTTTGAAAAACACTCAATAGCACGACACGCGGACACGACTTCAACTGTACACAGCTCTATGAAAAGCGACAGGTTATAAAACAGTGACATCATCAGGAGGACGTGCTGTACATCGAGCCTCGCGTCTCTGCCGCAGTCCTCGCGTGGACACCAGGTGTGTGCGGCGCCACCCGAATGCTACGGACCGAGTGTGTAGAGCTACATCGCTTGTGTGTGTGTGTGCGTGTGTGTGTGTGTGTGTGTGATGGCTGCACAGAAAACTCACAAACAAAGGGTTTAGCAGTCAGTTCTGCAGCGAGCGGCTCCTGCGAGACTTTGTCCGTACAAGAGCACCAAACCGCCTGGCGTCCCGGCTTCCTCCTCGCCGGCTGGCCCGCTGCTACGTGTTCTCGCCACCGCCGGGGCCGCCCAGTGTCGCACCTTCCTCGATCGCGTCTCCTGACTGAAAGTGGGGGCGCGGCGGCCCCACGTGATCTCCTCGGACCCCCTGCGCTTCTCTTTCTCTCTCTCTCTCTCACATGCAGAGCGATGGATCCCGAAGAAGTGGGCGGGGCCGGCGCACGCTCAGCCCCGAAAACAAACAAAGCGCTCAAAGCTGGCGGGGGGCGGAGGACGACGTGAAGACGGGAGTCGAAAAAAAGAAAGGAAAAAGGAAAAACGGAAACAGAAAGCAAAAGGAGAAGATGGCCCATCCTCGCAGCGGCGCGCCGCTCCACCTCCCGGCGGCGTCTCTTAGGTCGGCAACGGGTCGTCGTCGCCTTTGCTGCACTTGCACTTGCAGCACAGCACGATGGGCGTGGCCAGCAGGAGGAAGGGGGAGGCGACCAGCAGGAGGAGCCCGAAGCCGGCGAAAATCCCCACCACCTGGGAACAGACAGAGGAGGAGGAGCCGCTTCATTCCTGAGGAACACGTTGCAGGGAAGAACTCCACCTGGTGGACAAACCTGGCAGCCTCGCACACCCAGAACAGCGAGGGTCTCGGCTGAAAACGGCGTTGGTGTCATCAGTGTGTCGTCATTCCCAGACAAACTGGACTAGAACGTCAGCAGAGCCCGGATCAACTAATCAGTCGGCTCCAAAACCGGATGCATTTCTTCCTCTACTTTCTTCCACTGTGCAGTTGGAATAAGGCTTCACTGAGGTCTAGTTAGCTGGCCATTGCCCATGCTATGAGGTGGTCACACAAAGATGACAAGACATTCAGAATGCAAATAAATAAATAAATAAAATTAAGCTGTTCTTTTATCGTTTCCAATTTTCCCCCTGCTGCAGTTCGTGGAACCACCACACGGGGGAGCCAAAGCCCAGTGATACAAGAAGGACATAACAGAATACGTAACAAGAAGTCACATGCAACAGCGACTCATAACAGCTCAGCGCTCTTCCTCACGTTGAGGGCAAAAAAAAAAAATAAATCAAAAGGAAAAAATTCTTCATAATAAAAAGATGCTCGTGCTGGGCAGCAGGCAAACAGCTTAGTGCCAGCTTTTGAAACGCCGCTTCCATTGACACTATTGATGCGGAGAGGAGGGCAGGGCACAGCTTGGGGCCGTTATGACGAACCCTGATGAGGCCTATAGAGCCGGTCGGGGGGTCGGGGGGGGCTCCTGGCAGCTAATAGCCTCCCTCTGGTATAAAACCTCCACCCAGGAGCTCAGGACGCTCCTGCAGGACGGCGTCGCCCAGCTGCAGCACATCTCCTATTTATGAGAGGAGGAGGCTGCAGGCTGGGGGAGGCTTTATAGATGCCAACCAACAGGCGGAGGTTACACAAGGCGAGCGGGGTGGGGTGGGGTGTGTGGGGGGCTGAACTGTAATCATATGACTCAGCCCTGCCCCACTGGGCAACAGATGCCAGTATGTATGCTAATGGTAGAAAAAAAATGAAAATAATAATAAAAAAACAACAACAAGGTTCGGAGGAGGAGGCGGAACAAGACATCCCAGCCCCAGTCTGTCACGGAAGGGGAGAATTTGGTGGTCCGTCTAATCCCCCCTGTGCCAAAATCCCCACCAACTCACAGGGGAAATTACGTCGTCGTGTCCGACCGTGCCCGCCGTCCCGCTTGTTTGGGTTACGTAAAAAAAATGTGCCTTTTGTTGGGAGGCGGAGAGGGACGAAGAAGGGCAAGGACACGAGGCCCGAGCGTACACGTCGAGCGTGCACGCTCACCGAGCGCCCCATTGTGCCACCAAGATAACGTGAGTGGGTCGCTGAGGAACCGGCCGAGCGGCGGAGGCAGCGAGCACGTGTGCGTCCGCATGCCGGAGGAGTGGAGAGGAGGCGGAGGAGGGGGAGGGGGGTCGGGGGGAAGGGGAGGAGGGACGCTGGCTCCTCACCTGTGTTCTGTGCCAGATGACGGACGCCCTGGAGTGGCCCAGTTTGTTTCGGCAGGGCCCTTTGTCGTAGTGGATCAGCAGGAAGTCGTCCTGTGGAGATGAACGCAGAGCCGTTAGCAAAGACGCGCTGGGTTCAAAAACAGGCGGCAGCGGCGGCAACTAACTAAGTCAAAGTGAAGCAAGGTCATTTGTGAAACTGACCAGAGGGCAGCTGGAGCGTAAATGGATTTTATTTATTTTTTTGCTTTCACCATTTTGACCCTCGCGACTCACTGTAGTGAATGAACGTGTTGGGTAACAGCCTGTTGTTTCCATGGATGTATAATAAGAACTAGCTGCGGTAAGACCACCCAACCCACGCATTAACAAGTGACGCTGCAGTGGGCTCGTCACACTGGTGGTCCTCGTGCCCATTCCCATGCCTTGCAAGCGAGGAACCTCGGTGGAACTGAAAGCAGGGACGGACGGGGAGGAGAAGTGCGGACTCACATCCAGGGACTCCAGGCAGTACCAGCAGAAGGCGTGCTTGCAGTTCTTGCACATCATCTGGGCGCAGCCCTCGTCCCGCTCGATGTAAACTTTGCACTTGGGGCAGCGCTTGATGGGCGCGTCGTCCTCCTCGTTCTTGTAAAAAGAGCTGCGAGGAGTGAGAGAGAGAGAGAGAGAGAGAGAGAGAGAGAGAGAGAGAGAGAGAGAGAGAGAGAGAGAGAGAGAGAGAGAGAGAGAGAGAGAGAGAGAGAGAGAGAGAGAGAGAGAGAGAGAGAGAGAGAGAGAGAGAGAGAGAGAGAGAGAGAGAGAGAGAGAGAGAGAGAGAGAGAGACAGAGAGACAGAGAGAGAGAGAGAGAGAGAGAGAGAGAGAGAGAGAGAGAGAGAGAGAGAGAGAGAGAGAGAGAGAGAGAGAGAGAGAGAGAGAGAGAGAGAGAGAGAGAGAGAGAGAGAGAGAGAGAGAGAGAGAGAGAGAGAGAGAGAGAGAGGGAGAGAGAGAGAGAGAGAGAGAGAGAGAGAGAGAGAGAGAGAGAGAGAGAGAGAGAGAGAGAGAGAGAGAGAGAGAGAGAGAGAGAGAGAGAGAGAGAGTGAGACAGAGAGAGCGCGAGAGAGAGAGAGAGAGAGAGAGAGAGAGAGAGAGAGAGAGAGAGAGAGAGAGAGAGAGAGAGAGAGAGAGAGAGAGAGAGAGAGAGAGAGAGAGAGAGAGAGAGAGAGAGAGAGAGAGAGAGAGAGAGAGAGACAGAGATCCTGCTTTTAGAGAGGATCTTCACGGCCGACAAGTAGCAGATCAAAGTGGGCGCCCTGCTCCGGCTGTTAATCCCGCCTCCCTCCCGCACCTCCACCTCTGTGGCCGCTGGGCCGCGGCTCCGATCTCTGCTGAGACGGTGACATTTCTCCAGTAAGAGGATATCGCAAAGAAAAGGGTCAACGGCAGAGCCTCAAAAATGAACCAATATCAGAGCGTTTGACTGCAGTTTAGTCCGAGCACCGTGTTCAGTGTCTTCCAGAGACTCTTTTTTTTCCTCACTTTTCTTAGTTAAACGTTAGAAACCAAATCATGGAAAACATGCAAAAAAATCTTGAAACCAGGTAATGTTTCTGTGACTGCACGGACCTGCCGTCATTCAAAACCCTACGTAAAACACTTTTTATATATATTTTTTTAATTGCATATTTAATTGTGATATATTTTAACCTAAATTCTGTACAGTGTCTTTGCAAACTTTGAAAAGGGCCCTTTAAATAAAATCTATCATTATTATGATTATGATTATTACTATCATGACGTTTAAAAAAAAGGGTGATGCAGTTGGTAGCACTGCTGCCTCACAGCAAGAGGGTTGCTGGTTCGATTCCGGGCCTAGTGCCTTTCTGCAAGGAGTTTGCATGTTCAAACACATGCGTGTGAGGTGAACTGGAAACTCTCCACTGTCCGTAGGTGTGTGTGTGTGTGTGTGTGTGTGAGTGAGTGCGAGCGCTCGTGTGTCTCTACGTGACCCTGCGATGAACTGGCGACCCGTCGTCCCGACTCGGCGACCCGTCGTCCCGACTCGGCGTACCTGTTCTCCCCGGGGAGGAAGGAGGTGATGGGCAGGTTGCTCTCCTGGCAGGCCTGGCCGGGGTGCCAGTTGGCCTTGCAGGCGGAGCAGAACTCCAGGGCGCAGACGGCACACTGGACCAGCTGCGGCAGCGCCGGCGAGTCCGACTCTTTGAGCTGGCACACGGCCTGGCAGTTGGAGGAGGGGCACCACGTCCGGCAGGGGTCCAGCAGCACCTCTGGCGGAGGGAACACAGCAGTTTTCGCAAGCGCAGCGTGAGGTGCAGCCGTCCCAAACGCACTGCTGTGCTTTCACTCAGTGTCTCTGAATAACCGGCGAGGCAGCCTTTCAGTTCTACTGCACCGACTGGGAGCCGCAGACCACCAGAGGGGGAAGCGCACACACACACACAGACACACACACACCTGCCATTATCTTTACCCCTCCCAGACTTTCATTGATGAATACACTGTAAATTCCTGGTGGTGGTGACTTTAATTCAGTATTGCTGATCACAAAGACATGAGGTCACTGTGCTTGTACTTGTTGCTCTGCACTACGTACACGAGCAGAACTGAAAGAAATGACTTTGGACCGTTGCAATTTTCCCCCTGCTGGTTTGAAAGGACTTGCCATGTAAATACAAGTCAGTGAGGCTGATTTCTGAAAATACCATCGCTTGAAGGTAGAAAAACAACACGGTGAAACCTTGAGGCGCTAGTTATTAATACACTACTATTATTATTATTATTATTATTATTATTATTATTATTATTATTATTATTAATATAAAACACTCCACACTAAAAGTTTGAGATATTTGGATTTTGGGTGAAATTTAAAAATGACTTTTAAAGTTGAACTTGACTCGACCTTCATTTAATTTTTGCATGCACGCGTTCAATGTCTCAATACCTGAACAACGTTCCAGTTGTTTGTCTTCGTGTTAATCATTTTTAATCGGACTGTTGACATTCTGACACCATGAGACCAAGACGGCGCCGACAACAAGGCCACATGACAGGTGACTGACCTTTTTTGGTTTTTTTTGTCTCAGTTTGTTAGCTTATGGTTATTAGCTTTTGCTGCAATACATTGTTCGAGGGGGAGAAAGGCCCCACTGGGGCAGAGACGTGACCGACCAATCGGTGCTGGAGGCACAAAGTGAAGCTGCCACAGCCGGCGGCAAAAGAAAAAAAGCGTCTCTGCAGGACGCAGTGACTAATACTGGACAGACAGAGTGTGCAGCTCTTGGCTCCACACGCAAAAGAATGATTGTCGTCATACCTGTGTGTGTGTGTGTGTGTGTGTGTGAAAATTTGGCAACCCTGAAGGACAGGAAGGGTCCACGTGGATCTGCTGCGCACACACACACACGCACACACACACACACACACACACACACACACACACACACACACACACACACACACACACACGCACGCACACACACACACACACTAAGAAGCGGCAGTGTGCGTCGATGCACTGCGGCTGCTGCTCTGACTCACCTCTCTCAAACTGCAGCTTCTTGTATCTCTGCATCATCTCCGTGGCCACCATGCACTCGATCTGCAGGGGAGGGAGAGGCAACCAGCGCCGGGTCAGCCGGGGTATTTATAGAAGCGGGGCCGCAATTATGATCAGCGCCGAGTCTGAGGATGTTGACCCCCCCCTCCCTCCCACATCGCCCGCCTACAATGTCGCGCTTGTGTGCGTGTGTCATGTGAGGGTGTGTGTGTGTGTGTGTGGGGGGGGCACTAATGAGGTTTCCCATCGCGGGGGAAGAACTCGTTAGGCTGCGTTCAAGCTGCGAGCCCTGCACCCGTCGTGCAGGTGAAGGCAAACAGACAGGAAGTGGTGAGTCCCCCCCCCCCCCACCTTCGTGATGGTGGCTGAACTCCCCAGGAAATTTTTCAATGAGTTGCTGCAGTCAGCATCCTACATTTGCTAACTTTACGACGGCCCTTTTTTACTGTTGCGTACCCTGAAATGATAGATTCACCTCGATGGTTCCAGGTGTGACGGACAGCTGGTTTAATGGCTACTGAATGGGAACAAGTGCGCTGCCCCCTGTAGGCCACGAGAGGACAAGACAAGAGTCCGTTAATCACGCTGTGGCCGCACTGAGGGGGCGTCGCCCTCCGTTTCACCTCCGACAGGAAGGAAGAGCCACACACACACACACACACACACACACACACACACACACACAGGCTGAGAGCGCACGCTGGCAGGTGGAGGAGCTCGGTGGCGTTCCGAGTCGGGGACAAGCTTCCGGGGGAGCCGCGACGCAGGTGTTCAACTAATTAGACACGCGTTATTTTTACCGGCCCGCGCGCTTTCATGTAGAAGGAAAATGAGCAACATGAAAGGAGGTTTGTTTCATGGCGGGGGGTTGGGGGTGGGGTGTGGAGGGGGGGGGGGGGGGGGACATCCAACTAAGATAACAGATGCTAAAATTGGATGTGTTTACAGGACGATGTTTTGGAGCCTGGCAAGCGGTCAGCAAGCGGAAGGCAAATTTTACCTAATGAGAAACTAAGAGATCTGAGACTTTGTGATGCCGAGTCCACCTCCCAGCAACCCCCCACCCCCCCCTTCTTCCACCCCCTCCTGCCTCCTTACCTCATTTTCCTGCAAGTGTCCTCTTTTGGGACAGGCCGAGTCCGGACAGCTAATTGCAGTTTCAAGGCCTTCTTTAATCAGGAGCTCCACATACTGCTTCAGGCACTGGAGGAGGGAAGATGCACAAGTAGAGCATTTGTCTGCTTTGACGTGGGTGATTCAGCTTCGTTGGAATAAAATCGAGATCACGACGAAGACACTTTACTTTCACAGGGCTTCCAGCAACACTGTGGAAAACAGCGCAGGGTTGTGCTCTTATTCTGTTTTTCCATTTAAATTCATGTTTTTCGTACAAAATTGATGTTTTATGACCAAATATTATGCTTGCTTTTGATAAAGGAAAGATGTGTTTTGGGTCTCAAGCTTAAAAATAAATAAATAAATAAATAAATAAATAAAGTCTTCCCAGAAGTCGGCACTGAACGTCAACCGCTTTCCTAAACAAACAGGGGTTTTGGCTCGACTCGTATTGACTGTGGAGTGGCTCACCAGTGTGCAGAAAACACATTGGCACTGTGTGATGGTGGTCATCTGCTCCAGGGGGAACTCTCCAAGGCACAGCTTACACGATATCAGGGGGTCCACGGCCAGCTCCCAGGTGGGACGGTAGCGCGCCGTGGTCATCTTGGCGGCCGGCGAGCTGGAAGAGACGGAGGAGGAGGAGGAGACGATGACGACCGGCTCTTCAACCTGCTCGCGCTGGTTTCCAGAGTCGCAGCTGCTGCTTAGCAACTAGCTGGAGAAAGGAGTTTAAGGGGAAAAAATAAAAAATAAAATAAAAAACGTGGAGAGGCAGCTGATGAGGCGGGACAGGGGTTGGACGGCTGGTAGAAGGAGCCTTGTGACCCCGCGGCTGCTCGTTTACAGACACGTGGGCGAGGACGGAGTGGGAAGCAGCGGTGAAGACACACACACACACACGGACTGCGAGTGCCACCCAGCGAGACGGACAGACAGGGAGAAAAGACTGACGGGGTCGGTTTCTAAACAGAACCGTTGCTTCAATAAACACATTGGTTTCCGTTTTTTCCATTTGCGCGTTGAAGCGCAATCGATTTCGAAAAAAGGAAAAAAAAACAACTGCAAAACAACACTGTGTGGAAACCGGCATTGCAAAAGCATCTTGTGCCTCCTCAGAACACTTGGTTCCTGTCATGTGGCCAAGAAATGGCCCTTTGACTCTAAAGCAGAATCCTCTACAGTCCAAAGTTGTCTTCGTGCTGCGGCTCGGTTCTCACTCAAACTCCCTGCGCAGCTGCAAAACGGAGACTCAGACCGACGCTCACTGATTTAACTGGGGTGAGTTAACCTGCGAGGTGAACAACTTAGTCACACCTAACATTTTCTTTATGCATATGCAAAAAAAATAGAGCCTGCATAGAGAAACGTTTTAAGCCAAAACTGCATATTTTCAACTAAAGTGATTTAAATTTGGATGCTGCTGAAGTGCCAGCTGACTGCCTCCATTCTCCCTCCTCCGCATCTCTCCGCCGTCTCGCAGTAAATAGAAAAACTGAGACGCAAAAATTGCAGAGTGAGCAGAGAGATGTGATATTGGACTCATTTGTGACTCACTCCAAATTGCCTGGCGCCGGTCCATCACGCTCGCCGGAGAGAGGCGAGCAGGGAGAGGAGCTGCATTAAGGTGGCGGCTGAACTTTTCATGCGGGAGCTTTTGAGGATGGCTGCACTATTAGGGTGACGCAGAGGATGGATTAATGTAGGTGTGTGTGTGTGTGTGTGTGTGTGTGTGTGTGTGTGTGTGTAAAAGTGTGCACTTTGTGTTTGGGTAAAAAAATAAAGTGGGCGGTTGGACAAAACAAGCATTTTTTTTTTTTTTTTAAATAACTCGATGCTGACAACTGCAACAGATTCCAGCCACAGACACAGAAAGTCTGACTAAACTTCTGACGATGTTTGTGATTCAAATGACTAGAAACGATTAAAGTCATATTACACTGAAGTGGCTTCGCCGAACGTTGATGAGCGTCTCCAGCCTACGATGACCTTCCTGCACTGACGGGCTGCCCACTATATTTAAGCAGCAGCAGTGCGTGTATATTAAGTACGCAACTCCATCCCCGCCAGACACGGCGGTGGTTGTGCAGACACTGACACGCCGGGTCAATGGACGACAAATGGAGGTGTTTGGTAACGGGCGGCCTGAGGAGAGGACGAGAGGGCCGAGAGCTGAGACACCACGCAGGGAAAGTGATCTTTGACGGCGCGGCGCCTCCCCTGACCCCCCCGGCTGCATTATTAACAAGAGGCTCCATTATCGCTGAGGAACACACACGTACAGCGGAGGGACGCCGCGAGCCTCCTGCGTGTCCGGCGCAAACGGCCAAAAGGGCAGGAACAGAGAAGCGGCGGCTGATCAGTGTCGTCCGCAGTCTCTGAGGAATCCGTTCACAGAGGCAAAGTCTCGCTCACGGGGCTCAACGTACGAGAGGGGCAAGTGGACAACAGAAGCAGCCACCGCTGAGATCTCCTCCAGCACACAGAGGAGTCCCATTACTGGGTGGAACTGCGTCATCAAACATCATGGAAAATAATTCTCCATGTTTTACCAACCTGAAAAGAGCTCAATCCCAAAATCCATCTCATCAAAAATGGCTGTGTCAAGATGTGTGATAGTGTGGAGTATTTAGGTGAGATAGTCAACACCGCTTCATTCAGGCTCTGTCCTGCACACTGCAGTGAACTGGACGCTTTGCACTGCATTTTAATTATACAACACTGAAATCAAAGTATTGCATAATGCTCTGTTTCACATGCCACACCTGTGGCTGACCAGAGAGAAGCTGCACTGATCGGGGCGACGCTCAAAACCCTACACACAGACCAAAGGCTTTTCAATATGTGCACGCCGGCGCTCGGTTAGATGATGCACCACGAGCGCTGTCAGCCAATTACAGTTGCAGAGAGAGAGACAGAGAGAGAGAGAGAGAGAGAGAGAGAGAGAGAGAGAGAGAGAGAGAGACTAAAAGCAAGGGCGGCGCACTGCACTGGGCTGGAGCTGAAGGCGTCATGAGGTGATGAGCTGAGACGAACTAAATGATGATTCAAAGCTGGGAGGGGAAAAAAATCCAAACCTTGATCCTGTTGGGCTGAATCACAGAACTAGATTAGGACCTTTAGATTTGTTCACACTTCCACCCCTAGTATTGATTGCTTTCTGATAATCAATGTATAATGTGTCTGTGTATGTTAGAGCTGAAGTCTTTCACACAATTTAAAGGCCCAGTGCATAGAATTTAATTCGATTTGCATCAAATCCAATTAGGAATGTAGTCGAGTCGGATTCAAATTTACTAGCAAAACAAAAATATTGCAGTAATAAATCCATATAAAGTTTCAGCAAATAAATTATTATCGTGTGTGGACTTTTATCTAAGCCTAGCTTATCTGATAGTTACTGATTTTATCTTGGACTTTATCTTGGCTGCAATTATGTCCGAAAAAACGCAAAAACGTTTGAATCCATATGACTTCAAAACTCAAATTAAACAAATAAAATCCAAAATTTGCCCTCGGCAAACGGGTCTGAGGAGGCATTCTGCCGTCCTTCTGGCCGCCCCCACCCCTCCCTCCCAGTTTCCGCAGGGCCGGCCCCTGATCTTCACGGCCAATTAAATGTGCCTTCGCTTGACGTTTTTTGGCGTCTCTGGCCCGTTTCGAGCGCCGCTCAACAAGTTTAAGGTCGAGGGAGAGTGAAGACAAAGGAGGAAGAGGACGGTTGCTTCTTGTCACGTTGTTGCGGCGAGAGCTCCCACTGGGCGACGGAACAGGCAGCCTGAGCGCATCCCGGGGAAGACGTACGAGGACAGTAAAGTGCACGTGCGCACACACAAAAAGTCTTTCTGCAGTGGGACAAAGGATTCGAGCAAATCATCCCGGGGAAGCAAACATCAACATGAGAATTTAGGCTTTTTGGTGGCAAGTGGGGAAAAAAAATGCATTTATTTGAAAAATTATTTTGAATAATGGGGAGAAAAAAAACGATGGAAATTGTTGGAATTATTATAGCTTCACGTATGAAGTGCGATTGTTTGCGCTTATGTGGCACGTCTGAGTGAGAACACCGGTCGCAGCTAATATGGGCTGAAAAAAAAATGCAGGGGGTGGGGGGGGGGTGGGGTCCAATCTATTAAAGAAAACAAGCCTGTTGGTGTAAATGTGATGCAATGTTAAAGAAAGTGCTGTTCTAAATGTGTCCACTTGGTGTCGCAATATCGTTTTTGCGACTTTCAGGACAGCCAATAGCGACTTTCCCCACTGAGGAGTTGGCAACACTGATGCAGAGTGCTCAAAGAAAAACAAAGAAAACAACTGGTAGTTGTTATTTTTACGTTATTATTACCATACCATGATTTTACCAGTCCGGCCCGCTTGGGAACAGATTTCCCTCTATTTGACACCCCTGGCTTAGAGCGTGAGAGGTTGCGCACTTCCAGTTGGGGGCGCTGTCCATCTGTCCTTGCTGTGTGGAGGAGCTGATGGGAGGGGGGGTGGGGAAGTGGGGTGCCAACAGGCCTAGTCCCCCCCGCCACCCCTCAGGAGTTACACAACCACCCAGATGTATTTTGGCATCAAGAATAGTGTGTGTTGCGTGTGTGTGTGTGTGTGTGTGGTACCAAGTGAGTCAAAGTCCACTTTTTTTGCAGTTCAGGTCAGGCGCTGGTCACGGCCGCGTATGTGGGGCAAAACACTCGGCTCTCATATCTACTTGCTGCTGTCCGGCTATTTTGCTTCTGCAACGGAAGCTGCTGCACAACCTCCTCTCAAGCAGGGGGCAGCGTTTCTCCAAAAAAAAAAAAAAGTACGAACCGGGCTCCACAGAAATCCTTGCTCAAATAACATTCCGAGGGTGTTTATGCCACCTAGCAAGAAAACACACAGTCACATGATGGACCAGTGAAACAGAAAGGAACCATGAGAGTGAGCTGTGACGCAAAAAGAAAGAGGAAGTAGTGAAATATGAGTGAATGAGAAACTGTGGAACTTCCTGATGAATATCAATACATTCATGGCCACTTGGTGAGAGTTTTAGCCTGCTTCTGAATTTGCCCGGTTACGGTGGAGGCGCTCACGCTACCACTGCTGATTAGCCAGCGCAGCTAACACATAGCAACAGAACGCAGGGGAGGCGCGCCTATAAAAACAAATGGGGTCGATGTACATTACACAGAAACAATATTTAATTGCTTTATATTAAAAAAAAAAAATCAATGGGTATAAACAATGCATGTGCATGATAGTTTCTACACAGACTGCTAATGGCAGTAAATGTGGCCAACGTTGGCAGACGTGAGACAATATAACGAAAATAGCTATTAAAAGCGAAAACATCCCATTACGATGATCGTTAAAGTCAGTATTGGAAGCACAACGGTAAGTAAGCCATGGACGCCCTGATGGGGCTGCCCCTAATTACTCAGAGGCATTCACAACACTTGGAATGTCTGCAGCAAACATCCAATTTATTTAATTTAGTTTGTGAAACAAAAGTTGCTGTTTCCCACACAGACTTATTGTCCAGAGTGACACTGCGAATCTGCACTGAAAGGGTATCATAAAGAATATAACATCAAGATTGGACAACGCAACGAGGATCATTTCCAAGAATTCAAAGACACAAGTGCGACAAACCAGAAACGTTTTCCCCTCAGTCTACTGCAGAAGGTTTGTGCACAACCAAATCCTGACCGAGGAGCTCAACATTTGTGCACGGCCGGTTGGAAAAATGATTGGACAACCCTCCACCTTGCACACCTTGGGGACTTCTTTTCAGTTTGCCATTAACGCTGCATCCGTCCACTCAGAGCTCCTTTTGTTCCCCCGTCCAAAAAACACAATCAAACGCACAACAAACTGCCAAAGCCCTTCCCTTTTTCAAAGCTCAGTCCATCTTGGGTGGTTAACGCTGCTGGCTCATCGTCACATTATCATTATTTCTTTTTTAATTATGTTTTTTTGCAAAAGTGCCAGGCCTGGGTTTGTTTTTTTCTTTTCATCTTTGAGGAAAGTCTCATTAGAATTCCTTGAGAATTTCAAGCCAGCGCCAAACAAAGCGGGGGAGTGCAGTCAAAAGCTGCAGCGAGACACAGCGAGCCATAAATGGTGCATTAACAGTTTCACTAAAAACACATCAACACCCCTTCGCCCTCTCTGAAAAACCAAAAAAATAAAATAAAAAACACCACACAACAGGAATCGCATCATTTATTTGTAGTTGCAGTCTCTGAAAAGAAGGGATGCATTTAAATTCTATGACAAAGTGACAAAAAAAAACGGCGGCCACTTCAACACTGAACAAAGGAGGGATAACAATTAGCGTTGAATTTGAATTCTTTCCCCTCTCACCAACAATAAGGCGCCGCAGGATCGCTACATTTTTAAACCGGCCAATTTAAAACTGCAGGAAACTGCTTTAGCGGGTTGAGTGCTTGCCATTGTCATCAGAATGGAGGTGGTCGGGGGGGGGCACCTGCTCTTTTCTGCTAGACCACAGGGATTATCACCACATCACGGCCAGCAGAAGCTGCGTTTCCATGACAGCTCTTTGCTAAATAAAAGCGATGGTTCGAAATTTTTGACCAAGGTCAAATGCGATTTGCAGGTGTTTCCATTGAATGGTGTGACGCACCAAAGCCGTAATTCTCGTAAAATCTCGTCCCGCGAGACTCCACTTTGATGAGGAGGGAGGTGCGAAACATTCTGCGATAAATCTGCATTTCGATGTCGTTTGCTGTCAAGAATGCTTGCTATATTTTTCTCTTTCATTACTGGTCTCCTCCTCCGTCCGTGTTTCCATGACACTTTTGCGACATACCTCTATATCAATACACCTGAAAAGACACCTCATGAGAGCGTCAAAACCTTTCAGCGGTATTTGAGAGGTTTTTTCAAAGTTTAGGTGTTTCCATCACAAGTTTTTTTATTGCCATATTTAGGTTTTGCGCAATCCAAGGGGTGATGGAAACGCAGCTCTGGACTCTTTCACCAGTGAGCGGCAGCTGTGCGAAGGCAAAATGCCCCGTGGCGGTCAGGGGTCAGAGGTCAGACTTGGCCCGACCTGCTCGACCAGGAAGTCACATTGCCACAAAAGTGCGCACAATGCCATCTCTCAACGCACAACAGGTCCAACCCTGTCGCGGTGGTAACGGCTGAACGCGGCGCAACTGCGTTTTGTGTTTTTCCTTTTTCGCTAAAACGGCAATTAGGGGGAGCGGCATGTGGCCGCTGCAGAAAAACACACACGGACGCACACACACACGGGCACACAGTGGCTTGCTTGTGTGTGCGACGGCTGCAGCGACTCCGCCGCACAATTGAGTTTTCACGGTCGCGAGAGGAGAGAGTCACTCCGACAGAGAGGCCACTCAGTCTCTCTCTCTCTCTCTCTCTCTCTCTCTCTCTCTCACTCCTAATCGACGGGGTGAGGCGCATGTTTCTTTTTTTTCCTCCCCCGACCGGCGTTGCGTCAGTGCGCCGCCGCGGCCGAGCCGCGCAGGACGCTGCAGTCGTGCGTGCGCGGCTGCCTCTTCCTGCGAAGGCGCGGCCCGTCCCGACACACCGACAATGACGACGATCCGCGGCAGAGTTTTCCCACGTCCACACAACAGCACATCCTGTCTGTCTGTCTGTCCGTCCGTCCCGCGGCCCTCGTTTTTTTTTTGCCTCGTAAAAAACAGAGGAGGGAGAGAAAGGAAAAGAAAAAAAAAACACCTTCGGAAATGTGCCGACGTCCTGTTGCTGGGTGTCGACGCGCAGAGGAAATTAGGCCTTCAAACGGCTCAAAAACAAGGAAAGAGAAAATGTGAACACGAGAGCGAGAGCAACGTGGGTTCCTCTCGTCTCCGAACCACCAGCGCCCGATACTGCACTCTTTATTGCTTCCCCCTCAACCACAGTTTTTTTTTTGTTTTTTTTAAGAAGCCTTTTGTCGTTTTCGAAAGCCGCGGTCCGAAAATGTGTGCGTTTCATTTTGATAAGCCATTACCAGGAGTAATTCGCGGGGAAATGATGCATGAATGTAATCAAGCACGCTATTATTCCACTGTGAGCAGCCCGGCAGTTAAACCGCCCCTCCGTTGGCTGTGCTTTACGTCACTAAAAATAAAAACAGAACATTTGCACGGCTGCCGCCGCCTCCCCACGTTCTCCGCGGAAGTTATTTCATTTCATTTATAGACAGATTTTCTTTGGTCCGCATCTATTTCTGAATGGATTTTCACAGGAATGGTGGATGGGGATGGGGGGGCAGGTGCGAGAGCCTGTCTGAATCTCAGCAAAGCGTCACTGCAGGAATGAAACGTGTTTGGAGAGCTGAATCCTTCAATCGGTCCAGAAATAAAAAAAAAAAAACTAAAAAAAAAAAACTGACCCACAACTGAAAGGCGTGTTGTCGATTCCAGGGTTGCGTAGCGGTGCTACACGACAGGGAGGCGGCACGGAACCTGTCTGGTTATCTAACCGCTGCCACAGAAAACTAGTAGGACCGCTGTATTGTTTGGTTTAGGGCCAAGCCTCGCTAGGGCTGCGGGTTCCCACGAGGGTGGAAGACGATCGGGAGTGTTTTGTTACTGCGCGAGCGAGCAGCCACTCGGCAGCTTCTTCCCCCGGGGGTGAAACCAGCAAAGCACGGGCGCAGAGATCAACGTTCGAGGACCAACAAAACCAACGACAACAAAACACCAACTAACTGACTTCCACTTCCTGCTGATTTCCCAACTTCTGAGCGAGGCTCAGCTGAGCCGACGCCTGAACACGCTGCACTAGTGTTCTGGATTTTATTTAAAGAGTAGGTGGAGTGCAGCCGTCACAGGTGTAGCAGTCACAGGGAACTGCATCATTCCCACCTGAGCTGAAGTGTGAGCTGCGGCGCTTCGACGAACACGGGAGGTGTTTTTTCTCTCTTTACTGGAGCACTTGCGGTTACAAAAAGAAGCACGTAGCACTTTACATAGCCCACTTCTTTTCACACTGTCAACGTGAAACAAGTACAACTCAACTTTTTTTTTCTTCCCCCTTCTCAACAAAGGAATGTTGTTACTCATCACACGCAGGCCAAACATCACAGATTCAGAGCTGAGGTTTTAGGCCGCGGCTGCTGTCCTCAATGAAGCCCAGCCTCTTCCCTCCGCGTCGAGTCGGAGAAACATCTGGACATACCGTCCAAACTGAGTTGTGCTCACTGCTTTCTTTTCACTTAAGGCGGAGGCTGCTGCTGCTGCTCCTCCAGCAGCATTCCTGGAATGCAACATTTAAAAGGCCAGCAGTCAGTCAGCTGAGTGCGTGTTAATCACGGAGGAGCCTCGGCTCCGCGTGCTGTTAGAAGGAGCGGCGGCGGCGGCGGCGGCCCTGAGAGGAGACGAGTCGGAGACGTGACACTCGGGCTGTCTGAAATTTAAAGTGGCTCCAGTGTTGACAGTCTGGCGTCGTCCTCGCGACGCCGCACACCTGGAAAACCAGCTCCGTCCCTCCTCCTCCTCCTCCCCCCGATCTCCCACTGAACGCCCGCTCACACGCTCGCTAGCAGCAACACGCTTAAATGCCGTTTCAGCATGTTGCGTAATCCCTGGCAGGCCCCGACTGCACAAAGGCAGCCTGCAGCCCCTGGAGTCAGATTAGGGCCCAAATCACTCCTCTAGACGGACGGGCGTTGGAAGAATAAAGGCGTGATGCAACAAATTTGCCTCCGCCGAAAAGTAATGGATGTCTGACACCGCAGCGTGGGTTTTATTTTTTATTAAAAACAAAAAAAAACAAACCCGCCAGTTATCCAACCGCTGACATCTCACGAGTCTTCTGTGCTTTGACCGCATGACTTTTGGAATTATTTAAAAACTGGCACAGCTTATTTCAATAAGAATGACTCACAGGTCAAACGCTGGCGTATTTACCCAGGTTAGAACTGTGAGGCGTCTCGACGCACTTTATGAGACTGATTTCAAACATTCGGTGGTGAACTTGGCGAATTTGTGGCCAAAACACACGCAAATTAATGGGACGACCTGCGCTGCATTCAAGCACCCATCCAAAGATGGGTCTGCCTACAACAAAGCCAGTGTGCGGCGCTTCGTCGTGCAATCTGTTGGGTTATCACCCCGGTCATAATAACATTTTCTACAGTTATCTCATCCAGAGAGCTCTGGCATCATCTAGCAGACTCAAAGCCAAAGTCAGGCAGCTCTAGAGGAGATAAAGACAAAAGGGGGTAAACATTACGTTATCACAATAGGAATTCTTCCAAGATTTCAGGTCGACACAAAATCCCAGTCTCCCCGAGTCTACGGAGGGCATCACAGACTAACTCCATTTTACTCTTAAGCATCTAAAAAAAAAAAAGAAACTCCCTAGTTTTCTTTCCACAAAGGTTCACATTTGTTTTTCCATAAGGATCTTGTTCACACCGCACGAGCAGCAACGTGGACCTGCTCTGGGGTGTCTCGATATTACCCCGACGTCACAGCTGGTGTCGGGAAGATGCGAGGTCAAAGCGGGGCAACGGCAGACAGGGTCCTCACACTTACCAACCTAATACGCTTTGACTGGGGATAAAGTGGAGAACCCCGCGGGAAACGGGCTAACTGGTCACTCCAAGGGATGCGCAGAGGCTCCGTGGGGATGCTGGCCGTTTCGCAACCAATCAGCAGCTGCGAGAGCGGCGGCGGCGGCCTTGGTGCATTTATCCCACGCCAACCCGCGGGGACGGCGCTACTCCGGAGCAGGGCGGAAAATGAGCATCACAACAACGGCGCTTGTGAAATCCTGCCTGTGGAATGAACAACATTCCCCTTGAATGTGGTCTCATGTGTGATGAGAGGGAGGGAGAAAATAGAGCGAGCGAGAGAGAGAGAGAGAGAGAGAGAGATAAAAACTGTGTGTCGTACTGTACTGTAGCCGCTGCAGTATGGCGAGGAGCGTGACACTGGAGAGGGAATCGATAGCGTGCAATGAAATGGGTACGAACGAGCGAGGGCACGGACGGCGATGGACTCACGTGTACCGACGCGCGGTGACGTGCTAAATATAATTCACCGTGCCAGAACTGAGAGCGAAGGGCAGCACGACGGGAGGAAGACCACGACGTGGTACTGGACAGACAGCACGAACGCACAGACAAATAGTCATCCTCGTGATAATTTAGCACAGTCGGTCCCCACACCGGCCTCGCAAACAACTGCCGACTTGTCTCGGGGTGGAAAACTGACAGATGGCAATCGCAGACGACGACAGCAACAACACTCATCATGATGATAATAAAAGATGTACAGGTCAAGATACTGACACCTCGCAGCCTTGGCCCGCCGCGGCCGTAAGGAGAGCGGCGACTGTCTCGCAGCCAAGTTCCAAAGCTAGGCCTATAATCTGACTGTAACCCAGTGGGGTCCTGCTGCTTAAAATGGAAATAGCAGGGCAGACAGTGACCTTTCGCAGCTCAGTGGAAGCGGCCATCCGCTCTCAGAGCGGCAGTGTTGTGCTTTCAGAGTTCAGATGATCGTGACACTTCTCCGCAGCTGCCGTGTGAGCAAAACAAACAGCACTGCCACCATGGGACTATGGTGGAGGGAAGAGAAAAATAGATGTCGAAACTCTTGAGTAACCCCCCCTCCCCCACCGCGCGCGCGCGCGCACACACACACACACACACACACACACACACACACACACACACACACAACGCGAACTGATGTCATCCTAAAGCAGATACCTGCAGCAGCGATTGCTTTGTCACCTCTCGGTCGCAAGTGTGAACCAACAAAGAGTGCAAAAAGGCCCCACAAGAACCATGACGGTGAGCTGCCCTAATTGCTGATGGGGTGAAGCACAACGAGGAAATTGTGTGCGTGTGTGTGGGGGGGAATTCAAATGCGACAGCGGTGGCTAAATGAAAACAGAACAGAGAACACATTGGCAAAGCAGCTCCAACTGCGTTCTACCGAATTTCGAACGGAAAGAGAGAAAAAAAAAAGCGGGGAAGGCGGAAAGAAACGTTACCTGTCCGCGTGCGATAACGCCCGTCTTAAGCGATGGAGCAACCCCCAGGAAATGTCTCGAGGATGATCTCCTGAATTGGATTAGACGTCGGCTTGGGCCAAACGGTCAGGCTGTGGAGGAAGAGGAGGCTGATACCTCACAAGGCGCGAAGCTCATGTTTGCCGTCCGCCCTCTCCGACTGCGAGGCGGAAACATTTGACCCTGCGAGCCCCTCCGACCACAGCTTGTCTTGATGGACCCCCCTTCCTTCCTTCGGCGAACCACCAGCACCCGCCACCACAGGCGAGAGGAGGAGGGGGGGAAGAGAGAAGCGGCGGAGATAAGGAGGCGAACGGCGGGGAGCTGCGGCTGACACTCACCCCTCTGTTTTGCTTGACAGCGGGGATTTGTTTGTACGCCGGAGCCGCTCGTCTACCGCCGAGTACTGGCAAGTGCGCAACGTCCACGAGCCGTCAGACCGCCGCACGGGATGTCCACGAAGAAGAGGAAGAAGGGGGGAGGAAAAAAAAGAGAATTCTGTTGTTGCGGAGAAATCCGGGGGCGGTGTGTGTTTACCTCGCCGCCGTTGCTGCTGCTGCTGCTGCTGCTGCTGCCCTGCGCGGTAGGAAATCAGCTGCTCCGCACTGGAGAGACGCCATTTGTTCCCGTCTGCCGTGCTGCACTGCCTCTTTAAGGGGGAGAGCTCAGCGAGCCCAGCGCCGATGGCGCCCTCTGCTGCCCAAACGTTACGGTTGCACGGCGTTTTCACTGTGCGGAAGTACTAATTTGACTCGTGCCTCATCAGCACCACCAGTCATTCAGAAGTTATGCAAGAGCTGAGAAGAGAAAATACTAAATGTGAAAAAACTATTTGTATTCTTAACATTTATTTCACTTTGTTTTGTATTTGATATTTTGTATTGTATATGTTGTTTTTTTTTGTTTTTTTTTAATAAAACGTATATCGCAGTCAGTTTAGGGACCAACGTCATCTTTGTTACTTTTTGTAATTAATATTTAATGAACATGTTATATACTTTTCAATTTACACTGCATTCAATAATTTTGAATCTGTAATGTCTTTAATGTCTTAAATGTCTTTAATTCTAGCTCCCTCTGGTGGTAGGTATTATATTTCGTTTGCCATATTCAATCCGGCCTATTTTGGCTGGTTTATAAATTGTAACTTTTTAGCGATATGATAAATTTTGGAAATTTTCTTTTCTTTTCTTTTCTTTTTTTTTTTTTTTTACTAGTACAGCAGTTTAAGAGATCAAAGAGGGACAAACATATTGATGAAATGATACAAAATTATTTGCACAACAATTTATTCCACACTAAAATAGCATTGCATAAAAATGCATAATTAAAGTACACATGTTAGACATGATAAGGAACACACTAGTTTCATATCAAATTATGATAAAGTTCCACCTTTACACAATATTGAACAGCTTATGTTTTTTACTCACAAAAAATATCAGTTACTATTCTGTTTATGTGTATTTTACCACAAAACTGGCTCTATATTTGATGTGCTTTTTCCAGTTTTTATTTTTGTTTTTTACTTTATATAATATAATAATCTGGTAACATAATCTAGTACATTCTCTATATGTGGATCTATATAAATATTTTTTCTGCAGCATATATACACAGGGAACACTAAGCAGGATACAAAATGAAAGTAGCAGCCTGTCACCACTCAAGCTTCATGTCAGCTTTGCTCCAAACGTATTTCCCTCCCCTCTTTAGGAACATCTTCTCATCAAAACCACTAAAACAAATGGCTTCTTTTACACCCACATCCAAGATGGACTTGGACGGGTCCTTCCGTCCCTCTCGGCAGTCCAGGAAACGCATCTAAGTGCAGAGGAGATTGAAGCAGTCAGGCACTTGCTGTGTGTTCAAAGAAATACTAAAATTTTGACATTTTATCTGGCAAGTTACTTAAAAGCTGCAAATTTGAATTCAAAACAATATTTTCAACAGTGTTCAAGCAATGAAACCACATCTGACTGCACACAAACCTCAATAAAACCCAGAGGAAACAAAAATAAAAACAATACAGTGCAATGTTAGGGGAGAGAGATTTGTACATGTAGGCACTTACATATTCATCCAGGATCAGGTAGGAGTTTCTCATCTGGAAGAACAAAAAACTTTTTTCACAATATTGTCACAGATTTCTAATAATGACTAAATATACTGCCACTGCCTCACTCTGGACAGAATGTGCTAATTAGTCATCAACACTGACCATGTAAAAGCTGTTTCAGTAGATCAAAGATGTCTACATACACATCAACGTTGTACAATTTACATTTTAGTTTTAGATTTCCTCACTGCCTTGAACTGAATTTGAAAGTGTCATCAAACAGACACTTTAAAGCCACTTTTCAAGGGGTGTCACAATTTCGTATGTATCTTTGGCCAATGTGTTCTGAGAAGAAAAAGAAGCAAATTCACTCACTACTAACAGAAAACATTGGTATAAAGAATTTCGTAATGCTTAGGACATAGATGAATGCCCAAAATTACTGTTCACTTAACCTTCATTTCCTCATAACATGCATTGGGTTGGTTTTTTGTTTGTTTGTTTTTGTAGTAGTCACACCTCCAGGTTCATACCTTCTCATTCGACTCGGGAACAAGACAGGAAACACTGCTGTGTCTGTCCAGGAACTCCTGAAACTGCTGTTCACTGATGACGAACCTCTCCGCCTCCCTCAGAGCCTGTTCCCCTGCATTCTCGCCATCAATCAGCAGGCACTGGAACACCTGAACACGGGGGACACGGATACACACGTCAAGCATTAGAATGTGAGCCCATACCCAGACAAACACTTTCTTGCCTTCCCCTACCTTCCAGCGGACCGGGTCCAGCTGGACAATGTTTTCCGACATGTCTTCGTCCACATTAAAGGTGTTGATGACCGAGTTGATCTTGAAGGCCACTTTGTACTGCTGGCACCACTGGCGGATTTTGTAGAGGCTGTCCAGGTGGCTCTTCCTTCCCTGAGTTCTGCCAATCAGCTGGTTGGTATCTTCATCAAAACTGTCGCAAGAGATGGCCAAAATGTCCAGGTAATCGCCTAATGGAGAAAATAAGAACAGAAAGTTTTAGCATTCTGAAATGTCTGTGAATTGGATTAGAAGTAACCTGAAACTGTCCAAATGGTAGATTTTCAGTCTCACCATATTTCCTGAACCAACTTTCTTTTATCATGCTGCCGTTGCTGACGATGCTGACACTCGGAAGCTGCAGGTCCTGTTTGCAGAACTGAACCATCTTTCCAAGAAACTCTCCTCGGTCGTGCAAGAAAGGCTCTCCGCCAGAGAAGTTGATCTTTTCCATCCCTGAACCAAAAACAGAAGCTACTTAAATAAAATGAAATAATACATGACACCTGCAATTACCATAGAATAGAATAACATTATAGAATAGAAACAACATTTGGCATTCAATATTATTATTGCCATTTGACATGGCAATACTACTACTACTACTACTACTACTACTAATGATAAGAGCATTCTTGTGCGATAGACTGCAGAATTTTCTCACACTCTCACCACTTGATGCAAGAAAATGATCAAGCTTCTCTAAATTGATGCGTCGAGTTTACCTGAATCCTTCAAGAGTTGGAGTCCCCTCGTGGCCTCCTCCAGAGGGAGCACGAATGACGTTTTTGCGGTATGGAAACAAAACCCGCATTTGTAATTGCATTTGCGCGTGAAATGGTAGTTGACACTCGTTGGAGTCGTCGTGGAGGAGCCGTCGTCGCTTATCAGCTCCTGGTTGCTCTCCGCCGGTGCAGCGGGGGAGGTCGGCACCTTGCACTCCCCGGTGGTCCACTGTGCAGCCTTCGAATACACGCTCGCCAAAATGCTGTGCAGGCTGCTGATGCAGAACAGCAACAGCCGCTTGGGAGAGGAAAGCAGAGAGGAGAGATGCATCTTCAGATCGCGGTGCGTTCTGTTTGGATTGGACTGCAAGCAGGTGCGATTCAAGTAGTGCAGGGTGCTTTTATTATGGGGTATGGAAAGCGATCAGCTGAGAGCAGCCCCACCCCCTCCAGATTACGTTTAAACGAAACAGAAAGTAAACACAACTCAGCTGTCGCATTGCTAACCAACACCCACGAACAACAACAGGTTCAAAGCGGCGTCATTATTTACACAGAAATGGAAACTTAGGATGCTGATGTGTTGTAGAGTGCCAACCGTCCCTTAAAATACAGAATTGTCCCGTATTTGACAATGAAGTGCTGCGTCCCGTTTTGAATCGACACGGGACGAGTTGTCTTGAACGTAAATTTATTTTCGACGCAAACTCACGATGTTTCCATAGAGTTTTCTTTCAAAATATGTTCAGGTAAAATATTACAATACAATTTAAGCATTCATCGTATTTCTAATGTCTATTGGGAAAGCAGTTCAAACTATGTGAACCATATACTTTAAAAATAAATAAATACATAAAAAATAAGAAATCCTATTTCAAGTTATGATTTGCCTCTACTGGAGATTACTTTGATGGTTCATGGCCCCAAGCATTGCGAGAGGCCTCTTTTATTTGCGGAATAAAAGTTGGCAACAGTAGTTGTAGGTGGTTGGGTAGTCTTGAATCGCTGCAGAGTCGGTCAGAACTCTAGCTTTAACTTAAGCGATATTCTATTGCCTTAAATGAAGAAAGTCTGAACACTGCTGAAGACTGATTTCTAGCGTTCTAATTATGAGAACAAGAACGCAAGCAATGCCGGAACAAAGCAATAATTGTGCGTGCATTTCAGAATTCGTCATGACACTCGCTGACAAACTATGATGCACAGCAACTGTTATCAGAAGCTTGGAATGAAGATGTACAGGCATGTTTTTATTGCGCACCCGCCCATGGAACGAGCGACTGCGTAAGTTTCGTTTTCCCTCCTCCGTAACACGGCAGGGAGCCACTTTCGTTTTCCCTGCAGCGGCGGCGGGGAGTTGCTGTGATGACCTCGCGGTGTCACATTTCATCAGACTTGGCAACCGGCGCAAAGTTGTAGGTGCAGCAGATGGCACGACGCGCGGTCATGTCGCTCCTTCCTCAGTGGTCCTCCAGGGTTTTCTCCGTGGAGCGGGACGGGACCAGCCCGTGTTACTTCGCTGTTGGTCGGGGGGCGCCCCCGAGGGAAAGCGCGCCTCCGAGGCTCTTCGCGTCGGTCCCACCGGGCTGCGGCAGGTGCTACTCCCTGCTCGTGTGCGCCGCTGACAGGATCCTGGGAGCCAGGTATCACGCCGAGCTGAGAGACAGACTGACGGGAGCCCTGCCTCCGGAGTGCCGCGTCTCTCCCATGTCCTCGTTTTTGACCAACGCCAGCGACTCCCTCGTCAAGGGCTACTTCCTGAACGACTCCAGCGAGAGTCCCGTCGCGTCCGAGCGACTTTTGAGAGACTTGACGCGACGCGACCCGGTGCTTGTGTGCTCGTACTCGAGGCGCGCGGACGGCCAGGTGTGGACCCAGCACCTGTGGTCGAATTCCGAGGGCGAAGCGATGGAAACGCCGCAGGAGTACTATGTGGCTGACTGCGACGGGCCCGGGCAGCACCCGTCAACTCTGGGTATCGTCAACTCCGATGTTTACTACAGCTTCGAGGAGGCCTGCGAAGTGATGAGACAGGTTCGCGCGATAAGTAAAACCATGACCGTGCAGAGTAAAATGTGCTATTGCTTCATCTGGGAAAAAAAGTATGGTGAAATGGTGCCACCCCGTGGCTCATAAAAGTATAACAACTTTCACCAATACGCCTCAACGTCTTTGAGGTCAAGGGTTCCACAATCAATGAATATTGATCCTACGCTCCAGTTTAAACAACATCAAGTGCACGATTGACAAACAGAACAAAACTGTACAGACTAAAGGATAAAGACAAATACGTTTTTCCTTCTATCAATGCTCTTTATGATATAAAATGTTGTTTTAACACCCACTGTCAGAAATTTGTAACAGACAAAAGACGTAAAGGGTAAACATTTTTCTCATCCGTGTCATAAAAGGTGAGATACATTTTTTTGGGAGGACAAAATGGTTTATGCATTTGAAAACGCACAACCGATCAATGTTGCATTTTCAAAATTATGGTAAAACTGCACCCCTGTGTGGTAGAGACAGGTATTGCAACGTGCAGCAAGGATTCTGTTCCTACACTTCATTATTACTACATTATCATAGACTGTAGTCGAACAGCTTCACGTGACTGCCTGTAAAGAAAAAACAGATCTTCATGTAATGGTAAAGAGTGTTTTCAAGGTTCCTAGTGAAATCACAAAGTGCCGATTACCAGAACTTCATGTTCAAGCGCGCACTTTTAAAAGTAAAGGATTTACTTTTCTAGACTTTTCTATAGACATATAGTTGTTATTAAACACTTTGAGTAAATTTTAATACAATAGTGACCTTCAAACCATCACAGCCAGGTGACCCACAATGGTTCACATGTATTACACTCTGTTATGTCTCCCACTGCCTGCTCCTGCCACAGCAGAAAACTGATTGTGTCTGTTCCGCAGTGTGGTGACATCATCCCAGAGGCCAAGTCTGTTATGGAGCTGCTGCCCAGCCGAGTGGAGGCCAGAAGTAGACCAGACTTCCCTGTTATTGTCATAGAGGGCCTGGATGCCACAGGTTAATGGCATTACCTCATAAATAAATATGGGATGATTGGCCTGATGTATAGATGTCTTTGCCGAAGTGATGGCCAAGTATTCTCTGCTAAAGGCATTATCTGCCAGCGATCTTGGCCTAATGGAGTATCATGTATCATGACCTCAGAAAGGTTACATCACTGTGAAAATGGTTTTACCGAAGAGCTCGCTCATCTAATGTTGTCAAACCTCATAAAATGTCAGCCACACAGTATATCAGAGTCAATAAACTGGAATTGGTTGGAAATATTTACATATGTCTATACATGTGTAATTCCCATTCACTGGAAACATACTAAATCTTTGCGATTCTAGTTTGCTTTGACTCTTTGTTGCTTTCTCCCCACTCCCATTCCAGGTAAGACCACTCTGACAGAGTCTCTGAAGGACACCCTCGGGGCCACTCTCTTGCGGTCTCCTCCGCAGTGCCTGTCGCCCTTGAGGTCCCTCTTTGATCGAGAGCCGCCCCTCATCCGAAGGGCCTTTTATGCCCTGGGGAACTACATAACAATGGAGAAAGTCCATCAGGAGGCCATGAAGACACCTGTAATCATTGACAGGTAAAGACGGGGGTGACGTGGTGGGTATTGCGCCGCATCTGCCGCTGGTGACCTGTGTTACGATGATACAGATAACGGACGGATACCACCGTCACGCACGGCTATCATTCAGATGCCCCGGCGATCTCTGCCGCTCGATCATCAATCCGCCCTTCTAATGATCAGTCACGTTTTATTCGACCATCTGTTCTCTGTCTCGCCCAGGTTCTGGCACAGCACAGCAGCTTATGCCATTGCCACTGCAGTGAGTGGTCCAGTGAGCAACCTTCCGGCACAGGGTTCAGAGGTCTACCGCTGGCCCAGCGACCTGTTCCAGCCCAGCCTGGTGGTCGTGCTCACCCTGGATCCCGAGGAGAGGAAGAGGAGGCTCAGAGGAAGAGGTCTCGAGAAGACAGAGGAGGAGCAAGAGCTGGACCACAACCAGCTTTTCAGACTCAAGTAAGACAGCCAGAGCGCAGCAAACACTTCAGGGCTGGGGGGTGTTAGCAAGTAATCCCAACATTTGTCCGTCTGTATACATTTTTGTATAAACGGTTTAGCTGACTCCAATTCCCTCGAGACAATCAAAAACTTTAAACATTAAAGTTGCCCTCAAATAGAGCTGTAGACATAAAATAAATGTTTCAAATTATGAACCCAAACATAGAGTGGAACAAATTAAAGTACCACGATGTCCAGATCATCATGGTACTTTATGGTTAAGATAAGTGCATAAGTGCTTACAGAGCACACAACTAACGGGGTTCACTCTCTGATGTAGAAAAACAATACACTGATCACAACATTAAGAAAGCATACAACTGTTTTACTGAATATAAAAGTATTCATGAAGGTTTGAAGAAGGATATTTTTGTGGCATCTAGAGGTGCGAAAGCAACTGTAATTTAAATTTATTTATTTATTTATTTTTAAAAACAACCCTGTAGCAGTTGCACAGAAGGCTTTAAAAGTTGGGACTATGTTATTATGTGCAAATGGTCTAGTTCGGCTCGACAGTTAAAGTTGGTGATAACAGAAGCGGGCGCCACAGAACACAGAAACACATTATGTGAGATGTATGGACAAATGTTTCACACTCTGATGGAGGAAAAAAAACTCCCGGGTGTTAAAAAAAAAAAAAAAAAAGCACAGATGGGAACAAACTGTAGGCTTTCTCATAGTCAGGTTGGCTCAGTCTTAGTCTGATCCATCAAACAGTTAACAATCAATTATTGTCCCGCGGGGGCAAGCGGCTGATGAGAAAGAACAGGTGATTAGTTGCCGAGCTGCTGTGCTCCATTAGGCTGGTCAAAACTCGCAGGAAGTGTCGGCCCAGTTAGTCGCGAGGCAGACAGTCGATGGCCACTTTCATTCATCCTGTGCGCTGACATAATGGCCTTTCCACATGGGACAGCCAGATGTTGGACCAGCAGAATTAGAAAAAAAAAAAGAAGCAGCCGCTGAGAGAGTCTGCCGACTGGGTCAATCGCCATCCAAAGGACTATTTTTCACCGGTCTCGAGACACGGCTGCCGCCTGAACCATCTGTGTTGTTTTTCATGCTAATTTTCTCTCAAGTTTCACATTTTATCACCCTGAAGAACTGCTGAGTGGTCCGAAGCTTCACATTTTCCCCAAGACAAATTATTAGGCGGGTTATGAAGTGTCCGTCGTTGTGCTTAAATGCATTCTTTGCTGTTTATGTGTGTGTCTCCAGAGTGGAGGAGGCTTACCGGAGGATCAGTGGCCCAGCGTGTGCGACTGTTGATGCTAGCCCCTCCGCAGACCAACTGCTCCGACAAGTGCAGCTTTTAATTAGGGGCAAATGCCACTTGTAAACAGTTCTCCATCTCCCCGCGGCGCCGGCCAAGCATCAAGTGGATGCAGTACACGCGGGCACCACTAGGTGCCAGTAAGGTGCTGTAAAAGTCTCCAGTCTGGCCGCCACTCCGCCGAGCGGCGGCCAGACTGGAGAGTGCTGGGGGGACTCGGTTCAGATAAGTAAGGTTGAATGGCCAGGGGCCAGAGCTGCTTGTTACAGTCACAAATACATATTCGTGCAGACACACACAAATGTTCCCGGAGATTTCGAGGCACAGTGGTGTTGTGAAGATGTGTGCATTTAACTGCCATTGGGAAATCACTCAGACTAACAGAGTCGCCATGATACAGGTGTTTTTTTTGTCTTGTCTTGTTTGTTTGTTTTTTCTGGGGGGGAGGGGCAGACGCTGAGGAAATAACAGAAGTAGTAGCATTAATCACTAAAATGTCCTTAAAGTGTGCAAACAGCCAGATGTGATAGTATTCAACTGAAACCCACAAAACATAATGTTTATAAAGTGGTAAAGCAATAACTTATAAAAAGATAAACAGACTCATCGGCTTTAAGTGTATAAAAATCTTGCAGAATAAAGCAGTAAAATGTATTTATGACTAATTGCTTTGCCTATTAAATTTTGACATGCAAGTTTTTTTTTGTGTATTTGCTTGGTGTATCTCTGTGTTGATGTAAATATTCTTCATTTTTTCGCTTATTCATTCATCAGTCTGTATAGGAATGTGAACGGCAGATGAAACAGCTCTTTTGGAACAGCTCAGTCGACACTGATGCATTCATAGCCTCTTGTGCTGATAACCTGCGCGGAGCTCAGGACAACACCGAGAGCACGGAGAGGTGTCTGCACAAGCTCTCCTCGTGGGTTTAAATAGAAAAACAGCCCTCTGCAAGTGAGCGTGCATGAACGTGTACACCTATGCGAGACCACAGCAGTGGCACAAATGCACAGCGCAGGCTTTTGCACAGCCCGCCTTGTGCTTATAATGTAACTCATTTCTATATGGAGGGAGTGTATATTCGGAGCCGCGTGATGGGAAGATTAATTGGGGGTTTTAGTAATTATGAGCCTGGCAAAGCTTGGGGCCGGGGAAGACAGAGTGACCCATCTCTTTTACTGTGATGCATCAGCAGAGCGCCAGCCACTGCAGACCCTATTCATATGGCAATTAATGGAGTGCTGTATATCAATGTCATTGCGGTGCTTCCCCACATAAGCGCATGGATTACTCCCACTACCAATTACGGCGATGCAATGTTTTACTGAGTGCAAGAGGTGCTGCGGATGCAAATCCTGTGACCGCGTGTCATCAGTCTAGAGCGAGGTGTCATTATGTTTATGAATGTTCATGTTCAAACGAATTCCTACATGAGGGAAGGACCTAAATGTCTTTCAAAAAAAAACCCCTGTAATCCCTTGGTTAGTTTATGATGAAATGGATGTGTCGCGTGATAGAAAACTGATCCTGATTGCCATTAGAACAGTAGCCTCAGTCTCGGGAGAGTCTAAAATTTATGAAGTGGAAGCGTGAGAGCAACTAGGCATTACGCCGTGCATGGCCACTGACTGTAAAGTTTTTCCCTGCCTGTGGTGTCAGCTATATTTCCAAGTCAGATGTTGCTTTTCTTGGCAACACAAAAGCCGGTGATATCATGCTATTACTGCCCCTCGACACAACTCTAATATGACATTAATGGTCCGTAATCACAGTACATTACACATGCACTGGAAGAACTTGCTTTCGCCTTTGTTAACACTGTTTTCCCCCCTTCCAATCATTGAAACATGAAACATTTCTTAAGTGTTATTTGGGAGGCCAAATACACATCCTGGATGTACTCCAAACTTAACGACCACTGACACATTCTCAAGACTCGCGTTGTATCATGGGAGGAGAGAGTCTATTTACCAACTGTGCAATCTGCTTCCAGTCCCCGACTTGAACCGTCAAAGTTGCACGTACAAAAAAAACAAACAAACCCTGCAACACATTTCAAAAAAGCAGGACGACTTATTCGTCTGGGAGCAGCAGCAGGAGGAGCTCAACCTTACGCGCAAGTCCAAGTACGCACACACAAGCGCACACAAACCTCGCCCTGTATGGGGCCACTTCACACTACACTCCCCAACTTCAATATTTCATCTGCACAACAGAGAAGGAGCAGCGAGAGAGGAGGAAAGCCCTCCATGAAATAATTAAAGATCCAGCAGGGATGCAGCAGCACAGCAGCCGCTGTCCCTTCCTAAGTAATAGATCAAATGAAAGCTGTCCCTCAGATCATTAATAATGAGTGTGGCATGGAGACGGAAGGGGAGGGAGGGGGCAGGGGCCTGGGAGTTGGGAAGGGGGATGCATAGGCTGGTAAAGTTTGGGCGGGCACAAGGTGTTTTTATGTATGTGTGTGTGTGTGTGTGTGTGTGGGGCGGGGGGGTTGAATAGTAGTCTAGATCCCCTGGCAAAGACCCCAGTGGGCCTCTCTTGGCAGACACATGAAGCGGCATGGCAAGAGGAGTCATGCATATGATTTGGCACCAAGTGTCTGCCAAAGCCTAAAGACCCTACAGTGCCATCTATATACGCCCCTGCGTCAAATAAACAACTTTTTACAAGGCGTGCTGGGCAGGTTGGAAGGTTCTAATAATGCTCTTTCAATCAGTGAGGCCTCAGAGTGTTTCTTTAGCTTAGCAGAGTGGATTTTAGTTTTTGGGGAACGTAGAACGAGGAGCCAAGAGGTAGAGGAGGAAGAGGAGGAGGAGAGGGCGTATGAGCGTGAGGTTGGGGGGGGGTGTTGTCATCTGTGGTCTCCGGTCCCACCAGAATCCCTCCATCTGGCACACTCCACTTCCGAAACACGCTAACTTCTCGCACCAGCACCGTGTCATCTGCCTGACCGCTGCACGACGAGGCTTCACACTCAAATCACGAACCTTTCCCGTGTTTTCGCGAATCTCAATCATCTGACGTCAAAGGGATAGTTTGCCCTGGCGGTGTGACTTCACTCTCCATCCACACAAGTGTCACTGGTCTTCGTGCTGTCATCTCGCCAGCTAGGCGGCCAGGCGCCACCTCTGTGGAGGCAGCGTGTCCTCCCCGTGTCTGTGCGGGTTCTCTCCAGGTAATCTGGCCTCCTCCCGCTGTTTGGCAACTCAAAATTGTGTGTAGGTGTCAGTGCCAGTCTCCACATGGCCCTGCAATAAACTGACGCCTTGTCCAAGGTGTAACCCTGCTTTCGCCCCGAGACAGCCGGGCTGGACTCCAGCACCTAGGAACAGGAGGACCTGCAGGTGGTCGGTTTGACGCAGCGTGCAACGCAGAACCACGACACCTAGTGGTGAAACGTATCCAGGCAGCTCTCGTAGTGAGAAAAAACGCAAGATTAGGTCAGGTAGCATAAAAACTAACTTCAGCTCACAGGAGCTACATGATCCTGGCTCATGATAGGAAGGAATCAGTGGCTGTTTTGGCCACAATTAAAATTCTTTCCCTCTTTCCCCAACAATTATTATGTGGAAAATATCATCAGTTCCTCCAATAAAATCCGAGTGAGTAGTAAAGAGGAGAAATTTCAATTTTGGGCAAATTATCCCTTAGAAACAAACCAATAAACACAAAACATCTGAAACTAAAATAGTTGCAGCACAACTATTAGTGGTAATAGAGACTTTTTTTCAAATGATAGAGAGAAAATAATAAGATTTCATTATTGTGTTTGAGTTATCTGGCGGACTTAATTAAAGCACATGATTAATTTCGCCACCTCTCTCTCTCTCTCTCTCTCTCTCTCTCTCTCTCTCTCTCTCCTCTAGCAGAGGCACGCATGCTCCCCAAACACACACACACCCACACAGAAGACCACCACCACCACCACATGCACCACCCTCCTCCTCTACACAGCAGGCAGTCGCAGACACCCCTAGCTCTGTTCACCGTGAATGACAGGTGGAAGGGTGCAAAAGCATCACGGGTGCAGGGAGCTGAACCCATCAGTGGTGAGATGTTTGTCGACAAAAATAAATAAAGAAATAAATGCACGGCAGAGCTTTAATACCAGTTGGGAGAGTGCAAAAAAAAAAAAAAAAAAAAAAGAAAATATGGCATAAAAAGACAACACATGTATAATTCAGCACCTTTTTTTTTTATCATCCTCTTGTCATGGTGCGTGAACACTTATTTGCAAGGGCACAGACAGGAAGCCATCTCTGGATAGGTGCGGGCATTAGGCGTGGCAAGTCGTGTATTCTGGATGCCATTATAAATTCGGCTTGTGCTTATTTTCCGCACAGGCGCTGCCGCGCGATTGCACGAGACCTTACCAGCTCTTTGCCTGGCGGCTGTTGGGGAGGCTTCACCAGGAACGGTTAAATATTTAAACACCGCTGTGAGATCTCATTAAAAACGGCACATCAGGCCCCCACAAGGCCCCTACAGCACTCCCTCATTCACTCACTCGCACACTCCTCGAAAAATGGGGGAAAAAAAAAAAAAAAAAAAAAGCCCATCCCCAGTTAGAACTCAGCGGAGTGTGACAAAACAGTTATTGTCTATTTACTGGTGGGGGGAGAACTTGTGATAAATCATCACATACTGTCAAACGAGGCAGCTGGTGCGCTGCCACCGCCGCCACTGCCGCCGCCGCTCGGAAGTGATTGAGACTCGGTCGTGTTCCGACAGCCGAGAAAACGGCTCCAAAAACAGAAACGACATGATGAGTAGTAGACCGGCCTAATATTTCCGTAACACACACATGGAAACAAGACCGAGTACAAACTTTGCCTCTCTGGGGTCTCCTCGCCTTCGCTCAAAATCCGGGCAATTAATTCTAGTTGCATTGTTTTGGGGCTTTCCCCTATTTTTAGACCGGCTGCCCTCTCAAATAAATTGGTTTTCTGTGGCGAACTCAGATTGTTCCTTGCATGCCATGTTTTCTTTTGCCCCTCTTCCCCTTCTCTCTTTCCAAACACACAAATACCGTCCTTCTCCCAGCACCACCAGCACCACCAGCACCACCTCCCCCAGAGGAATAAATCAAAGGCAGCACTGCCAAGAGCTGCACAGCTGTTTGCGCGCGTCTCCTTATAAACTTGAAAACGATTTATTTTTGTTTCACTTCCATTAATGCACGGCGCTTGTCTCCTACTTCATCAGGCGCCGGCAGACGTGCTGAGGAGCTACTTTCTCCACGCAGACAAGTCACTGACTCACTCTCAAAAATACTCCCCCACCCCCAACCGACTCACCCCTCCGTTTGCCTTTGATTTTTCTTTCTTATTCAGGTTCTCTTTCTGGGACACCGAGGTATGTTTCTCCTTTTTTTTTTTTTTTTTTCTTAGCTGTGGTTCTTTTTTCGCCGGCCGGGTCAAAACTGACTAATCTCTCGGATTGCGGAGGCACATTTAAACGCCGCACGTGGGGGGAAAAAAAAAGAAAAGTAGAAGAAGAAGAAGAAGCAAAAGCAGAGCAACTTGATCCCCGATTCCTCCACGAGTGTCAGGGGAGCCGCTGGTCTTTGATGATCACGGCAGAAGACAGATGCACGGCGGCTGGTGGAGCGGCGCTCGCGGGAAGGAGAAGAAATTACAATGCGGCGTCTGACAAAGACGGCGAGAATAACGGCGAGGAACATGAATCATTAAGCGAAGCAAATGTTTGTTCAACGTCAGTGGGACGACTCTGTAAAAGACCACCACATGCAGCCATACGGCTAAATTACCTATATATTTTTTAATGAACAAACTGTTAAGTCAACGCCTCAGCTAGCTTAAAGTGATTACTCACTTAAAACTATAAACAGTAGTTATTTTACTTCCTGTTGCCTTTTTGTGGTTTCCAATCTATTTGGCCATTTTGACCTCTGACCCCTGACATCAACAGGGCATCTTCCTCCACACAGTCACAGCTCACTGGATATTTTCTCTTTTTTGGTGCCATTCTCTGTGAGCCCCAGAGATGCTTGTGATGCAGTAGAAATCCCAGCAGATCAGCAGCAGATTGTGAGACACTCAGACCTGAAGTCAACAACCATGTTCACCACATTCAGAGTCACTTCAATCCCATTTCTTCTCTGTTCTAAAGCTCAGTTTGAACTTCAGCAAGTCGTCTCCACCGCCTCTACATGTCCGAGTGTTCTGAGCTGTGCATGTTGGCTAATTAGCTTCTTAACGAGCGAAACATTCACGGGCTGCTAAGTTAGGACACAAGCAGAATGGATGTCGTGTCATGTTTTACATTTGTTGCATTTTTACATTGGAGTTCTTTCTTTTCCCCCTTTGTGAAACTTGAAAACTGTTGCGTGAGTAAGGAAAAAAACAAAAAAAAAAACAACCCACCAGCACCTCCATCCACAAAGTGTCGACTAGTAAATAGGTTGGATTTGCACTTTGGGTAAACCATCCCTTTAAGTCAATATTGTGAATTGATGGTTCCCTCTTTTTTTAGGACTAGTAATAAAAAAAAAGGAGCAGATGACCGGGGATTTGGCCAGGCTTATGTTTCAATTTGTGTTACCCAGTGCTGCTGCTGTCACAGACTGCGGTGAGAGAAATAAAGGGTTGTAAATAAGGCCTTTGGGCTGTGAAAGCAGATAGTGATAGAGGGGAGCGGGGAGAGAGGCAGAGGCACAAATGAGAGAAGCACACCACTAAATCCCAGTCCCTTATCCTGACTAAGCCATCGGAATCCCTCTACACCCATTTAGCTTGCTCACTCTGCGGCTCTCCTGCGCGCCACAGAGTCGCGGCATTTGCCTACTTTACAGTCTCCTCACTCCCCTTTGGAAAATATTGAGTTTATAGGCGCTCATCTTCATAATAAACACAGTATACCCTGCAGCCTACAGGAGGGAATTTGAGCTAACAGGTTAAAAAAAGGAGAAAAAAAAAAAAAAAAGGGAATCTCACTGGCTTTACTTTCCGACTCTTCCCACAAGTCACTCCTCCTGCCTTCTGAGTTTGGCACGCTGTCCTCCGGAGGCTACTATTAAGCGCAAAACAGCTTCCACAGGTCTTCTTACGTGCTTGCTTTGAAGCACTTCCTGTCCATCTTCGATAAGAGAACTTTAAAAGTCAAGCCCGTGGTAAAACCATACGTGGAATACGATATGGAGGAGGGACGTGACTGTAAAAGCGCTCCTATCGAAACCTTTGGGTGATTTAAATGGTATGAGCTCCACGGAAATATACAGAAGATAAAATAAAAATAATCTTTGGGAGTGATGAGAGCAAGGTCCAATCCCATTTCAAATGTATGGCCCAATCCCGTGAGCCTTGAAATTGTGCTTAAAGTAGTTAGTAGTTGCTGTTGCAAATGAAAGTCACCAGTCCCCAGAACTGCTCAAAACAAGACAAAACATACAATAAACACACAAACTATTTTAACCCATATATATTTTGCACTTGTTTCCAATGCCGCAGTTAAAAACTGCACTAGATTTACAAGCTTAGGAGTGAGAATTAGTGGTAGCTTTTGTTGACTTGCACCACCCTCAGGAAGGGATTGGCACTGTCACTCTCGACCTTCCAAAATAATTGCCTCGATTCTTGCAAAAAAAAGAAAAAAAAGATTGTCAACATCATGCACACGGTACTAAGGATGAAAGCTAATTTTAATATTCGCTATGATTGTCGTCAACTGGAAAATGGCTATTAATCCCGCAGCCAACAACATTAAATAATTTGTTAAAACAACATTGTAAACCAGATGAAGATAAACAGCTTACATTTGTGATAACTCTGTCTAGCCCAAACAAAAACCCACAAAACTGGGACACACATCTAAGAAGTGAATGCTAAAAACAGGATAGTGGTGCTAAATGGTAGAAGCAAAGGTTTCTTGGAAACCTCACCTTCAGAAATCAAGACGTCCACACAGGTAAGCTTCAGTAAAAAGAGGTAAGATAAAACTGCATGTTACTGAGACAAAAAAAAAGCATAAAACTGGGAAGAGGAAGAACACCGTGTTGCCTCCATCACCCTCTACGAAAGCCAAGCTGTGAAGTAGCCGGCCGGGGCCGAACCAGAGCAGTTATCCATCTTGGCCTGTGCTGCCAGCTGTCAGACTACACAGCTCCAGCTAGCTGCCAGTGGCAGGTGTAATCAATACGGACTCCACAGAGAGTTGCACTACCAGAGGCCAGTCTCCACTCTCTAACCCGTCTCTGTCTCTCCAGGGGAAACAGCAGGCAGACGGGCAGGGAGAGTGCATTTGATGTCTCCTCCGTGTCCAAGACGGAGCAGCACCGCTGCAGCTCTGCTGGAAGGGAGATGATTAATCCAGCCTATTGGATGCGCCATCATGTTTGAGTCAAGGTGGACTGTGTTTATTTATTTATTTTGAAAAAAAAAAAAAAAAAATCGAACTGAGGCAAGGGCTATGCCGCTGCACAGAAGTTATGTTGTTAAAAATACTGAATGACAGAAACGGCCTTGTAAAAACATAAGAAAGAGGACAGGAATAGATTGGAATCAGTGGGATCCAGTGCTAATTTAAATAGCTGTTATGTTGGCAGCCGCAGTAATCATTTCCCTCCCAGGAGGCACAAAACACAGTCATATCAGTAGAAACTACTGATGCATGATATTAGCATTCCAGGCCAAAGACTAAAACTGATACCTGAAGGTTTCTGATATCGGCAATAACCGATGTCAATATTCCCATTTTGCTCCCACTGAAAAACAAATACACATTAAACACAAGCACTGTGGGAGTGCAAAATCTTTTATTCAAGGCATTTAATTTCACATTTGAACAGAAAATCATGGGCTTTTCACTTCGGCTATATCGAAAAACACCAATAGTCTGGCCAATACCGATGTTGTTCGCCAATACGTCGTGCCACCCTGTGAAAACCTTGGAAGTTGTTCAACATTTTCGAGCTTATCTGTTTACGTAAGTTGGAATCATTTGTGCGCCATACTTCATCGTGACGTTCATGAAAAATGGGGAACAAACCGCCTGCAGCTTTTAAGTTGGTGCATGCACTTAATTCTGAGCTAATTCGACCCCGCATACGTCCTATAGGGTGAGCTACGCGGCCATTAGTATTAACGTTAATGTATAGTAACAGCGGTATACACTTATTAACTATTCATGATGCTGCCAAGTTGTGTAGGAGTTCTGACTGATGCATCATTAACACCAATTTAAGCGAGGGACAAGAGGCAAGCTCATGCACATGCGCCACAGACACACACACACACACACACACACAAGCAGTAGCTGCAGTGGCCCTGAAGGTATTCTCTTTCTCTGCCTGATTTAAAAGCGCTCTCAAAGCAGAGCAACGCCGAAGAATAAACAATGAAGCTAAAATGATCTTTCATTTTAATGACTTGTTGTTGTCTTTAAAAAATCATTTTCTGAAATGTTTTCAGGGGGGGATCCAAGGGAGGAGCCAGCTAATTTGAAATAGTGTAGATCTAGCCCAGAGACGGGAGCATTATGTATGTATGTATTTGCATATGCTGTGCATATTATTATTTTTTTGCCTAAAGTATTCCACTCCACATGAATACACTGAATCCAGTAAAATATTTAGGTAAGGGTTAGCACTGTGCAGGCAACCATAGAGCAGAGTATTCACAACAATCTTCTTATTGCGGCATGAAAGTCACGCTAAGTCTAGGACTTTAACAAACACCGCTGTGATTGCATAGTGCAGTCCAGTAAACTGTGGTATTTAGTTAGATCACAGTGATCCAGCAAAGAGGCCAAAAAGCTCCATGTTAGTTGTTTGACCCCTGCAGGACTGTGGATGAGAGGAGCTGGAAAATGTCAAATCAAGACTGACCTCTGGATGACCTTGAAGGAGGTGGCGCAAGAAAAGACAGACGGATGCCGTTACAAGTTTGTCCTACTCAGGCACACCTAACAGGAACACACACACACACACACACACACACAAAAACCACTACAGACAATTAAATGCAGACAGCTCGATAAAATAAATGATTACCAGCAGTAATAATCCACTGTAAAACCACTCACCATCAAACTGTGTTTAATATGTGAGCCAAACCAATTTTAGATCAACACCCCTACACAGAGGTAATTAATGGACACTCGCCAATAGGCAAGTGACGGAAACACCCAGAGGGGGTAATAGTCCTCCATCCTGGGGTGATTAATATGCGCGGTGCAACGTTTTAATTTGAAAAGTCACTGGTCCGTCAGATTTCTCGGTTACCGCCGCGTCAGTCCGGAGACACCCACGCGGCTCCCCGGGAGAATGTGACACCTTGTTGTTTGGGCTTAAAAACACTCCTGCCGCTCCCTTCAAACTACTTTGAAGGTTTTTTTTTTTATTATTCTTTTTTTTTTATCCTCTCTCGTCTACAAATGGAGGCGGGATCAAATAACGGCAAGCAAAATCGTGGATGATCTATTAAAGGCGCGTTTTTCCTTCAATGGTTGAGATTAGCCTTGTAGCCGCCGCTGCAGCTTCGGCTGTCGACAGTGTGTGAGTGCCAGGCGCTCGCCTTTCTGTCACTTATCCTCCCACACCGCCGTCCGTCTCTGACCTCAATTTTCCTCCCTCCTTTAAACAGCTGACTCTTTCCCCTGACCTCAAACGAGCCAGGCCGCCGTGCGAACGACGGATTGGGGCGACGTTGTGTCCCATTTAAAAGTTAAGACCCCCCTCGACTTTGCAGCGCACCCGTCTGACGCAACCTGGTGCTTCGCATTGCAGTTTTTTTTGGGGAGGGGGGTGCGAGCGCCTTGGTACATGGAATCCCGGCTCGGAGCCGTCGGGCCAATCTGAAATTCAAGGCAGTATTTATGGGGCTGCGCACGCGCTCTCAATCTGTTGTTGTGCGGCTTTCGGAGAGGCCGTGGTTTTTTGGATGCACTTCAAGGGGAATGCGTTGCTGTCGCAGCTCCCCCGGGCCTCCGGCGCAATCCGCCGCTCAACGTCTTCAATACGATCGTGCGAGAGTAGACGGGCAGAGTTCACACCTGTTCACATGGCACGTAAAGTTTTTCTGGAGGGCTGTTCCCGATCCAACCTCTGCGTCCTCGCCCCCGACGGGCCAATGAAAACACTGTGGATTATTTAACGGCACTGATGTAGTGAGGCGGGCTTTGGTTTCACTGCCACTTTATAAACCAGAGTTGGGAGAGCCGTCTTACTGCCTCTGAAGGTCCAGCGTGTAAAATTTGGCCTGATTTATGATTTTTATATTGGTAAAAGCTTAATATACTGCCTGTAAATATATTATTAAAAGTGTATACTCGCAGTACAATAAAAGTAATTTGGTTTTCCTACTAATGGAATGGTTCTTATTTATTTATATAGCAAGGGTCTTTCTCCTATTTAGCTGCCATCTTGCACTGCTGTCTTTCTAAGGAAGCCAGTGTGGACAATCCAGCCCACCTGGAAGCGCGTTGAATGTTTGCGTCCTCTAATAAACCAACGAAGAAGAAGGTGGACGAGGTCTCCATGTTTGCGCAGGGCACTGTAGTTTACTGGCGAGCTCGGGAGAGGGAGGGTGAGCGAATGAGCGATGCTATCTAAAATCTGACCATTTTAAACACTGTACCTTTCAGAGAAGTACAAACACAACATTGTCAGACACATTTAAAAAATTCTGATCTGCAGACGAATCCAGTCCCAGCCTGGTGGAATGTTGCGACGATTTACTACGTCGTTACCCGCTTTTGAAGCGCTGTCGCTTGCCTGTCTCTGTGCACCTGGGCCAAAAGAGCGAGCAGACGGGTCTGATGTTACCAGTGGCATTGACGGTGTGCCGCAGTGGCGTATCTCATGTAGCAACCACAAGTTATACGCAGGCATGTTACATTACACTTGCAGTCTCCAGGATGTCTGCGCATCCCGGGGCCCAGAGAGTAATCAGATAAGATAATGTAGTCAGAGGAGAGAGCGGGAGCGTCGGCCATCGCTGTCAAGACGAGAGTGCATCCCTTGCTAGGGTGTGTGGGGGTGCGTCTCACCCTCTGCACTCTCAGAATCACACCTGACACGCGCATGCTCAGTCCCCTGACCTGCGAGCCGAACCTGAGCCGAAGAGACAGGGCTCCACCGCGGACTGAGGAGGGTTTTTACTGAAGCCACCGGGCTCGGCGAGTCGTTCAGGTCGCATTACGACGGTCGCCGTCTAATTGGTTGGCGGTGGAAGGCGGAGGCGGGCCTCGTTGGAGGTTCAACCAGAGGCTACGAGTCTCAGAGCATCTCAGCAGCTCGTATTTCATCAGCGTGCCAAGAGGGTCAGTCTGGCTGTTGCTCTCCCACACACACACACACACACACACACACACACACACACACACACACACACACACACACACACACACAGAAACACATGTGCTATTGAGATTGTGAGTCGGTACGCTAACTTCCAAATTATGGACACACGCTTGACACAGAGGTCAAACTTAGGCCTCATTCTCACAGATACATGGGACCAAACACACGTGTTGGATCCACCTATTTGCGTGTTCACACTGACATGCAAACATTGTTTTGCAACATGCAAAGACAAACAAAAAAAATCAAGAAAACTTGACTTCATCCTCAGCTGAACCATGAATCACTGTACCAATCAGCTTCCTTTAAAGGTAAAGGGGCGGGACCTCACAGTAACGCTATATTATGGAAAAACAGTTGTTTACATTTTGCGATGTAGCAGCAACAATATTTTATCAGAGCAATAACCTAATGAGATGAACAGTTTAATAACTGCACGCCCATTAGACCACCTCAGGCGTTTATTATTTTTACTTTTGGGGCACATTAACGGCTTTAATCAGGATATTACAACCCTATAGTTCTCTGTGGTCTTTGCATTTTTTGAGCCTGCAGCGGTCGCAGAAAGCTTTGAAATGCCGACCGCATCCCAATAAACTTCTCAATCAAACAGGACGGAATAAGAAGTGAGCTTCCCCCTGCCCGCCTCCGCGCTGCACTGACGTTAAAGCCTCTCACATTTTGCTCTCTCTCAAATCTGATCTTTTGCCGCTTACGCGTTTCACGTTTGGCAGATCTCCGGCACGGCCGCGCCGCCGTTTCTGACTGGCGTTGTTCCATTTCGAAACGCAGCCCGTGACATATACTGTTACATCAGGCAGACATGCGTTGCGTCGAAAAAAGACCTCAATTTCACGGTGCCACCTGTTGGAAAGCGGAGACGCATATTACACACGTATTAAAGCGCACTTTACACATATGGGGTCTTTCCCCGTATCTTTGTTTCATCTGTTGTGTTTCCAGTCAGATACTTTTGCATCCCAAGTCTGCCCTCTGAACCCCCGTCCCCTCCACCGGCCGGCGCTTCGCTCCGAGTGGCCAGCCAGCGCCGGCGTCTGAAGGCCGGGCCCGAGCGGATCCCACTGCGAGGGACTTGAGGGGCTCGGCTGTGTGATTAAGCAAGCCTGGGCTCCACCAGAGGGGCCACTGGAGCAGATGTTCTCATTAAATATGCAGGCTCTGCGAGCGGGAGGAGGAGATTGCCTTGTTCCAGCCAGAACCTGGCCGGAGGTTTAAAGCGCCCGTCCTCTCCTCCGCTCGCAAAAGGAAAAAAAAAAAGAAAAAAGAAAAAAAAAAGAAAAGGGCCGGCCAAGTTTCAATGCCTGTACACGCTTGAAGCAATGTGGCAGCCACAGAGGATGAATTATTCCGTGCGCATCGCGCCGTGATGGCTCATTCTTTTTAATTTGCCGTTCGGGTGGGTGGGTGGGTGGGGTCGCCACGGTTTTCTGTGTCTTTCGAAAAATAAAGTTCCCGGCAGCCCTCGTGACTCCATGACAGATTGGCACCACTTTTTTTTTTTTTTTTTTCAAAAACATTGTTACGTTTTGGGAGTTGCCAGTGGGAAAAAAGAGACAAACATTTTTGAGATGAGTGCTGAAGTTCAGACGACGGCACAGCGAGCAGCTCTGGGCTTTTTGGAGGAGGCGAGGAGTAAAGAAAAAAAAAAAGGCCACAGAGGCTTTGGGGATAATCCATTCTATCCAGCTGGTACCTTTAGCTACGATTACCATAAAGCTAGCGGGCGCCAGAGGGCCAAAGAGTGGTGTGTCGCTACCGCGGCGTCACCTGCGGTGCGCAGCTGGTTGATGGACGCCTAAGCATCGCGGAAAGCTCGCGTAAAACCCCGCCGAGCAGCGGCGGCGGAGCAAATTCCACTGGATGTTCCAACGGCATTAAACACTGTCAACACAGACGCAATGCAAGCGAAGTTGCTGGGAAGTTAAAGTGGCGGCTGCAGGGGAAGGTGGCACTTTTTGTTGTTGTTTTATTTCTTTATAAATCCCACAGTAGAAACTAGGCTGGCGGTCTGACGCTGCGGCTGGAAGTCGAGCGTCGTCGGCCTGGAGAAAAACGCCAGCGCACGCACGCACAGCCGGCGCATTGAGAGTGCGTGGGAGGCAAAGTTACTGATGGATTACAGCCCCTCACCTCCGAGGCCGACCCCATCGCTGCCCTTTGCCTCAACCCTGCCTCTGCCTTCATCGCCAGCCTTTATCCCCTCTGTTCCACAGCCTCTTCCTAACCTCTGCGCTACACACACACACACACACACACACAATCTCACGCTGGGAGATCTGTTCGAAAACAGCACCGGCCTCGCCAGCCCAACACTTGAACCACCAGGTTGAAATGTCAGGAGTCAGTGCACATATTTGACTGGACATGCCTGCCAATCAAAAAGCGCTCCCCACTGACTTTGGCCTGTGAAAACACAGAAGGGAGAGAACAAGGGGGAGGTTGTGTACGTCTTGCCCAAAGAGCGAAGACCAAAGTTGACAAGGACCTGTCAGGTTTCACCCAGCAGAGAGCGGCCTCCACCTTGCTGAGGTTTCCCCTCACACGGAGGCCATCAGAGTGTTCAGCTGCTTTTTAACACAAGTAGCCAATCAGAGAATCACAGAAATGGGATTTAAAGTGGCTTTGAACGTGGTGAACATGGTTGTTGTTGCCAACTCACAATCTGCTGCTTATCTACTGGGATCTTCACCACATCACAACCATCTCCAGGGTTCCCTGAGAGCAGTACCAAAAAGAGAAAATGCCTCGTTGATGTCAGGCGTCAGAGGTCAGACTGGGCAGACTGGTTGGAGACCTTAGAAAGGCAACAGTATCTGGTCTTAGCGAGGTGCATCCACCTGCGTGTCCTCAACGGCCTCTGTCTTAGCAAACACTGGACCGGCACTGTGCAAACAAGGATATAACTGATATAATCCAACCTGCTCTGCTAGTCGACACATTAAAAAGAAGCAGGAGGCTGTTGTGCGCGGTAGTTCTCCTGCATTGGGCGGTTTTTAACGATGAAGCCATCTACAATATAATTAGCATCAGCGGAAGCTATTTGCTCAATTGGCTAGTTAACAAGAAGCTGAAGAACAACACGTACACAGAGCGGGCAGCTTCGCTTCCCATTGTAGTCCAGTATACGGCAACATTTGTTTTCCCTTCAGTTCTCGTAAACTGTGTTTGCTCTTTTAAAGTACCGCTCAAGCGTTTTGCTAAACCACCGCGCAGGACCCTGCCATAACTGCTGCACCGCTATCTGAAAACTGCACGGCGGAGAGGGAAGATGAGTATGTCATGCATCAATACAGCACAAGCGCGGTGGGAATGGGCTGTACAGTTCACTTCGAGTAAATAAAAAAGCATGTTACGAAACGTCTTTGTGAAAACCAGACAGCAAAAACAACATTTTGCTCTTGCCACACGTTTGGGAAAGTCACAGAAAGAAAAAACAAAAGTTGGCGATTGTTATTTTAGTTGGCGGAACATCACGCGGCTCTTTTCCATCTGCCCCAGACTGGCTGGTGAAAGTCACATCAGCATCATTGGGGAGCGTCTTGTGAGAAGGTGGTCCAAACACGCACGGCTTTACGAGCTGGTGGCAGCGATCTCGATGATGCTCCGTGATGCTCCGTGTGGAAAATTAGCCAGATATTATACATAACTCCCCAACCTTCTTAAATATGGCGCTGATGTCACACTGCAGATCATCGCCATGGGACGGTGGGGTTGGGGGCGGGGTCATTAGGCGGCGCTGCGCCCCCGTCCGACGTCTATCTGTTGCCTGGCGAGCGCCACCCGGAAACGCGCATAGTCTATAAAACAAATGGCAGTTGTGCGGGACAGATTGTGTTGTTAAAGCGAGCGCGGTTTGTAACGCTGGACGGCGAGCAGAATTTCAACATAAAAAGAGGCAATAACCTGTATGTTAGCGAGATTTATGCGTCCCTAGATGGCGCGCTTCCTCCGTAATGAGGGGCTGCCAGGTAGTAAATTAGGAGATGCCTTTTGGCAGAGGGTCTACCCACTACCCACACACACACACACACACACACACACACACAAAAGCTGTAGGCGCGTTTTGCCATATTGTAACGATACAGGCATGAATAAACACAAGGTAGATACAGGAGAGGGCCGCACACACACACACACACACACACACACACACACACACACACACACACACACTAAAGAAACCAAAATCTTAACCCCATCTATCACCACATGGGCTTCTTTTGTAAAAAATGAGTTTCCAGTCCCTTTTAAATACAGGCTTCTGCTGTGGTTTTGTTATTTTTTAAGCACATGATGTCACCCTTAGAATCACAACCTGAAAAAACAGTCTTTCTCTCTCTCTCACACACACACATATATATACACACACACGCTTGTATCGACCTAAAGAAAGAAGCCCTTATGACACCTGAGAGGTCTTAGTCACACTTTAACACGTCCTGAAGCAGTGATTCTCAACTAGTGGGTTGTGAGCCAATTTTTGGTTGTGGGCTGTTGCCCTTAGCTTAGAAGGACAAAAAAAAATCCCCACTGCATGAGTCTCCTTTAGCAGGGAGAAAGTACAAAAAAAAAAAACCCTACTGCTAACGCTACACTATTTAAGTCTTACTGAAAGTACTTCTACTTTGCATACATTGGATTAAAATGTAGCTGTGCCAGGTTTGAAGAATAAGTTTGCTGTTTCCTAGGAATGCAAGTTACCAGGACTTAAAAAAAAAATGGAAAGACTTCAATCTGTATCATCTTTTATTTTGTTGTAATGTGCAATTTCTCTGTCCTTTCCAAATAAAGAAAGAATCTCAAAAAAAAAAATGTAGCTGTGCAATATTTGTGTGCCATGATATTTTGTGCTATCTTATCTATATCATCACCATCTTATCACAAAATACTTTTGAGAAGGTAAAACAACCCTGAAACCCTGTCCTAATCCCATGCAAGTCTATGGGGTCAAAAGTTTGTCCTAGAGACATGGGGCCACTTGCAGGTTCATCGGGATCCCTCAAGACACAGCCACGTCAAATTTGGGGCTTCTAGCCCATGAGGAACCCTGAAACCCTAACCCTAATTCCAGCAGTAAACCTAACCCTAACCCTAATTCCAGCCTTATCGTTAACCCTAATTCAATGCAAGTCTATGGGGTGAAATTTCAACTTTGTCCTAGAGACATGGGGCCAATTGCTTTTTCATCAGGAGCCCCCAAGAAGCGCCCACGCCAAATTTGGGGTTTCTAGCCCTTGAGGAATGCTGAAATCCTAACCCTAATTTCAGCTAACCCTAACCCTAACCCTAGTTTCAGCCTTATCGTTAACCCTAATTCAATGCAAGTCTATGGGGGTGAAATTTCAATTTTGTCCTAGAGAAAAGGGGCCACTTGCCTTTTCATCAGGAGCCCCCAAGAAGCGCCCACGCCAAATTTGGGGCTTCTAGCCCTTGAGGAACCCCATAACCCTAACACTAATTTCAGATAACCCTAACCCTAACCCTAATTCCAGCCTTATCGCTAACCCTAATGCCATGCAAGTCTATGGGGTGAAATTTCAACTTTGTCCTAGAGACATGGGGCCACTTGCTTTTTCATCAGGAGCCCCCAAGAAGCGCCCACGCCAATTTTGGGGTTTCTAGTAGTTGAGGAACCCCAAAACCCTAATTTCAGCTAACCCTAACCCTAACCCTAGTTTCAGCCTTATCGTTAACCCTAATTCAATGCAAGTCTATGGGGTCAAAAGTCAACTTTGTCCTAGAGACATGGGCCCACTTGCAGGTTCATCGGGATCCCTCAAGACACAGCCACGTCAAATTTGGGGCTTCTAGCCCATGAGGAACCCTGAAACCCTAACCCTAATTTCAGCTAACCCTAACCCTAACCCTAGTTTCAGCCTTATCGCTAACCCTAATTCAATGCAAGTCTATGGGGGTGAAATTTCAATTTTGTCCTAGAGAAAAGGGGCCACTTGCCTTTTCATCAGGAGCCCCCAAGAAGCGCCCACGCCAAATTTGGGGCTTCTAGCCCTTGAGGAACCCCATAACCCTAACACTAATTTCAGCTAGCCCTAACCCTAACCCTAGTTCCAGCCTTATCGCTAACCCTAATGCCATGCAAGTCTATGGGGTGAAATTTCAACTTTGTCCTAGAGACATGGGGCCACTTGCTTTTTCATCAGGAGCCCCCAAGAAGCGCCCACGCCAAATTTGGGGCTTCTAGTAGTTGAGGAACCCCAAAACCCTAACCCTAATTTCAGCTAACCCTAACCCTAACCCTAATTCCATGCAAGTCTATGGGGTCAAAAGTCAACTTTGTCCTAGAGACATGGGCCCACTTGCAGGTTCATCGGGATCCCTCAAGACACAGCCATCCTTCTAGCCCATGAGAACCCCAAACCCTGACCCTAATTCCAGCAGTAACCCTAACCCTAACCCTAATTCCAGCCTTATCGCTAACCCTAATGCCATGCAAGTCTATAGGGTCTATAGTCAATTTTGTCCTAGAGACATTGGACCACTTGCAGGTTCATCGGGCTCCCTCAAGACACAGCCACGTCAAAAAAAATTCTACAAAATTTTTATTCCTCCAAGGTGTGGCGTGACAGAGAAAGTTTGAGAACCACTGTCCTATAGAGAGTTAACGCTAGTTGCCTCCCACACACACGCACACACACACACACTCATTGAGATACATGCTAAATCCCAGCCTGATCCTTTTATTGATGGAGAGACACGGCTGCATATCAAACAGCGTTAGCGGCCGTGAGTGAAGAGGCTGCTGGATATCATCAATTTGTATGCACGCTAATAACAGAGCAACGTCGAGGCCCGGGACAAGCTAGAAACCCTCCTCCCCCAACCCCCGCGATAATTGACCATACATCACTGAGATGTGACTTTCTGGTCAGGCACAGTGCATCATTACTCTGCACACACGCACACACGCGCACTCGCCCAGCCAAAAATACTTCATCTGCAACTGTTGGCTTTCTTTCATCACCTCTTCACTTGCTGTGCATTTGCAGCATCGGGGAAGATCAGCTGCGGGTGCACGTGCGCGCGCACGCACACACACACACACACACACACAAGCTGGTGCTGCAGAGAAAGTCAGCAAACTGTAATGATGGCACAGCTCGGTTCAAAAGGCGCCTTTGTAAGCCTGACTCCTCTCTCAGTAATGAGGAATACTCCAAAAAAACAAAAAAACATCTCGCTCCTTGTAAAAAAAAAAAAAAAAAACAAAGAGGAAAATTCTGCCCTAAACGCTGAGCACACTATGAACACCAGTGGGCAATAAATGTCATCCGAGTGTTGGACACCAGGGGTGGCCCTCACGCGTCCTGTGGTGGTTTTTCGGGGTCAGGGTTGAGGTTAGCCGGGCTGGTCTCTGGTGGCCCAGTGTCAAACCTCAGACCTCACAGCCGCACGACGGCTTTGGCTTTCTGCCTGCTGTCAGGCTCCTCCAACCCCCAGCGTGACCCCCCCCCACCACCACCACCACCAAGAACCAGAGAGACCTTTATGGAAATCAAATGGGCATAATTTAAGTGGTGATTTTAACCTCGGTTTGCCTCATCTGTGGCCTCCCCTACCGCCCCCTGACACACACACACACACACACACACGTTGCTTTTGCTTTGAAACTCATGTGTTGCGTTAAGTGTTGGTGTCATCAACTTAAAGTGACTTTATTTGAGAAAAAACAACAAAAAACCCCCAAAACAACCAAAAATCTGGAGTCACACTTTTGAAACAATGAAGTGTTGACAACACTTTCTAAGTATAACTCAAAAATATCAAATTTTATTTTGTGAAATCAAGCGTTTGTGAGGGAGTAAAGTTGGACATGGAGTTGAACTCTTAAAGGTCCAAATTGTAAAATTTGGCTTAATTTTAAATCTTTGAAAGCTTAACATACTGCCCATAAATACATGAATAAAAATGTATACGTGTAAAATAAAAGCAATTTGGTTTTCCTGTCCATTGAACAGTTGTCATATATATAAGAATATACATAGAGCAAGGCTCCTAGTGAGCCGCCATCTTGCTGGCGGTCCACTCAACATCAAGTTCTACGGCCGCTCGCTCGCTGTCGCCGACCTGCACGCGGCACGCCGTCGAGCAGGCCGGTTGTCGGGCAGCTGGCCGGTATTAAATTGGATCTCCCAGGTCCGCCCCCTTTTACCCCCACCATTTCAACAGGACTTACAGGCGTATTAAAGGCATCTCCCTGCAGGGCCCCCGCACCAGCGGGAGAGTGTGGACGGCGGCCAAGGAAAGCAGGCCGGTGCCAGCCGAGGCCCCCGGAGGACTCGCATCTGTTCTCACTCTGCACGCCACTGGCCTCCCTTTATGTTCGGCCCCGAACAAGCGGAGTGGACAACTCGCTCCGTGACATGAGGTGGCGGCAGCGCCGGCGAGCCTGACATCAATAATAAAACGAAAACAAACACGCGTCCGATGGCATGCTAGGTTTTTTTTAAATTTTTTTTTCTTACAAGAGCGAGGTTCTCCGGCCGCTGCGATCGCCGCTGCTGCTCTTTAAGTATTTTTTTACGACGGGCATTATTCAACCGGTTGCAGCGCCGACAGTCGGGGTTTGTGTTTTTGCGCTGGTCATTCGGCGCGCCGGCGCAGCTTGCGTGGGCAGATGCCGCCTTTTACGTGCCCTGGTTTTTGTTTTGTTTTTTTCCGTTTTATCACCGGCTCGCACTGGACACCGCTCGCATAAAGCTAGCGGAGCAGCCATGCCTGAAGAGAGTCGGGCGGGCGGGGTGTGGAGGGGGTGGGGGGGCGACCGCCCGGCTGAATCATTTCCCTTTTGTATCTTTTACCCGTGATTGAATCGCTCTCATTTCCTGGCCGACAGCGAAAAAACCCCACCAACGGCGAGGTTTCGGTGATTGCCGAAAACAAACCAAACAAGAAAAAGAACGTCGTTGGGAAAGAGTGCGGCGGCCGGAGCGGACGGGTCTGATGTCTGGGAGATGTTGCCGTCTCTTCTCCTCTCCTCTCCTCTCTGGCGGGGCTGAGATCTGCATGCAGAGAGGTGTAAATCGGCGGGTGTGGAGGAGCCGTCTCTCAGGCTGCCACTTTGGCGGCGGCGGCCCGGGGAGAGCGGGCGGGATAATGGGAGAAGTCTAATAAGTTTGTTTGGCTTGTTAGTCTGATTGTTTTCTCACAAAGCTAATTAACCGTCTTGGCCTCGGGGACCTTCCATCCCATATCCCCGCTATCACCACCCATCCACGCACACCCACGCACACCCACACAGAGGAGCATCCATCTAGCCCCCCCCCCCACCGTCTCGGCTCTCTGTCTCTCTGTCTTTGCTTCCTGTCATGTTTAAATTGATGGAGGGTCTAGTGATTGTCTGCATGCTCCCAAGGTGCCTTTCCCCGCTCGCACGCGCATCCTCCCGGATCCCCCCCCCCGCCCCCCACCCCTCCTGGTCCACAGTTGATTACGATAAATCAATCCGGCTGGGGGTGGGGGGTGGGGTGGGGTGAGGGGAAGGGGGGGTCAAACACTTGGACTAGGTCGCTGTCATCTCCACTGGCTGTGGGGGGGCAAAGCCGGCCCGGGATAAGAGGGCGTTTCCCGGAACCCCTGTGACCCCCCCCCCCCCACCTCCACCACTCTGGTTTTCCGCGGTGAGACCTTAATTAAGGCACAAATCTTTCTCCCTCCTGCTTTAAGAAAAAAAAAAAAAAAAAAGATGGGGACGCTCTTGTTTTCATCCCCCCCGATCCCCCCCACCTCCGTCGGCCTTATTCTGGGAACTGACAAGCAACGGAGAGCAGAGCAATAACGCTGCCGCCGCAATCCCCCCACCCCCCGGCCTGTATAGCAAATAATGCCAGAGATTTAATCAATGGCCAGCAGGAAAAGCAGGGGCCAAATCAATAGCAGGCCGGGCTGCCTGCTCCCCTGCTTTGAAGGTGAATCCGGGGGCCTTGCTACATAAATTGGACTAATTGAAGAGCATGCGAGGAAACAAGCCGGCGTACAAAAGCGCACCTCTGTCTGCGCGATACCGCCGGCGCGGTGCCAGAGTGCCACAGGTTCAGTTCAGGCGGTATTAGTTTGTCCCGACGACGACGCCCGGCCCCGGCGTCCGAGCGCCGTCGCCGAAGCAATTCCAGCTGATTCGATTGGGCGGGATCGCGGCCGGCGGGTTTTCGCTCCGCGACTCATAAAGCGAGAGGATGCGTTTTCGGCTGCGTCGGGGGCGCTGCTCCTCTTCATCTGGCCGTCGCCGTGATCGATGCCATCATACTGTAAAAATGCGCGAGTGTTAAAAGCGGCCGAGCCGGGGGGACATAAATCCAGGGACAGTGATACATCTCATCAGCCGGGACAACAAATTAAAAACGGACGCCCGCGAGACGCCGCCGTTCGATAAATTGGCCTTATTTTCGGAGGGGCGGGGGTAGGGATAGGGGTGGTGGTGCGGGAGGGGGGGGAAATGGGGCTTTTTTCTCAACACAAAATAATCAATCAAACTAAAATGACCCAGCCATTCACAAATCTGCCACCGAGGAGCATCGCTGTATTAACCGGGCCGACCTATCGGCCGGTCAAGTGGAGATCCTCTCCGAGACCTCATTCCATCTGCGGGTCTCTCATGGGGGAGAGAACCCCCCCTCCTCCCAAAGGTCTTCGTCCTCGGATTGGCTTTAATTAATAAGTTTTGCAGTAATGGCGAGAACAACAGGAGGTGTTAACCCCGTTAGCCAGAGAGACACGTTACGGCACTTGATTCCTCTGATGGCAGGAGGGTAGATGGGAGGGGGAGGGGGGGAAATTAAAAGATCGTGGCGGCGGATTGGCTCACAATGCAGCGGGAAGGAGATTTGAGCCCAAATGAAATGATTGTATCAGATAGAAATCGATAGCAATCCATGCCTTCCTTAATCCCGCGCCGGCTCCCAGATCACTCCCCGGCGCAGGCAATCTCTCAGCCATCATTACGACGCGGCGGTCGATAGCCGGCAGCCAGGCCCCCTGGCCCAGGTTGTGGCTACGCTGCACTGAGAGCGGGGAGGGGAGGAGGAGCGGAGGGGCCCGAGAGCGAGCGATGAGAGAGGCCGGCGGGGTGTTAGCATGGCTTTGGGCAATCTGACAGGTTACAAGCTCGCCGCGGTTAGCGGTAATTAACAAGAGGAGGCGGCAGAAAACAGGTAATCTGCCTCCTCTGAACGCCGGCAAAACTTTAAATCCTGCCAAAGCTCCCGAAAGCCCGAAATGTTTTGTTGTGTTATTCTCTGGCAATAGGGGGGATTTTTGGCGCGAGGGGCGCCAGGCATACTTCCTGCCTCCGCAGATGGATGACGGAGACTGGGACTGGGACTTTTCGCTGTTGCGATTGAACAGGTGCAAATCATCTGGCGCGTTGAAATTTTACAAAGTGGCCCCTTGTTTGCAGAAAACAAAACAAAACTCAGACCTGATGTTCTGGTTTATTTCGACTGGATGACATGGACCATGTCCCCTGAATTACAGGCCCTGAATTACTACAGGGGGATTTTTGGTTGAGCTCTGATCTTTATTTATTTTTTGATTGAAAAAAACAAGAACAGGGTTGTGGACATTTGTTTTTGCGATTTATTTGCTTGAAGCTATTAAAAAAAAGTTGGTTTATACATTTAGTATTTAAGCACTGGTTATTCATCCTGCGTTTCCCTCCCTCCCTCCTCCCGTCACTAAAAAACCTCAGCCGTCATTATCATTAACGCCAGTGGCTGGAACAGCAGGTGGAGCCGTCATTAACTCCAGCGGCAGCTGGAAGCGAGGAGACGGCACCTTTGGGTGCAGACTCCGCCTCCTGCGCTCTGCAGTCGAGTCACCGCGTACATTTTAAAACCCCTTTAATTTGAAACAAGACAAAAAAAAGAAAAAAAGAAAAAAGGAGCGGATTGGGGGCTGCTCTTTGATGACGGCAGTGATTTTAATCAGTAGCGTGCTCCCTCCTAATGGCTCCGCGAGGTCTGGAGGCCACGCTGGCTGCAGCATCAACTTCGCTTCAAGCTCCCTCCCTTAATTTCCCCCACTGCCATCAAAGCGCGAGCCGGCTCTCCTGGCTCGTCTCCACAGCAGGCCTCGGTGTACAGGATGCAGGGGCAGGAAAAAAAAGAAGAAGTAAGAAATAATAATAATAAAAAAAAAAAAAAAATACAACCCACAACAGCTAATTAAGCCCATTTGCATCAATATTCTACTGGTGAGCTGCAAACACGGGCTGCTACAGTAGAAATCTTGATGAGGGGAAGCAATAGGAAGGGATTAACTGGGGGTGGTGGTGGGGGGGTAGAAAGGAATAGAGGGGGGGATAATTGTTTACTCTCTGTTCTCCTTCTCTTGTTGTCCCCCCCCCACCCCCGTCCCCTCCCCCCAACCACCTTCCCTCCGTGAAGGAGCCTGCTGGCGTGAAGGAACTTCTCTCGGCAATTAAGAGGGGCCGCAGACGCTCGGTGTAATTACCAGCGCGCATTGCCGCTGTCACAAAAACTCAGCTTTGCCGCCCCCCCCACCGAACCCCCCCTCCTCCCGTCTACCCCTCTCCTCCGGTCATAAAACAACACACTGAAGAATATTTAGAAATGAATTATTCAGAGTGATTGTTCGCACTCAATTATTCATGGGACCCCAGCGAAGGGAGATTTGCATCTCGCCGCTGTAAATATTATTAATCTTGCCAATTACAAAATTCTCTGCCGCTCCAAATTCTCTCAGACGACGCTCCGAAATGTGGCCCGACATTTTTTATTTATTTATTTCCCCCCCAGCCAGTTTTAATGTTTAACTGGCTTAAAGCGAATGTGCTGTCTGGAAAACCAATCAAGGACGTCGATTTCTTTTTCCGAGTCGGTCACACGTGGTTAGCGCAACGCCTGCAACTGTTAAATATTAACGCCTCACAATGGCCCCTCTGCCTTTAAACATAATAGTCTTGAGTGGAGTGGCCCCTCCCACTACCACCCAACGTGACTAAACTCAAACTACTGCGAGTGTTTGTTTCAAATGTGATGATGACGGTGATGATGATGTTGTGCAGCATGAGCTGTGATGTGCCTGTGAGTTAAACAGTTTCAGAATCACGAAGCCTCTGATGACTCAAGTCCGCACTCATTCAGCAGTGTAATCTAGATCGACAGGATTCCAGGACCAGTTTGACTTCCATCTCCTACTGTTAGAAGCTTGTTCGTGGCGTTGACCTGTATTCCGTAATTTTGACAGTTTTTTTTTCCATGCTGTTGAAACTGGACCAGGCAAAGCTAATTTAATAATAATAGTTGACTGCACCGCTGACTCAGTCGTGTTACAGTCGCGGAAGGAAAATGGAGCGGGAGGGAGTAGCACCAATAGATGCGCATTAGCGTGACGCTTTTGCTAGCTGCTAGCTAAACTGTTTGTCAATTCTTCTGTCTGCGACCTAACAGGAAAATCAAAAAGAAAAAAAAAGAAAAAAAGAAGGTCCAACTGGTCGCGGTCTTAAAAGAAGGGAGAAAATGTCACCTACTGCAGGGGAGTCGATAAATCGACTCTCCACCTTGTGTTTGTATCCTGGGACAAGGACAGCAGTCGGAATCAATGGCCTCGTCCAGACTCGAGCGCTGCTGTACAAGTGTCCCCACCCTTAATGTTCATTTATGGAACGCTCGTGCGCAAGTTAATAAGTCAACCGGAACAACCTTTATTATCAAAGCACAATGCTCCTCGTAAAAAGCTAAAAGGCTTGAGGTTGAGCGGCGCTCGCAGCCTGCGTGGCGGGTTCATAAATCCCCCCGTCTCACGCACATTCTGGCCTTTTTATGTGGCCGCCCGAACGCCCCGTCATTAATATAAATATGGCCAGCACTTCACTCCTCCCCACCGGTCCGAGAGCCAATCGAGCAGGAGGACGGGCAGCGGGGGGGTGAATGATGGGTTCAGGAGTGAGTGACGTACGTAAGGACACATCATTAGCGCGTTATCAACAATTTTGACATTTGGAAGAAAGGGGGAAGAAGGAACGAAAAAAAAAAACCACTCGTTAGAGGCTGCAGAGATGTGATTTTCTTTATTTTGAAACTTTATTCATTAGCTCACAGTCTGATCTTCCCCCTTTGTTGGTTAATAATGTATAACCGTTCATTATCTTTTATGCCTCTTGTCTGGCCCTCACAAGAAAAAGGCAAAGACTGATTGCATAATGTAGAAAATGCAAAGTGGTAGTGGTGGTGAGGGAGGGTGGAGAGGGGGGGGGGGGGGCGTCTATGTCCAGACACTTAATTAAATTTATGTCAACTTTGCGGTTACAGTAAGCCTTTTTGTTCTTGAACAATGTCACAGATCCTGATGAATGGAACACATGCTGCGCTACAGTAATGATTTGTCAAGGCCGGCGAAAATTTTTATTGTATCCAGGGCAGGAAAAGTTGAAATATGGGTTGGCAGCGAGACTTTTAAGAAGAATCATTTCCAAAAACTGGAATTAGCATTTTTTTTTTTTAATTTCATTTTCGAGCTGGAGACAAATAAAATGGCGCAGAGAAAAAAAAAATACGTTCAGTGAACGGCAGAAAAGTATTTCAAAGACGGTAAATCAGGCGGCATTAGCAATGACACGTAGAGGGGAACCAGAAAACACCCTCCCGTGCTATTGACCTGCGGATTAAACTCTTTATTTATAGTTAATGGTAATGTACAATCCTAAGTGACTCCATAAAAGGTGGCCTTGGAGGGGCATTAAATCTAGAAAGGGGGCGCCACATCCGCCCCTTCCGTGCAACGCGGCTGCTTGTCGGGCGGCCGATCTGGATCTTTAATAGCGGCGCGGCTCCACTCGGCCCGGCCGCCTCCTGCGTCCGTCTGAAGGCTTTGGGATTGAACCGGAGAGTGACACTTTCTAATGCTTTAAGCCAGGAGCTCACTCTAATAGGCCCCGACTTAATTAGTATGGGGACCCTTCCCCACCGCCATCCCATACAGAGAGATAAATCCCAACCCCGGTGAAAATAAGGAAACTGACACACACACACACACACACACGCACACACGCACACGCGTGCGCACACAGACACACATAGTAAAAAAAAACAAAACACAAACACGACAACGCGCTCAAGCCGTCAGAAACGGGCTTCATTACGAGGAAGGCGGATATTTGAATGTCCTTTGCCTTTGCCCGGTTTTGTGTCCCTGATAATAATTGATATTTTTATATTTCTTATAAATTATGCAGACTTTTACCCCTCCGTTCCCTTTTCCTCTCCCTCCGTATCCACCGCATCTCTTCGCCCCTCATTGCCTTGCAGGGCCGCGAGTGATGTGTCATTTTATAATCCTGCGCCGGGCTAAATTACATTAGGAATATCCTCCCATTAATTAAAGCCGCTATTGGCAGCACCTGAGATAAAACAGATTATAAGAGCCGAGAGTGAAAACACAGAGCCGGGACTGCTGGCATCAGCACTTTCCGAGTGTGTGCGCGCGTGTGTGTGCGTGCGTCTCTGTGTGTATTCCCGAGAGTATAGGGAAGAAAAATCCCAGTTATAGTGTCGGTGTGTTTTTGTCTGTAGAGCAGCGAGGCTGCTGCCTCACTTCAGCCCCACACGCCCTCTGTGACTTAAGCGCTTATCCTTTCAGAGATAGTTTATCCATAACGGGATTAGTTTGGGATTAATGGGGACTCCTCACATGCTCTTATTTTTCTTTATGACAGGTGGTTTACAGTTTACGCTGAAGCGCAGTGTATCCAAGTCCAAAATGTTTTTTTGCCAATCTATTGGGGAAAGAGGAGACAGACAGCGTTCCATCAGCCTAAAAAAAAAAAAAAAAAACTACTTTAAAGAGTCCTGTGTTTGTTTTTCAGAGAGGTTAAAAAACAAAAACAAAAAAAAAACACCATTAGAATGTATCAGAGCAAACCCTCCTTAAATACCATTAATCATGATGGAAAATTTACATTAAACACACTCCTCTCAGGTCGCTGTCAAAACTGATTAATGCAAAGGGAAGATAGTGGCGAAAGAGGAGAGAGGGAGAGAGAGAGAGAGAGAGAGAGAGAGAGAGAGAGGAGAGGAGAGAGAGAGAGAGAGAGAGAGAGAGAGAGAGAGAGAGAGAGAGAGAAAAACTTGTTTAAATATTTGGCGAGCCGACCCGCAGCGCCTTTGTATGCGCGCCGTGTAAAAAGCTGTGGAGGAGTTCAGCCCCGGTCCCTTACAAATGAATAAATCACCGCCGCCGGACAAATTAATCAAAGTGGCCCAGCTGTTGCCGTGCAGTGATGGCTGGAGACAGAGGCGGCCGACTCCTTCCCAGAGGCCAATCCATCTCGCCCGCTTCCTCTCAGCTGTAGACCTGAAGCCTCCCTCCGAGTGATGCAGCGCCACTTTACCGTCCTTCTACTTTCTCATCTGGACACACTCGCCTTTTCTTTAACAGCAGGTCTGGGAATATTTCATGACTTGTACGACCGGGAATCTTTTCCCAAAGACAAAAAAAAAGAAAAAGAAAAAACACCTTTTTGATGCTGTAATTTCTATCATCACTTCTTTGGCGCTCAGGGTCACAGGGTGCTGAGGAGGAGGCGGGGTCACACCAGGGGCAAGTGGTTGCTTCATCATGGACATTCCCAACTGTTCGCGCACCATCGAGCCTAGACTGCACATCTCTGGACTGTGGGAAGAAGCTGGAAAACCTGGGAAGAAGCTCCAGCCAGAGAGATCCAGGGCCTGGGAATCGAACCCAGGGAACACAGTGATAACTGCTGCACTGCCACATTGGCAGATGTTTCCGCAACAGAAAAAATATGCTAAAAATCCATAGAAACCTACTGACTTTGAGCCTCAAACTGACTCTAAAGAAATAAAAACCCATCGTGTCCTTCCAACAAGTGAAGGGAAACTCTCCTTGTGCTGGTAGAGCAGAACCCAAACCAGCTGTAGTCAAGTCTTTGTTGGTCTTTGTTGACATTGTAGCACAAAATAGATCAGTACAACTGTCCGGATAGGAAGTACAGTCTTGCCCAGTGGGTGTAATGGTTATTAATTAAAATAATTGCGTTAAAACTAAAAAAAAGTCATCATGAGTCCATTAATGATCAGTTACTAACACTGGATCTCAGTGTGCCTTAAAGGTCCAAGTCCTGATATGAGAGGGAGCAATTTCCTCAGTTTTTATAAATCAGGATTTTCCCAATAAACACAAAAATGCAACAGTGCATACGTGATACAACTGTAATAACCGCTGCCACTCTCAGACCGACACATAGCAAAAGGTAGACAGTGGATTAAACCCAGAATTAAACCTACAACAACAACTCTTGGAGACACCGGGACATGTGAGGTTCCGGGTCTTTGCCAGGTGAGCAGTGCAGTCGGGACACAACCTGATTGAAGTAGTCGACATTTGTCAAACTACAGTCGCTCGCTGCCTTGGAGCCCTGGCAATTTACCCTGGCAACCTTGAGAGAGACTGAGGAAGGTAAACTCCCGGCCGATGACGGAGCCCACATGTGACACGAGTGTCACCTGCCCTCCTGTCAGCGCCGCCGCCCACTTCCAGTAATGGAGACACGAGGCGTCCCGTCCGCTGCCGCCGCCGCTCCTCATTTTCCCTGAAAAACATTTAATAGCTCCTGACTGAACTCCCGTTTGCAATGTTCTCTGATTCCTGAACTGACTGTGAACCCGATGCCTCCCCTCCCTCCCTCCCTCCCTCCTCACCCCCCAGCATTTTTTATCCTTCCCCTCTGCCTGTCTGACTGTCCGTGTCCTCTGCAGCAGAAAATCACTGGAAGAACTTTACTTTGTGGTAATCTCATAAATGCCTGCATCTCCTATCCTCTGTCGCACCCCCCCAGCCTCCCGTCCCCACCGTGATGCTGCCACGCAATAAACCACTTACATGAACCTCTCCTGCGAGACAGGACGGAGGGGATGGGGGAGGAAAAAAAAAGGGAAAAAACGGCTGACACGTTCGAAGTTCCATCCTGCCGTCGTCTGTCTCTCTCCGGACGGCGGTGATTTCCACCAGGAGCGATTTATTTGGAGCCTTTATTACACGCGCTGTCCCAAAGTCTTGAAGGGCGCGTTTTAATATGTGAATCGTCTGCCGCGTCCAAAGACCGAGAGGCACGGTGAAAAAAAAAAAGAGAAATGCTGTGAGGTGGCGGGCCACTTGTTGTCCAGTGATCAATATGGGACGGAGTCGCCGATGAAAGACGCTGGCGAAGAGGCAAGGACGCGTTTAGCCACCTACACAGTTTGTCCTTTTTCGTCAGTGCACACACAGGTTTTTAGATCGCGAACTACAGAAAAACATCAAGAAGGCTGAAGGTTTTCAGAAACGTTTCAGTTCACTTGTGCACAGAAAAGTGTTTGTTCTGGCCACTTCCTTTAGCTTTTGGTGCTATAAAGGGTAGGAGAAAAGCCTTCACTCGTGAAAGTGATGATTGTACTTCAAAATAAAGTCACTATTGGTGGGTTGATTTGGACGTGGTTTGACTATTTAAAGCAGCTCTCGGTAACTTTTCGACCATAAAATTCTGATGCCAAACTCAGTAAAGTGGTACATAACCGATTCATAGGATCAATGGTGCCGCCTCGGCAGCGAGAGGGGGGTTGTGCCGGCTGTAACTGCACTGCGTAACTTTCAAGCGCGACCTGACACACCGGACGAACCACTATAGGGCAACGTCACACGTTTATTTAGAGGCGGTTTTACATACTACTATTACAAATACATACGATTATAAAATGACGGAATGGAACCCAATAATTAACCTTGATGAAAGACGAAGTAACGTTTGCTACGACGTTATTGCCAATGTCTGTTTTGCATTTCATATTGGTGTTTTTCCTGAACACATACGAGCGCTCCAGCTAGGCGACTATTTGTATTTTCCCACATTAATAAACTAGCGCTGCAGCGTGTTTACTTTGTCACGTCGCCATTTCCACCGAAAGTTACCTAGAGCTGCTTTAAAAGGTGGATGAGCCACAGTTGAAGGACCAACACAACCACAACCACAGAAACTAATACAATGAACTTATATGTTTGTAAATACTGATACATCAAATGGTTCATGTGGAGTAGAAGAAGAGTATTCAACGTGAAATGAATGTTCTGCGCAGACAAAACTTCTATTGTAACATTAGATCATTCTTTGCATAACTCTCTTTCTCCCCGTCACAAATTTACAAAGATCTAAACAACAAGCTGTTGTGTCTGAATCGCTGGTTTTTGAATTGTGCACCTACAACTATTTTCTTTACGAGGAGAGAATTGTGGCGTAAATCTAAACCACGGAAACAGAAGGAGGGAGGGGGACAAAAACAAGAAAGTAACCGGTCTGTTGTAAAAGTGAATCAGAAGTGAACGCAAGTTTGTTTCCAATTATCATGGTTCCAGAGTATCTCGCAGGTCAATAAACTTTCCACGTTCTTTGAAAAAAAAAAAAAAAAAAGGAGGACAGAAAAAAGCGGAGGAGGTGGAATAAATTATTCATGCCAAATTTGTCACGATTACTCGCCGGTGCGTTTCCTCAGCCCTCCCTGCTCCTCTCTCTTTGAAATGGAAAAAGACTCAGACGCACTCAGACGGCACTTTCTCTTTCAATCCGCCCTGATTGGTGAGCCAGGACACATACGCGCCATCATCATTCATTACCTGTTCCTCTCGCATCCCTCACACCTCTTTTCCATCTCTTTTAGTCAATGCTACTTTCCCCTCGATTTCCCCAGAAGCCCCTATTCCCCCCTCTGCACCGCACACACACACTCTCACACATATGATATGATGTGCCATCATTCACCCCGGGAGAGCTATTCTCCCTCTGAATGGGATCATAATCGGCCCGCCTTTGCTTTTAATAGCCAAAGTGACAATAGCTCGCATGTGCGTATGGACCAAAGTGTGCGTGAGTCTTTCTGCTTCTGACACCTCCGTGGCTGCTTGGGTGAACACGGACAGATGTGCCCAGTGGAGCAGAACTGCCCGAGCGCGCCGAGACTTGGACATTAATGAGATAGTGACAAAACTCGCGCTCTCCAATTAAGGGATGTGAATGGCGGCCGTTTGAAAGAGCGGCGCCGGAAAGGATGAGGAATGACAGGGGGCTCCCAGAGGGGGAGCTAACGCCGCAGAGGAGCGCCAGGAGGCGTTTGGAGTAGCAGGGGAAAATCACCTTGGATCTCACATCGGGAAACGACCAAGGAGGTTGAAGCGTTGCACGTTGCACTGCGCATTTTTCCGCCGCGACTGCGAACGCCGCGCCGCTCCTTCTCCCCGCAAGCGTTTACGAGTCAATAAAAGGACCTTGGCATGTCAACGTGCAACCCGGAGGCGGAGCTAAGGAGGAAGTAATAGAGGACCTGGAGGCGCAAAATTGTTAGGGATCCTTTCAGAAAGCATCTACAACATGGCGTGTTAAATTTTTTAGCAAGGAGACCAAAGCTTCATCGAGATTCCGGAAGCGTCTCGCGGTAACGGCCAGAATGAGGAAGCATGAAAATCAAAATCGGAAACGAAGAGTGAAGACGCTATTGTCTGGTCTTTCTTTGAACGTGAATAAAGCACATGTGTGAATTTTTGTTATTCAAGTCTTCTGACATACTGCAGTTACTTGTTGAGTCACTTTACAGTGTTTGTAGTCATCTGTTGCTCAGGTTTTGCGGCTTACAAAAACCTGGGCTTGGCCCAAAATAAATCGGCTGAATCACAACAAACCAACGGGCAAAGTAATTTGCTGTTGTTGCAGCCTCCCGCTGAGGGCGTCGGTTAATTAGGTGGTCCACACGTCAGGCCCATGTCAGAAATTCCCAATTAGCAACCAGCAGATTCCTAAAAGTTCAAAAAGTAACCCGAACCTTCTTAAAATGAGCCCATTCCAGCAGCTGGTCCTCTGTCAGATTGTTCACCCTGCTCCACTTCATTAGAGGTGTCGGGCCCTGATACATCCCAGCATCCACTGCGGTAACACCAGTCTGCACACATTTATCTCTTCTTCCCCCGAAGTGTCTCAGCCAGTGTGCAGGTGTCTGGTTCTCCATCAACCCCCACCACCTTACCAGGTATCATCTCGACCGAACAAAAGTAACCTCAAAGTGCTCCCGTGTAGCCTTCAGTAGTCCAGCTGCCTTTAATCTAGCGGCGCTGATATTCAGAAGAATTGTATCTATTACTCCTCCCACTATCGATCCGAGAGGCCGGCATCACGCTGGAGTTTAATCTTAAAGATGTACTCGCCCATTGATTTGTTTGTGGTCATTAGCATTCACGTCTGGGCGGAACATAAATTTCTACAGCAAGAATATTTGCTACAGTACCTGCCTCATCACACTGGAGGAAAATATTTCACTGAAAAGGCCCTTTCCACCCCAGCAGGTGGCATTTATTAGAGGCATAAATTATAGCTCAGTCTCCAGGCATCAAGAATGTTTGTACCCAATTTAATAGCAAGACCATCCAAAAAGAGGCTAAAAACAATAAAATTGAAAATAGTAATTCACTAAAGTCATTCATATTTATTCTGCATGAGACTTGAATATCCATTATCCATTTGATTTATCTCGTACATCCATCTAGCAAAAAGGCTATAGACAGTGTTTGAGAAGAAGAGGCTACGTTTTGTGTTGATTGTCACATTCAAACCAGACCAATCAAATGGCGTGCAGGACAGCAAATGCCAACAACCAACAGCTGCTGTGTAATTTATCAAAAAGACAGACTAGTCTAAAATCTAAAACACGTGATAGCGAGTTGGTCTTTTCAATTTGGTATTTGTATTTCATTTTTTTTTTTTTTATAATTCCAGCAGTGCAACCAGTCATTCAGGCAAATTATCAGCCCCTTAACACAATGTAAAGAGCTGTGTGAAAACACTGTGCGAAAACACTCACAAAGCTTTGCGCTTTGTGACAAATTTACAGCGACTGTGCAATATGTCATCTGCATATGTGATAATCACAACATGCTTTTTGGTCTTTCAGGCACAAAAACGACAACAACAACACAAAAAAAACTTGGACTCGTATCTCATTTCAAACAAGAGCAGCTTTCACGGATCATTGGATGTAGCGGTGCGCGCACAGGTGGTCCCGCCGCATTATCTGCCGCGCGCTTGTTAAAAAATACGAAGATAACTAGGCCGGCGTAAGGTACATGTGTGGCAGCTCCTGCTCTCACAGCCGCACGCGCGTGTGTGTATGTGTACCGTGTATGTTTGGTATGTCGGGCCCCTCTGCAGTCGGCATTGATCGCTCCTGCTTCCCTGGACACCCAGTGCAGCATGACCCCCTCCAGCAAGCAGCCGGTAATTGATCCTGCAGTGTGGCTGCGGATTCCCAGGGCACGCCAACTCTACATGTACGGGCTGGTGTGTGTGTGTGTGTGTGTGTCTTTTTTATATTCCTTTGGCTGGGCTGCCGGCAGCGCGCTCCACCTTGTGAACCTGGGCGCCGCAGCAGGAACGTATCCAAAGGCCATCGTGACGGGGAGAGTTGTGAGCCTGTACTTAGACTCACTCTATATTCAGTCTCGCCATGCATTCCTCTTCCATTCTATCATTTTCTTTTCTTTTCATTTTTTTCTATACAGTCGGCGGCAGGCTTTATCAGACTACGCTTGATGAAAAGTCTCTCTTCACAGGCGGGACGCGCTCGAGTTAGCCCGCCGATCAAATGGCCCTGTGATTTTATGTAGATGAAAGTAAATCTCGCCTCCTCCTAAGTTGTTTCAGGGCTCCGCCGCGCTCGATTGTCTCGACGCCTTTAGCCGCCCGCTCCCCGCCTCAGAAAGGGCCCATTTCACTTCCATTCAATTTGAGGCAGACGGTGAAAAACACCACCACCACCCCCTAAAACCCCCCTGCCAGTATTCCTTTTTTTTCTCCAGTGGAATATTAGCAGCCACCAGGAAGCATCAGGATGCTGTGAGAGGCAGAGAGAGAAAAAAACAACAACAAACGCTGACAGATACATGCATATGCACGCTCGCAATCTGGGAGTTTCGCACACACACGCATGTAAAGAATCTTCAGTCGGGGGCGGTTGCAGTTTGTGCTTTCTGCAATTCAAAGAGCTGCGGCTTTGGCCTCTGCCAAGATTACGAGCTCCATTTGCCAGCCTAATTAACGGCTGGTGGCATCCGGTGAAAATTTATTTCCGCAAAACGCCGCCGCGCGCGCCAAGCCAAACAGGATCGGACCATCGCAGATAAGCTTGAATTTGGCTTCTGTAGGAAAAAAACAGAAAAAAACCCAAACTTGTTACAGGGAGTCTGTTTATACACACTCTTATTTCCCCTCCAACCCGCTCGCCTCGCTCCGCTGTCTCGGCTGACAGCTCCTCGGCTGTTTCACTTCACGGTTTCCGCCGCCGACGGTTTGTTAAGGGAAAAAGCAAGACTCACAACCTATTCCTTTTCCGTGCGCGATTCATTGCAGGTTTGTCAGCGGGTGCCCTCTTGGTCAATACTGTTTAGACGCGCCGCTGAAATGTGAATCCGGAGGACACGGAGCCGACAGGACAAGACGAACGGGTGCTGGATTTTTTTTCAGTCCAACTGGCTGAAATTGCTGCAGCAATCTCTCCACCTCCCCGGGCTCTGCGGAGCAGAACAAAAATCCCGCAGAAACAACATATCACGACGCCAAACCCCGGGCCACTCACACCATGACAAAAGCAAAGGATTCCGACACGCCCGGTGGTGCGGCAGGCGGACTCTCAAGTCTCAAAGACTTGCCATTATTAATCCTGCATTAACTGTGGCCACGCGGGCGTGATCGCCTGTGAGCCGGTATAGATTGGGCTGTTCCAAGCCGCGGCGGACGGGCGTTTGCTGTTTGCAGTGGCGACAGACGTGATGAAAGGTGCATCTGTGCAGCATAGCGTGACATTGTCTCGCCAGCGTGTAGCCCCGTCCCCCCGCGGGGCTGTTTTCTGTCTGCACGAGGGACAAACAAACAAACAAAAAAAGAGAACGTTTCTCTTGGAGCTTTTTGTGCGTTAGCGCGGACGGAATTTGCATTGTAGCGAGCATAAAACAATCCAATTCTGGCGAGAGATGGTCTCCGCCGTATCACAAAGGAGCTTTCAAAGTGAACAGAGTAACATGAGGAAGATTGAACTGATGACCTCTGTGCGATGGTTGCCTCACGCATGCTTTATTTGTGTCTGTTTTTTTTAAAGGTCTCCATATGACTGCAATGCATTTGCTGAATACGTCAGTGTAAAGCAGTGTTTCTCAAAGTGGGTGGCAAAAGTTCTTTGCACAGCAGAAAAGTGAAAGGAGTATTCTTGTTTAAAAAGTAATGTTCAGGATTTGATGTCACAAAGAGTGATTAGCTAAAGTTGTTTATTTGTACAAAATAAATGATTTCATAAATGAAGAGAAAAGTGAAATGAATGTGAAATGAATATTCATGATAAAAAAAAAAAAAAATTTCCTTCCTCCAAGGTGGGGCGTGACAGAGAAAGTTTGAGAGCCACTGCCCTAATGCCATGCAAGTCTATGGGGTCAAAAGTCAACTTTGTCCTAGAGACATGGGGCCACTTGCAGGTTCATCGGGATCCCTCAAGACACAGCCACGTCAAATTTGGGGCTTCTAGCCCCAAATTTGGGGGGGGCATGAAAAATTTTCTTCCTGGTGTAAAGCATGTATTAATTAGTTGAAGCGGTGTACAAATCACAAGAACTGCTGAATTTGGCTGAGTAATAAAAGGTATAAGTGGTACAATAAGGCGAAAGAGGTCAGGCAACCTCACCATGAAGTACTGCATATGAAGGAACTGAGAGTAATTCAGAATTTCACGGTGTCACGACATTTAGTGAAGAAAGTGACAAAACAGCGCCCTCTGTGTGCGTTGCTGAGCAACCATGTTAATACGTCCAATCGCCCCGTCCTCCCTGCGCCTCGTAACAGCCTACTTGCCTGGCCAATACCCTGTCCACAAGCAACAGATAGCAGCGGACCAACGGCACATCATGATTCTGACAATAACATAGCCGGCTGAAAGGGTAGCGGGAGTTGTAATTTGCAGGAAAACAAGGCGACACAAAGGAAAATACCAAGAGGGACGTCCTCTCATTTGCATTATTATGCACTTGGTGTTGTGGACAAAACGGCGGCGGTCATGTTCCATTGTTTCAATCAGGGAAGGGTGTGCGGCAAGTGCGTTTTGCGCACTGACGTATCCCCACCAGAGGGGGAGCTAACACAAACTTTCATCACGGTCCTAGCACGTCTTCTCGGACAAGGTTCCTTGCGCGCACTTCAGGATTTATTCATTGATTTCTGTCCTACACGTCCTGGACTCTAGCAAGGTGTGTGCAACACTTCTCCTATTCATGTTGTCTTTTGTGCTCCACTTGAATCGAGACGCCTGTACGCGCCGCTCCCTGACAGATACATGCCCATGTATACACACATACACACACACACACGCACACACACATGCACACACAGGCTGTTCCGCATTGGACATGGAAGAAACAGAGGAGAAGCGGATCTTCAAGAGCCCAACTCTGTTTCTCGCTGGCGGCTGTCAAATAGATTGCCTCCAAGTTGCACCACATGAGTAACTCAGTCCCGGCAGATGCGACACCAAGCTAAAGTCAGATAGATTGACATAGAAAAAAAAGAGAGGTGGTGGGGGTTGGTGGGAAGAAATCCTTTTCATGTTTTCTAGGTTAGTGTTGCAATTCTTAGGCTCACCTCTCTTGGGGACGTCTCTTGCGCTGTTGCTGGAATCAGTGTATCAATCAAAGGCAGGTTTAAATGAGACACAGAGGGACGCAAATGTAACTGTGCTGCTAATTGATCAATGGTCTGTTCGAGGAACGGAAGAGGAAAAAAGAGGGAGGTTTTCGCTTCATTAGTGCCAGCGCTCTAAATCTGGAAGCAGGTTTGGCTTCGATGAGCGTCGCCAAAGGTCACGGCTACACAAGCGTGACGGGCAGAAACAAAGAAAAGACAGTGAGTTTGTACAGACGCTTGGTCGCTCACTTCGAACCAATGCTCAAAAATAAACTGAAATTTGAAGAAAATTTGCACAAAAGTTTTTAAAATTTGTGTTTCACTTGTGCAAAAATTACAAAAAGTGCTGCCACTTTGAGGAGTCTCAGCGATATTAATAGCATACCAACAACCTGGTTTACAATCATGGGCCAGTTTATTAGGTACAGCCAGGCTCCTCTCACAATGCCAGCTGAGTTATTGAGTTGAGTTATTGTTGCCTTTCTATGGTCTCCAACCAGTCTGACCTCTGACCCCTCACATCAATGAGGCATATTCCTCCACACAACTACCCCTCAACGGACATTTTTTCTTTCACCCTAGATATGATTGCGCATAAAGTCAGGATCTAAAAGATCATGGGAGTCAATGGGAGTCACATGAATGGGAGGCACTAACTTTTTAGCGGACACTTTCCCCCCCTTATGTCTAATGCAGGGGAGCAACTACATAACAGCAACTCCTGCTACGGAGGACAGCTCGGACAACTCTGACATTGCAACGTTCATCTTTCATCCGCGTGTTGTAATTACAAGTAAAGGTGGCTCTCGATCTAAATAAATGTCTTCACCACGTGGAAAAGCATAGCCGGGAGCGGCGCTGGTCAATACAGACAGACGGATCGATGAGGCGAATGGCGCTTTCATTATTCAACTGATGCATGTTGGTCTAACGTGCACGACGGGACGCGGGGAAAACGTAAAAAATATCAGCAGAGCGCATGAGGAAACTCACGAGCTCCTCGCGACAGCCTCATTATGCATGCATGAGAAGTTAACGGAGAGAAATAATAGGCCGAGCATCTCGAGCGCACCATTAAGAAGTTGCGTAGCGGCTGAGCATAAACCGTGCACAGGTGATGGACGGTGGCGTGCGCTTCACATCCAGTCCCTCCGTCCTACAGTGGCGCTGCTGAGCTCAGCTGTTGCGTGTTTTTATCGCTGTTTTATTTTGATTTTTTTCTCTATTGTGTATTCCGAAGCTCTTGCTGTAAAATCATCCCCCAGCTTTGAGCTCGCTGATGTGTGAAAACTTGCAACACACACACAAACACACATACGCGCGCACGCATAGAAAAAAAAAAAAAAAAAGCTTCTGGAGACCTCTTTAGTTTGCATTGCTACTACCTTTTGATGGTAACTACATAAATTATGCATGGGCTGAGCATTAGGGCCGAATTTAAACCCCAGCGTTACACACCAGCGCCTCAAGATATCTGAACACACAATCAATAATTCTCCATCAGCCGGCGAGGCTTCCAACAGGCCCACACAGTCTTCTTTGAAGCCGCCTGACAAGTTAAACCTGGTCCAGTTTCTTTTCTACTAATGGCCGCCCTCTCAGGAGCCTTCGCTCGGTCACGCGTGCCGCCCGAGCGGTTTGGTTTGTGTGGCGTGTTTGCGTGACGATAATTTACAACGGTGATGAAGGGCTGATAAAAAAACTCTTCTGAAAGGGCAAAACATCCTTTTTTTTGGATGAATAAAAACTATCTCATGTGTCTGCTCTGCGGATTTGAGTTTACGCCCCCGTGAGGGCATGCCATGTCGCCAACACTAGGTGTCGTGGTTGTGCACCCAAACAAACAAACAAAACTAATATGCACAGCTTGCACATGCACAATTGTCTGTTTATATTTACGTTTGCATTTGTCCTTTTTAAAATGGCAAAACATAGTATGTTACTTTGTATATTTTGTATTTTGCACATCGTTAGCCTAATAGCATAGTTGCGTAAAATTTGAAAAATTTGAACATTTTCAGAAAAAAAGAAAAACAACACATTCTTTCGCAAGCATATTGGTAATATTACAATTTGTCCCAAAAAAATTCACTTTTTGAAAAATGACATTTTGTATTTTTCTATTTTTTTCTTATGCTTAGCCCCTTATTCGGCATTCTGCGGACAACAAATGAAAATTTCATTGAATAGAGAAACTGTACGTACGGCAATAAACGCTTCGATTTGATTTGATTTGAGATTTATACAAGGTGTACCTAATAAAGTGGTCATAGAGTGTATACATTCTTTTTTAATTTGTTGCAGCACATGTCCACCGTATCCACCGTTCATCCACTTCATTCAGGAAACTCAAGACGCTGCACAAATTAGAAAAGGTCATCAGAAGCTATCAGAACACCAGAACTGAGCTCTCCCTTCAATCAGTGGAAAGTTGGAAAATAATACACTAAATACATCCACTATGACTGCGAGCTTCAGAGAGTACGTAGCACACAACCATGTTAGAAGAATGTGAGGAAATTGTATTATTGTTTTTAAATAAAGAGTGGAACTCAGCGACAGGAGGCTGCTTCTGCTTCTGCTCTGGCATCTAAGACACAAAGAAGCGGCTGTATGGTGGAGGCGCGGCCACGCTACTGATATAAGGTGTGTGTGTGCGTGTGTACGTGCACGTGGCATTCACCGGGGGTGCGAGACACGGGACAGACAGGGAAATTACTCTGAGGTGTTGTTTGTACTTCATGGTAGCGAGTAATAAACCCTCTGCTTCATGCAGAAGGGGAAACTCCCTGGGAGCCCGGCAGATTAATAACCGCGTTCACCGAGCAGATTAGGGATCCTGTTTGGATATAAGACCGTAATTCCTCAACATTCCTGTGAGTCATTCTCATTCAAGAGCATCGGCAAAGGCAAAGTTTTAATTGTATCCTCAGTACAAACATCCGCTTGTCATACCTGCAGTTTCTCCCTTCAAATTAGACCCGGCGCCTTGATTTCCTGCTTTATTTACATGAATCAACAAAGCTATTTTATTTTTTTTTTGGTTTGTGAAATTCACTCATGGCTGGCTGCAGCTGCTCATTAGAGATGCACCTGTCATGTTCCATTTTCCATTTGAGTCATCACTTAATGCCCCGTTCCCTTTGATCGAAAGGCGCCATTTATTTCCCTTTGCAGAGGGCGACGAATCCTGCTGGGCGATTTTTGTCAATACCTCCACAAAGCCAAACAAACAAACAGACAAAACTTTACCTTAATAGAGACAGCAGCATAATTACGACCCAGGCTTTGAGTGTGTCTTATGGTATCAGCTAACACTTAAAAATGCTCTCCAACCAGTCTGCCCATTCTGACCTCTAACCTCTGACTCTGACTGTGGCTGGAGCAGCAACAGCGACACTGACCCTCATAAAGGGTCCAGTCAGATCGCATTGCGTCATCCAAGCGTTGGGAACCTTTGGCGGTCCAGTTTGTCTCGGAACAGTGACATTAACACCGTGCATCCCCCCCGCCGCACCCTCCCAGCAGGGAGAACGGTGCATGCGGCTGTATACGTTTACATGTTCCCGCAAACTGTTGTGTGCAGGCGACCTTGGAGGGAAGACAAATGGACAGCTGCTTGTGGAGAGCTATTTACAGCAACGTAAGAGAACTAGTGTGGATAGATTTTGAAGAGAACATTTGGCTAAAAACATCCACGACATTAAAGGTACTTTTTTTTTTTTTTTAAGTATACTAATGATTTGGTTTATACCACAACTCCCATGACCCAGGACTTGTGGACTCAAACATGGTTCAGGACATACGGGCACCTGCAGTGGTATTCAATATGCTATGCACTCTTCATCACTGTCATGCTGCTGTAATCTATATGTGCGACACCCACTGCACGTCAGGCCGTCCCCTCCTCTGCGGCTCTCTGAGGCCTCTTCTTTGTTCCTGTTTAGGGTTTTTCTCCACCTGGTTCGAGGCTCCAAAGGCGACGCAGCGGCCGTCAACGCAAAAACTATTCGAGTCAAGTTGTACTTGCAAACTTGGCCTACACACACAAATAAAAATTTGATTCGATGGACGGACAAACAAGAAGCGCCGGCTGCATGCGGACGCCTGCGCAGCTTTCCTGGTGGTGAAATAATAATTACGCAGCCGGCTCGTAATTCTATATGAGCCGGGCCAAAGCGCTGCGAGGAGAATCTCGATTTCCTCTCGTCTGAAAGGCAGCGGAGACGCCTCTGACGAGCCTTGTCTAGCGCGAGTCCTCCACGCTCATTAATGAAGGCCACCGGACGCCGACGTGCACTCGGGGAAAAAACCTACACTGCACTTTGCACTTCATCAGATCAAGCTAATCATCATGCTGCAGGGGTGCGCAGGGGAAACAGACGGAATACTATAACAGGTGGTGGGAAAAAAAACAACTTTTTCCCTTCCCCGCTTCCCAGTTTTTTTTTATTTTTATTTTTTGCGCCTGGGTGTGTGTCTGTGTCTGTGTGTGTACTGCTTATTATTATGCCCTCGTGTGTGTCTGGCACAGCAGGGGAGTCAACGCTTTTTCGACAGTGCCCGTCCTCATTACTGGCGAGAGAGCACCTGAGAGATGAGATGCTTCCTGACACCTCGGGCTGATTCTCACCTCCATTAACACCAGCGGGGGGGTCACCGCGATCTGATTACAGGACGGGGAGGTAGGAGGGGAGGGGCATGAACGAAGGGAAAAAAAAACAAGGGGGGAGGGGCTAGAAAGCGCGGAAACGAATGCCATCACGCTAGAAGGCGCGGAAGTGCTGAGACGGCGACGGCCGCCTAATGATGGAGGTCATCGGCGAGCGTCTCGGCAGGTGGGGGTGGGGGGCGGTGGTGATCGATAGCACCTGATGAGGTGTCCTGGGCGCCTCCCCCCAACCCCCCCCCGCCCCCCCCCCTCCCCACCTACCTCTCTCTGATGTGCATCAAAACGGAATATGTTTTCTCCCCACCCCCCCCAACGCGCCGCTCGGCCTAATCGATGGGAAGAGTGCGAAACTAATTGGGCGAAATTGCAGGGGCATTTATTGATTAATCAGGCAGAGAAAAAAAAACAAAAAGGAAAAAAAACCGAGGGGCCGGAGCGACAGACGAGTGCGCGGGAGGGGCCCTGACGACAAGGCGCTTTTGATTTGGCGAACGGGGTTTGGCGAGTCGTCGGCCGGGATGAAGAGTTGGGGAAGAAGACGGGAAATATTCCCTGTGCAAAAAAATCCTCAGCATCAGTTCTGAATGGCATTCTGGAAATCACTTGTGTGGAGGATGGGATCCCCCCCCGACCCCAACCGCACCACCCTTAGATTGCAATCTCCCCTTCCTGATTCGTCTTATGTGTGGAGCGTTTTCAATACATAGTCGATGCGGAGCTGATCGTGCCTCCTGGCGGGTTCCTGCATCTTCCCCCTCTTCGCCGTGACGGCAAAATGTCATGGCGCCGTCCCTGCTTTGCATTGGCGGGAACGTGTTTGAGAGTGGTTTGCGTGGCGGCGGCGGCGGCGGTGGGGAGGAGTCCCCGTGAGGGACGGCTAGTGTGAGCCTATAATCTCCGGTCTCTGTAGCGCAGAAACCCCCCCGGGTGGGAGGCGGGGGGGGGGACAGTCGGATCTGGCGACTGATTCAGTCTTTTAGTTCCACCGCGGTGCTCTACGCCAGTACAAAAGCCATCTCCCTCGTCGGGGGTGGTGAGGGTATGGGCGGGGTGGGGGGTGGGGGGTGGAAATAACATTGGACCGCTACCGCCGGTCCACTGATGCGTTCCACATCAGAAAGCATTCATATTTATCTGCCCTCGGAGCACGATCGTCCCGTTATGTAAAAAGATGGCAGCGAGCGCCGAGGAACCGCAGGCCAACAGCTCTGGCTTTTCACTTCCCCATCGACAGACGCGAGGATTAAATGGGGTCCTGTGATTTCTGCAAAGTGGACATTAAACAAAAAAAAAGGAATCCATTGTTATTCCTCACAAACATCACAGAGTTGAGCGTTCTTTTGATTGAGATTTGTTTATCGAGGAACGGTAAAAACATCCACGGGGTGTCGCTAATACCGGGAAGCTGGCTAAGCTGGAAAAACAGATTGAAAAAAGCCAACAGAGAAATAAATCTATGAAACCCGTTGTGTTCCCCTACAAGAAAGAGAGACAGAATTGAATGAGTGGAATTTGTTTCTCCAAGAAGGTTTGTCTGGGGGAAAACATTCACAGGATGTCGCTAATACATCCAAACAACGACGAAGATTTACCGAAAAGCCGGCAAAGTTGGAAAAATGGGGTAAGAAAAACAAAACATGAACATTACGCTCTTGTCGCTAATGTGGTGCTGCCTTGCCAGACTGAACTGAAGGTCCAGAAATAACAACCACTGTTTCTAAATTATCACAGTAATCTTGTCTGAGGATGTGCAGATACGTTCAAACACCAAGTAGATAAGAAGAAAAACATTGTTAGCCTGAAAATAAACACAGAAACAAAGAGAATCGACCAAATTCAAACAGAAAATCAAAGGAAACTTGCAAAAAGAAACAGACAAAAAAAAAATAAAAATACAATGGAAACAGCAGGAAATGACGGCGAGGGGAACAAATCCAAACCAACGGCTGATTGGATGTGGGCAATGAAAATAAGGAGAAAGGGTGAAAATCCCGCCAAGGTCACTGAGGCGTCGGGATGGTGGAACACAGGGCGACTTGTTCACACAATCTACCTAAGGAGACGTTAACGGTCTGGGGGCTACCGGGAGGCGGTTGATAAGTGTCTGGAGCGCGACGTGACCTCCGAGTGGCCTCAAAACGCAGTTGATTGCCGACCGGAGGCAGCGGGGAGGCTGGTGGTCTGGCGCTGGCGGCGTCGGGGCTCCACGTGCCTGTCAGTTGAAAGACTCAAGGCCATATTACTCTGAGTGGAAGTCCATCGGGTCTTGTTGTTTTGACCCACGGCGGCGCTGTTTACATACTAATGAGAGATTTAGTCTTCACCCGCGCGGCGCCGGAGCCGAACGCTATCATCGCTTCTTGCTCGCTCCGCCCGCCAGTTGCGGGGCGAGCGATCCATAAAGACGGTGTAGCGAGATGGAATGGCGGAGGCGGGGTTGGGGGTGGGGGGTGGGTAAGCCGCATATTCCGCATCTTAAATTATCAGCCGCTGGAACATGTTTTATGGATGCAACAGGATGAGGCTGAAGCCAATCAATAGACTTTAGCTGCTCGTTTGGCGCTCATCAGAGGGAGCTGTCATACAGGGCTGAGGCCCGCAATCGATACGCCCAACTTTACTTGACCCAACAAGTGTGAAGTTTCAGGCCGTTAATTCAAACGGAGTGATAAATAACAGCATTTGTCTTTGCGTCTTACATCATGGACAAGCAAGTAAAAAACGCTGGATTCTAATGTGAGCCAAAGGCTGGTCGATAGAGGCCGCTCCTTCACTATCAACTTTGGAAATAAGGGAAACACTCCACCGGGGGCAGAGTCTTCCATCCAGAACAATTGCCTTCACGGTGAGGCCTTGACATCATTCCTGGACGAGCAGCACCAGAATTAAAGGTCCCACGCTGAGCTTTGCCGGCGTTGGCTAACGTCAATAATGTTTCTCTGGCCTGTCAACAAACTCCCCCCCAAAAATGAGAGAAGCACTAGGTTTACATCTTTTGCATGCTCCACTGCACTGAAATACACAATTCTGGATACAGGCCCTTTGTGATGTCACAATGGAAACTAATACCTCTAATCAGATGGTGACAAGACTGCCACCCAAGTTTTTGCTCTGCCCCTTCAAACAACTCCTTGTGGCCGTCTTGTTTTAGTCCACTTCCAAACAGGTACAACAAAGTTTTTGCTGGAGGCTGCAAACAGAGGGCTAACTATGCTATTTTTGTTTTTCTTTTCTTTTTTTTACTCCTCAGTGGAGCCTGGACTGGAAAAGGGAAAAATGAAATATTGGACTTTTAAGTCAACAGGAACGACTGATTTTTGAAAGGTAAGCTAGCGTGACTTAGCCAACCAGCCCACGATTCTCAGTTCTCACAAACTACGGAGGACCAACTTTGCAATATATCACAAGTGAAAAGTTTAGCCCCAACCAAGGGATTAAAAGTTGACTTTATTTAATAAGGCAAACCCCACTTGGTGGACTGTACTGTCATACCAGAAAGTCACGGAGTCTAAAGGCTGTGCATATTTCCCCCGAAGCCCTGCTAGCGGTATTCCAGGTTTCAACGGTACAGCAGTCAATTGCGGAGCAGGAGTGTGAAAGCGGAGGTGTCTGACAATTTTGGACACTTCTTCAGTCCGTCCCGGTGTTCCAGTGACTAACCCTGCGTGGCAGGTAAGCAGCCCTCGCAGCCGCCTCCAGCAAATCAGTGAACACAGGGAGCTCAGGTTTCAGTGGGCCAATGGGGAGACGTAGACAGAGGGACTAGAAAAGGCAGACCTGCATTTACAACCTGTTTGGGATTTGGCTATTGCACCGTGACTAACACCCCTGCTGTACCACATATGGTGTTGAATTTTAAGTCTGGCGTGCTGTGGGAGGGTACGAGCAGGAGGCGGGGTGGTGTTGGGGTGTGTGTGGGGTGTGTGTGTGTGGGGGGGGAGGGGGGGGGCGCTTTAGAGGGACCAGAGAACAAATGCCATCTGTTAAGTAAACAAACACGACATATAAGGCGATCATTTTCCCACCGAGGAGGAAAAAGTTTTCGCTGGCCGGAACGAACGCGTGAAAATTATGACTCCAGACGGCCAATTATGTTTTATTTGGACACTTAAAGTTTGGCGGACGGCTGCAGGACGCTGCCCGGAGCGCGCCGACTCGCTTCTCCGTCCGCTAAAACAGGCCCCTCCGGGGTGGGAAGGTGCCTCCTGCGAGGTTCCGTGCGAACTCGCACGCCAGTTACACCCCGACCGACAGACTGACAGACTGACAGACGGACAGACAGACAGACGGACAGACAGACAAGGGGAGGCTGATGGGCCGCCTCACTTTGGCAGATGCCACGCACAACAAACACCTCGCGACAACTTCGCGTCGACGGATGAGCCTGCGACGGTGTGGGGGAGGGGGAGGGGCGAGGTTGGGAGGGACAGGGGAGGAGGGTGGGGGGGGGGCTTGGGGAGGGGTCCCCTCGGCCTGACAGCTCGGGCTGGACCGCGGCCAGGCGGCGGTGAGAGGGAAGAAAGATCGGAGTCACGGCAAAAGCGGCGGGACAGAGGGGCGGCCGGAAGGATTAATATTACATTCATCTGTCCAAAAGAATGTGACAGGAGTATGAAAAGCAGCATATGAATATTGAGGGGGGGAGGAGGAGGAGGGAGGCGGGAGGCGGGTTGGGTGGGTGGGTGGGTGCAGGGCTGTCACGGCGCTCTGAGCGTTAACTATTTATGAGGGAGACGGTGTGAGGAGGGGATTTTAGTGCCGCTCGCCCAGGGCTATGCGGCGGCTCGGCGTTTGAAATTTGGATTTTACACAAACCTGGCAGTTGTCGTACAAGCTACGACTAAACTGAGGCGGGGGAGACGGAACGGTGGAGCGCCTTCCTCTGTGGCCCCTCCCCCTCCCCGCCGTCGCACAGACACACTTAGTTTTTTGTTTTTTTGTTTTTTTTTTCTCTGTCGTGCCCCCCCCGCCCCCCATCTCTTGTCTGTTTGGCACATTCAATTCATGGTTAAAAGCTGTCAGACATGCTAATACGCTTGCTCATTGTGCCACCCCCCCCACCCCAGCCCCCCTTTTGATATGCAGATGAGAGGGAATCCTGAAAGCTGCGACTGTATCTGTTTAGTTACAGTATCGCCACGCTAGCAAAATGTAGCCGTTGATGTTGCCGTGTGCGCCTGATGCCCGGCCAATGAGATACTTGGCTTTCACAACACTGCATTATATGTACTGTATGTATAGATTGTTGTGTTGTCGGTAAGTTTTATACAAAATGTTTTAATTGGTCTTTTTCAGCTCAAATTTGCTAAACTGTGAATTAGCCATGCTTGCTGACAGAGCCGTTGATGCCACTGCGTGTCCTGTTTTCACTAAGATTCAAGCTCTTTCTGTTTATAAGACGCACTCACAGCATTTGTGATGAGCGATTCGGTTTCGTTTATAAAATTTTGAGAATTGGCGCACAGAGGCACCGAGAGCGTGAAGAGCATCCAAAAAAAAAAGAGAAAAAAAAAAGGCCTCGGGTTGGCAGACGGTGGTCTTTGTTCAGGGTTGGGCTATTAAAGCAATGCAGCTGCAAAGATCCAAAAGAGAGATTCACAGAGAAAGAAACCGACAGGATTCTCCCTGAATGGATGAGGGAGAGAGAGAGAGAGAGAGAGAGAGAGAGAGAGAGAGAGAGAGAGAGAGAGAGAGAGAGAGAGAGAGAGAGAGAGAGAGAGAGAGAGAGAGAGAGAGAGAGAGAGAGAGAGAGAGAGAGAGAGAGAGAGAGAGAGAGAGAGAGAGAGAGAGAGAGAGAGAGAGAGAGAGAGGGAGAGAGAGAAAGAGAAAGAGAGAGAGAGAGAGAGAGAGAGAGAGAGAGAGAGAGAGAGAGAGAGAGAGAGAGAGAGAGAGAGAGAGAAGAGAGAGAGAGAGAGAGAGAGAGAGAGAGAGAGAGAGAGAGAGAGAGAGAGAGAGAGAGAGAGAGAGAGCCCGCGTGCCCGGCTAGGATCCGATGAAATGAAGAGGTGGTGGTAGGGAGGCGGGGGGGTGAAGAGGGGCACCGGCGTTCCGATCCTGGAGGTGCCTCCATGTGGCCAAGTCGTCAGCCGCCCCCTGCCGGCCCCCCCCCCCCACTCCCTCCGCCGCCCCCCTGGTGTTTGTGTGTTTGTGTTTTCCAAAAAAAAATAATAAAAACGGTGGAAGAATGAGACGACCTCCCCTGCGACTCTGAGCCACCTCCGCCATTCACGTTCCATACATAACGTGATTACAGGCTCACACACACACACACACACACACACACACACACACACACACACACACAAAAAAACAGAAAAGAAAAATGCATGGACGCACGGCCGTGTGCAACAAAGAGCAGCGGCTGCCTCTCGGCTTTGTCCGCCGTCTCTCAGGAGCCCCTGCACGGCTGGCTGGCTGGCTGGGTGGGTGGGTGGGTGGGGGTCGGGGTGGTCTGTGTGTGTGTGTGTGTGTGTGTGTGGAGGTGGGCGGAGGTTTGCGTGACACTGTCACACTATCCCAGGATGCCCGCAGGCAGCCTTGGGACAAGAAGCTCATCATCACTCTCCAGGTGAATGGCAGGGGCTGGAGGGGAAGGAGGAGGAGGAGGTGGAGGGGGAGGGGAGGAGGGGCAGGCCAACGGACCCGAGCCCTCCCCCCCGACCCCCTCCACCTTTACGCGCGCAGCATCATGCGGCCACTCAGACGGCGCCGCGAGACGGGCAGCTCCGTCGCCGCCGATTAGCCTCCCGCCACCCTGACGAGGGCAGACTGGGGCCGTACGAACGCCCGCGTCGCCCCTAAGCGATGTTTAAGGAGCTGGGGGGTTGGGGGGGGCGGGGCGTGGCGGTGGTGAGAGAGGCACGCCACTCCACTCGCCGCTTCACGAGGGGTCATAACCAGATGTGAAAGCTGTCTTGTACGCTTACGGGCGGGCGTTCTAGCGAAAAATATGTAAATAAATAAATAAATAAATGACGTTTGCAAAAAAAAAAAAAAAAGGAGCTGAGCCGCTCGCTGTAATATTGATGCGGCTTTTCAGCGGGTGGCGCGCTAAAAGGATGTGGTGGTGGTGGTGGGAGAGGAGGAGGAGGGGGGGATTGGAAACACATTAGCAACACCTGATAGGTTTGAACTGGCACGACGGAGGGAGGTGGGGGGGGGGGGGAGGGGGGCGTTAGTCATTCAGCGGGAACGCCGCCCCACCGGGTAGAGCACGAGGAGGCCGCGAAAGCGCTTTGGAAGGAGCCAGTGAGCAAAAAGAGGGAAGAAAATAAAAAAACTAAAGAAACAGCCGCGATTCCAGCAGCCTCCAAGATGAGGAGATGAGATTAAAAAGGGAAAAATGAAGAGAGAAATAAAGCCACGCAGGTTTTTTTCTTTTTCGGTTGTTGTTGCTCTCATCATGTATGCAGCGAAAAAACTGAACACACACACACACACACACACACACACACACACACCACCACCACCACCACCATCAGCGCTCCCTGTGGTTTTGACATAGAAATCTAAATGCAGACGGTGGAACGGGATGAGTTGTTTTGTTTTCCCGCCTGCTTCCCAGGAGTCGCCGCCAGTGGAAACTATTTATTAACGAGACGCTGCGGCGGGCTGGTCAGTCGGAGCTCTCTAATAGGTGATGGGGAAACGCCGGCCGGTGGAACCTCAGATTTATTTGATGCCGCTCTTCGGCTGGGCTTTTTTATTTTTTTTTATTTGCTTTTTTTTTTTTCCAATCCAGTGCTTCTTGATGGTTCCAGCGCTCACATGGAGCGGCGGCTGGAAATAGCACAGAGCGCATCTCCGGATGAAAGGTGCCTCGAGGGTGGCTATCAGGACGGAGGAACACAAAGTAAGCACCTCACTCTCACGCGCACCCCCCGGCACCCTCCAGCCCTGAGGGCCTCCGGGAGTGATGAGAGCTGACAGTGGCTCGTGTGTGCAATGACTGCTCGGATCCGCGGCCACAGGGGGCACGGCTGCATTTCGCAAAAAAAAACAAAACAAAAAAAACAAAAAACAAAAAAACACTCAGCATCCCGCGACTGACAACGCCAGCCCAAAGGGTCTCTGTGAATCACCGGGCCGTTCAGACTTGTTCTTTGTCCGAATCGCGACTCCAGGGACGCACAACCGTGTCGGTGGTGTCATTCCGGTCTGAATTATCCGACAGAAGAAGAAATTTGGTAAAGATGGACTCGCAAACTTTGAAATCTGGGTTTGCTGAAATGAAAACTATTTTCTTCAATGTTGTTTCTTTTTCAGTTGTTTGACGAGTCTTCGCATCACTGCCGTGCAAACTAAGACAGCTAAGTCCGAAAAACAGCAACATTTTCGTCACTGTGGCTGCGCTGAAACTGACAATTTTGCGAGAAAGTCGCCACGTCACAAGTCCAGTGGATAATTACAGTTAATGCCTCTGCAGACTTTTTCTTTAAAATGTGGGTGAAGCATCTCTGCATGGGCGGTAGTAGCTATCGTCACCTCTAGATGGCGCTAGCAGTGAGCGCCTGGCTAATCACAGCCAAGGCAGAGCCAAGGAGGGAGTAGGTAGGGGAGGGGGGAAGACAGCCAGAACAGCCTGTGCAGCTCAAACAAGGGTTTACTTCATATTGGATGTGGAGCACCAAAATTAATTCATTCAATCTGGAATTGGTGATAATTGGAACCCTTTTTGGATGTGAGGGTTTCTTTAAATTACACCTGATTTCCAGTTAATTCCAATCATTTCCAACAATTCCCAAGGAAAGTTTCCAGGATTTCCAGAATTCCAATCCATTGCAATCTGACGTCAACGGCATCAGCAGAACACTCTGCTCTGTGGGGGAGATTTACAGTAAGCAGCATACGTAATGAAGCCATGCATTAGACGCCCAACAATGCTTGATGATTTGGAACTGCTGACCAGTGGACCTGAAGGCATTTAAGGCTGCCGGGACGAGAGGCCAAGTGTCATTTTCTTTTTTTCTGAACTGTTACACTTAAGCACCTTCGCCTCCCCTCCGTGAGATGCATTCATGTCAGCGTAATGGCTCGCCATATCCATAAATAATGAGAGGGCTCTTCCTTCCGCATTGCATGCAAATCACCGCAGAGTGCCGCAGACGTCACAGACGGCACGAACGTCAGTGATGTGAAAACCGGGAGACTTTAATTCCTCCCCGACGGTTTTACCTGTTTACGCCTCGTTCAGGAGCCCGACCAGCAGACGCTTTATTGCAAATCCACATCATTTAATGACACGTCGCTGTCATTAATTCAAACATGCAAAACGCGGTGCACAATAGGCCGTTGCCATCGACGGTAAAAGGGGGAAAAAAAACACAAAAAATAACCCACTGGAAATGATAAATCCTTCCCCATAATTAGGGTGATGATTCAAGTCAATGGGCAAACAAATTTCATTAATGGATTAAAAGCTAAAAACGGTGCGTTATCCAGCACTTAGAGGGGAAGGGGATTAGCCGCCGACCACATTAGACTTATCTTCATATGTAAATGAAAATGATTAGCAATCGCAATCGTATTTTTTTTCCCTTTCTCGACCTCCTGAAAGTGGCAGCGGCGGCGGCGGCGAATGAAAAAACTTAACGGAGCCAAATAACGACCTCCAAGTTCCAAGCGCCTCTGACGAACTCGCACTTACCTGATGCTTGTTAGGGCGAATGACGAAAGAGGGCGAGGACCTCCCCCCCCCCGCGCAACAATTCCACTACAAATGCGGAAATAGCTACAGAGCGATAAAGCACCCAAACAACAGGCGCTACGAGATAATGGGGCGTCGCTGGGTCTTTTTTTTGTTTTTGTTTGTTTGTTTGTTTGTTTTTTTGGCACGGACGTCCTCATCGCTGCCATGCATCTTTGGAGCGTTTTCCGTTGGCACCCCACGTGCGCGCTTGGCTTCACCAACGGGCCTTTGATGCCCGTCCCGAAGCTCATATATTTAGGTTTGTGTGCCTGTTGGCTGCCGCCTGCCGAGGCCCTTAGCATCAAAATGCGGCACTTCCTGTCAGCGGCGCCAGGCAGCTGATAGCCCTTATCTCATCTCCGGCAGCCTGCTGCGTGTTGGACCGGGCGGGGTGGTGGTGGTGGTGGGAGGGCACTCTACCTCCACCCCCCTCCCTCCCCCCCATGTCCCTCCAGCTCTCTAACAACGTGCTGCCTCTCTGGGTGAATGGTCTCTGAGGGCTTAATTTAGAGACTGCGGATGGTCCCCCCCCCCACCCCGACCCCTCCCTGCCTCAGATTAATGTTGGACGCGCCTGGGCCAATTCGCGGGGATTTGCTCTGGCATGTTCAGCAGGCTGTGGTAAAGGGAGGAGAAGAAGAAGGAGAAGGAGGAGGAGAAAAAAAGAAAAGGTCTCGGAGAAACAAACTCTGACACGCATGTAATGGTTATACAAGCAGATTCACTCGCGTGAGTAGCCTAGTGGTCGCCGGCTTTTCTCCTCTCCGTCATTCCGAGAGGACCTCGGCCTCTTCCTCCCCCTCCCCATCCCTGCCGCCCGGTGCAGCTAGCAGGTGAGTGGAGTCTCTCCTTTAAAATTGGTCGCGCAGGCCTGTGTTGCTGATCTTGAATTCATGAAGGGAAAAGCCTTAATCCCTCACCTCGTTATAAAAACATCATGGCACAAATTATCTACAGTATCAGGGCACGGTGGAGGTTCTTCTTTTTTTTTTTTTCCTTCTTCGTCTTCTTCTTCTTTATCTCCAGGGGTCCAAAAAGTGCTCTGACTGACTGCTCCGAAGTAATAAAAAAAGCAAAAGGAAAAAAAAAAGCAAGCCCATACCACTGGGAGAACTCTGGCATTGACTAGTTGTCAAAGTTTCTTAGTGCAGGCAGCTCCGGGCCTGACTGGCTCGCCCTGATGCGAGCACTGCCTTATCTGCTATAAAGAACCAATACAGCATGAAGGAAGCCCTTATCCCTCTGCAGCTGGCTGCAAAAAAAGATCAAGCAAAATTGAGAAAAAAGAGGAAAAAAAAGTAGAAAGCCAAATCGCAAACAGGAAATCAAAGAAGAAGTGATATCAAAGAAATCCTGATGGGGCGGAGCTTGTTTGTCGCGTCCGAGCGTTGGTGAGAATCGCACATCTGGATGCCATTTATGCTCCTTTTGGTTTTTAATGCAGTCAGTGAGAGCACGACGGGATTAACGTGCACATCTTTAACCGGCGGCTCCACTCCTGAGTGGCTGCATGTTTACGCCGCTTTTTTTTAATGTCAAATCAAAGAGAGGATCCGCAGATCTTCAACCTCTCTGCTGGGCCTCTCAGAGGCTAAAAAAGGAGATGAAAACTCTCCAAACCAGTTTTCCTCATCGTGCACCTCCAGAGGATCACCATTAAAGTAAAAATGTTTGCCACCGTCCTCCCATCGCAGGACTTTGCAGGCGAGCTCCGCGTCTTCTTCTCTGTTCTTGGATGTGACTCTGTGGCTGCTTTACAGCGCCGCCTACAGGCCCGGCACATGCACTGCAGGGTTTTCCATGCAGAGAAACACATTACACCATAGGCGTCAAACTCTGGCCTTTGGCCCCAATACAAAACCACTACTGGAGTTGCTGGCCCACTGGTATTGCACAGCACATGTACCGCTAAAACTACAAATCCCAGAATGCTCTGCTGCTATTTCGGCGCATCAATCAGGTCAGGATGTTCATTGGAGGATATTATTATCATGACTTCATTAGTTTTTCATTAGTTATTTATTTACATTTTATTTATTTTGATGAGTTTTTGTAATTTAAAATTCAATTCAAAGTTGTTGATTGTGTAGAATTAAGCTTTGCTTGTTCCATATTCCGGCTGTTTGGCTCCATATGAAAAGGCTCAATGTTCTATCTGGATTTTTTCAATAAATATCTACAGTGTATGTCTACGTCGGACCGAGACTTTGTCCAAATTTTAAAATTTTGGTTTGAGTTTTTGACACCCCTGCATTTGAAGGAAATACGTTTCTTTTAAAAACGGAAAAGAAACGTAACGTTTGCGTCTCCATGCAGATGAGGCTTAAAAGAAAAACGGAATCCCATTACTATGAAAGCCTCTTATAATTGAGCTACAATTCTTCACAGTCTATTACTAATCGTGCGCCGCGTACACGTTCAAAGTCGCTCTCCATGTCAGACACCGTCTAATCCCTCCATTTAATGCGTCCCGATGTGACGGCCCCCTTCGTTAGGCCTATAGGTTCCTCTTCCTCCTAATGAAAAAGAAAAGGGAGGGACAGAGAGGCTGTTTGTTCTGGGGGGAAACAGCAAAGTTTCTCCATCTCCACTTCCTCTTTAAAGACTGGCCGTCCTTATTAAGGCTCCTCTTTCCAAAGCAAGGTCACGGCGTCGAGCGACTCTCGGCGTTATTAGCCTTGGGCTTGTCCTCGGGCGCTAAGTGGCTCTCACGCAAGGCGGCGGCGGGATGCAACCTCTGATTGCGCCTTATGCCTCGCGCTGCTGTTTTGTTGTGTTATACATGGAAAGCCCCCCCCCCCCGACCCCACTCCCCCAACCTTCTCGCCTCCCACCACCTCGCTCACTTCGCCGCGGCGCTCCGTATTGAAGTTTACCCGCCGCCTGGGTCGGAGGCGGCCGCCGCTCCCCCTCATTAGATTCTCCCCGGATAACCTGGGAGAAAGCGCTCGCTCCCTCCCGTCTCCGCTCTCCTCCACATCATAGCCTCTGCCACCTCGACCACAGGATTCATCTGCTGGCGACGAGCGACCTTTGACACCCGTGCCTCACAGGCAGGATTACCATTGAGTCCGGCACGGGCTTTGTTCCCCGCTAGCCGGGGGGAGTGGAGTGGGGCGGGCGCGTGGAGAGAGGGCCTTTAATGAAATTCTAACTTTGGCGCTGCGAGCAGCCGTGGACATCTGAGGACCTTACTTCCCCCTCACCTCAGTTGTATTTGGTGGAGATCAAAAAAACCAGAGAGAGAGAGAGAAAAAAAGAAAGCTGGAGCCAAGGCGTGCTGAGGAATGTTGCTGCGCTCCGTGAATGCACAATGATGATGAGGAACAACAGAAGTTCAGGAGCTGCCTGTCAAGGCTCTGCATTTCGCCATCGCGGTGTCTAGTTGTCGTCGCGGACATGCGATGCTTTCAAACGACCTTCTGAAGTCTAGATTTATGAGCTGCGACGGAGCAGAACGGGAGAAATTGGAAACTACTGTTAGCAGCACAGCTTTCCGGTCGCAACACAAAGGGCCGAGTGTCATTTGATGGGTTTTTTGCGAAACCTCTTGACTCGAGGAGGTGGCACCAGAAATTTCTGCAGGAACAGAGTCAGGATTTCGCCGATCAACTGAGATTATCAGGACACCAACGTCTCAAGGGTTTTTTTTTTTCTTTTTTACAGATGATAATCCCAAAAAGAGAAAACACCCACCGGGCGGCAGCTGTGCGGAGGCAAATGACTTGCAAAGGTCAAGGGTCAGAGGTCAGAGTGGGCAGATTGGTTTGAAGACCGCAGACAGGAAGCCACCGGTTTCAACCGGACACCGGCCCACACAACACCTCCACAGGCACTCACCGGTTGCCTCGCAAGCTAGCAGGTAAGAGCCTAGTGTACCTAATAAAGTGGCCGGGTGAGTGCCGTTACAGTCACATAAGTTGGGATGCAGGGAGGGGATAAAAAAAAAAGGGACAATATCCGAATATACAAGAGGAATAAAATAAGCCATCGCTCGCAGCGGCGGTTAGCGCCTCTCCTCCTCATTGAATGCAGCGGGAGATGTGGGAAACTGGCCGAGGCCACCGGGTTTATCAGTCTGTCAGGCACATCTGTGAAGCCATCCATCTTCTCACTTGAGGTGCCGAGCCGTAATAACCGCGGATTCCATATGTTTCCTCGCCTCTCCAGATTGTGTCAGGGAAGTTTAAGTGTTTTCATTTCCACACAGTTCATCGCCGCGCGGCGCTGCAGGTGCAGGCTCAGCCCCGGCCCACGCTGGGGGAGAGGGAAGGAAGGAAAAAAAATAAAATCAAAGAAAGTCAAACGGGGCGCAATCAGCTGTTCGCACAACCCGCGCACGTGCGCGCAGACGCATCCCGCGCGGTACCTGGCGGCAGATTTGCTTGCTGTCGGCGAACGCTTGAGACGCATTTAAGGAAAAAAAAGCCACCTGGCAGCAGGAGGAAGGTCTCAACACTCGTACTTAATGATGGTAAATATATTTACGCCACAAGGTTTGGGAGGCTCGCGCTGTTCACCGCTGATATCCTGCAATCCAACCCTTTTAAAGCTTAACGTGTAATCACATTACATTCCTATTTCATCGCCTGCCGTAAGCCTCTACAATTAGAGTGCGCGGCTCAATCGCCGCAGCAGGCTCGGGCCGCAACTGAAAAAAAACAAACAAAAAAAACCTCTCCGAAACGTGTGATGATATTTCTCAGCTGGAATTGTGTTTGGACGGAAAATAGACGGCAAAAAAAAAACAATCATTCTGCTGGTAACAGCTGCTGGGATTACGGCGCCTACTCAGATCTGTCAGTGGGGGGGGGGGCGTTGAATGACGAGTATCAGATGATGAAAACCCAAATTCTCTAATATTTGAGAAATGAGCGTAAACCAACACGCCGCCGCCGCCGCCATTCAGCGTGCAAATCAAGTCGCAGAGTGTAGATTCTGTTTTAATTCCTTCAAAGTCAAATTAGAGCTTATACCCGTTTAAACATCATTACTTTTCTTCACGGACCCTCACAGAGCAGCAGGAATAAAAAAAAAAAAAGCATATTTAGCCCTCTGTTTGCAGCCCCCCCACGTTTTAGGCCTTGTCCGATTGCAAAATAATCCATTCATCATTTGAAATAAAAACGTTTTCCGCAAATGTGCATAGTGTATATGCAGTAGTTTCCTGGTAGTTTCCTGAAAAGTGATGCTCTGCTCTTTAGAAAGGGACAAAAACATGAGAGCGTGTTTTTGCACAGGCAACGTTAAGGTGCGATGGGATCGGTCACAGTCGGGTTTTTGGGCGACAAAATGGGAAGAGCTGAACTCTCGCGTGGCGCCTTTGTTTATGCATGAACAGCAGGCAGGAACCTGGATCTGCTCCGGCTGCCACAAGTTTGGACTGAGAAAGGCTCCCGTAGTTGGCCGCCTGCCTCAGGGTGTGGTTTCTGTCGGGGGAGGGGCCCGAGTGACGTCATTAGAACTGCTGGTTAGCAATAAGGTAATTGGGAGTTCGCAGATTGGCCAGAAGAATCTTGCAGCATGCGGGAGCTTCAGTGCGCCTCTGCATTCAAAGAAGAAAATTTTGATCTTCCGTTGTTAGAGAGCAGTCTGATTAGCACAAGACAACTACCGCCGCCTACACTTATCATAATAATAACAACAGTAATAATAATAATAAACTCCCTGAAACAATATATTGAGATCAGACTCGCAGTGTGCGACACAAAACAAATAAATAAGAAAGAAGGAAAAGAAACGAAACAAAAAAAAAAAACCCATCCTGGAAGGCTCATCAATCATCTGGGAGGGGGGGCCATCGCTCCCAGCCCTGCTCTGGTTTTGTCACTGACGAAAAATGGCTTTCCATGGAAAAATGAGCGAGATCGCGTGCACACGCACGCGCGCGCGCACGCACGCACACACACACACACGCACACAGCGCGGCCCCGTATTGATTTTTTACGGCGGATGGCGGGGCTGCTGGGTAGCGGAGGCAATGCTCTCAGAGCAGATGTCTAATGGTGTTTAGAGACTCTCCACTTTATCAAGCCGGGCCAGCACTGACAGTTAGATGCTGGAGGGCAATTAAAATTAAAGCCTGCCTGATTAGAATATCATATTCATCTGGATGGTAATTACTATGTCTGGCTCCGTATAAATAATTAATTATGCAAAACCCATGCAGCTGCCACTGGCTAGAGTTAACTGACTTTCTGTCAACGTCTCGCAGTTCGAGAAAGGATAAAGAGATTTGGGAAATAAGCTCTTTAGCCGCTATCTGGGAGCCCGCTGGGGCGCGGCACGCGGCGCCCACTGAAACAGTGGCGGCCTGCCCTCTTGCGTGCAGGTGGCACCACCGAGGGAGAGCGGGGTTCCTTAATCTGGGCTGAAAACACTCTCTCTGAGGACGTCCTGCGAGGCGTCCACTCCGACACCCGACACTCCGACACTCGCCTGGTGCGCCGCAGCCACGCCTCCAAATTATTTGGATTTTGCTCGATCTTTTTTTTTTTCCTCTTCACAATGTAAATGTTTTTCTTTCAGGTTTATTTCCCTTCCGCTGCTCAGACAAACAGTCATGGGAGAGGCGCTAATTAGCCCGCGTCAGTAATTAGCCTGCACTTCCTGCCTGTTGTCGGAATGGATTGACGTTTGATGGCATCTCTTCCTCCGGGCGCATCTGATTGGTGCCTTTGTGCTCGTTAAACCGTCTCCCGTGACCTGATTTGAATATGGATTCCACGCATTTGTTCATCTGTATTTTTTTCCATGGAACGAAATCTGAAATTTCATTCAAAAAGTCCTTTCCGCTCTAAATAATGAAAAACTGCAAAACAACTCTTTCTGTCTGCAATTTTAACAAACTGAATTAAGTTAATTCTGTCTTTTAGATAATTGCAATTTTTACAGTTGTTGTTATTTTTTCTTCTATACAAGACACAAACATTTATTCTAGCCGAGGGCCATGTTTCAGTGGTTCTGCTGATGCACTAATGTTGATCTGAAATTATTGACCCAACAGAAGAAAAAACTATAAAATGAAGAATTTGTTAACTTTGCTCAAACAAATCAAGTGAAAACAAGCGCAGAACAAACCGCAGCAAACCATCATCATCATCCTGATCTATGTGGATTCAGGACGTGTTCCATTTATATCACTGTTCTAATACGCGTTTCAATATCTTCATTTGGAATAATTTAAATTTATGCTATTAACAGCTCACAAAATACCCTGGTGCAGCGCAACAAGGAAAACAAATAAAAGCAATAGAACATTTTTTTGTAGTGGACAATAAATTTGAGCTTGCGCTCTACCAACATGTTGGATATACTGGATTGATGACTTGTCTCATAGGTGTTGTGCTGCAAGCTGAGTGTAACATCGACAAGCACAGTATTTTTGAAGATATGACAAGAGACAAGGCATCTCAAATCTCTTTCAGCAGACTATATCTTTTCAGGCTGGTAGTTCTACAATATATATATATATTTAAGCAAAGGAGGATTTTTCAGAACTTTTCCCTCACAACTTCCCGGATCTCCAACTTTAAGGCTGAAGAGGATGCGGCTCCGCCATCCAGCCACCTCTTCAAAAACAACAAGGTGAAATTGCCAGAGTGTCAGAGGAGATAATTAGAAACACCGGCGGAGGGAGGAGGTGCAGACCGGCCAGCGGCGAGACGAGACAAGAGCCGCGCGACACCCAAAGCATTCTTTTTCTTATTAAAATTTCTCATCACGCAAATATAAACAATTAGGCGACTGTTTAATAAGTGAAACTGAAATCGTGTACCCGGTGTACACTTCATTACGGTGACCTTCTCTCAAAGACATCCATAGCTCGCAAATTAGCTTCATGCTGTTAAGGACGTTAATATGGTAATCAAATGCGGAAGGTTATATAAGCAGCGAAGGTTATTCCATTTCACGTGGAAGAGTGTGGGAAGGCAAATTGAAAGCAGCGAGAGGACGTCGAGATCATCCGTCGGCTCCACCTCGCCCTCGCCCTCCTCCCGCCGTTCCACAAAGCACTTGAGCAAAGTCCCGACGCCGGGTCCGAAAAGAGAGCAGGGGGTGAAGGCTCTTCACCAGGCAGAAATCATGCGGTGGAAGCGTGCGGGCTACTTTGGAAAAGTTCCCTCGAACGTGATTCTTTCTGGTGGGAGCCTGCCGCATTATCCCCGAACCCACAAGTACACCTCAGGGACCCCGGAGAAAAGCTTCGAAAAACAGCCCACAGCGCCGGCATAGGCGGCTTTCTCACACAGCAGCGGCAACTCCATTAACAATTCAAGGGAGGATGCAAAAAAATAGAAAAAAAAAATCAAATAAACATTCGCACAAGTAAGAGTCGCAGAGTAGATTTTTCCATATACATGCATCCAGGCACTGTTGTTTTACTAATGTTATTATTGATTTAGGCTTCCAATGACCACTGGGATGAAGCAGCTAATTACGTCTAGCGATGTTTTACTTGATGTATGCATGTTTTTTTCTTCCCTCCCCTCCCCTTGTTAGCCCGGAGGACTTTTGTGTTGCGAGATGACGCGCATTCTTTGATAATCTTTTCACAGTTGGTGGTTTGGTGATTATGGAGATCTCAAGGCTGAAGCTGTGGGATAGAAGCTCCAAATAGGCATCGTCCTGCCGCTGTGGAATTGCTGAAAGTGCCCGCAGTGGCTTGTGTCAGGGGGAAATATAAATAAATAATCTGCATATAAGCTGATGTGAAGATCCTCGCTTTAATGGTAAGTTTGCTAAAGTTGACGCCGGCTGTTGAAAGCACAGGCACAATTTCACGTCAGCTAAAAACAAGAACACTGAAGAATTATGAAATTCATAACAAGACAGGATAGGTGACAGACTGGATTTTGATGTGCTCCAAATACTAATAAACAGGCCGTTTGTGATAAAGGACATCACATAATTATGCCATATTACCATAATTACAGTTTACCAATGAGCTCCCCCGGAATAACAAAAGTCCATCCAGTGCTTCTTTTCCCTGTTGTTGCTTTTCAGAAAGCGTGCACCAAAACACAGATCTAGAAATCAGCACTCTGTGATGTCACAAAGGGCAAAGACAACTCAGCAACATTACTGAGAAGGGCCCTGAAAAGCAGTTTTTTCCTCCCTCTGATAACTCTGAAGAAAGTATCGGCCATCGCAGTTGCTTTTGCAACAAGAGGCTATAAACAGAGGGCTAAAGATGCATCTTTCTGGTGATCTACGGAGTCATTTTTTTTTAACATTCATCAGTTGCTGAAAGAGTCAAAACTAGGAACTTGGAATTCCATTTCCCAAGTTAAAAAATATGCGATTTAGTTTGGGAAAAAAAATATAATAAGAGAATAGTAGAACGTGCTTGCATGAGATGGAACAGGATGGCAGACTGCACCAGAGCCAAAGGTTTCATGCCGGGGTAAACAGACATCTGCACCCAAACTACCCGCCACGAAAAAAAAGAGAGAGAGAGAGAGAAAAAAAATCAGTCAATATTGTCTCTGCTGCGCTCTCAATTCTAATGTAAAACAGCCCCCACACCCCCCCCACCCCGGATGGTGGCCCTGCATCTCCATCCTGGCCCTCTGCAAACACTTCTGGAGGGGCACCTGGCGTTGCTGGCACGCCTGGACCTCGTGGCGGGGTTGGGGGGTGGAGGGGGTGAGGTTTTACTTGGCTCCGACTCTAAGCTTCTGTTTGCAAGGTCACAGCTGCCTCGTCGGTGGCTCCCACTGCCACGTCTGGCACCCGACTCGGGGCGCACGTCCTCCGCACGCCACCGCTGCTGCCGCCGCCGTCCCAGACTTCCTTGCAAAAGGCAGACGCACCGTCAAAACCTGCTCGTCAGCGAGGGAGCGGGGGGGCGCTGTGGGTGGAGAGGGGGGATTACAAGCAAAGGTCCCGCCGCACCTTCCGTATCAGAGAGACGGGCGCATTTTGAAGCCTGGATGTGCTCACCTGCTGCACGGCAAACAGATTTTCCGGGCCGAACAAACCGCCGTCTGATCCGGACGTTTGGCTTCTGCGAGGCGCAGACACACAGCGACGGCAACACGCAAAGCGATAATACGGTGCATCTCGAACGCGACGCCCCGGAGTAAGATGAATGACAGGCTGTGTGAGCTTGCTTGTGAATGAAGTTCTCTCTGAGCTCGTCTCCCGGTATCGGCCCATTATCTGCGGGCTCGGCGCCGCACCTGCCGCGGGGTAGATACCGACTGGAAGGGGGAAGACTCGCGTGTGCGTGTTGTTGTTTGCGAGCCGCGCGGGGAAGCAGCCGGGAGGACCGTGGCTGCCGTCCACGGAGTGCTTCCACGTTCCTTTGACTGGGTGCTGAAAAGGCAGGATTCCAGGAAATGGGGGTCAGGGGTATTTGAAGACTCGGGAAAGAAAAGCGGAGGGGGGGAAAGTAAATCAAGACTGTTTCATGTAAGATACGAGATTTGCATTGGGCCCTTTCAAAACACGCCGCCGTGTTCGCGAAGTGACTGACAGCCGTAATGGGCCCCCGGTCGGCTCGCAGACAGGAGGCGGATGGGAATGGGAGGGGAGCCAAAATCTGGTTTGTCCCTCTGAAATGTGAGGCGAAGGAACGGCCCGTCTCTGTTTAGCAGAGCTCAGGAGGAGGAGGAAGAGGAGGGAAAAAGGAAGCTGCACCGGTAAGTAGCAAACAAAGGTCGGCAGCTGTTTTTAGTCGTGGGATTAAAGCTCATTTGAATTGCAGGAAATGAAGCAGGACTAACTGAAAGCTAGCGGGAAGAAAAACGGGACAATATGGTGAAAAAATAAGAATTTGGCAAACGTCACGAGACAGGTACTGGTGGAGTAAAAATTCATACATTAATCAACCACTCTAAAGTAATACTACTCCTGCAGCACTGCAGACCAGTAACAGGTGTCTAAAGGTAATAGGTGAAGCGCTCATGAGTCTAGACCAGTGTTTCTCAAAGTGGGGGGCGCAGAGTCACGTCTAGGGGGGGCGCGAAACACCGGGCGGGAGGAAGACGGGGCGCCCGGGGGAACTAATGTTTTCACGTCGGAACTTTTTCCACGGCGGAACAATTAACAAAAAGTGTTCAGTAGGTTGTAGCGAGGAAAAATGCTGCTCAGGTACACAGGATTGACAAATATTTGACAGGGACGAAAAGAAGAATACAGGAGTCCGGCGGTGAAAAATTTTCTTCCTCCAAGGTGGGGCGTGACAGAGAAAGTTTGAGAATCACTGCCCTAATGCCATGCAAGTCTATGGGGTCAAAAGTCAACTTTGTCCTAGAGACATGGGACCACTTGCAGGTTCGTCGGGATCCCTCAAGACACAGCCACATCAAATTTGGGGCTTGTAGCCCATGAGGAACCCCGAAACCCTAACCCTAATTCCAGCAGTAACCCTAACCCTAACCCTAATTTCAGCCTGAACCCTAAGCCTAATGCCATGCAAGTCTATGGGGTGAAATTTCAACTTTGTCCTAGAGACATGGGGCCACTTGCTTTTTCATCAGGAGCCCCTAAGAAGCGCCCACGCCAAATTTGGGGCTTCTAGTAGTTGAGGAACCCCGAAACCCTAACCCTAATTTCAGCTAACCCTAACCCTAATTTCAGCCTTAACCCTAAACCTAATGCCATGCAAGTCTATGGGGTGAAATTTCAACTTTGTCCTAGAGTCATGGGGTCACTTGCTTTTTCATCAGGTGCCCCTAAGAAGCGCCCACGCCAAATTTGGGGCTTCTAGTAGTTGAGGAACCCCGGAACCCTAACCCTAACCCTAACCCTAATTCCAGCCTTATCGCTAACCCTAATGCCATGGGTCTATGGGGCCAAAAGTCAACTTTGTCCTAGAGACATGCGGCCACTTGCAGGTTCATCGGGATCCCTCAAGACACAGCCACGTCAAATTTGGGGCTTCTAGCCCATGAGGAACCCCGAAACCCTAACCCTAATTCCAGCAGTAACCCTAACCCTAACCCTAACCCTAATTCCAGTCTTATCGTGAACCCTAATGCCATGCAAGTCTATGGGGTCAAAAGTCAACTTTGTCCTAGAGACATGGGCCCACTTGCAGGTTCATCAGGATCCCTCAAGACACAGCCACGTCAAATTTGGGGCTTCTAGTATGAAAAACTTTCTTCCTCCAAGGTGGGGCGTGACAGAGAAAGTTCGAGAACCACTGGTCTAGACAGTGGCCAATAACGAAGAGACTGTGGTCACTCAACAGAGGGTTAAACGAAGGGGACTTGTTTGTCCTTTTCTTGTCCAGGTGCCATTTCCTCCTCCTTCCTCCTCATCTATGACACTCTTAGGGCGTCAACTACTTTTATTGGCCGCATCTCAGAAGGAGGGTCCAGAAGAAGCCAACCAGAGGGGTTAAGTCTAAACCATGACCCCCTCCTTCTTGGTTCAACTGGGCCAAACAACGGGAATCCATACACATGATTGCTTGTTTTTTCAATATTGAACCTTTCTAGACTTTAGTACTTTTGTACAATAACTTCTTGGACAAACCAACACACCACAGTACACTTTTCTCCCACATGGCCATGTTTTTGAAATTGTTCCCAGATTCTCTAAATTCAAAATTGTCACAAGCTCCAAATTTTTACCGCTGCTGAAAAAGCCAAAGCAGTGCCTATCAGTGGTGGAGGATGGTGGGTCTTTGCATTTCTCTCACACGACCTTCCCTTTGTGCGTTGACGCAAACGCACACTGCACTGTTCATGCAGGCAACACACAAACACACACACACACACACAACGGAAACTTTGACGCCCAGTAAGCAGTCGACTGTGACCACCGCTGCCGCCGCTCTGCCCGCGTGCTGTTGATTCCAATTACACCATGAGCGACATGTTTGAGCCGTGCATCTGCAAACAGCCCCCCATTGTTGTAATCTGACGCCCGCCGAGCAGGGTGTTTTTGTCGGTAAGGGGAAAAAAAAAACAAAAAACCAAACAAACCCGGGAGTGTTCAATTTCCAGCTTTCCGGCAAACGCGAGTGTTCCATCACCGAAACTCTGCGAGGTGTTGCGGACGGGGGGGAAAAATGAAACGGCGCACAGGTCTGCTAATTGAAACGGTCACGCTCCCTAGTTTCCATTAGGTAGTAATTGGCATATCTATTTAGGGGACGTACACATTTGGCGGGAAATGGTAGCTGAGCTGTAAATGACGTATGAAAGCGGCATGGTCGTAGTCGGAGCTCGCTGAGCCGTCGGTTGGGAGCGGCGTGAAATAAATATGACTAAATATCTGCCACCTGACAAAAAAGCCCAGACGGCAGAGTGGAAACAGGGAGCTGTCGGACCTTCTCCGCTGCACGAACCGGCACGTCCGTGCCTTTTCTGAGTAAGTCTGGCAAAGAAAAAAGAATGAAAGGTGGAGGCCAAATATGCCCAGGTACCGCTATTGCGTTTGCCGACTCAGTTTTTCCCAAAAACACAGAATGTTTCAAAGTTCCGGCTCAGCCTGGTGGATTCGACTCTATGATCCGTGGTTGTCTGTCGCCTCGGTTCCACTTAAACGCATTTGCTGTCACTCCCAACGAACCCAAACTCTCCGGAGGGCCCTTTGCTCATTCTCCCACGAGACTCCCCGCGAGCGCACACCTGACGCTGCTAGTTTTCTAATGGCCGGGAAGGCCCAGTGGAGCCGGGTGTGTGATGCCACCCTGGACCATCTGCTGTTATTATGCAGTGGCGCTCTTGGACAGAGAAGGCGTCTACGGGACGTGGTTGAGCTGAGAGATCGTGAAATCCGAGATGTAAAGTCTTCAAGGAGCATACTTGATGAAGCCTGAATTATGCTGCATTTGACCAGCAGGGGGTCAGTGGATCCGCATGAGAAATGACACACTGTCGACATTTCAGGCCGTGTGTGAAGACTTAGAAGGAAGCAGACGATTTTAATCTTATTGCCCGTTGTTGCCATTGTGATTCAGGGCTGCGCTCTGTTTCTCCATGTCTTTAATGTCCAGTATCATGCAGGCACAGAAACACACAACTGAAGTTGATCTCACTCTTGCAGAGAGCCGCAAACACAAATACACTAAAAAGGGAACAAGGGTAATGCAAACACATCCATCTTGCCAAACTCCAACAATGTTTTAAACAGGCAGGTTATGATGACATAACTAGGAAGTTTCCTCAGTGTGAAGCGTATGCGTGAGACAATCTGCCCCCCAGAAACAAAAAGGGAAAAAAAGGAGACCAGGGAGAAGAAAAAAAGGATAATATATGACACTGACGGCTTTCCCTGGGGGACAACAAGTTTTCCGGCTCTGGCAAACACCCAGAGGAATAGAGGCTGGCCATGAACACCTGGCTAATGTCGTCCCGCGCAGAATTAGGAAGACTTAAGCAATGGAAAATCAGATGTGGCCCATTTGAAAGTGATCCATCCAATCATGAGCGTTGCCTCCTCTTGTAAATGCTTCTTGTGAGCTCTTTACAAGATGGACCTGTGACATAAATAGAGCAGAATCAGCAAATGTGGCTGAAAGCGGTTGAAATTAGAGAAGAAAAAATCTCCCTCGTGGGAGGCGTCTTTTCACCTCGGCGGGAGCTGTTTCGCTTGTCGCGAATTTAAAAATACGACGAAACTGAGCTTCAAAAGCAGCTCTTTAAAAAGTCACGGGAGATTTGAAAAGATTCAGGTAAACAAACGGCCTTGTGGGTAATCCTGTCATCCTCTGCGAGGGCTGTAGCAGCGCTTCGGCCGTCTATTCTTTAGCGTTCACGACGACAGCGTGAGCGCGGTATGTGATTAAAAAAAAAAGAAATACGGGTGTTTGCTTAAAAAAACAAAACAAAAAAAGACGCGGTGCAGGTTAGAGGTGTGTGTGATGACAGCTCGACACAGCACACGGCTCCGCGAATCCAAAATAAGCAACGCCCACGCCGAAAATAGCCGAAAACGCCCGTCCTTGCGCCTTAATTGTTTACATAATTTGGCAGACTTGAGCCTTTTTTTCTTTGAGCCGCCATACCGCCACTGCCTAAGACCCCCATTGTGTTCGCCGGGTGTACCATTCTCTCCCCCTACACCCCCTACACCCCCCACACCCCCGTCCTTTTTCCTCACATGTGGAGGCAGCTATCTGAGGCGTCCACGCCGCTGGATTATCCCGCTAACCACCAATCCTTTTGCAACAGTTGAGGGGATGAGAGCGCCTGTTGGATCACCTCCAGGGCCTGCTGGTGCCTCTTCTTCTTCTCCTTCCTCAGGCCTTCCTGGCTAGCTGCAGGCTGCTACCCCAGCTCCTCCCTCCCATTCGCTCATCCACTTTGTGCCGTCTTTCAGTCCAGGCCGCACCCCAGCAGCGACTGGCACGGAAGCACAAGACGACGATTCTTGCCTTTACTTTGGGTCTGTTTTTCTCTCGTTAGCGTTCGCTCGCACCTGTTGAAAGGAACTTGAAAGCAGCGCAGTTGGCGGGACTTTGTGCCGCGCCAAGGAGTCTCGTGCCGGGACGCGAGAGACACGGTTTCAATTATTACGCGTGCGTTAAGCGCAAACGGCGACGTGCGTGCGTGAGAGATGGTTGTCGCTTTGACACGGAGAAACACTCCCACGCACGTCCTGCGGACGTTCACAAGTACTGCGGCTGCTCCCTCGCAACTGAACCACCCACGCAAAGCGTTCGCAACACATCCGAGGCTCCGCGAGGTCCGTCTCCATTCACCCGGGCAGGAGCGAGACTCCAGAACGTTCCGCGCACACGCGTGCACGGTGTGCTGGGACGAACAAAGACGAGGCACTCTTGTGCAATCGGCTCCTGGACTTTGAGTTTGGAACACTTTGCATGTAAATTAGTAGGGGGAAAAAAATGTGTGGCTGCGTCAACTGTAGGATTGGTTGGAGAACTGGAGTATTTTGTTGGTTCAATTTCATTTAGGCACCATTTAGCATCAAATTTGGGCTAAGTAGTAGTGATTTTTCTGGAAATAGTAATGTTTTTTTGAAAGAAGTAAATTTTTGGAAACTATACAAAAAATTTCTAAAATGACATCTGAATCTATAACTGCAATGACAAAACATTTTTTTTCCCGATACTATTCTTCAGTTAATGTGATTTATTCTTTGAACTTATTCTTGAGACGTGTCCCCTTTCATCGGGTTAGATTTGAACTATCACCCCTTGTGACTCAATTCCAAGGTCCAAGGGGTAGAAATAAAAAAACAGGTTAACAGCTCGTGGATACACCTTGGAAACATCCTCCGTGAGGAACTCCGGGTCAGAGGGTGTTTCGGGTCTTTGATCATCAGACACCTTCACCCGGGTGACCCACTCAGGGGTGATCAGCCCCTGACTTGTGTCTACAGAAACCCCCCTTCTCCTCCACAGCCATCTGGAGGCTTTTTTCAGCAGCCCAAACACACAGCACAAAAACATGCCTGAGACAAAAATGCAATACTGGATTTTTTACATTCAGGCTCTTGAAAATGAACTTGCAAGAAAAGGAGAGGATAGGGAGAGCAAGACGTGGTATCAATGTATTATTTTATTTTTTTTAAGGGTAAGATAACGCTCGTGTGCATGTTTCCTAAACCAAAACTCATTTAAAGCTTATTTATATGCACTCTTTTTTTTCTTTTTTTTAAGCAAGGACCTGAACGCCTCCACCTGACACAGTGGGAGCGGACAGATTGGCTCTTAATGGTTATCCGATACTATGCAGCAGTGTACCTATGTGTCGTTTAATAAGGTGAACTGACCTTTCATCGCGGTTATAAATCAATGACATTCTCCAACGCTGAAGCGCTGCATGCAAATGCATCATATTATCTTGCCTCGCACGCGCCCATGTAGAAGTACCTGTGCACGCACGCACACACACGGGCGCGCTCTCAACACAAACACAACAACAACAACAATAAAAGGCGGCATATTTCCAGGAAGTCATTTCTAAACATCCACGCATGTGTGTTTTCAAGGCCTAACATTTATACAAAAGCTTCTTGGCCTTTTCACGCAACGTAGCCTCATAAATAACATGGCGGCGCCACCGAGTGATGAAATAAAATCAAATCGTTTTCGCGTGGCCGCGGTGCAGTTTGGGGGCAAAATGGGGGGAGAAAAGAGAAAAAATAAAAAGGCGGCAGAACCACGTCGGTAAGTGGGGAGCAAAGTGGCAGAAATGGATGAAGTCAGATTGTGTTTGATTGCGGGTAAACGGCGGATGTTTGCATTCAGGGGCTTCTGACGCCGGCGCTTGAAAGGACCTGCTGGCCTTTTCATTACGTGATTACTGTTCCTCTGCCAAGGCAATAATGGCCGAGGTACAGTCCGGGGCTCCCGGTAATGAAGGCATTACCCGCCGCCCAACAGAAGAACGACGGCCGGCGTCCGGATTCCCTTCATTTACCTTTCAAATAATACTTCACCCGCAGCCCACAGCGGCGGCAATAACGGCAGCATCGGCGGCTAATGCCGTCCTCCGCGTCGGAGAAAACAATATAAAAACAATGTCTTTCTTATTGCTCTCTCCCGCTCCAACCTTTTTTCTTCACTTAAGTACAGCCCTGAAGCAAAACAGAGTGCTTCCATCGCAGACATAAAGTGGCGATGCTTCTTCTCCTCCTCCTCCTCCTCCTCCTGCTGCTCCTGTTGCTGTTCATTCTCCAAATCGCAATTTATTTTTGCATCATCAACACAAAAGGGAGGCGGGTGGGGAGGTGGGAGGTGGGTTGGGGGGTGGGGAGGGGGCGATAAACACGCACCGTGTGCCTGGACACACTTCCCCCTTGACGGGCCCTGCTGCCACGGGCCCAGATAGAAACATAGACACACTCACACAGCTGTGTGTGTGTGTGTGTGTGTGTGTGTGTGCCTGGTTGGGTATTTGGGATACTTTCCCTGCCTTTCTAATAAGCCACCGGCTTGATGCCACCGCTCTCCTGCACGGGAGGAGATAAGAACTGGCAGAGCGCTGGTTGGGGCTCCCATTGAAACCCAGTGTGCTGCTTAAGCCCTCTCACAGCCCCCAGCAGAACCTCCAATCGCACACGCACGCACACACGCACGCTATGCCACACTGTTGCACCTACACACACACACACACACACACACACACACACACAGACACACACGCGTGCAACAAAAGCAGCCTCCAATGAGGTAACGCTGTGATTACACATGCAAGAGCGCAGACGGCGCTCTGGGAATAACGGGGTGGAGGGAGCGAGCGCGGGAGAAAGGAGAGGTAGAAAATAACAAGTATAAAGTCCACCGAGACGCCGTCAGGAAAAAAAACGAAAAAAAAACACAATGCTCTGCTTGTTGTTTAAAAAGAGTGCGACTACTGAACTGAGAAATCTCCACTTCCATGTCTTCCCTCTCTTTTTTTCCTGCAGCCCTTTAAAAATTACCACACCAGCATCCCACCCTCATTTACAGCCCCCCCTCCTTTATTTATATAAATCTATTTTACATGCTTCAGCAACAGTCACAATTACTTTATTGAAGAGTGGAAACATTTTGATATATATATATTTTTTTGCAGGGAGCCATGGGAGGGAGGCTGATTTGCATATCAAACCTTGTTATTCCGGCCACGGGGGACTCCAGTTCTCTCCTTTAACCGTTTGAGATTAACCCCCAATGCAAATGGCGCAGATGCCAAACTCCAATAAATCAGCACTTGAGAGAGCCCGCATCTGCCGAGGCCATTGTTGTGAAGGCCCGAGCCGAGAACCCTTCCACAGCCCCAGTCGGCGGCTGATTGTGACGGGAAGAGAAACAAAAAAACCAAAAACCAAAAAAAAAGAAAAGAAAACCCGGCAGCTTATCCATCTGGGGGAGTGTTTTGTAAAAGGGAAAGACACGAGTCGGCCATTGTGTCAGGAGGAAAAGGCTGAAGTGCCATTTTGCTTTTGTGGAATATTCTATCGCCTCATTAGCACGTTTAGCGGTAAGCGACCATCAGCTGTCAGCCATAAAAATCAGCTGCCTCGGGGGCCTCTCTGTCACTCTGCTGTCTCTCCTCTCAGCACACTGTATTCATTTGCAAATACACTGGTAATAGACCAACAATGGGGCTCCTCCGAGCCGCTGACAAGGATGACTAAGAATCCTCCTTAACAGCCAAAATCTGAGACAAGCCCAATTAAAACAGATCTTTGAAGCTTTGGCCTGCAGATGAAACCAGACAAAAACTTGTTTGCACTTTTTTTTTTTTTTCATTAAATGTCCTGTCGGATTTATAGACAACACACGCACTCGTTCAACTGCATGTTTCCACGGACAACAGGTTGCGTAGGGAAACCGCGGTGTTGAATCCCAGCAGGTGGTGCACAAATCCGGCAGGTGAAGCCACACAGCAAACACAGCACACCACAGAGCTCTTTCAATTGGTTAATGCAGTGAAGCCAGCATCAAAGGTCGTAACTGCAGGGGGCGCTCAAAGGGGATCGGAACGGGTTGGAAGCAGCATAGAAAGTAATTGTTTGTGATAATCTGCCTAAATATCATCTCGGCCAAACCATGGTTGCGGCTCCGCCTCTTTTTCCTCAAAGGATGCTGATTGGTCTGGTGAAACCCTGACAAGTAAGCTGTTCAAAGGTGGAGTTGTGAGACTCGATAATCCCATCGCTCTGAAGTTGTACCAGCAAATGATGGCAGCAAATGATGGCAAATGATCTTCCATACAAGTCTGCAATAGTGCTCTGTGATTGGTTGACGTCACAAACAAGGGCTGTTTAAAAGATGGATCCACTTGGGTAATAGGTGTAGTAACAGCACTGCTTAATGCAGGCACAAAAAAGTTCTTCCCCCAGTTTATCTTTGTAAAAAACACTGTGAAGTACATTTCGTTGTTTGCAGTTCACGCTAAAAGAATAAGAGCAGCAGGCCACCGCCACCCACCCCTCCACCACCACCAACCCCCCCACTTGGATGGATTACAAAGTGAGAAGCGATGCAGCCGGATGATAAATCAGCCGCGGCGGAGTGTGGGAACGCCAGTGTTTTCCGCCGGTCAGGACAGTATATTATCCCTAAATGTGAGTGTAAATGAGACAAGTAGGGGCAGTTTCTTTCCTCCCCGCCGCTACTCGATCCCTCAGCGCAGTAGCTGCATTGATAGCGACACGTTTGCACAGCGGAGAGGTAAAGAGCTCGTTTGCCGTGCCGGCTGCGGTCACGGTGGACTGGACCTGGGCCGGATCCAAACTACCGTCGTGCAGCGTTCGGGCGGGGCAGTGTTAAGTTCTTCCAGATGTTCGGGCTGTTTCGGGCCAAGCGTAACGTGGAAGGCCGCTGAGTGTAGAGAGGCTGTTGCACTCGTACGGAGCCTTGAAAAAAACATATTAAACTGCGTCCGGAAAAGAAGAAGTCAACTGGACAAAGGTATTAATGTGATTTAGAAAAGCTACTTAAGCTGGATGTTTAAGGACCTGAGCTAATAACGCTGCTAAAGTGTGTTTTTTTTTTAGTGATTTAAGCAGTACCGAGTGTATTAGTGCATTTCCATGAAGCCATTTAATGAACATAGGGAAGAACACATACATACATGTTACTTTTATATTTTTATAATTTGCAAACGGCCACTTCTCCTTAGATATTCGCTCGCGAGCTAACATGGAATTGCATGTAATTTCATTGTTTTTCTCAGCTCGCCCACGGGCAACAAAGCACATGTTTACTTCCCCGCACGAGGTCGAGCGAAACAGCCAGGGATCGGCGGAAGGCACAGACGAGCGCCTCGTGCTGAGAGGGAGAGAAGAATGGTAAGAGATCCCGCGGAGCGAGCATATCCCCACACTGCGTGCAGTCAGATGAAACGAGCCTTCTTGAACCTGCATGTTTACTCCAAAGTTCTCGCTCGGAGTAACACGTGTTTGCCTGCGCGGCCTCGCACTTGGCAGCCGACCGTTTTTGGTTTTTTTTAAAGGGCGGCGCTGATAGCCTAAAAAGCAGGGAAAATCCCTCTCAGGAATTCCCCTAATACCACAACCTACTAGAAGGAAGTGGTGGTGGTGGTGGTGGTGGGGGTATGAGGGGGGTTAGTGGATGAGTGTGAGGAGAGCAGCAACAGGAAGAGAGCTGCCTGGAGAAAACCTCCAAGGGAAATGCACGGAGTAGAAGTAGCAGAAGAAGAAGAAGAAGCAGAAGAAGAATCAGGAGGAAGAAATGAGACAGATTTGGAGGATTTTGTAACCCGGGCCCCGGCTGTCAACACCATCAGGTCTCAGAGCAGAAAACCTGAGCAACGAGATGGAGCTGTCTGAATGAGAGGCAGACAACAACAACAACTTTTCAGGGGTTGCAATATGGAGCGGAGAGAGACTTGGCAGCTGGGGTTTAATGTCTTTAGATGGGGAATAAGCTCCAGCGGGTGCAGAGGAAAAAAGCTTGTAAACATCGATAGCATGTCTTCTGATTCCGTCAACGCCTCTGATATCAAGAAATGCTCCCATACGGGCTTTCGCGTCATTATTTTTTCATCCCAGCCTCCAGTGGAGCAGCTTCTCAGAGTTGATCATTAAAAAAAAAAAAAGCAGATCTTAAAAAACCCCCAGCATATTTAGCATTTTAGTTTCAAGTCTAAAGCTAGCACTTTTAGCTACCTGCTGCTAAAATTATACTGAGCTATTTGAAAAGAGGGTGAAAACAGAGAGGGGAAAAAAACTCCAGGTCAAACTCAAAATCATTTTTTTGGTGGATCGATCACAAGGAGCTGATTAACGTTAAAGGATTTTTTTTTTCACTCTCTGAAAAGTGGACCAAGCGACAGGAGTAAAGGGTGAATTATGGCTCTCTGGCATATTGTCGTTAGAAATCGTTAGCAAAGTGAGCCGGGCATAAAATGGGACCGCGAGACAGGAAAAAAAGACAATTCAATTGCAAATGAAAGCGCTAAAGAAAAAGAACGACGGGGCTCTGGCGTCAAAAAAGGATCCTAACGATTTCCAGGGACGTCCGCACGTATGGCTTTTTAATTGAGTGTCATTACTTCCAGAAAGCATGACTCAAAAAAAAAAAAAAAAAAAACGAGCGTTGAAGCATATGGGGGGCGATCTGCTCCACCGTACCCACTGCGTCTACATGATGATGAGAGCCTTTCATCGCTCTCTGATGTGAAAGAGGCCACTCTCCAGTCTGTGTGTTTGTGTTACGCCGAGGCTTCCAAAGTCAAACTGCAAGTGCGACCTCGAAGCGGCGCTAACAGCTCCCCGGTTAGGGAACTGATTTGTTGCTCTGGGCTTTTCTTCGTATTTTCCTTTCTTTCAAACTTTCCCCCGGCGCAGCGTGTTTTTAATTTAAAGATTTGAAGCCCGGTGCTCGATTGCGTCCCTCCCTGCAGTTTGCGGCCTCGGCCCCGCCGCCGGGGGCCTGCTGCCAGGGGCGAAGGGGGCGGGGTCAGCTCCCACCACCGCCGTCAGACTCCCGCAGGCTCTGAGAGGAGTCCCGAAAAACACTTGTGGGCTGGAGGACGAGGTTCCTGCGCTGGGAACATGAAATCATGCGGGCAGATTCTCCCCCTCATTTTTGCATAAGCAACCGGGCCGGAGTTAAAAATACACGCGCTGGAAATAAAGCAGCTGTTCCTGCAGAGTGTCCTCACGGCTGCTGACACAGCACGGCGGCGGCACCTTCACCCCGAGTTAACCGAGTTACATAAGCGTCATCTCCACGGACTCAAAGTACTCTTGTTGCATTTTCGTTGCGCGGAAAGGTCAATTAAATTTTCATGAACTTTTAGCTGCTTTAGCCTCTTTTCTTTTTTTTTTTTTTTGCTCCAAAGGAAAACTGAATATGGGCTCGAGCGACCGGTGCCCGCCAGTCAAGCAGTCAAGTCAGAGACACTCTGTGACTATCTGGGAGGAACTTTTGATCCCCGGCCACGTTTTATGACGGAGCCGTTAATGTTAGAGACAACATTAAAGCGGCTGAAGCAAATCCCTTCTCCATTTTTTTTTTTTAGATACACTCATCAAAAAATGAACTCTCCTCGTCAAATATTCTGCCCAGCTCAATTTCAGAGGATGAAGCAGCGGGACAGAGTGATTTAGCACAGCAGGATTCTCCTTTTATGCAAAGTTGAGACAAAGGGCAAGTCACCTGGACGGAAGGATAGTGGGAAAACTTCAGCACAAAAGTGTCTCAGGAGGGACATTTTGTCTTGATGTCTTCTTGCCAAAGGCAGTTTTGTTGTGTTGCCCATTTTCTTTTTGACGGACTCATGCTCGGAGTTTATATTTGCCATGTTTACTTCGAGATGAAACATTTCAGATCTTACATCCTCTACTGTGAAGATGGACTTCCAAACTCCGGAAGAACCGTGTTCCCAATTTTCAGCTGAATGCTTTTCACAACTTGTTTACTGTCTCCCTCAGTCGCCTTGTTGAACAGGAATGGTTAAATCTGTTAAGGTTGCCACCGCACCTTTGTATTTTTGTTGGCAATACGTGTTCAGTACTTTTTGTTTTTAATATTCAATAGTGTTTATACTGTCGTTACTGTTGGTTCTTCTGAGGAATCAGGAAGTTGCACTTGGAATCCAAGATTTACCCACTGGGGCAATAGAAGTGTATCGTATTGCATTAGATCTTATGGTAATGTATCACATACTGTTCTACTGAATCGTATCCTACATTGTGTCGCGCCATATCATAATGCAGTCTGACTGCATCATATCATATGGTGTCCTCTATCATATCATATTGTATCCTCACCGACTGTGTCACTGACTGTACCATGCTAAACTGTCCTGCACCGTACAGCACTGCATCATTTTGTACCTCATCCTGCCATATCCTAGCCTATCTTGTCGTATCAGATTGTATGCAGAGATCCTTGGAACGACACGAATACTTTGAATAAAGATGGACGGAAAAGCAAAAGGATTCAGAAGCACCAAAAACCTGCATGTCATTGTTTGGCCAGTAGGGGTCGCCAGAAATGGTTGCAATAAGACTAAAAATGGCTGGACCTGATGTCCCTGATGTCCATTTGTTTAAATTTCGAGTTGTGGGCATGACTACAGTCAAACTTACTCAAACCGATCAAACCAAACCCTGAAACCAACATCTCGGCATCAAAAACAAGTATCCACAAACCAAAAGTCAGTCAGTGGAATGACCCCAGTTTGAAAACGAGACTGTTCTCTGCGTACGAACTGACCCGAGCAGACTCTGAGCCTGAGCTCATTAACTGGTCGTTTTCACCGAGGCAGCGGAGGCCGATCAGGCAGCAGGCAGCAGGCAGCAGCTGGGCTCCTCACGGCTGCTTGTCCTGTGCATGTCCTCAACACTTCGCACTCTAACGCCTGTCCCCACCCAGCCCCGCCCCCCGCCCTGCACCCCTCCTTCACGGAGGCCCCCCCTTTTGGCCGTCATGCATATCAATGGTTTACGAGAGACGGAGGGGAGGGGACGAGGGATTGGGATGAAGAAGTGCAGAGGCAGAGAGGGGAGGATTGGCCGGTGCACTGAGGCCTGGGCAACAGTTGGAATCAATCAAGTCTGTGGGATTACTGCTCCACTGAGTTGTGATCAATAGATCCCCGACACTATCCCCTGCTTGGAAGGGGCCGGCCGGGTAAACGAGGAGCCCGAGAAAAAAAGCTGCGCCCCACCCACCTTTCCCTCATCTCATCCCACTTCAGTCCCCCCCCCCACTGCTCCCCTACACCTCCCGTCTTAGTCGCCAGCTCTTTGGTTTGGTTGGTCTCGGATAACGGCAAGAGGCAAAGAGGAAGAGCCTGTTGTTTTTTTCTCTCTTGGATAGTGAAGAGGGCAAAGACTCGTTCTTGGTCCACTGGTTTTTAACAATGCAGGGGGGAGGGGGGGGGGTTGTTGCATATTCAGCTGAGAGGAACATCTGCCCCATCTCCCCGGAGGCTTTTGTACCTCTTGGTGTTTTCATGTTTCGGGAAAAGGTGGAAAAAAAAAAAAAAAAGTTGCATTTTCTGGCATGTTTTTGCTCGCAGTGTTTGGGCAAAGCCGATCTAAATCTAATGTCTAATAAATAGGCTGACAAACTGGATATCCTGAGACGCAGGAACACTGGCTGTGTAATGTGATTTTGGTCTTGGGAAATGTCAGAAGTTTGACTTTAAGCCGTGAAAAGAACATGTTGTGACGTTCAGCCTGCGTCTTATCTGATGAAGCTTCCAGCTGATTAAATTAACAGTCGGTGCCACTTACACTGAATTTCCCCATATGTCATCTGTCTCTGCGAGCTCATTTGTCCTCCACTATTGCCGGCTTTTGTGCGTGCACTCCCCTGCACGACCAGCAGATGGCACTCCTGCTATCCTGTTTCAGCGGTTGCAAAGCCTGCACGCCTGCAGGCTGAGGTTTGGACTGTTCAGGGTTTAACTATGTGTAAAAGTACCCCAGTTTTTTTTTGTATTTTAAATGGCTGGCGGCTGAGTGAGGAAGAGGGGGAGGAAGGGGAGGAAGGGGAGGAGGAGGAGGGCGGGCGCAAAGAGACACACAGCCCAAATAACAGGTTCCCTGGCTGAGAGCCAATAAAACTCACAAATGCTCACACGTGCTGCAACATAACAATAAAGCAACACTATTCGTGCGTTAATAGGCAATCTGTGTGGCTATGAACATTTAGTCTGATAACCTTTACTGCCGTGTAAATGATGTCACAGGGACGCCGCTGTCAATAAATTATGCGGCTGTCTTTGACAGGACTCGTCAATGATCCACCCCCTTTTTTTTCTTCTTCTTTTTTTTTTTCTAACAATGTGCCTGACTCAACTCCTCCCACCAGTTGTAAAATAAGCCAAATACTTTAGTGTGCCCAAAGGGTGGGGGGAAGTGGGTTGTGGTTGGCAGGTATAATATGGTTACACATCAAACAAGCCAATGCACAATGTCCACGCACGGGAGAAATTCTTTCACGAGTGATGTCATTTTTTTTCTGAGAGAGGGAAAAAAAAATGCTCCTGTTTAACACGCGCACTCATAAGTACGACAGGGGCTCAATTTAGTGAAACAACAGAGGCTTTTTTAACCCGACGCACCGGGCTGAGCGCGCTCTAAATCTTACGAAACGATCACAAGCAGCCACCTGGTCGAGAGCCCACAGGAGGTGTTTGAAAAAGCGCAGCAGAGTTTGGAGGTTGACCGGGGAGAACAAACAACGCGAGCTAGCTAGGGCTGGCTAGCTCAGGCCTTTTTACCGCAGAGAAATTAGCCGCTGTGGCTAGCCCCTCTGAGTTCTTGACGCAACTCCTGCCAACGTCAGTTGACGCTGAAACACACAGAACCCTCCGCGCCAACCACCACCACCACCACAACCACAACCACCCACCACCCTTTAATGTGAAAACACCATCCACTTTGGATGAATCTGCCAGTGTAGCCGCATCGACGCTAATCTCTTTAGCGCCAGCGATTGTTTACAACGCTCAGTCGCTTCTTCTCCGTCCTCATCTACTATTTTCAGAATGGCTTAAAAGCAGCCTTTTGTCGCTTCTGACACAAGTTAAAGGCCCAGCGCGTGGGCGTCTGATGCTGAGAACGCGGAACGTAAACAATGCTGGTTTTTAATCCCACTTCTTTCCCATTTGAGCTGGGACGTCGGGGGTAAAACAACAACCCCCAACACAACTAGTGTTGAAACATGGCGGCGCCTCTTTCCAAGCGGACCTGCACCTCGCGCAATCATAAATGCTCGTTATTAACAATCAGTAACAATAATCAGTATTTAATTGTAGCTTTATCAAGGGTAAAAATAGATTCATACCATCACATTCATTCTAATGTTACACACTGGACCTATAACCTGCTCACCCCTCTTCTTTATGCTTAAAGGAAGCTGATTGGTTATGAAATCCACAAAAATCTTCAAACCAACTGAAGCCCCAGTGGAGGTTGGCAAGATAGATAAAGCGAGTGTTCAGGGTTGAGATCTGAGCACTTCAGCTGCCATGCGAGGTTAGAGGCCAGCAGTCTGAGTGTTGTTTTTTTCTTCTCCTTTCCCAGAGCACACTGACCCAGCTCCAGACACGCAGAGCACGAGATGGAAGAAAGAGGCAAAGGCATAACTTCATTACCGCAGTAATGAGCGGAGCGAAAGTCCAGCGTAGATACGGTGACCCTGGCGGCATAGCTTACCTGCAAACTTGTAGCAGTAATGCGTCTCGTCAGGTAATTAGTTATACATTAATACGCAGGGATGATCTGATCTCTCCCCCAATTAGGGAGCCGCGGCACTATGACTCATCAGGACTCCCTTTTATACTGTTAACTCAACCAGCGAGGTCATTATTTCAAGATGATTTAACGTTTTTGAGTTTTTTTAAAAAAATCTTCTTGCATGTAAAAAAATACATACGAGAGGCTTTAAAACTTAAAAAAAAAAAAGATTGCTTGGCATCAGCTTTTATGCAAACTGACACGCACACACGCACACGCACGCACACGCACGCGCGGCATAAATCCGAAGTGCTCCTGTTAGAAGATTACATCTTCTCCTCTCTCCTCAGGTGTTATCTCTAATGTCCTGCCTCGCACGCAGGCAGGCGGCATTTTACATCATCAGCACTTTCTGCCACAGAGTGCGCTTAGTGGCACTGATGAGAGGTGATGTAAACAGTTACCTCATTTGTGTGTGAGAAGTGCGGGCTTTGCCAAGTACCATATACACCCCCACCCCCCCGCCCCCCTCCTCACCTCCCCCCGGCTTCTGTTTTGTTTTGGTTTTGTTTTTTTTTTAAAGCTGGGATTAGACTGAAAGATGCTATAAGTGGAGACAGAAGAGTGAGAGGGCAAGAGCAAAAGGAGATTTGGCCATGTATTAGTTTGTGGGTATGTGTGTGTGTGTGTGTGTGTGGACTCTTTCTTTCAGCAGTGGCGGCCTGAGGCGGGATTTGTCTCATCAATAAGGGCTCGTGGGCCAGAGCCTGAAACTTGGCCAGAAATAGCTAATGAGAGTCTGCGCGCTATTAGCTAAGCCGAGACTTGGAACGCAGGCGCGCTCCTTCACTCGAGAGAAACAGCTCAACTTTTGCGAGAAAACTGCATTACGTGCAGGCTCGGCCGCTCTCCCAGCTCCTATTTCCCAAGATGAGCGTCCAATGAGAAGGTGTGCAAGATAACGGCTGGTGTGCTTATTGAATCAGTGAACAGCTGCTCTTACATCATCCAAGAGCTTTCGCTGTGAAAATGAATGGAATCAGTCGTCTTCTCTCATATTACTCTCTGAGCTGATGTAGACGTAGCTGCTATACATGCAATATGTTGTGAGTAGGCCAATTAACTGAGAGCATTGAGTACTGGCACTGGTGCTGGTGTTGATAGAGATGCACGTAGCTGTTTGAACTAATTAGTAGGCTGAAATTATTTGTTGAGAGCAGGTTTTACACACAATAAGAATGTAAGTAAGTAATAAGTAAGTCATTAATTCACCACTACCCTCTGTTTTTACACATTATGCAAAACTGAACAATCAATAGTAGTAGCAGAGTGCTGTAATCTCTACTCAACTTTACTGAGAGAAAAAAAGCTAAGGCAGCTCCTTGCGTTAAAAATGTATGCATTCTAATGTTTCTTTTATTTACATGATCAAAGCATCTCAGGGAGAAGCCCGGGGTGAAAGGTCATCGCCCAGAGGCCTGAGGCAGCGGCGGCGGTAGCGAACAAACCGAACGCGGCATCAATCGCTCGCATAAAATCAAATGTCTGCAGAGAGATGCACGACATCCCGTGAATTTCAATGCGTGGAAAATAAAAAATTGACGCTTTACGTTTACGCCGTCAAACCTTGATGGAAACGCTTGGACTGAAGAATGCAGCCGTCCAGTGTGAGTCAGTGTGTGTCTCGTCTTTACCGGTAAGGTAAATGTGATGTGATGTCTGTTTTCCATGCATGCGTTGCCTTGCGCACTCTTCAAACGCCAAACACAAAAGTTGACTCAAGATTTTGTTGTTTTTTAACTTATTAGATAAATTTCAAGCAGGGAGGTAGAAAGCGAAACGCCGGCACCCTCTCGGCGATGCTCCCTCGCCCACACACACACACACACACACACACTCAGCCACACACACGCTTTAACTGAGACCACACAGCCTCCATATCGAGGCTTCTTTCATCTGCCCCTATCGACTACTGTTACATCCTGTGGCTTGATTGGACCGCAGCAGACAACATCGCCTGTATTCCTCGCTCCCGCTCCTCCAGCTCCTCCCCCACTTCACCCTCTCCCCCTCTCCCCCGCTCCTCAACCCCCTTGTGTTTGCCTTTCATTAGCTTTCATCTCCCCGGCTTATTGAACCCCCGACCACTGGCATCAAAGTGTGATGCTTTTGATGGTGCGGCCGCTCCTCGACATAAATCCATATTTGCCCCCTTCCCTTAACGCATTTCCATGCTAACAAATGATTCCGCGGCGCGCTGCCATTCTCGGGGCGTAATAAGGCGCCGCGTCTCTGTTGGCGTCAGGCTGATTTGTTTCTCGGCGCCCCGTCGGCCCCTCTGCGGCGGGCGGGAGGGAGAAACAAACCTGAAGTGCTCCCTAATAAGTTCACTTTCTGAACAGGGGCGGAGGGGGACGGGCGCGTGTTTACGCGTCTCAGACGCGCGTCTACGTTCAAGTGAGCTCAACGGGGGGAAAACCTCCTTGTGCGTCCGCCGGCTCAGCGTGTTTGCTTTGAAGCGCCGCCTCCTCCTCATCAAGGTGAGCTCCAGCTGTAAACACGGCTCCCCTCGGCCTCCAGCCGGCATCGACATTGGAGGATGTGATGCTATGGAAACGACTGGGCGCCCGAGGACTCAGACAACAAAGTCCACTGCAGCGTGATTACGACGCTGGAGAGTCAAAGGTGTTGTGTTTGTTACAGTCCAGGAGACTCCAGCATTTTGTCTGTTGATTCGTTTCCTCCTCTCTGATTTATTTAGAAAACTAAAAATCATGATTTCACTCAACCTTTGCAAACTTTGTCATTTGGTTCTTCTTTTTTTTTGGCCATTTGTAGCCATCACTCTAATTCTGGGTCTGTTCAAGCGAGCAGAGCACAAAGGCAAAGGCCAATTGGAACTGGAGTTCCCCTCTTCCTCCTGTCTTGCGTGATTGTAGTTGACATAATAAACATTTATCCATTAGGGAGTCAAGCAACTTAGTGAACGTTTGAAACTTTAATCTGTTTCACAAAATGAAAACCGCGAGCGCCGTGTTTACGTCAGTAGTTTTACTCTCTGCCAATCAGGTTCAGCAAAGACACACCACCCAACCCCCCACCAATAAAAGGAAAAAAAGCAAAGTAAAACTCAGCTTTGGCAGCCATCAATCAATAGCATCTATGCATTGAAATGTACATTCCACTGGACAGAGTATACAGGGGTTATTACAGCAGGATGAAACTCTGCTGGACTATAAAATCAGTAGCCTGCAGTGTTGGAGGCACTCGCTGCAAAGAGGTCACAGTGAAGTGGAGTTAGCAAACTTCCCACTTACTGTATATCAAGTATCGAAAAAGAAAAAAAAACACCGTGCAACTACAACTGCGACGACTTACTTTAGTTAAATAACTCGGAGACAAATGCGCGCAACTTGCTTCATCTGCAGGAAGTCTCGTCCTGTTTCCTTAATTTCCTGCTTTATCCACAATTCCGCTCGAGTACAATAAGAGGGGGAAAAAAAAGAAGAGAAGAAAAGACGCACTTCCTGCCTGCTCCAAAAACGTGCTTTTACGTGGTGAACAATCATTGAAGAAACGTTGGCTCGGAGTTGCATCACGCTATAGTAAAAACGTGGCTATGATTGTGCAGAGATTTGAAACATCAGCATCTTGTTGGGAAAGTTAGCAAGAAAAAAAAAAAAGAGGGAGAACCCTGTAGTGTTGATTGTTTTGGCTCCGTGTCGACAACGCAAGAAGTGCCGGGACATTTCCACCGCAGAGTCGGGACAAAAGTCGGATGTTAAAATGAATAACTTGCATTGCAAATGAGGGGGAAAAAAAAGGGGGAAAAAGCGAAGCCCCCCCCCCCATTTGAAGTTGGACCTTTTGTTGTCGACTCCAACTGTACTCTGTGTTTTTTCAACCCAGCAAGGGACCTTTTACACGTTTCAATGGGGAACTTGGCTTTGAATAATTCAGCAGACTAATCCTGGCTGCTGCTGCTGCTGCTGCTGCTGCTGCTGCAGCCTGGTGGTCCTGCTGTTCAGAGGTGCAGCCGGTCCGTGGTCAATACGCACAGAACTCACCCCGAGAGACAGTGTGTGGACACAGACTGTCACAGGCAGAGGAACCAGTCAGACCTGTACCGGGGTGGCACCTTGCATTACATTATTATTTTTTTACCACAGCATTGATGTTGATCGATTCCCCATGGACGGTTTCACAATGTGAGGTGTGGGGAATGAGGGATGTAGGGGGTACCAACATCATGGATGCATATTGTGGCCAAATAGTACAGTCACCAAAAAATTGCCATAAGAAACCATTTTGAGTTGAAATAAAAACATTATGAGTCAATAACCTACAAGTGCAGAAGGATGGAGCTGCTGGAAACTTGCCCAGGCAGAGTTCATTTATATATTTTTTTTATGGTGATGTAGTCATTGGCTGCAAAAAAGTTTTTGATCCGTAATTGTCGGCCCTGTGGAACCCCAAAACCATTGTGCAGATTAGAAAAAAAGCCACCAGGTCCTCTGTGGACATTGTGGTGCAGTTGTAAATGGGAGAAATTTCCATTTTAGGGGGAACTATCCCTTTAAGTGCTTAATCCACTTACATAGCACTGATGTCATGTTAGACCCTTGCCAGGACTGTTAAAACTTAGGTAGTCGGAAATAAAAAGGTTCACACTTTAGTTGGCGAGGCAAATCAATCAACGCAGACGCGAAGGATTTCAATATAAAACCCAGTGTACAGTGGCAGCAAACACTCCAATCACCTTGATGTATCACCGCTGAAAAACAACACAACAAGAGCAAATAATGCGCAAACACCTGACCGCGTCTGTGCAACGCAAACAATTTAATCTACTTTGCATGCGAAAAGGAAGTGTGACAACAGCAGCGGCCATACATCAAGTGATGCAGCGCGCACGCCGGCTAATTAAAGGGATTAATTGAGATGAATAATTACGAATCCAACTTTAATTGCCTTCTGCACGCAGCCTGCTTTACTGTTTGCCGGAGTTTGATTATCGTATAATCACATTGTTCCTTTCTAGTTGTCATTTACGACAGGTGTGCATTTTTCTGCTCCAGTACAATGATCGGCCTGCAGTGCCTCTCCGAAGACCGATCCTGTTGCGATGCTAATCGCGACGCTGGTACCGTAGATCCGACCGGCACGCTAACTTAAGAAAGGACCTTAGACGCAACACTTTTTGGAGGAAAAAAAGCTCTCCTCTCAAGCAGAAACAAAGGCAGAATAAAAAGACTTTTAAACACGTTTGTAATCACGCAAAGCAACCGAATTTAGCAAATATCTACAAATCTGAACATCTTTGTGAGATCTGATCTAAAGTGGTGCAAGTCCGTCTTTGGGCTGTGATGCAGCGGGGACAAGACGAGTAAAGAGACACAAAAATGGACCCAGACCGTTCACTGTCAGCGACGGTGCGACAACGTGACCGACGTGACGGTGAGTGACAGCGATGAGCTCGTCCTCCGACTCCTCAGCAGCGAAGAAAAAGATAAATGAAAAATGCGATTTTGGGGTCAGTGTTATTGTCTTGTTCAGAAGCTGATAACGCACGACATTTAAAACTATGACTTTTATCAGACTAAATTAATCATGATGTTGGGGAATTTATGAGTGTACTGCAGTTGGAGTTGTGTTAGCGAAGTCTGCTACATTAGCGTGTCGGGAAACAACAGGAGCGTCTTTGTTATGATTGTACGGAGAGCAGTAAAACAAACTATAAACTGTAAACGGTATAATGAAAGCTAATTCAGAGGCAATCTTGGGACTGATGTGGGTCGTGACTGACGTCGGGGCCCAGGATGATGGATCGCTGCGACCTGGAAGCCCCACACGAGTCAACAACACCGACAAACGCGCACACCGTCTTCGCAGGGAGCAAAACCCAGGAGGGGGACGCGACGACTCCAGTGTTCCTGGTTACGGCAGGCGAATATGCAAAAGCACGGCATAGCGCTACAGCCAGAGATCAAAGAGGAAGAGCACGGGGGCGTGCAAGTTAAGAGTCGGAACGAGGGCCCTTAGCAGTGCGCTGTTTAATTATTGAAACAAGAAACATCTCGGATACTTTAAAGAGACTCCAATAACGGCGCTGGAGAGGAGAGACACCCGCAGTGAGGACATAACAACAACAATAATAAAAAAATAAATTAAAAAAAATAAGCGCTTTATTCCATTTTTCACGCCGTCCAAGTCAGTTTGTGGAGGCGGCGAGACGGCAAGCGAGCCCCACCGTAACTTTATGAGCGCAAATTAAGACTGACGACGCAAAAAACTCTTCCCACGCGGGAAGCTTTCGCTCCTCCCGCCCGGCGATGGCCGGCAGCCACGGCGGCCGTCCGCCCGCCGCCATCCGCCGGTTATGACGCATTAAATATTTGATGGCGTCAGTGAGGAATTGGTCTAGCGCCACGTTGATATAACGTGCAATTTGTTTTCACTTTGGCGTGAAAATCTCGGCGCGCCATAAAAGCCCCACAGTTTTTATGTCCTCCGCATTAATCGGCTTTTCCCCCCTTTGTGGCTTTTTTAATGGAGTATTGTTTTGTCCCCCACTTGTTTATCTGTTCTTTCTTTCATTGCCCAGTCTTTATTTTAATTATTTGTGCTGCTGTTTGAAAAAAATGAATAAAATAAAAATCCCCCTCAATTTAATACTCCAAACACTCCTAATTGGAGAAGAAAACATTTTTTAACGTGCGAACCGGGAGCAATAAAAGCTCCTCGGTGGGAACCGGCCAGGGTTTCTGCTCTGGACCGGCGAGAGCTTCTTCGGGGCGGCGTCACCCGATTAGAATTGTCGCACAGTTCGGTAGACGGGAGCCGCTTTGAAAGGCCGAGGACTCCGAAAAAGCGGAGCGGAGCGCAGGGAAGGAGTGGTTGGGGGTAGGCTATTTAATCCGTGTCAGCTGAGGCCAAATTATTTATCACCCTGTGCAAACAAACACTCTCCTGGACAGCCTGTCGGGGGGGAGGGGGGAAGAGGAGAGGGGGCGTGGCGTGTGAGGTCCGCCAGGGCTGCGAGCGACGCTGCCGCCTGACCCCCATCACTCTTCCTCTTATCTCCCCTCTTCGGCCCCTCTGCTCATTACTCCTCACACACAGGCCGCGCCCCCCCCCCCCAACCCCACCCTCGCCCCCCCCGTACCTGGGGCCGCACGAGAGCGGCAAAGAGAAGTCTTCATTTTCTTCTGCTCTATTTTTTTCCTCTCTTTTAGCAGCATTTCCTCCCCCGATCAGGCGACGGTCCAGGGGGAGGTCGACCAAAAGAACCATTTGATTTGTTAAAAAAAACATTTTCGCTGGAAAGTCCAACGTTTGAAAGTGCATGCAGGGTAGATTTGCAACTCCATTTTCAGGTACACGGCATTCAACATGTTGAAGGTCTTATTATTTCAGCATTCAGTCTTTAGAAATAATGAAGTCAAGACCAGCGGCTGCAGCCCGTCTGCTACCTCTCTGTTCGGGAATACCAACGTCTTCCCAGGCTCGTGCTTCTGGCATCATCGCACATCAATCTTGTGCGAATTCCGTAATTACACCTCGGCCTCGCTGGTCTCAGGGATCCGCATCCAGCAGCAAAGCTCCGGCCTCAGACTTGATGTTTGGGTGTTTACGGTGGGATTTCTTTCTTCCTCGTTTTGTTTTGAGGTTGGTGGGCTAGAAGGGGGTTGAAGGGGAGGGGAGTCGGGGGTGTTCACCGCTCGCATCTGGACTCTGGGAAGCAGCCTGATCAGCCTCTCTCACCCACAGCCCCGGCAATCAATAAGCAGTCCCTGTAGCTGCCCCGAGCAAGCTGTTTGAAAAGTCAGAGTAGCATGAAATGGCCATTATTAAATTACTGGGACGGAGCCATTTAGAAGGCCATTGCATTAAGGGAGCAAGCTCTCCCAATTAGTGGATCAGCACATTAATAGCCCTGGATGAGAACACCATCTGATCAGAGATTAGACGCGCACACAATCTATTGACCTATTTCGCCGGGGCACTGAGAGCCACATGTAGCATTAGTAAAAAGTATAACGCAGACTCGCTCTGGGCTAATGAGAATAAACGATTGGATCGTCTCTTCTTTATCCATGATACATATTTACCAGAGCCGGATCACTTTGCTCCGGTCGAACGTTTTCTTTATCTTTCTTTTCTTTTCTTTTTTTCAGCTGAATCAAACCTCATCTATTTTCGCGCACTGGCTGCAGGGAGAGAGGGACTGCTGTAAGATCAACATTTTCATCCCTCGGAGGGGAGGGAGAAGAAACGTGAGCCACTCTCGTCTGGAAGAGCCGGAGCCTATAGTGGGTGTTTAAGATGGCACTTGAAGAGGCGCGGTGCTGTGAAGGGAGATAATTTTGCGACACGGCTCGTTGGGTAATAGAGTCACTCGGAGCTCGGTGACCCGCTTTGGCTTAGGTGTGTGGAAGGCAGCGGCTAAATCTGAAAGGAGAAAGAAAGGACGGAAAAAATGCAGATGGAAAGGCAACATGTGGAGCTCCATCGCACAGGGAGCGGGATTGCTTTCAGACTCGCAGTCTTCTCAAAACAGCCTCGGAACAGGATGAAACTTTCTTTCCATGCATCTGCATCCAGCTTTCCATCCCCCAGTTTTCACCTGCACTTCTCGGCATGGCGCTGGAGAGCAGCCATGAAGAGGCCTTACTTGATTTAGTCTTTGGCTCGTGCAGCAGGGAGTCAAATTATGGGGATGGAAATGTGTCGTCTGCAGAACTTGCGCCTAACTTTTTACGCAGATGACGCCTTGAACGCAGACAACGCTAGCTAAGCTGAAAAACTACACCACTAAATATAGTCCCAACATATCTCCTTCCATGTCCGTATTTACTTTCTTCAGATTCTATGTACTTTTATTTTGTACTTCTATGCATTTTATTCTACTTTACTGCGGTTGAACTGTGGAATTTGCTCCCTGCCTTAATTCAGATCTTCATCAGTGATTAAAGGGGTCCAATCAGAACTCTTAAACTTGTCTCTTTGCCTTACTGCCGTACCGCCTTTCTGGATGGGCTGGCTTTATCCATAGTTCATAGTTCATGTCCATAATAATGCATCAGCAGACCTTTTTTTGCTTTTGAAATGGTTAGCTAGCACAAGCCGCAAGGGGCTGGCCAATCACAAGGGAATGAGCCGTTCCAAGGCAGAACCTCGGGTGGAGCTTCTTCAGGCTGAGGGCTTCATAAGGCCTGAAACTAAAAAGGCAAACTAGGAGTGTTTTGACCAAACAAACCTTGTTAACTGTTGGAAGCAGACGGCTAAAACTCATTGGAATTGGAGAACCAGCACCATCAGCCACTGCAATGTCACCACCACAGCGACTTGTGAAGCTCTACCTTACCAGGACTTGCCGGGACGGATTCTTCCGTTACAGCTCCAGGTTGCTCTGGGCAGGTTTTATTTTTTTTCATTTTCTTTCTTTGAGTGATGTTTTTAATATGAATGATCCCCGCCCCTGCCCCCCCCCCCACCCCTGCGAGAGAACCCTGCTCGGGAAGGAAGCCCTTGTCTTTAAAGAGCACCTTGTTTGCTCCTAATTTTACAGCCGGTCAGGCAGGAGTACATCGACTAACCTGCAGGTCACGCCGACAGCTGGGAATTGGCATTCTTCTCCCAACCACCACCACCACCACCACCACCACCAGCAGCAGAGCTGTTGTGAACACACACACACACATGCACACACACTGAGCGCACGCAGGCAGGGGTTACGGTGCACCTGAACTAGCGGGGCTGCCAAGATCATTATTTCACTCCCATTCCAGGGCAGAATCCACCTCGAGCCACGTCTTTCTCCACACCAGCAACACTATCACACATCACTATCGACCAATCAAACCCTCTCCTCACCTTTCTACTTGTGTTTTGCTTTCTTAGTTCCCCTAAAGGCAGGAATGTTTCCAGCAGGCCATGGCAACTGTGCCTGTGTGTGTGTGTGTGTGTGTGTGTGTGTGTGTGTGTGTGTGCGCTTCTGCGTATTGATTACACTCTAACACTCACCCACACAGACACAGGCGCAGCTTGCAGTTTCACTTGTTAGCCCCTTGACCTTTCGGAATGTGAACTACTCACCATATAAGAGTTGCGGCGCGCTGATACGCCGAGCATATTATAGCGCGCATTAAGTTCTAATGCAGGGTTTCGTTTTGTCAAGCAGGAAGTTGGATTTTGCCTCATGGACGTTGCACATGAAATGCATTATTTATAGACTGTCTGTGTGTCGGCGTTCACTCGGTGAATGCATCCCAGAAAACTTTTCATGCTGTTGGAATAAGTTTTTTTTTTTTTCAGCAGTCAGGACTGAATCTTAGAAGAAGAAAAAAAAATCACTCGAGTCAAAGGCCACCTGCTGTCTTGATCGGACTGAAAAATCACCGCTGTCCTCAGATACCTCATTGCTCAAGTTATACAAATCGGTTTTTAAGAAGCAGTGGGATGACGCAACGTTGCGTCTGTTTCGGTTGCCGGCTCTCGCTTCTCTTAAACACCTCCAGCCTGGCTGCGATATCGACCAGGCGAGGTCATCGCAGGTCGACCGGAGCGTCTCGGGTCTCTGGTGACGAACCCCTCGTCGAGCCGGTTTGGAGCGGAAACAGAATCGACTCAACCGCTACCGACCGCAGGAAGGCACAGAAGAGACGGAACAACAATTTCAACAGCAGGTGCCTCCATTAGGTAGAATTTCAAAGGCAAATTCACACCAAGTGGCTTTGAAAAAAGAAGACGTTTGCATCAGGCGACGTGCTAACACTACTTGGCAGCTGGGGGGAAAAAAAATCACAAAAAACAGAAATCTAAGGATCGGATTTAACTGCGGTTCTTGGCTGACCGGTCGTGACTCTGGCACGTCAGCTGTTCTCGGCGTCAACAGTCGCCCAGAGATGAGAGCGAATCGGCAGCAGGACCCTCAGGACACCGTCGCCGGGTCCGCACCTGCTCGACAAAGCTGTCAAGTGAGCTCAAAGCCAGTGCACACACTTTGATCCAAATCGCTTCACCAACCCTGGACCCGCTCTGGAAAAGAGCTCCACACAAACACGAACCGAGAAGAACGCCGTGACAGCAAAACACAACAAAAACAAACAGGCGCAGGGGTTGCTGTAGTTTCCCCGCCTGCTGCCTGCACGCCTCGCCCCCTCGGCTCTGGCCAGTGGAAGAAAAGAGAGAGAGAGAGAGAGAGAGAGAGAGGGGGCGAGAGAGAGAGAGATTGGCAGGCGTCACCTCCAGGCCAGGGAGGCTGCGCTGGTATCTGTGATGCCGACATGTTTGGGTCCTTCACTTCCTCCCCGACATCCTGCTCTCCTCATCCAAAAGACTCACTCGCGAGAACAAGCGACAGATTAGATACCAGCTAGGGAGGTATCTAATCCCCCGAGGGCCAGGGTTTGACACACTGGCGTCACCTATCCAACACACACACACACACACCCTGCCACACACACCCAGCCCATCATTGGCCCCGCCCGCCCCCTGAGGATGATAGATGCTCCGTCCTCTGCCTACAGCAGGGAGAAAAGCATTAGACATCTGTATAATTGACTGAGGATGAGAGGAGAAGAGGGAAAGAGAGGGAAGACAGACTGCCAATGGTGTGTGTGTGTGTGTGTGTGTGTGTGTGTGTGTGTGTGAGTGTGCGCGTGTTTGCACTTGAGCGAGATATTGGACGGAGGGAGCGCGCGTCTCACTTCCTGCGTGCGCACGCGCGCGTGTTCGAATAATAATAAAATAAAAGAAAATTGGAGAAAGCGAGGAGAGACACTGGGGAGGAGAGGAGGAGGAGGAGGAGGAAGAGGAGGTGGTGGGCTGGCACAGATGAGACTGGCTCTCACTCAACAGGACATCCTTTCACACACATGACACACATCCTCCACAATCCGCTCATACAACCAGGGCTGCAAACGCTTCTCTGTGACTTAAATATTCTAAAAGAAAAAGAGTCGAATGTCTTCCAAAACCACTCCCCAAAAAACAGCTTCGGCAACACGTTGGGTCCAAGGGTGAACCTGGCCGAGAAGGAACAAGTGAAAACACTTTCCGGTTTTTATTTTGATTCCAAAGATATTCTGACGACTGCAAAAATGTAAAGTAGTTTGTGTTATTATGCCACTGTCCTTTGCCTGCCAGTGTCTTGGCCGGGGTGTAACCCCGCCTCCGCCCACACAAAGCTGGGCATCACTGTGACCCAAAGTGGAGGAGAAAGTGGTCGTTGTGAGAAACTGGCGGGATGGATGTTGAAAAAGGTGAATTTGAATAAATGAATGAATGAATAAAATAAATAAAGAAACAAACACATTGTTTTTGTCTTTTTGAGGGTTCATCTAATTGGGATGACAAGGCAGAATTTGAGATCATTATTATTATTCTTTATGTAGCAGAGAGGTGCGAAGAACTTTTCTTCCAGCATCGAGTCGTCAGTCTGAAGGTCTGAAGAGACTTGAGAGCAGCGTGATGTCACGACTGCCACCCCCCCGCTCACTCTGAGCGCCGCCCCGTGTCCAGACCACGACCCCGGCGCCGACACACGACTTCCCGTGGACAAAAAAAACAAAGCAAAAAAAACCCACAATTGTACGAGTACACAGACTGCTTCATTATTGATGGCGCTGCTTTTTCAAGCCGTCTCGCTAAAAAGCCCACCGCCAACGCTGCCGCCGCCGCCGGCCCCCCTTCACCCTGCCCCCCTCAATAATTTATCACCATGGAGATGCGTGTCGAGTCAGTGTGCCCGGACACTTCATGAATATCAAATAAATATGCTAAACAAAAGGACTGGTATACATCATTAAGCACACTTTGAGACGGCTTTCGGTTGAGGTTGCTAACATATCGGAGCGCCTTGATTGTTCTCCTGGCGCCGCGACATCAATCACGGCCCTCCAATTTGATCTCGCCGCGGGCGAGGATTCCTCGGGACTGAGACGCGCCACGGGGAATCTGCAGCGGCGGTGGCAGCGGCGTCGGTGGATCTTCTTGGAGGGGAGGGGGTCGCCGTTAAGATGACGCTTTAACGATCGGCCTTCGTCGGTTATTAGCGAGACCATGCGTCACTCATCCTAGTGGCGGAACGCGCTAACTGCAACCGCAGCTTTAGCTGCTCGTTGACAAGGAAGGCGAGCGAAGAAAATAAAGAACAAAAAGCTGCCTGTCAGCTGTTTGAAAATAGAACACAACCCAATGCACTTCAATGAACATTCAAAGGCCCAGGGCGTAAGATTTGGCAACATCTAGTGCTAACAATTTGAAAAAACAATCCCTGTTCCGTGATGTCCAACTTGAGCTTACATCTTCACAAATGGTGGCGCAGCCGAAAAGACAACTTACATCAACCTTTTCAACTGATTTCATTTAACTAAAACAAGATACGTTTTCTGTTCCACTCTGTGCCAATAAATCCCTTTAAAATTCCAAACCATACCACAGCTTGCATTTCCAGGTCCTCGTGTGCCTCTTGCAAACTTTCGTAATGAGCTCAGGAAGGCAAAGGAGCGCCGCCGATACGACAGCATCACACATTCCACAACAACACACACACACACAAACGCTCCTGAATGCTGTTAATAAGCGTGTTTTATGCAGGTTGGCTAGTTCTGACAGCACGTCGTGAGCTAGCTCGCTGTCATGTTGCCTCGCTGATAAAATTCCATGCAAATGACGGCTTCTCCCAGAAGACCGCCGCCGAGCGCCACTCATTTCGCCTTCTCGGCTCCACACGCACGACGCCCCATGCACGGCCGTCTTGTCTTCTTTCGCTTACCCTCCCGGTCCGTCTCCCTTCCTCTGACACACGCGACCCTCGCAGTAAGTTGCATAAAGAGATGCAAACCCCCGACTTTCATTAAAGTGCCGTATTGTTCTCAGAGTGCACCCAGGCTCTTCAGTTCCACAGCAAATCTATTTTCATTTTCCCTCCATTTGGCTTTGAAAAAAAAATAATAATAATGCCATGATTAAGCTTTAGGAAGCTACATGCGAAGCTACACCCTGTAGTGCACATGCATTTTCATGTTGTATTTATTTATTCTCTGTAGATGGAATTCATGTTTATAGATGCACAATGCATCCTGTTAGCTTAGTCGGGTCAGAGTTGAGGGTTACTGTATGTGTGTGTGTGTGCGTGTGTTTGCATGTTTATCAGGGAATTGGGAGGTACGGGACTATTTGGGGAGTCTCAGAGCAAGCAGGTGAGAGTCATGCTCTGCGTTTCCCTCGGTTCAGTGCTAATGGAGTTCAATCCGGATCTCTGCTCGCCCCGCAGTTCCCCGTGCCCAATCATTATGAGCTTGCCTGTTTCAGCTTTGCAGTTCTGTGTGTGTGTGTGTGTGTGCCTGTGTGTGGAGAACTAGGGAGAACACGGTATAATGAATGTAAAGTATTCATATATAACAAATTCCCTCTATGCACGCTAATTAGCACGCTGTCAGCTAATCTGGGCGGTTAAATCGCAGACTGACACAGTTCAACACTCCAGCAATTCAAGTGCAGCATCTTGTGCATGTGTGTGAAAGACGTGTTGTGTGTTTTTTATTCATTCATTTGGCACAGAGAGCAAAGTTAATAATGTCGCAGGGTAGCTTTCTGTGTTCACGCTTTGAGAAAAACTTAGCAGGCTTGCCAATTTTCCAAATTGGGCCAAGGACTAAATGTTGAAAAGTAATTGAAGATATTAAAAAAAAACAGTTTTTTTCTGCGTCATCTTGCTACTCCAATGCGGTATTTGCTGCTCCTTGCTGGGAGACTACAGTGGATATTTTGTCTTAAAACGGGCTGTTAATGTTAATGCTGGAGTCAGAGCGGACTGCCACATCTTGAGGACACGTATGCAGAAAACACACAAAGAAGACACAAACTAGACAGTGATGAATACAAGGCCAATTAAATATTTAGGATATAACACAGGTTAGACAGTTGGCAGCACAGCGAGCTAGCTCAGCTAGCTAAAACATGAAGTATCAACGTATCACCATATGAACGTGAAGTTCCCCACAAGTTAAGAGGTGCCAGCTGTTATATGGACCGGGCTAAAGCCAAACCTTTGTCGCTGGTACTACCAGTGAGAGCCAAGCTAAGCAATAAAGGCTACTAGTGTTACGTTAGCTGCGCAGAAACAACACTAAGGTTCCGTTGAGTTATGGAAACATCAACTACATTCAGCCTGCAATATATCGCTGGGGGCTCACGCTGTGTGGTGCTGGCATGAATTACGGCAAGTGCTGAACTTCAAATAAAAAATGCATTTTACAACTGAAACCAGCATATAAGCAAGAGCAGAAAAAAAGGCCATCTTGGCCCACAGATAAAACGCTGAGGCAGAAGTGTTTGCCTTCTTTATTATGAATGAGGATGGGAAACGGACGTTTGCCAGCGATCCCACATCAGCACTTCCCCTGCGACACCCGACACTCCACTTGATAAATGTCTGTCATTGCTTTTTCATGGAAGTGCGCCACGTCGGCTCACCTCCGTTAGCGGGCTGCGCTTTGACTGCCCTTTAACTTACATGCCAGCCAAAGGATGCGTCGCCTCGGGGGGGCGGGAAAAAAAAAAAAAAAAGCCTGTTCAGCACAAACACCTGGTCCAAAAAACAAGGAAGCGTGTACCTGTCACCGTACACGTTCTGCTCCGGAGACACCGCTGCGGCCACTGTGGAGCGGCCGAAAATAAACACCCGCTAACGTTCAGGCGGCTCCCTCAAAGCGCCGCTTTCAATCCATCTTCCTGCCCTTCCGCTGCTCCGCACCTGCAAACACACACTGCAACTTCATACATCATCCGCACCGCCTGCCCTGCCGAGCCCAGAGTTCCCTGGTGAATGATCGCTGTTTTAAGGGGGATCGTTCAGCCCAAAATTGAAATTTCACCCATTTTCATTACTGACGACTGAGTCATTTTTCTTCCACTGTGTCGTACTACTGGCAAAAAGGGGGCTGCCTGGACGCAGTTCCAAGGAGCGAGCAGGCTACGTTTTGGACATTTTGGTAGAAGACGTGTTAACATCACCCTTCATATCACCATCAAACGGCACTGAATTGAACTACAGGAGTACATTATGGCCACGTCCATATTTAATACGTTCAGTTTGGTGGTCGACTTCCAACTTCCAGTCATGCATCGCCCATTTTTTTAGTAAATGTCTGGAAAGTTGGTATGACACTCAACTTGACTTGTGACTCAGAAAGTCATTTTTCGTGTTAGGTGTGTCTGAGTTGACATGAAAATGAAAATGAATTCTGTTTTTCATAATAGGACCTATTTAAATGCAACGAGTTGCTGAAATTAGCCATATTTGCCCAGTGAGTCTATCTTTCCTCTGAGAAACTTCCAGCTGGTTGCGCAAAAAACGTAAAGCCGCCACAGACATGGCGGTGAGCGGCAAAATTAGGCCAAATTATGGGTCAACCATCCCTTCAAAGCGCCGTCTCCAGGAAGTAGACGCGCCCCGGATGCAGAGGATTCACAGCAGGGCCATCAGATCATTTCTCACCGTCTCTCCGACTTCCCCTGTCAGTAGGCAGCGATGAAGTATTGATCTCTGCCTTCTCCTCGCTCTCCTTCCATCTCACTTTCACACCATTGCATCCCCTCTCACACACACACACTCACATTAGCAGTAGAGGATGTGCTGTTTCGTCAGACGAGGGCCGAGGCGGCGGCTCCTGAGGCCCTCCAGAGTCGCGGCGGGATCCGTTTAATTTTTTATTTATTTTATTTTTTTTTGCAGCTGCAGCAGCGTTGAAGGTAAATGAAGGCTGGAACTGCCAGTCTCCACCCATACGGGGGCGCTAATGAGCTGCGGCTAATCGCGCTCATCCATTTGCGCGTGGCGAGCCGGCGGTACTTTCTCGCCCGCGCACTCAACTTTTACAAATGGCCTCGTTGCATTTTGGAAACGAACGGCCGCATCTGCATTAGCTCGGCCGCCGCCGCGCTGGCGGCTCCCCGCTTAAAAGGCGAAGGGACTACGTCTCCCTCGTCCGGGCCGATAATCTGTCACTTTACAATTACTGCATGTATGAGCCGCTCGTGAACACGCGCGCAACGTGCACAAATGCATCTCCAGGAAGTGAGGCAGAACAAATAGCGAGCACAAATAGATGTTTGCTTTTGTTTTATTTCCCCGCCCACCCGCCCGCCCGCTCGTTAATGGTTATATATTAGACGCACTGCTTCATAATGGGACGCGGCCATGAATCCATCACCCAGCCGTGGTAAACACTGGGAACACACCTTCAGCCTTTACTTTTGGATATCTATTTGTTTTTTTCAAAAGTTCTTAGCAGCCTGTTTGCTATTCCGGACGTGAGCTTTTAAGCCGTCCTCTCCGAGGAATCGCGGCGGGGGTCCGACCCAGCCGAGGGAGTCGCGAGGTGGGAGGGTGGAGGTCTGGGGTGGGTGGGTTGGGGGGGCGCGTCGGGCCAGACAGCCAGCTGGTGCGCCGGGCGGTCGACGCGCTGAATAACAATCCAAAGCAGAAAACATCGGCGCGCAGCCCGCCGCGTCGCTAACGACTCGCAGGTAAAAACTGGATGGATGGGAGGCCAACGAGAAAAAAAAGAAAAAAAAACATCCGGCGATGGCGGGTAACAAAGCGGCCGCGTTTAACTTCCCGGGGAATTCAGACGGCGGGCGCAGCGGAAAACCAAGTAGCAGCGTGTCGGCCCCCTCCAGAGATTCAAAGGCTTTGGAATTGCAATATAAATATATATAAATATATAAAGGCTCGCATCCGGCTGGAAACACTCTATGAAAGGTTTATGAGATGCAATCCCTGAAGGGCCTTAAACAACGACAAACTCACTCTAACCACCGACTCAAAGTTGGGTAGGAAAAGTAAATGCGGCAACACAGATTTTCACCCCCTCTTGTTTTCATCTTCCTCCTGCTGCACTTCCTGTTTTTCCCTACTCTCGTTTTTTTCTCCCCCCCGCCGCACCGCCCGACGGCAGAAAAAAGAAAAAAGGTGAGTTTTGTTTGACTCAGCCTTAAAGTGACTCGTGACAAAAAACAAAACAAAACGACCAAAAAAAAACAAAACAACAAAAGGTGATAAATTGATTCGCCTACATGGCTGTATGAGTGAGGTGACGCGGCGCCCCCTCCTGAACGCCTCTGCTCATTTCCATCAGCGGCCCGCTGGTGCAAACACGTTTCCCTTCCCTGCTTTTAGTTTCCGGGCTGCGAGTCCGACTGACCCCTGGAGATTCCGTCCCTCTGGAAGTCCATCAGCACGACACGGTCAGCAGAGCAGGATGTGTGTACATGTGTGTCTGTCTGTCTGCACACGCATGCGTGTGTGTGTGTGTGTGTGTCTGTGCGCTAATCCAGCTCGCACACCTCCTCGCTCGCTCGCTCGCTGTTGCACCGCGGTTTCATCATCCGCGTTGCAGGTCTTGATGGGCACTTCCTCTTATTAGAAAAACCTGGAGGGGCCCCGAGCCGCGCGTTCATAACCAAAAACCCTCTTTATCAGAAATCGTGACGAAGCGCCCAAAGTGAACGAGCAAGGTTAGCCAAATTGCGAAACAACCTTTCTTTGTACGCTCGTCGCTATCTCCTCGGAAAAGAAAAGAAGAAGAAGAAGAAAAAAAAGGAAAAGTCTTAAGACGAAGGGTTTTGTAAGTACAAACGAGATGAGAGCGCCGCTTCCCCCTGACTCGGATCGCCGTGAAACATGTTTGACTCGTTAAAAAGGAAAAAAAAAAAAAAAGGAAAAAAGTGGCTGGGCCGTAGCCGGGGGCTGCTGCGAGGCGTCTGAGGTATTTCGGGCTATCCGGCGTCACATCAGAGCAGCTTGTGTGTATGTGTGTGTGTGTGTGTGTGTGTCTCGGTGTGTGCGTGCGCGCTTTCTCCAGCACACCTTGACAGTGACTTTGTGTGACAGCAGATATAATGTGATTTCTCCTGTCCCCGGGGTCCGGCCCTGATGATGGAGACTTCTGGAGCTCCGCTTTGCTCGCCGGCGACAGCCGTGACAGAAATAAAGAAATAAAGAAATTATATATATATTTAAATAAAAATTCTTGAGCATGATGATCAGTGGCATTTTTCACAAGGCGTGGCGACCCCTTAGTCTGCTGGCTGGGCTTCGCTGGGAAATTAGGTCCCGCTGCTTCACCTCAGTCTCTGCACAGTCGCGTCCAGTCGCTAAAACTCAACTTTCCAGCCCGGAGGAGCATCTGAGGCGGCTGTCGGTGACATCGTCTCGCCGCTGGACGTTGCAATTTTCTATTTCCGTGGGACATTTTGAGTTTGCGTGCTTCTCTCCGGGTGCTCAGGCTTCCACCCACGATTCAAAGACGTTCACCTCAGGCGAACTGGCCACTGCTGGGCGTGAGTGCGGTTTGCGGACGCTTGTTTGTGCCTCTCTGCTGGCCACAAGTCAGCGGGGGGAAGATCTGGCAAACACCCCCTACATCCCTGCAGCCAGGAGTGCAGGAGAAGCAGCGATAAAAAGCGGATGGATGGATTAATGGATGTTAACCAAAACAAACCGGCTCCCTGCAGGTTGAGTGCTGCAGCTTCAGTTCCAGAAAACTTTATTCATCCGCAGATTTGTCTGAACTTTCCCATTTAACCTTACATGCACCCGCACACAGCTCACTGGCAATTAGGGTAGTTCAGACTTTTTGAACAACCACCAGGCGAGGCTCAGCTAGGCTTGGCTTGGTGAAGCCATGATAGCTACGCCCCATTATCATCACCACCAAGCAGAATCCAGTTACCGAAATATATTGCTATGTATTGGAGGTGCAGGAGATCATTCAAACGTAAAGCAGGAAGTGACGCATCCAAGGGGGCGTGTCTCCGCTTTACAAACTCTCACACGCTAGCGTCCACCGCAACAAACTGGGCCTCTCCTCTTGCTGTCTTTGTGTAGCTGAAGCTCGCATGCAGCTTCTTACAAAAGAACAAATAAATAAAAATGTGTGCTTTGTTTACTTCACCCTGCTGTCGTGAGCGTGGAGCAGCGAACTACAAAGAGCGGCTGTGCAGGATGTCACTTCCACTGTGCGTTTGCCAGGCCCGGCGAAACGTGTCACACCTGCAAGGCAGCGAAGGCCGGCGCCGTCACTGCAGCTTAACGGCAAAAATAAGGCTGATCGTTTCTGTCACGACTCCTCCACGTTTGACTCGGGACATAAAGCATAAAGCCCCCTGAAGTTTAGATATAGGGGCCAACAATGTGTAGCTGCAGCTGTGTACGAATGGACAGCTTCAATAAAGCAAAAATTACAATATGGAGGCTTGTTTCCAGTTACCAGCAGAGAAAAGTTCCCAGACATTGTGGCCTGTTGGACCTGCTTCAGCCGCAGGGAAATTAGAAAAAGCAAATATTAATCCAAATAAATGGGATTCGCAATGCATCTTCGGTATTGTAATCTCCTGTTTCCTGATGAAAGATCATGTCAAATTGTCTTTACTGACACCCGAGCAAGAGAAACCAAGTTCCACTTCTGGCTGCATTTGCCACTTTTTATCAGTGGTTTAAGATGCGTGTCGTCAAAAGAGTGGGATACCAAAGCACAACGCATACATCAAGGCAGAGATTCCAAGATGACACTAACACACTGTCTTATCTGTCCGTCAACCAGTCAAGCCAAAGACAGAATAAAAAGCTAATGTATTTTATTTGCTCCTCAGAAATTCATACATGAGGAAAAATGAGTCTGTTTTCAAATAATTGGTGGCAAATTGAATATTTGGCTCGTCAATATTTTTTTTTGTCCCCTAGAAATGTGACGCTTCCAACAGGGAGACCCCGCTGCCAAGCTCAGACAGGAAGTGAGCCAGCTGGCTGGTGGCACTTGTCCCCTCCCAACCCACCAATGACCTGTCTGTCACCAGACTTGGAGACAGTGGTAGAGGACAGCCGCCCTGCAGTTTTCCTGCCGCCGACGTCACATCTGGCGAAACTTGAGAAAAGCAGATGGAAGGAATACAACATTCATCAAGGTGCATTTAAACACCTTGATGATTTTTTTTTTTTTTTTAAACAAGAGTAGCACCGAAATGCGATAAATCAAGTCTTTGTAGATGGATGAAATTTTTGCTCTTTTTAAAGAATTTTTTTTGTTTATTTTTGTTAAGGGCTAGGCAACTCTGCCATTGGACCATTGGACATGGTGCAAACTGGAGAAGCTGCTAACCCTAGCCTGCTATACTGCCAAAATAAACCAATTTAACAGTTGTAAGCTTCAAACTACGCTACATATTATATAACACTGTGATAATGCTATATAAAAGTATCTATGTGTGCATGCAAAGTGTGTCGGTGAGTGCAGAGGCTGTTAAAATGCAGCTCTTCTCCTCTCAGCTAGCAGCTAATCTGATGCATTCAGGGCTTTTCTTTCAAAACATGAATTTCAACCTGCTGCACCTGACCTCGCCTTCATCTAGTGCTGGCACGGTGGTGACAATTAACATGTTATTTACATCACTTGCGTTTGAGCAGGGTGCATGGTTCAAACACATTTGCTTGGTTTACTTGTGTTACTTGTGATGGCTACAGGAAGGAAATCACCCGACTCAGACTGGCCTTTGTAGGAGAATTATGATGCAGTGCTTTAAAAACCTGCAACTTTTGGGGATCTTCTGTCTCCCTAAAACATTTTAAAAAAATATCAGTTTTTGACATTGAGAACATTTTCATACCCAGAAGTCATTGTTTGCCACTGTGGGTGTTAAAGTGCAGCACAGTGGATTTTCAGTGTGGATGGGCTAATCATTTGTGTCACACGGAGAAGTTATTTCAGGCCTGAGCGCAGAACTGTGAAGAAAAATGATTCCAGTGGACTTGTAATTATCGCTCTGCTAAAGGGCACTGGCAAAAAGAATTTCCTGCTCTTCAATGAAATAGAAAAGCAGATTTTTCAGATGCCGCGGTAGCAGGATGATACTGCACCCTGCGAATGGCTGCTAAATACGTCAGAGGCTTTTGTGTTGACTTTCAGAGAGTGTCATTCTTCCTCTCTTTCAATCGTTGCAACCTTGCAGGATGCCGGCAAGCATTTTTTTCAGCTTGCTGGTGGAAGTCCACATGCCTCACAACAGCTTGGTGTGCCGCATTATTTGCTGCCACGCTCTAGTCCAGTGTTTCTCAAAGTGGGTGGCGCGAATTCAGGAGTCCGGTGGTGGCCAGTGTTCTTTGTTGTTGGACACTTTTGGCTGTAGAATCGTTCCGCGATTAGCTGCGGAACGATGGTGTCGTAATGTTCAGGATTTGATGTCACAAAGAGTGATTTGCTAAAGCTGTTTATTTGTACAAAATAAAGGATTTCATAAATGAAGAGAAAAGTGAAATGAATGTGAAATGAATGTTCATGATAAAAAAAAAGAATGTTGGTTTTGATGAAAATTTTCCTTCCTCCAAGGTGGGGCGTGACAGAGAAAGTTTGAGAACCACTGCTCTAGTGTGAGGTGCACCTAATAAGCTGGTTGTATGTGCAGATCATGAAAGGGTTGGTGGCAGAAATCTGGAGGCCAGATCCCTTCGACAGATCTGTCAATAAGCAAAGTTTCCCAACCCGCCTCCCTTCGAGGGACCCAGAGAAGACAGTCACCACAAACCAGCTGGGAAATTCTGGACTTTTGGTCTTTCAAAAAGTCCAAAATTCTGCTGACAAAAAAAAAACCAAACAACGCCCTCGCAAGTGTACATGTGTGGCTGGTATCCTCGTCAAGGGCCACAGTCAACATTTCAACAATTACAGCTCGTCAAACCCAGAATGCCGGCTTCCTTCCGCCGTTTCGTTCCATCTAAATAATGCAGCCACAAGGAGTGATGAGGAGCTCTAATCACTTTCACGTTTGCGCCCTGTTTGCGTGAGGTCCAGACGGTGAGTGGTGCCAGGGGACTTTGCGGGGCAGGAAAATTTCAGCGTCCGATACAAACGCCTACAACCAATCAAATCCGCAGTTAGCCGAGAGGTTTAACGTTTCGGTCCCGCTAACTGTCACATGGCTGACAGTTCCGACCTCAGCGTCCTTCCGCCCCAGATATTCGCCCTTCTCGTCGAAACCACCTCAGTCTGGCCTCTATGGGTTCAACTCAAAAACATCCAGCTTCTCAGTGTCGCCATTTCTAAAAGTGGAAAAAAAAATGTACATTTACGTATTCTGCTCACAACCTCTTCTTTTCGTTGCGTGTGTCGGCGCACACTGCCCCCTACTGTCTTGGAGTGTGCACATGAGGAAGGTTCAGCTGACATGAGTGCGAAGCAGCAGCAGGAGAGAGACGGCCAGAAGGACTGAAACGATCCAAACTATATCTCCTTCATACCGACTCCTGGACTCCCTTCCCTCGTCTCTTTCACCTTCATCACCTGCGATCATCGGAGAGGCAGTCGGAGGGACCAACGAGCCTGACAGCGTCGCGCGGCGCTATCGCCGCAGAGTGAAGAAGGAGCGCGCCGCCGCGTGGGCCTGCATGTTAACAGGTGGCGCCTGCTGCGCCGCCTTTCCCGGCCGCTAATCTGCCTGTCAGTAATGAAGTCGGAGGCTTAAGTGCAGCCAAGAGCAGGCGTCATCCATTAGTCTCATCCATTCCCATTAATGTTCGCGGATTACTTATTATTCCCTGATTAATAAACACTCGGCGAGCCGCGTCCTCAGAGCAGCCCGCGTGAGGACGGCTTCATTAATGGCGAGTATTAAGGCCTATTAATATCCCGCTTGCTGGCATTCGTGGGATGCAGGCAGCTCCGCCGCCACAATTAGTATTTTTATTATCGTTATTATTATTATTATTGTTGTTTATTATTATTATGCTCTGCGGAAGAGAGACGAGCGCTCTGATCCGTCGCTCTGCTTTCGAGGTAATAATCCCATTAACAATTCAGATTGCCTTGGTATTTGGACAGCCTTGAGCAGAAACAGGTAATCCAATTAGTAAAACCAGTAAGAGTGAGGCTCTATTGATTTTGGCAATAAAAACGTGCACAAAAAAACAGCCAATCAATTTTTGGGGTAGGTAATGCCATTCCTTGACTTACTGTTCCGAACCAGCACAGCGGAGGGTAATTGTGCATTAGGCACGCTTCTCAGTGCAAAAGGTCTCCCATGACTGCATATGCACAGAAAAGGAGAAGCGCGAGAGAAAAAAAAGAAAAGCCTGTGATGCAATTTATTAAGAATTCCCTCATTTTTCATACTTCAGGCCGCATGGCGCAGGGGAGAGTGGGGGGGGGGAAAAAATATAGGAGAAATTAACTTAGCATGACAATGCGCACTCCGCCGTTTGCATTCCAACCTCTGCACCTTTTGAGTGGCAGCGAGAGAAACAATGGCGCATGCAAATTGTTGCACTTGTCCTCAGTGCTGCGGCGCCTTAAATATTCATGTCAGACAGGACTTGAACCCCTGCCACTGTAACTCTTAGTTGAATTATATATCGGACACAATTAGATTCTAGTCGAGTGGTATAAATAGCCTGGGGATGTTTGCATGAATTAGACCGCGCTGGAAAAGCAACTGTAATGCATTGTGCTCCACTGTTCACACTTTGCCAGCACAAATCCGCCCGGTCTCATGACACTAATCCCTGGAATAGCAAATTCTATGTCGTCTCATTTTACACCATGCCCGGGGTTGTTTTCTCTTCAATAATCTCATCGCCAAGTATAACTTGATTAGACTCCGCTAAGAACGATAATAATAAAATAAAGTACCAAAAAAAAAATACAGGGTGAAACTATTGATTGTATGCAAATGGAATTAATCTAAAGCAAAATTGCGTTGGCCGTATTTCCTGGTATTTATTTCACTTGGTCCTTTAAATCATGAGTGTTCACATGCACACACACACACACACATACACACCCACCCGCACACACTCCAATCCAATTATATAGATAAATAGGCTAATCATGGCACAAAATTTCAATATGGGGTTCTATGTCCAGGGCGATAAGCGTAATCACTCACAGTGCCAAATTTTACAGCACAATTTTAGATAAGAGAGATGGAAAGAGAGGCAGGGACAGGGAGAGAAAGGGGACACGTTGGGCAGATACAGTAAATACTTTGATATGAGATGGAACCATATGGCACCATAAAGGGGCAGATAATGTTGGAGGCATTTCATTAGTGGAAATAAACATTGGAATAAAAGAGTTCTTTGTGAACATTGCTTAACATAAATCCGCGACGCGACGAGTCCTCCTGCACAGACATCACAGGGACCCAATTGTGACTTGCATGTGCTTGTTGTGTTGTTTTTGTTTTATGTGTGCAAGAATATGCTGTGAAAAATTAATGCTGATTGCCTCTTACACAGAATGTATGCTGGTTTTCATCAAAGTGGTGCTTATTTCATGGACTTTCACCAAAAAAAGACTTTATAAACATTGTTATTTCACAATCATCAGTGATGGCAAATGGTTTAATTGTGAGACTACAAGTATCATCTACATTGCTGTGGACCACCTGATCTACTCACAGGCTCTTTTTTCTGTTCTCAGCCAGACCAAGTCGGACCGTCCCGCAAGGACAGGGGAGAGATGGAGGAGCTTTGTTCGCCCAGCTTTAACGTAGAACTGCTGCGGGCTAATGAGCACCGGCTGGAAAGTGAACCGGACCAAATAAAACTCAGCTGAGTCAGCGAATAAAATCCAGACTATTATTTCCACGTCTTCACAGAGGCCGGTCTCCATCGCAACACCCCAAAACAAAACCCAGAGACTCCTGCCTGCAGGAAGAGAAGCAGGCTTTAGGTGTCCACAGTTGCGCGTCTGTATTAAATTCTTAATGTTTTTAGAGTTGTGTAAGTGCTACAAGCCTGACAAGCACACAGTGTACAACTCAAGCACTCAAAGCAATCCAAAAAATTGAGTGTGGAGTGATGGACAGACACCCACAACATACCACACCATGTTGGCAACATAGCAAAAACAACCGGAGCTGCTCTCTGTGGACCACACACACACACACACACACACACACACACACACACACACACACACACACACACACAGGCAGTGTCTGTCTATGTGCGCGTACACTGCACTCTTTGCACCATGTAGGCCGCTGACCTACATCAGGTCATCACGTGTGCCAGTTTACAGATTATCCAAGTTGTATTGGATTCAGTATGTGCCTTTAATCCTCTACATATTATTTGTATTGTGTGTACTTTTTGCATGATTTATTTGTATGCATAATAACTATGATGGTATATTTTTTTCAGCTAACTGCTACTGCTTGGCTATTGTAGACACAATCAAGTGTCATTACCTAGTTTGTGTACTCTTAGTGAAATGTGTGACAACTTGTTGTCACAAACGCTAAAAACATAGCAGTGGAGGAAGAAGAGGAAGACGATGTGGTGACTTCTGACAAGTGCAAACGGTACTGAAGTGCATGTAAGTCTGTCAACAGCCGAAACCACACTTCATGTGAGCAACCTGAGTGAGAAAACTTGCGTAAACTTATTGCATCTCTGTAAAGAAAACACCAAAAGTTAACTTGGCGTTCAGGAGTGTCCTTTATTCATTAATGAGTCCTTGAAATTTGCTACTTACACACTCACAGTGGCTTGACTGAAAGTCTTGTAAATTCTTCGAATGTGTTTGGCCTACTCTCCCCCTCAGTCTGAGAGTGTTTATCTCTTTTTTCTGATTGTGTATCTTCTTTTGTACACTGACAATAAAAAACTGTTGAGCTGTTTGGAGAACAGATGATACATACTGTGATAACTTTGTGTTTGTGTGCGTGGGTGAACGTGGACCCACACTGAAATGCTTTGCGGTTGGAGTTCAAAGAACCGGCCTTAAGCTCGGGGGGTGCAATTTTTTATTTTTTATTTTTATCCAGCAAGAATGTCGAGTCATCTCCCACTGTACTGCGACGCGTGCTGGCCGATTCCAGGCCGACTCCAGATGACTGTCTGCTCAGACTAAACACAGCGCAGCATGAGTGTCTTCACCGGCAGGAAACAAAGCCAGACCTCGGCTGACCTCCTTGCATGCGTGTGCTCGAGCATTGCATCTGTCTCCTCTTAGCCCTATCCAGCAGATGTAATGTTTTACACATCCATGGGATATACTGTATTTCACATGGACATCTGGGAAAAATTCCAGATGTAAGGTTTGGAAAAGAAAAGGCTGAGAAAACACACATACACACATTGAAAGCTAAGTGGAATAAATGTCACATTCCAAACACGGCTAATCAGAGTTCGACTTTTTATTTTATTTATTTTTTTATAATCATGTAAGGCACCTATTTGGTAATTTGGTATAAAATTGACCCTACAGCAGCATTCATGCTAATCACATTGACTCATTAAACAAAACCAGCCTCCTCCTCTGCGAAGGATTCTCATTGGTCAGAATGTAATGTAGCCCCTTTGTACCATTGTAATGAAATAAAGGTCTATGCTGTGAAGCTACTGTATTTTTATATCAGTCTTTGTCATTGACTGACAGAGTAATGTGAGCTTCACAGCCTGATTAATTAAAAAAATAAAATAAAATCAAGCCATCACAAGCCATGTATGTACATAAATACTTATATATTATAATTGGCAACTTGAATGAAAAAAAAAAAGCATTTGATACATGTGCAGTTGTTTAAACAACACGTTAAGGAGTGATGACGTTTACACCAGCAGACTCACAGCAACAAGCGGCCCCGTTGCCGGCAGCTAGAAAAGGCCCTTCGGTGGAAATGAGCCTGACATCCCACCTCCATCAGCGCAGATCGCACCACCACAGGTGACACAACAGCTCCGTCACGGCGAGCTGATTTCCATTTACCCAGTAACTGATGGCTGCCACTGTGCCGAGCGGAAAAACAAAAACCCGCGTGAAAGACAACGGATCGGCATCGGGATGACGATCCGAGGATGTCACTCTGAAAAATGTCGCTCATGAGCCAGCGAGCGAGAGAGCGAGCGGGCGGGCGAGCGAGTCCCCCTTATCGCACAGACCTTCGGTGACGTCTCGGCCATTAAAGAGCTCATTTCATTACACTTCTCCGGTGACAGTTTAAGTGCCAAAGTCACCTCTATTGATGGCGCTTCCCCCTAATGAAACCGACTAATGATCAATAACAAAACAATGTGTCTGGAACTGCATAATACTGTAATAAAACAGGGGCGCGGATGCAAAGCGCATCCCGAGCGCGGCGCACTTCAGGAGCAATACAGGTTTAATCAACAATCCGCTAGCGCCGCCGCGGACGGGGCTCAATCAGACGTCTGCGAGAGCACTTAAGGAAGGCGATTTAATCGTCGGTAATGATACCGATCGATTAGGGATGCGTATTTGAAGGACAAACATGTGTTTTTACTCCGCTTTAAGTATTGAGTGTCTCCCATCCAATGGCGCGCTGTGATTAAGGTTGACGGAGGAGCTGCGGGAGACGTCGGCAACAATGAGCTCCGTCCGTCAGAAGCAGCGTCGGAGGGAAATATTGTCCGGCGGACAGCAGCTACTTTTATTTTTTGCTGTTGTTCTGAGTCAAGGTCAGCAAGCGTTTCATTCTGTCACCCCTCGGGTGCGAGCGGAAATCACTGTTGCGGCAGCGCTTGCAGATTTCGCGTGCAACTTCCTCCTTTGTCAGTTTGAAGAGCCGGTCGAGGGTTTTCCGAGTCCGTCGTGCTGACCCACTCGCTGCAGCACCGGCCTGATGCGCTGACTGCCGGCTAATCACTGAGAATCATCTGATTGCTTGCTGAGCGCCCCTCGACACTTGATGCAACGTTGACATTTCAGCCGTGATCACCGGGCAGCAGCGTTGGTTTCCCATTGGACGAGAAAACACGAGAAGAAGAAGATGAAGAAGAAGATGAAGAAGAAGAAGGAGAAGAAGAAGGAGGAGAAGACAGGTTGCATAGCTAAAAAAACAAAACAAAAGCTGTGTTTCCAAACAACCACAATCAATGCGAGACGTGTTACGGTTGGGAGTTGGGGGGTGTCTGTGTGTGTATGTGGGGTGAGGGGGAGTGGGGGTGGGGGTGGGGGGGCAAACAGAGGAATCGGTGCAGATTTGAAGGAAGTGCTCGCGGGCTGAATACAGTGCATGACCTGGAATGAATGTGCTCTCAATCAGCCCGATCAATTGGCAACGCCGTGAGTGAGGGTGAGTAAACTAATCCCTCAGGTGGCCGGAGGGAAGGTGGGGGGTGTTGAGGGATGGGTTGGTGGTGGTGGTGGTGGTGGTGGTGGTGTTGGGGGGGTGCTTTGGGATTATATTGCATTCCCACTCAGCGGCAGCTCTTTTTTTTTTTGTTGTTGCTGGAAGCCGACTAATTACACGACGTTAGTGCGAGGGATCGATCGGCAGAAGAGAAAAAACCACATACGCGAGCATTTAGCATGTTAGCATGTTAGCTCACGAGTTTCTCCAATTTGCATTGTGATGCACGGCAGGCCCTACATTTCGGTCGCGTGCGCCCATGTTGACACGGGGTGGAAAAAAAGGGCGAGAAAAATATTACATCCGCGCCTGGGCCGTGTATCAGGCGGCGGCGGCGGGCGGCGGAGGCGGCGGCTGTATCTTATCGCCAAAGCACCAGGCAATCTATAACAGCGATACGGGATCGCTTTCACAAAGGTTCAAAAGTTGGGCGGCTCCTGCGCCCGATTCACGGCCGACTCTATCTTCTTTGACGCGCACGCTCACTTATCCACGAGTGCGGCGGAAAGAAGAAGAAGGAGAAAAAAAAAAAACGAACGCAAACACGAGCGTGGTTTTCTTCCCTAACGCGGAGCGTCAACCGGAGATAAAGAAAAAAAAACACTCCAAATCGCGTCTGCATCGCAAATGAGGCCGATATCTGCGCATTGTGACTTAAAAAAAAAAAAAAAAAGCAGGCGAGCGGAGGCGTAAAAGCACACAACCTGCCTAGCGCGGTCTAGTGGGCCGCTATCAGGCCGAGGAGAGGAGCTGCATACATTTCTTTCACAAATAATCTAATCTTTTTTAATTTGAGAGATAAGGCAGAATTGACTGTAATTATGTGCAGCTGGGCCTGTGAGGAAATCATAAAAACGAGGCTAAGCCCATCTGCTGACTGGGGGACTGTGCGGGTGCGAGGGGGGAGGAGGGGTGTCATGTGTGTATGTGTGTGTGTGTGCAGCGACATTGGAGGTGGCGGTGGGTGTGCGGGGTGGCGGCGGGGGGGGAGAGAGAGAGAGAGAGGGAGAGAGAATGAAAGGAAGAGACTCTAAAATCATTAAATCAGCCACTATCTCCTCTCCTCTGTCACTCAGGCAGGAAAAAAAGAGGCGCTAATGAAATATTAATGCCTTCCTTATTTTGAGATTTACATTAATCTTTCCTCTCTCTCCTCTCCGTCTGTCTGCCCGCCCGCCCGTCTCTCCTCCAACATCTCCGGCGCTGTGAAATTCTGAAAGCCTTTTTTTTTTTGCGCGCCTTGAATACATATTTCTAATGAGGCGCCCCGCCACAGAATGTCTCATTTTTATACCTATTTTGCAAACCAAAGTTAGCGCATATAGGCACGCGGCGGTGTGCATTACAAGGAGGGGAGGGAGCGAATGAGACGACTGTGTGTGTGTGTGTGTGTGTGTGTGTGTGTGTTGCAGGGAGGGGTGGCGTGTGTTTGATCTGAAAATGAAAAGACAGAGAATGAGAATGAAAGTGAGAAGCGAGCCGAGTGAATGAGAGGAAGCGACTCGGGGCTGCGGCGGCGCTAACGGGAGGAGGGCCGGCCTTCAGGCAGGAGCGTGACAATTTCCTGTGCTCTTGTCCCATTTGGCACGAGTTCACAAGAAAAGAAAAGAAAAAAAAAACGAGGGGAGGACCAGAGGAAAAAAAAAGAAAGGGAAATATAAATAGAGGCGGGGCTGTGCGGATGTTCCCATGAGGTGGGCCTTTGGAATTAGAAGCGTGGCAGGTGAGCCACTCGTGTTTTCTCCAACGTCTGCCCCCCAGCCGAAAGGGAAACCCCACTCTGGCTCTGAGGCCGTCCAGAGGGAGGCGAGAGTCGGAGCGTCCGCAAAAGTTTTTTTTTATTATTATCATCTCGTAGACGTTTCATCCACTTGGAAAACATTTTTTATTTTGGGGGGGGATCCAAATGCGCTAATTTTTGAAACCCTTCCAGAGTCCCGGAGTGATCACATCTCCAAATGCCTTCCTCGCATTTCTGTGTTCCTGCGCAATTTGGCAAAGTGGCGCTGACTCGCCCTTCGCCGGCATGCGCTGACCCAGCCAACCACAGCATCGATGGCGGGTTGCGGCCGTTTGAAGTTCCGCCTCGTCATCGCTCCAAACTAAAGACTGTTTATAAAGATCCTCGGGACGTCACCCGCTAGGTTTGCGAAAACCCTCTGAAGCCTTGAGATCGCTTCCACAGTCAGCGTCACGTTGAGTTCATGGTTGGTGGATTGCGGGTGGTAGCGGAGGTGAGCAATGACCGGACCGAAGGGCCGTCTACCAATTTGCGCCCCTCGTCATTTTTTAGCCTTGTTGCATCTATTAGTGGCGGTCCCTGCTGGCCAAATGATAGAATGCAGGTTTTTGGCACTGTGCTGGCCTCCTTTTAGAAACCAGAAGCTCCAGCCTCTCCATCTTTATACACTGTCAATGGTCCAGAATCCTTGACATCCCCCTCCTCGTGTCTGCATTCATCTTGGTCACCACCTTCCTCTCCTTCTTTTTCCTTTTCTTGTGTCTGCCTGTCTTCTTATTTTCAAACTTCTTTATATACAACAGCACTTTCAGCGGTTTAGAGGGGACAAAGATTTCTTGATGCGATGCCGGGTTTCAGGTAAAACCTCTAAGACTAATCGTCTAAGCCGCGGCGCGGTCAAGGCCTTAAAGCGCGAGCTTGCTGGAACGACCTCACTCGCAGGCAAACCTCACGGCAAGACGAAAAACTGCGATGTGCTTATTGCGTCGGTCACAGACTTCAGAAATTACAAAGCGCGGCGTCCCTCGAAAGCGACCAAAACTGTTTTTATACCTCTACGAAATGGCCGCGAACCTTTGGAAGAAGAAGAAGAAGAAGAAGAAAAGCAAAGTAGTGAAACATCTACAATCTTACCACAGCGCCGCGACCAAAACCATAAGTGCACATGAGTACGGCGGCCATGGAACATTGATTCTGGAAGTGCGTGTTCCTCTGCAGGCCCGGCTGCCGCTGCTGCTGCTGCTGCTGCTGCTGCTGCTGCCTCGCCATCCCGTCAGTGCTTCATCATTCCCAGGGCGAGACCTTCCTGGCAGAACCGAGCATTCCCACGCCGTCCCAACACAATGCGCTGATTTCCCTGTAGTGCTCCCACCGCAGCTACATACATTTACCAGACGGACGGGCAACTTTGCCGCCGCTGCCGCCGCCACCGCCGCCGCCCGCCTTCCCCACCCCTCCACCCCCCACGCCGCCTCCAGCGACCAGAGTGTGGCGGTCATAAAGCACGAGGCGAGCTGCAAGACTGATGCAGTCGCTGCCGCCGCGTCTGGCGCAGTCTGTGCCCGCCGGCTGTGTGTGTGTGTGTGTGTGTGTGTGTGTGTGTGTGTGTGTGTAGGATGAGGTGTGTTGTGCATGTGAGCGCTGCAGCGTCAGTTACGGTTGGGGGAGGGGAGGGCGTGCAGGTGTGTTTGTGTGTGTGTGTGTGTGTGTGTTGGCTAAAAGGTGACGCTAAGCAGTGCCAATCACAGTGATAGACGCTCATCGACTTCCATACAGAAAGGCAGAGACACAAAGAGAGCAGTTAATAAGCTGACACGGCTCAGAGGACAAGGAAGACCGCCTCCTAACCCCGGCACTCTGAGTACATGCACACACCCACACACAGACACACACATTATTAGGACACGATAATTAGCTCATTTTACCCTATATTAGTCCTCACTGAAGAGTCCCGTTCTGCTTAATGCATATCTTGGGAAAAAAAAATATCGGGAAATAGAAAACTGGCCCAGCAAATGTGACTCATTATGACTTGGAAACAGATTCTTTACAAATAATTAAAATACTCTATGTAAACAATTACAGCATGGATGTTTGGCGATATGAAGAAAAATTATAAATCCCAAATCCCAGCTGGGGGGAAAAAAAAGTTGAACAAATGCTAAGCATTACCCTCCAGGATGACACATCTGACTGTGGTTTTTCAAAGGCGCTGACTAATGTTGGTGACCTACCAAAAGAAATATGAAAAATGACCACATCACACAAAACCAGTCCAACAATATGACAGTTAAAGAGGGGGGAACTTGGTCAAGACAAAGGCTTTGATCAATAGAATTGGGTTATTCACTTGTGCATTTGTTATGATCAAAAACTGGCCACAATGTGAGGTTGAAGACCCCAATACACACACACATGCATCCACACACACACACAGACCCACACACACACACACACACAGTGCTTTCTCAGCGGACCATAGATCCATGACAACAGTGTCACACCATTATACTCTACTGCGCCTGACAGACTGGAGTCATAATTCCCACGGCCACTAGATGTCTTTGTCCCTGGCTCGTAAACACATGTCGTTAGGGTGTTTTTTATTTATTTATTTATTTTTTGCTGAAATGGCTCAGCCTGTCGTTTGTCTTGTGACGACAGCCTGGCAAATCGGACGAGAGCGCAGGGACCTTTGCATCCAGCAGGGGCACACCTACAGGAGTTTACGCCGTTAAGGAACTGTACATGGCAATTTATTAAATATGACAAAGTTATAAAGAGTGTTTTTATCAATAATTGTACCGGACACAACAGTCCGCAAGGGTCTCCTTTCATTGCCAACATGTATTTCTATACGATATGAACACAGTAAAAACATCTGACTACAGTCACAAGTGAAACCTGACCCACGTAATTACAAAGTAAAGCTATGAATGATCACAAAATAAGGCATGATGTAAGATTGTGTTACACTCAATACCTGTATGAAACCAATGAGCAAATTGTTTTTTCTGCATCCTGAACAAAGGTGAGTTCATTGTCCTGTTAAAGGCCTGCTGTGTAAAATTTAGCATCATCTAATGGTAAGAAAGAACACTGCAAAAATGCAAAAATGTTCATGTTAAGCCCACTTATCTCTCTTACACCAGCTAAAAATCACTGAACCTCAGGCACATGAACAAACTGGGCCACTGTAAATATGTGGTGGTGCCATATGGCCATTCACGTAAACATAAATAAATACCAAATGACAAGCAGGAGAGTTTCAGGAACCTCATCTACACAATAAATATATTTTAATTAATTTAATACTCTTCAATGCATCTGAACCATTACACAGTGGGCCTTTAATTCTTTATACTGTCATTAATTAGACACAACTCATCACTTCTTAGACATGCCCAGTGAGACACGCGCGCTCACACACACACACACACACACACCCACGCACGCACACACACAGAAGACAAACTTCCTGCCAAGTATCCCTGTTTATGATCTTGCTGAATCTCACGGCGCTGCTGGTGCCTGTAGTCTGGATGAGCTCCGCACGACTCTCAAGTATCAGGCACTGCAAGTCTGGGAGGCACCTCGGCAGCCAGTGTTTATTTTGGGTCTTTGGGAACAAGAGGCAGCGAGGAGAAAAATTGATCCACGGGCCATCCTCTCTCTCTCTCTCTCTCTCTCTCTCTCTCTTTTAAAAAAAAAATATATATAAATATATGTATGAGTGATGCTGCTCCCTCCCTCCCTCCCTCCCTCTCTCTCTATCTATGCCTTCCCCTTTTCTCTCATTAGCCAGTCTGAGCTACAGACTTCTATAATCCTGGAAGGTTTAGCATGGGCGCGCTGTGATTGGTTAGACATTACATCAGGGTGATGTAATACTCCCAGGACTGGCTAGTGTGTCGGGCATGGGGAGGGAGTTATGGAGGAGGGAGAGGGATGGGTGGGGTGGTAGGCGGGGAGGGGGAGGGCACTGAGTGATGGTGGCGGCGGCAGTGTGTGTGTGTGTGTGTGTGGGGGGGGTGGGTGGGTTATTGAACAGAAGAACTCCCTCCCTCTCCTCCTCTCTCTCTCTCTCTCTCTCTCTCTCTCTCTCTCTCTCTCTCTCTCTCTCGCCTGCAGCCAGTGAATGTGCATGTGCAGCCGCCGCAGAAAGCCTCTAATCCCAAAGCACACAGCGGTGCTTTGGAGAAGGAGGGAAATAATCAAGACTGTTTCCATAGGCCCCCATCTAAAGGCTGGAGATAAGCTTTGCTGTGCATGCTGCCGTGTGTACCCGCAGCAGCTGTGTGTGTGTTGGGGATGCACGCACACACACACACACACACACACACACACACACACACACCCAAAGCAGAAACGGGATTTCATTTTTTTTTTTTTTTTTTTTTTTGGTGGGGTGTTGGAGTGGGGTGGGCGGCGGGGGGGGTGAAATTCAATCATTAATTGCAAATAGACAGAGAGGAAGACGATTGTTTGGCGGGACAGAAAATGCCAAGGCATTTGGTATTTGTGCATAATGACTCATAGCCAATTTCTCACTTCAGTGCAAGGTGCTTTTTTTCCCTCTCTCTCTCTCTCTCTCTCTCTTTTTTTTCCCCCTTCTCTTTTTTATGGATCCAAAGGTGTTATGCCGTATCTCTGGCGTGGAGACGAGCTCGGCGAACAGCAGTGCCCAGGGCACGAGCAATGTGTTTTTAACCGATTGCTTTCATGCCACGGAGCTTTTCATGTGCTGAAAAAAAACAACAACAACCTGTGTCTGCGAAATCTGTGCTCCGAAAATTAGATATTCAAATTAAAAGATAGATAGATAGAACGTTCAACTATAAAATTAATATGCTTTCTTTTTAAGACACGCCACAAAAAAAAAAAATACACACAAATCACAGGAGGAAAGATGGATGCTAACCCTGGCCAGCGGCTGTGTTGAAACTGTGTTGAAAAAAAAAATCATTCAGTCTCCTTTTTGCGAATATGGACATTTGAAGTAAGCGCGCGAGAGCGGCCGCTCCAAGCTGCTTTTTGAAAAACCACCAGAAGAAGTCCAGGAATCAGAATGCCACGACGAGTTGTAAACAATGGCTGCAGCTAAAGAGATTAGCGTGGAGGCCGTTTTTTTTAATTTATTTATCAGAATTGGATGGCATTTTCACAGTGGATGCTTCACATTAAACAGAAGGACTCTTGCTTAGTGGACATCTTTGTTTGTTATTGTTTCTTTTTTTTATACTAGTAACAGGCTTTTAGTTGGAGCTCTGCTAAACACTGCTAGCTAATCAAGCCACGCTAAAGTCATCGCTCGCACCAACTGGGAACCTTTGAGCTGGTTGACCAAATGTGATTGGCTTTAATCTCTCGTTTTAATGAATGTTTTCACTTGGCTCTTAAGGAACAGTGTGATAAAAAAGAATTTAGGAAACACCCCAACATGATAGAAGATTTTTGTATATTTCCACAGCAGCTCAAAATTAGGCTGCAGCTCTCCCGGTGGTTAGCTCGAGGCTGGAACACAATTCAAGGGCATGCAAAGTGCAACGTTTGACACAGGCGTGATCTCTATTACCAAACACTGGGACAGCCAAATATTAAATTGGCCTTCCGCGCTGCAAGTCAAACTTGTAGCGGCATCCAAATAAACGGCCACTCTAGGCCCCGAGTTTGGCCCCTGGGCTCCGTGGATGTCTTCCATGCGCGAGTTTATTTGGAAAAGAAAAAACAAAAAAAATGCTCTCCGCTGGCCAAATTTACAGATAATGAATTCAGAGTGCTGAGGCAACCGCAGGTAAATATGGCAAAATACACCGCGACAGTGTATATAAAAAATAAATAAAAAAATTGTTAAAAAAAAAAAAGAGGGCAACGTGAGAGCCAGAGAATTGCACTTGCTTTTTATTACAGTGTTTCTGTGAAATAGGATTTGGGGTGGAAAATAAACCTGCAGAGTCCTGTCAGATCCTGCAGCCAGCGATGGAAGGAGACGTTGAGTAATGGAATGAGACGTCGCGTAGCACGTGCAAGCTAAAATGATGAAACGCTGAAAGGAGGAGGCTGCGGAGCCTGACAGAACGTATCTGCTGGAAACGGTGTCAAAACCTGCTCCAAAACCAGTTTAAGGTCATTGATGGCCCCGGGTTTACGAAAAAGAAATGAAAGAAGAAAATAAAATAGAAACCACTCCCTCCACTTGTGTGGAGTTGTAAAGGTGCAGAAAAGACCAGGCTCCTTTCGCTGAAACGTGAACGTGGGCGCTCTGTGTGATGTCTGGCTGTCCTTTCAGAGGGCCGCTGATGTTTATTCATCAACACAGGGAAAAAGAATCTGCCAGACTTCCTGTTGACGCGCAAAACCCGATCCGCTGTCAAGCAACAGAACACGACGGGAACCTCAGAGGTATTTGGAGGAAAAGTCGGGCAGCCTTTGAAGGAAAGTGAGGCACAAAACAGAGAGAGAGACAGAGAGAGAGAGAGAGAGAGAGAGAGAGAGAGAGAGAGAGAGAGCACCTGAATGACAACTTGTCAGATTAAAAGGCTGCCACTTCTCACTTTGCTCTGGGCGAGGAATGGAAACTAGGTAATGACTACAATGATCGCACACAGCAGATACAGACACACTGACACCGACGCAGAGCTGCAGCCTTGCCGGGCTCACGGTCTCCAGAGCTGCCACTCTAATTGCACAGAGGCCTTTTCAGAGACCTTATTATTGTGGCCCATTTTCAGATCTGCCTCACACCATTAATTAGCCAGCGTGCTAAATAAACATTCCTATTGACACGTTCATTAAAACAAACAAGTCCAACATCTGCAAATTTACACCAAGGTGGGGCGTGACAGAGAAAGTTTGAGAACCACTGCCCTAATGCCATGCAAGTCTATGGGGTCAAAAGTCAACTTTGTCCTAGAGACATGGGACCACTTGCAGGTTCATCGGGATCCCTCAAGACACAGCCACGTCAAATTTGGGGCTTGTAGCAAAAAAAAAGAAAAAAAAAAAAGAAAAATTTTCTTCCTCCAGGGTGGGGCGTGACAGAGAAAGTTTGAGAACCACTGTGCTACGGTGTCACTAACACAGAAGAGGGACCAGTTCCCTTTGTGACATCACAAAGGTGAGGCAGCTTTTAAGCAAACACATTCTGAGAAGTGGAGCAGGTCGGAAGAATAAACGATGGGTCCTCAGCGAGAGGCCGTAGAGACTCGGGTTACCGTCAGAAAACGTTGGTGAAGTGCATTTTTGCATAAAACGAAGCCTTTAATACAAAGTTAGTTTTTAAAGGTCAGCTGTCCGCAAGCAGGGTAAATTTATAGGCCGGCTGATTCTCTTTTACGATTTATGTGAGTTGGGTTCATTGGGGCTAAAGATACACTTTGGAGCTGTACCTCTTGGCAACAGCTGGACGCGTGGCAACTAACCTCGACTGTAAATAATAAAGTGCCTTCTGACATAACCACTTTCAAAAACAAAAACCCTAAAAACAAAACACCCATACCGCTAACATTTAGCGTCCTGTTTTAAGAAGCTCCTTCAAGTACAGCATCCTCATATTACCCAACATTTAATATTATTCCTGTTCCGCTTGCTGACTTCCACTTTTGCCCATCCTGCCAGCGTGGATGTGTGAGAGCCAGCTGTCTTCCAGCAGCCCAGCAGCCCAGCAGCCCAGCAGCCCAGCAGCCCAGCAGCCTGCCTGCCTCTCTGATAGTTCATCCTCGACTGGAACTGCAACATGCTGTAACGGATCTCCCTCATCTCCCGGCTCTCCCTGTTTATTCCCCGCCTGCGTCGCCCCGCGCCTGTTTATACGGCTGTCTGGAGCTCGCGCCGCCACCCCCCCCCTACCACTTCTCCTCCCCTTCCTCCTCCTCCTCCTCCTCCTCCTCCTCCCCCCCCCTCGCCGTGACAGAGGTCAGCGAGTGCTCCGAGGCTGGCTGACGTCATGCTGCTGCAACCCTGCAGACACACCAGCGGGCAGGCAGGCAGACGGAGGGACGGAGGGACGGACGGACCGGCCGACGGACGCACGGACGCACGGACAGACGCGGCGAGTTAGCGGGGCCGGGTGTATTTATAGCGTGAGCATCCTCGCCGCCAGCTTCAAGGCCGGATCAGCCCACCGGAGGCCGAGCCGTCCTGAGAGCGTCGTGTTTATTATGTGCCATCCGCCGTCTAGTGGAGGCACTTTTGGAGCGTCTCAATCTGGAGAAAATGCCAAGGCGCGCACACACACACACACACACACACACACACACACACACACCCTGCCTCCCCTGAAGTAATGTGATCGTTTCTGAGTGAATCATCCTCAAGCCGTCGGGAAAAAAAAGGTGCAACGCATTCCACGACACATCAGCGAGAAAGTGCGGCTTCACGCCATTACTTATCTAATAAACTGCGGGAGGCAACCCGCCATTAGCGCCCGCCGCCCGCCGCCGCTGCCGTCCGCCTCCCGCCGGCAGCCCCTCGCCGCCCTCCCCGCGAGCTAATCCGCCCGCGAGGCCGCATGCAAATATGAAAGTGTTAACTGTCGGGACGCTGCCTCGCTCGGGCCAATCGGGGCTTGACTTTGAAATGGATCGCGGGTGATTAGGCGGGAATCCCGAGGTCTCTCCGGTGAACCCCCCCCCCCACTCAACCACCACTCCACCCACAACCCCTCCCGCAGCTGGTTGCCGGAGTCAGCGGAGCAACGATCCAGGTAATTAATTCTTTGACAAGCATCAGTGATTTGGAAAATCAGTAAGAATGGCAGACGCTGATCAAAAGGGAAACACGTGGAGTGATGTTTAAACAGTGGGTGTTTGAGGCGTCAGTCATGCAGCGGCATGGCGGGCGGGCGGGCAGGGGGGCACAGTGGAGGGGGGAGGCTGCAAAACAACAGCGGGGCGATGCTACTGCTTGTTCTGATGATTAGCGCCGCCCGACTGGAAAAAAAAGAAAAGAAAAACAACAACAACATGTTTCCGCCGCTGGAGTGATGCACTCGTCCCCACGTTAGGCACATTACCGCATTAGTCTTTTTATGTCGGCACTAAAATATGTTACATAAATGTGAATGGGCAGCGTTTTACAAACTGACCCCAGTCGTAAACAACTGCAATTCATCCCCGATGAACCCGCGCGCATGCATGAGCACACGCAGCGCACATGCTAAGCTAATCCACGCGCCCGTGTATATACAAGCAAGCATTTGGATTTTTTTTTTTTTTTCGTTTAAACACGATGATACGCGGCGAACCCGCGGACTTCAAATTACGTAGAGGAAAAAAAAACAGATAAACCACAAATGTATATTCCAGTCACAAAGCAAACAGTGGCGCACGCACACAACCGGCGGGGAACACAACTCTGCACAACTGTACACGCGCGCGCATGTGGTAAAGATCAATTCATTTTCAGTATTTATTATACATATTGCACTAAGCCCGTGTCTGTTGAATGAAACGCAAAGAGCGGCGCGGCGTTCACCGGCATGAGATCACGCACACACACACACACACACACACACACACTTCATAAACACACAAGAGGTCGGGTTGACGTTACCGCCATATCTTTGATTAAATCACGCGTATATATCCTTTATTTGATTGTAAGGGTGCAGGAAACGGGGGAAAGGCACGAGCCGCGAGGGGAGGACAAAAAAAAAAGTAATGAAACATCATTGGCGCGGCTTTTACAGGGACACCGTCCGGAATACAAATTCCAGGTATTTGTTTTCATCCATCAGAATTCATTATGCGAGTGAATGTATCATTGGGGGTGTAGCTATTGATCCTGTATTAAATCTCATTGTTGGGTTCCTATTCAGCGCTGAGCCAGGTGGAAGCGGGAGGGAAGTGGGGGGACAAAAAAAAATAAATAAAAAAGCGTGACCAAAATGTCATGGTGACAACATGCAGCACTGTCAAAGGTAGCTTTATCGATCAAGATAGACAGAGGAGTGGGCGGCGGCGGCGGCGGCGGCGGCGAGGGAAGTGGAGATATTTCTGCAAGGACCCCAACTGTCTGACATTTCAGAAAAGCCGTCTTTTCTGTTTTGTCACCCGCTATTGTTGCTCACAAAGAGCACGGATGTCTTGGCGGAGGCAATTTGAGCTCTGGCCCCAGGTGGAGCCGCAGCTCGTTGCGTCTGTTTATCACGCTGTGCGTTTCTTTCTTTCTTTTTTTATTATTAGGAGGGCGGCCTTCGTGCTTTGACATTTTTAAAGGCACGGCTTGTCAGGCCTTCTCGCCGGTTCACCTGGGCGCAGGCTCTTGGGTTTTAGCAAAGGTCCAATTAGCTCCACCCATCCCTTCCCGGGAGCTCCTCGGACTACTTGGATGACTTAGAAAACGTCCCCAGAGGGAATCCAGTCGCCTCTTCCCTTCTTCTTCTTGTATGTGTATAATTTTCATTTGTGTGGTTCTATGATTTGACCAATCTTTATTTCTTGCAAAAAAAGTAAGCACCTTGTTTTTTTCCCTTATTTCTCAGTGAAAAAAGGTGTAAAATACCGTAGAATAGAGGCGTGGTTGTAAAAAACAACATCTTCTTCTCTGAGGGAAAGCGAGCGTCTGACTATTCGGAAAATAGGTTTTGATCCGCTGAATGCCCCATCAAAAAAAATAAAATAAAAAAATAATAATGATTCCAAGCTAATTTGACTTTAGCTACCACATGGCGAATAGCACTTCCTTTCAAGAAATGTGAAATCATGGTCTGTGTTCCATTCGGGGAACTCTAATCATCTTAGTTAATGGCCTAATGCACTTCTAAAGCATCGCTATTAGTTTGAAATTGTTCCGCGGCCAGTTTCCAGCCGTGGCTGTGAAGTCCAGCTGGAGGTTAAGAGACAATTTAACAGATAAATAATCCATGAACATGAACAGGTAGTTGTTCTGCAGCACAACCCCTGGTGTGCTGAGTGGAGCAAATAATCGTCCGGAGCAACATTTGTAATGGTTTTGTCTGTGTTTCAAAATAAAGAAAGAAAGAAAGGAAGAAAAAAACAAACAAACCTCCATCTGGAATTAACTAGAATTTGCAGTAATTGCTTTAACGTCATTGATTCCTAAACCCTGATTACACTTTCTTGTTGCAGCACAGTTTGCGTGATTGGATTTTAAGGCCAGTTGCACTTTGTTTATTTTGTTTATCTTGTCTGTGGGATAAAATTGCAGTGTCAGGTTCCTTAAAAGCAACTTCAGGTTGTTTTTTTTTTCTCCTGTTTTTTGTTTTCTGTTTTTACATTAAAATAAATGTTTCAAATAAGACTTTTTTTGTGGGAGGGACAGTTCTGGACATGATACGGTACAGCTGGCTGCCCTGATGTAAGACCTATTTTTGGGTCAGGGTGGTGGCAGCCGAGTTATAGTCCTATTATCAAGCAAGTCAAGATCAACAAAAAAGACAAATATCATCAGCATAAGTTATGACTTTAACTTTTATTAGAACTTTCACCAAAGTTCCCTGCATCGACTTTTCGAATTGTCTTTCCTTTGGTTTGCAATAAAGTTAGTACACTCGTTTTGTGGTGGTTTTTGTGTTTTTTTCGAATCAGAGCTAATGCACAAAATGAAGACAGGCTCGCTGAATATTTGTTCGCGTCTCTCCGGTTTCCATGATGAGTAAGGAAACAAGGCCGTTAGCGTGGACGTTGCTTTTCCTCGCAGCATTTTCCAGAATCATCTCTGGTTTTGCTCCCTTTCTGCACATCGCCTCATTTTGCAGGTCACAGAACTTTCAAAAATTTCCCTTAAAATCACACATTTCACAGAAACGCAACAAATGGGGCCAAAACAGTTGGAAACCTTTTCCCTCGAGGCGCCGTCCTGCTGTTTTGATGGATTTACAAAATAGCAAAAAAAAAAAAAAAATCAAAAATAAAACAGATGCGGAGGGGCGAAGAGTTTACCAGCTGATGTCGAGGGGGCTGGGGCTTCGCCAAATGGTGCGGCAGAAACTTTGAGCGAAAACCTTGCACAGCAATAAAGTGATATACACATGAATAATGCAGGAGCATTTAGTTCAGTGCTTAGGCAGTGAGGGAATCAGATGTCCCTGGTGCCCTGAAGGATTCCAGTCTACTGAGCCAGCGTCTCTGTCTGAGAATAGACCAGCACCGACCCAAAGGAGAATCCCAGCACAGCACGATGTCCTGCCAAGACACACACACACAGACGCACACACACAGCCACACACCATAGGATGCATGTATTAATGATTGGGCATCTACACCCTGGCTCACATGACGGTGCTGCACACATACTGGTGTATCGCCATCCGCAGCGCACACACGCACACACACACACACACACACACACACACACACACGCTATTAGAAACCTTGAGTGTGTTGTGTGCCAGCCATATGACAATAAAACGTTCAACAGAAATATTTCAATGTTTTACTACGGTGAGCCTCTGCCGCAAAAGTCTCCATTGAAGAGATATAAATGAATGAGTGAGCTCACACACACACACACGCAAGTGAGGGTGTGTGTGTGTGTGTGTGTGTGTGTGTGTGTGTGGAGGCTCTGAATGATGGCAGAAACATCAGCTCGGGCACGGATTTCCTTTTGGGCAACGCTTTGTGGGGATCCTCACAAGCGTATTTTTAAAAAATAAATCTGTGCCTGCAGCCTTAAATTTGCCCAACAGCAGAGAAGATTTGGTTCCCTCACCTCAGCCGCCCCAAGAACCAACTAATGACTAATGAATTATGAGTTGCTGCCAAATCAAATCATCACTCCTCCGTTTCTATCTACCCGCCCAAATTCCTTCCGATCGGGTCCAAAAGAGCCACGTTGGCGGCAGCGAAATGAAGGTTGGGAGTTTTATTTTATTTACACCACGGCTCAGAGCTCGCACCGCAGTTTCTTAGTCAGCGGCTGTGCATGTGGCATTTAGCGGCGGCGGCGGCGCGCATGTGTGTTTAACGTGTTGACAGCGCGGCTATTTACCAGCTTTGCTCCGGCGTCAAAACCGTTTCATTTCCATTCAGCCGATGCAAATAAAGCCAGGAGAGCGTCGCCTCCCTCTGACACACGCAGCCCCTCGTTGCTGCTGCCAGTGGGGGCCAGCGAGTTTGGAGGGCTGGGGGGGAGGGGAGGGACCCGCTCGTCACATGCTAATGGTAATTCACCAATCAGCGGAGTGACACGCTCCGGCAGGGAGGGGGGGGGGCGTCGGGGAGGGAGGGAGAGCCGCGCCGTCCTGACAGGGACATCAGTTTCACGAAACATTTCCTCCTCTGCACCTGAAAGCGCGGCATAATCACGCGGAGGGGCGATGCACCATGAAATGGAATGGGCGCCTGGATCCGGGGGAGCGGACACGGCGCCGTGTCCACAGAAATGAGGGTCATCCTTTACCCGGCGACGCCTGTGTCAGCAGGGACGGTCCGGGTCAGGCCCGTCCAGGCAACTCACCCACCAACCAACCCAAGCCAACGCCTCCACCTCGGACTTCACGCTGTGGACCGACTGGGGCGAAGTTCACGCGTGGAGGTGGCATCTGAGAGCAGCGTCTGTTTGAGGAGGCTGCTTTTAAAGTGCAGTCAGTTGCCTGAACAAATGGCAACTCGTTGTGTGTGGCCTTATTTATTTTATTTATTTAATAATAATAATAATAATAATAATAATAATAATAATAATAATAATAATGATAATAATGATAATAATATTTCTAAATCAGCTCGTTTTTAGTGCCGAATGCACAGTGGTGCAGTGGGCAGCAGCGTCGCCTCGAAGCGAGAAGGTCTTGGGTTCTGTCAGGAGTCACTGAGCTGAACGGATAAACCGGCTGCATCCCATCAAGTTCAGTGCAACAGCATGAACGCAACAACGGACTGGGCCTACATAGCTTTTTTTTTTTTTTTTCTTTGCACACAAACACATTTACACACACAAATAGGCGGCGCTGTCAGGCCCACTGGGAACCAATTAGGTTTCATGGTCTTGCCCAAGGACACTTGGACACTTGCGAACAGACGGAGGCGGGACTCGAACCGTCGACGCTTCGATCATCAGGTCGATCGGAAGTTCTGCATTTAACAGAGGTCACTTGAATTACAACATCTTCATCTCGCAACAAGATGTCGGCCACTGTGTTAGCAGCAGTGTTTCTCCGATGCAGTGATACCTTCCATGACACAACGGGAAAGAAATAAACACAATGCAAGTTTATAACATATAAATATGAACCATTTAAACTGCGATTATTACCATCGCTGTTCTTTTGAATTGCCAGCGCCTGAACTCATCTGGATCTCACCATGTGATACCGTCTTTATTTACAACCACTTGACATTTTGTGCATCACAAAGGTAACGAAACTTAAATTTACACAAACAAACAAACAAATACAATAACTCTGGAGTGCACAGTGATGGCGCACCTTCAGCTTCATGTCCACTTCTTCCCACCACCCACCTGTGCTGTGCAACCCTGCTTGATTGCTACATCCACACCAGCAAAAAGCCGTTCGGGCCGAATATGAAAGAGACAAGAACTTCCCTTACAGTGCCGTATACACTGGAGGACACATTGCAGCTGCTAGAGAAACAAATGTGTGCCGGGCGAGATAAGGCAAGTGCTACTAATAGACTTTTGCTCCTGGAGAAAGTTCAAGGCAAAAAAAAAGAAGAAGAAGAAAAAAGAAAAAACATGATCGGAATCCTCAAACTAGCGCTTCGCTCTATCTGCCAGATGTATCAGTGTTCCTGCAAGCAATCAAGAAGTAATTCCCTTTATCGGCCAGCATGAATATTAAAGTTTTGGTGCTGGAGGGCGGTGATGGAGGGCATAAACACCGCCGTCGCCAGCACCTGCGACTGCGACGGGGAGTTGATGAGGCGGCTGAGCGGCGGCTGTGGTGGCTGTAAAGATAGCGACGGTGACATCGGACAGAGCCGCCGCCGAGGGAACGGCGATTAGCGGCGGCAATTAGCATCTTTGTCTTTGGGCGCTTGTCATCCGACACGTGTAAATTTAGAGTGGCTCCACGGCAGCAGACCGTCACATTAAAGTTGTTTACACCCCATGCAAATGAAGAGTAAACAAACAAATATCTGAATACTTGGCGGGGTGGTGGAGGGGGGTCGCTCTCCCCGGGCTGAGGACCTTCTACTCGCATGCAAATAAAGACGGCTCTCACGGGCAGCGTTTAGCAGGAAATTAAGAGGAGGGGAGGACACGGAGAGCGCTATGGAAATGTGCAGATGCGCGGATCTGCGATGTGGGAACGCAGGCCTGCGTTGACGTCCAAACATCTCGATGAACAAAAGACGCAAATGAGGACGGAAGATCAGGACGGAACACGATGGTGATCAGACAACATGCAACTCTGGGATTCAGCAGCAGCAGCAGCAGCGGCGGCAGCAGGGGGTCTCTCGGTCCAACCTCCATAAATAAAGAGCAGAACATGTTGGAACATTTAACGGGGGTCAGGCCTGCTAACGCGCTTAGAAACAGGACGAGCGGGCATGAAAAAAAAGTGTCCACACCTGCAGATCATTTGCGAAATTGGCCCGCCGATTTGCTCAAAAGCAATTCTGCAACAATTATTTGTCCAAATACTCTTTTTTTTTCTTAAGCCAAAAAAAAAAAAAAAAAATGCATTGCTGTTTTTCTCAAAAATAGGATGATCACCATGTCCTGGTCCAGAACATCTCTATGCTGAGCAAGCAAAAGTGCAGAGAGAGCAGTTTTTTTTTTTTTTTCTGTCTCTCTTCGCTACAGTTTTTTCTTCTTCTTTTGCTTTATTTAGTTTTGTGCTTTGGGCTTGTCGTTCCCTGTGTTTACAGGAGCATTAGGGTCATCGCTGCAGCAAATGGAAAGTGTGGATACAGACAGACAGACACAGTGAGCGAGTGAGTGAGTGAGGGCGGGGGGGGCGTCCTTGTGCCGAGCGTTCTATACTGTTGACTTTGTCATGGTGCCATGTTGGATGGTGTCCACTCCATCGTATCCGAGCCCAGATGCTACAAGAGAGATAAGTGGATTGTATGGAACAGGCTTGTCAGGGATCCCATATATATTCGCTCTGGATCTGTGGCTCGCACAACACAAATAGGCTTTTAAAGTGGAGTGATTTAGATTGGGTTTGGGTTGTTGTGTGTGTGTGTGTGTACCCTCCTCCCTTTTTTTTTTTTATTACGGATTGTTTTACACTGACACCAACTTGGCTCAGCCTGGAGGCATGTTTCTTGGAAGCAAAGCAAAAATGGCTGGCAGTATCTTTTTTTACCCTCCTCTTCTTCTTCCTCTTCAATGGCTGTTGAGAGGCCAGACAATGTGACATTAGCTTCCTATTTTGGCGCTAAGCGCATCAAGACTCGAGTAAACAGGGACGTCACCGTGTACGGCAACGGGGAAGCAAAGACGACTGATGGGCAACCAGCAAAAAAATAAAAAATAAAATAAAAAAAGGGGCCATCAGGTTTATTTTATGTCCGTTCCACACTTTTATCGTGGCGATGATGCGCCCGACTTTATAACGAGTGTTTTCCAAAGGGATTGAAAATGGCTGATTTAGCCTCGTTGGTCTTGATTGGACGTTCCGGTCGACGTTATCTCGCACTTTATCATCGGTTCATTGCCGGCTGATTGCGCGGCAGAATGACTCCCCTCACAATAACGCCGCTGGTGCGTTACGCCAATAAAAAAAAAAGAAGAAGAAGAAAAATATTCCAAATGAAATAAATAATAAAAAAATATAACAATCTGAATATGGGCATGTGAACACGCTAATGATTTCATTAAGTCACAATAAAGAGCTGATGCACATCCAGGATTCCTGAAGAGAAGCCACTCCAACGCTTTTTTTTTTTTTTTTTTTTTTTTTTTTGACGAGACACGCCGCCCACATGCAGCTTTTTTGAAAGCGGCAACCCGACACCGACCGATTGTCAGGAAAGGGTTAAAATAAAGAGATTAGTCAGCTTCCTGTCCCCACCCCCCCACACCCCCACGCCCCCTGGCCCGGAGCACTCGCTAGCACACCCGGCGCTAAACTGCGTGACCCTGTGTATTTTTGATTCTCGGCCAGCTCTCTTTCTTAAGAGCCCGAAATCCTGGCGGCTGCCAGTCAACTTCAAAGCGGCCGAGGCTGCGGCCGCCTCTCTTAACCTCGAAAAAAAAAGAATCTGGCCTGGTCCTGTTACAGCTGCTTGGCGGGGACAGAGTGGCCAGTGTCTGAGTGCGTCTGCTAGTGTGTGTGTGTGTGTGTGTGGCTGCGCGGACAGAGTGGGCAGTGTACTGAGGGGTCTGTTGATTAACCTCTGGGCCGGGAGGCCGTCCTCCACAGCCAGACGGATCGGCTTTCGCCAGGCCCGCCCGCCCGCCCCCCGCCCTGAAACGAGAAGCCGCCCGGCCAGGCCACTTCAAAGCCACGCAGGCCAGCAGGAATGTCAGGTTCACAACCAGGAGGCAGTGGAAGAGCAGAGAGAGAGAGGGAGAGAGAGAGAGCAGGAGCACACTCGTTTGTTTGCTCAGTCCGGACCTGAAAACTCAGGTCAGCAGCAACATCTCGGCTCTTCCAAGTTTTGTTTTGTTTTTTTTTCCGAGACAAATCACCTCCCTCTTTTTAATTTGATTTGGCTGCAAAGTCAAAAGGCCTTTTGGGGGGATTTTTGGCGCACGGTTGTCTCGCCTCTTTAGAAACAGGCTGCGTGTGTGTGTGTGTGTGTGAGATGAGTTTTTTCACGCTCCGTCCTCTCCCTGACCCCCGAGCAAAAGAAAATCCATCACATCTCGACACGTACTTTGGTGTAGCAATGCTGGAAAAAAAAAAAAAAATCAAACTAAACCTCGACAAAAACTGATGAAATTTTGCAAGAGACGCCGAGGTTGTTCCAGCGTTCTGCTAATAGCGTGCGGGGGAGGGCAGGAGGCGGGGGGTCGGGGGATGTTATCAAAGACGACGCTGGCGAGTGGATGCGAGACAAGAGGAGATAGTGCTTTGAGTCTGAGTGAGAGAGCCGACATAAAAAGCCTCACACACAGTGCGTCTCATATCAGCAGCAGGTTGTGGCAGTCGGGACTATTTGTGTGTTTGATGTTGCACCGGGGGTTCGTATTCATGTGGAGGTTAAAATTGCTACAATAGGAGGTTAAAGGTTAAAGTAGCAGAGAGCTGGCGGCTACACTTCTACACTACAGAAATACATAGTTCTAGAAACCAACCCCTTGTGACATCACAAAGAGACACCGATACATCCCTTGGGTTCTGGTGTTGGCTCCGCCCCCTGAGACTGCCTTGTTTTTTGTCCCCCTTCCAAACAGAAGCTGGAAGCTCCAACCAATCATCAGTTTCGGGAGGAGGGTGTTTTTGTTGGAGGCTGCAAACACGAGGCTAAATACGCAGCGTTCTGGAGAACTGCAAAATAAGTGCGATAACCGTTAGTGTACAGATCCACTGCCGGAGTCACGGGTGAAAAAGTTTGGGCGGTTCAGCGGGTTTAATAAGGAACTGTTAGCGTAATTGGGTTTGTTTAATTGGGGCCCATTCAACAAAACGGCTGGAGGAGCTTTTGTGCGGTGATTCATTGTGGAGACAAACTAGACACAAAGACGTTGTCACGTCAGTGGTCACCTGGCTGCAGTTCTGCGATTTTGCGCTGTTAAAAACATTTATCGGTGGGGAAAGAAATGCACATCATCAGCGGGAAAAAAACAAAAAACAAACAATAAAATTAGTATCCATCCGTATCCTGGATTCACTTTGGCAAAGTTCTAACCAGACAGTGAACTCCCCAGGAATGATAAAAGTCCACCTGCTAGAAAATGTCTGGGTTTTCTTGGAAGGAGACTGCAAACAGAAGGCTAAATACGCTGACTATGAAGTCGGGAAGGAAAAGGAATAATACTGCGCATGTTTTAGTTCCTCAACTCCTTCGGCTCCTTCACTCTGTCGTTCTCTTTAGACAACAAATGACGGAACGAGCCAGAAAAAAGGTGTCGTCGCGAGAGTCCCAGAGGTCAAACGGAAGAGTCTCCTGTGTGGAGGTCAGGTGTTTCGCCGTGTGCAGAGGAGCCGGAGCCGGAGCCGCCTTTTGTGCGAACACCCGCAGACAATGGGCCTGCTGCCGCCGGTGGTGGTGGGTGGAGGGTGTGGAGGTGGGGAGCGGGGGAGGTGGGAGGCAGGCGCAACCTGAACCTGACACAGGAAGCTCTCAGAGCGACACAAAACAAAGTGCTGAGCTCCGGCATTTCCCCTCCACCTGCCTCCAGAAAGACTATCTCCGCTGTCATTAAAGGTGAACTCAATCGTCTAATCTCCTCCAAAGTCACTGAGCGACCACCACCACCACCTCCACCTCCACCTCCACCTCGCCCGTGCTTCTCAGTCGACCCCCGCGAGGTGGAGGCCATCAATGAAATGCCATCAGATCTCCGGCGGAGGGTGGAGGGTGGGGTGTGGGGGGTTAGAGGTCATAGGACAAGAAGAAGAAGAAGAAGAAAAAAAAAAGTTGAGCTGAATGAGCTTGTCTGGCTCTGAATGGGGAGGCTGTGTGTTTTTGTTTCCCGCCGATCGATCGGGTCGGGGGTGAGGGTGGGGGAGGGGTGGGGGGACAGCGAGCAGCGCTAGGCAACGTGCGTGGCCGCGCAGGAGCGGATCACTTTGTTTAAAGTTCATCCATATTCCTCAACAGATGCGGCGCCGGTGGATGAGGAGCAGGAGTAGGACGAGGAGCAGGAGGAATCTTTATTTTTTTCTTTACGAGCTGCCTGCCAGACGCGGCTCTCGCACAGATTTCAGGGCGGAGATCGGCGTGCCACGCAGCGTCGGCGAAATAGCCGCGCGTTTTCACGTTTTGAGATCCCCTCAGCAGGTAATCAATAGAGAGAGAGAGAGAGGGAGAGAGAGAGAGAGAGAGAGAGGGAGAGAGAGAGAGAGAGAGAGAGAGAGAGAGAGAGAGAGAGAGAGAGAGAGAGAGAGAGAGAGAGAGAGAGAGAGAGAGAGAGAGAGAGAGAGAGAGAGAGAGAGAGAGAGAGAGAGAGAGAGAGAGAGAGAGAGAGAGAGAGAGAGAGAGAGAGAGAGAGAGAGAGAGAGAGAGAGAGAGAGAGAGAGAGAGAGAGAGAGAGAGAGAGAGAGAGAGAGAGAGAGAGAGAGAGAGAGAGAGAGAGAGAGAGAGAGAGAGAGAGAGAGAGAGAGAGAGAGAGAGAGAGAGAGAGAGAGAGAGAGAGAGAGAGAGAGAGAGAGAGAGAGAGAGAGAGAGAGAGAGAGAGAGAGAGGGAGAGAGAGAGAGAGAGAGAGAGAGAGAGAGAGAGAGAGAGAGAGAGAGAGAGAGAGAGAGAGAGAGGGAGAGAGAGAGAGAGAGAGAGAGAGAGAGAGAGAGAGAGAGAGAGAGAGAGAGAGAGAGAGAGAGAGAGAGAGAGAGAGAGAGAGAGAGAGAGAGAGAGAGAGAGAGAGAGGAGAGAGAGAGAGAGAGAGAGAGAGAGGGGAGAGAGAGAGAGAGAGAGAGAGAGAGAGAGAGAGAGAGAGAGAGAGAGAGAGGAGGGAGAGAGAGAGGAAGAGAGAGAGAGAGAGAGAGAGAGAGAGAGAGAGAGAGAGAGGAAGAGCGGTGAAAAGCACGTCTTTGTGATGTGAACTGAAGAGCAACATGGCAAACGAACACAGATAACGACAACAAGCACAACAACACAAACATGTTCGATGGTGGTGGTGGTGGTAGAAGGGGCGGATGCGGCGGGTGGTGGCATCCAACCATCACCAACTGAGAATATAATAGAACCCCCCCGCCCCTCCATCCTCCCACCCTGCTGAAAATGGACACGCACATTTGCACACACACACACACACCAACACATTACACTGCGCGATACGTATCATTTTGATGTCCCTCCACGTTTGGCTGGGGCCATTTGCACCTCGCGCATAATATCCTGCCAGCTACACAAATAACACAGTTTGGAATTCAATTATCTGTGGCCTCTGAAGATTTTCCCTCCTCCTCCTCCTCCTCCTCCTTCCTCCTCTTCCTTCTTCTTTTTCTTAATTCAGGCTCTGAACCCCGAACCACCACCAACCCTCCCACCCCCCTCCCCAGACGGCGTTCGCCACCTTCCCGTTATCGTGTCAAAAATCTGTCGCGCCGCTCCGCACGCAGCCTCATTACCTTGGGTGAGGGTGGGTGGCGGTGGTGGAGGGGAGGTGAGGAAAAAAAAAAAAAAACACGCCACCATAACCTATTCAATACAAGATGGCCTCCTGTAATTAATGACTTTTTAGGCTACTGAAGCAAAAGCAATTAGGTTATAAAGGGTGGAGGTGGCGGCGGCGGCGGCGCGAGGGCGCTTGTTCACTTATGAAAATGCCTTCTCATTATTAGTCGCATCCTTGAGGAGGAAACGCTAAAGAGAATGTGACAGTCGGCGGAATTAAGATGCTAATGTTTCCAGTTATTTGAACCCGTCAATCAGCCGCGCCGCTTCCTCCGCGGCGAGTCCGCGTCCCATTAAAACAAAAGCAGCACTTCCTGTTTGCGCCGTTCGCAAGGTCAGAGCGTCTTTTTGTTTGTTAATTTGTTTGTTTATTTGGCTAGCTAGCGTAGCCGCTCTGGTCTGCTCCAGCGCCAAGCCAGGAGAGAAACCAGGAAGAGCGCAACAAACCAGATACAGTGGCGCGCGAGTAGCCGATAAGCATTTGCGTTTGTTTGGGACTTTTATCGGCGGCCGCGGTCGGAAGGCCAGGCGCGGGTTGCCGAGACATGTGGTCTACATTCTAATGCCTGGCCCGGGGGTCAACCTCGGCGGTCAGCCAGCACATTACTCTAAGTCCAGGCGGGACAGGTTAGAGCGCGCAAGAGTAATGCTGCGGCTCATCCGAAAGGTCAAGCGTGGATATTAATGTGTAACTTTAACTGAAGCTGCACGAGCAACACGCTGGCATCCTTCCTTCCTTCCGTCTGCGTAATAGAGGAGAGAGGAGGGAAGAAGGAGCGACGGAAGGTTCAGCGGAGGCAAAAAGCCAGACTTTTAACAAGGCAAAATGACTCATCGGTATCTGTTTTTTTTTTTTTTTCGGTTGTGTTTTTTCTTCCGTCTTTCCACTCCCTGGACAATAATCGAAAGCACGAGGGTAATTAGTCAGGCTTTTGGAAAATGTCCTTTAAGATTGATCTCGGCGAAACGTCTCCCTGCTGCTCGTTACTCAACAGACGCGCCGTCCAGAAGAAACGACAGCCTGACGATAAATCTCGCAACTGGCTCCGCTTTCTCCAAATTAATCCGTTAAAGGCAACAAATTGCCGACACAACAGAGACGTAATTGGTGTCTACCAAAAAAAGGCAAAAAACGTGTACTTTGGGTGATGTTAGCTGAATGACAAGAGCTCTTGGCCGTGTTTTTAACTGCCTGGTTCACAGAAAAACACTGGATAGTGACGTGCAAGTCCTGAATGGATCATTCAAAGCTCTAGAGTCATTTCACTGACTCATGACTACATTAACTCGTCTACTGGCTACGCTAGCTAGCTAACTGCTAAGTGATTATGCTAAGTAAATATTAGCTAACTCATTTTTTTCAAGATGTTCTCTGGTTTAATGAATTTGATTAAATGGAAACTCAACCACTGAGTCCAAAACCAGGTGAAGGACATTTAGCTCCTGATGTCGTTCCATCTGCAAGTTGTGCCAAAATGTCCTGCACCAGCGCCTCGTTTGTTCATTAAAACAATTCCATCCCCATTTTTCCTACGAGACATATTCAGTTGACTTCAGCGCGCAGGTGTTGCCTCAATGCTGCTCATGGATCTGTTTTACCTGCAGGCACTCCACCAAAAGGAGGAGATAGGGAGACGAGGGATTGACTTCACAGCCGCGATGAATGATTAACAAAACCTCAGAATAAAACTGACGTCTTCCGTGAAAACAAACAGGATTTTTTTTTTTTCACCCTGTCAACCAAACTGCTTCTCGGCGCTCGCTGGAAGCCGACCGCAGGCAAGGAGGTAATTTATTCTGCCATAATTGCTACCGAATTTGAAAGCTCTTTGTGTGTGTGTGTGTGTGTGTGTGTGTGTGTGTGGCACACTCGGGCCCCCTAATCACCCTCACTGTGCCCAACGTGCCTCAGCAGGAAGGCAATTGATCAGCGTGGCCATTAAAGGGAACTTCAGTCGTCGTTTGGCCTCGCCACTTTGAAGTTTCACACATCAATAAGTAACAGCGTGCCAGTGTCCGTTTTTTTTTCAACTTTTGTGTTTTATTTTCCATCGGCCCCATTGATGCGTATGATTGCAACTATTACGGCTAATTGCGGCGCATTAAAGCGAATCTCTTTTTTTGTTGACTTGATATTTTAAAAAAAAATTAAATAAACGAAAAAAACCCCACTGAATGAGCACCAGCGAGGGACGAGCCTTTTCCTTTAAAGCCTCCCCACAGACGCACCCCATGAGAATCCTCGTTTTTCCTCCAAATTTTTTGCCTCAGAACTCATTATGTGAGCGTGCCAAGTGTTTTCCCGTTCATTAAATTGTGCAGAAACGCTCACTCTGTGGTCCAGCTGACCCGCCGCTCGTCCCGCAGCGCCAAGCTCAGCGGCATCTTCTCCTCTCCGCCCGCCGCACACGTACACGTACACACACACGCAAGCACGCGCGCACACTCTCAGGCCTGCAGTCGAAATAATTGCCTCATTAGTGTGCGGCGCGCAGGTACGGCATGCATGCAAACTTTAGACGAGCGTGCATGCAAATCCGACTGCTTGTCCAACACTCTTTATTCATGTGATCAAAAATCAACCGCAATATACCGCAGACCCAGGCCACCGAAATGGGATTTTTTTGGAGGAGGGGGTAACTAATGCATTTTAAACAAGGAGCAGGAAGGGGGGCAATCTGCAGGTGGCAGCTGGGGAACAGATGATGTGCAAATAGTCGACGGCGTCCAGCTTGCCGGCGTGCATTTTTACGTGGGCGCTGCGGTTTTTAGGCAAACGCCACCAAATAAAGCCAATCAAAATGACGCGATGGGCCTGCCATCGGGGGCAGCGCCGATGCAGACGGGGGTGGGGGTGGGGGTTATGATTTGCATGCGTCGAGGCGGCAAAATGATCTGAACCTGCGTTTGTATCCAGGCAAGAGGAGAGTGACGGCCACCCAAGCAAGAGCAGCTTCGGGATTAATTGGCGGCGCCGTCGCCTGAGCGCCACACTCGCCTTTAAAATCTATTGGGGAATGTTAGTGTTGCACGGAAATGCGATCCTGCCAATTAGAATCCTGAGCGGAACAATCTGTCATCGTCGGAATGGATTCATTTATTATTTCAACTCCGTCAATGCAGAATCTCACAAAATGCGTCCTCACTGACATCATAGTATTCCCACAATTATTTTCCGCATTTCACTCACCGGCCACTTTATTAGGGAAAAAACATTCAATCGCTTGCTAGCGCAAATACCTAATCAGGCCAATCACATGGTAGGAACTCAATGCATTTAGGCATGCGGGTGATGTGAGAGCAACCTGCTGAAGTTCAGTCGTCCAAATTATTAACAATCACATTATCAGCAACTCGTCAAATGTTTGCGGCCAAACAGTCGAGAGCTCAAACTGACGAGTTGGTGGAATCTGCAGTGGTGAACAAATATTTGTTTGGGACTGCGATTGAAACTGGAATTACGGCTTCATGAGGCAACACAGTGAACTTGCCCCTCTTCATGCGTTTCAATAAATGAAATGAATAATAATAAAAAAAGAGGAAAATGCTTGAACGCACAGTCAAAACTCCTCTTCGCGGCTGCTGCACGTCGAGAAAAGTGGCGTTGCGAGAAATGGAAAATTTGTCCCACAATCAAAACTTCTGCCCCGAGCAGTAAACAGCGGGAATGACGGCGTAAAGCCCACTTTGATTTCATTAACATGCAATCAGCCTGGTTAGACTAATGCATGTACGCATCCGCAATCGCGCCCAATCACTTCCCCCGTTTTGAAATGCAAAGTTTAAAAAACGCGGACCCATTTATTATTTCATCTCGCACCGAGGCGTCCCAGGCGGTTTCACTCGCTACGACGTCTTCTTGCTTTTGATGGAATGTTTCTGAACTGGCGGGAAAAAAAGATTTGACTCGTAGCCAGAGCCCAACCGAACGACCCTGACATCATTATCAGAATCACCCGGCCTGCCGAGTCAAAACCACGACGGAGATGTACAGAAAAAACAAGACAAACAACAACAATTCAAACGTTCTTTCGGGACTAAAAATAAAACAAAAAAAAAACTCTTTAATGAGCACTGAAATGAGCGTCCTACCATAGCTTAGCAGGAAAAAGTCTGAAAATCTGGGAAAAAATGACACCGGGAACCCGAACTGCACCGACCCTGGGCGGCCGGCCGAGCAGGAGCTTCATTTTTCTCCCCTCGTCGTTCACACCTTTGACCTTGGAGCCACGACTCGGAGCGCCTCGCCGCCTCGCCGTGACTGCCGACCGTCTGACGCAGACCCTTGAAGGTACCTTGAAATGGCAAACGCGCCTGATGGACGAGACGACTCGGCCCGTCGCCGTTCGCCGGTGGTGGGGATTGATATCGTACCTTGCGATGCGCTTGAAACGCCGGCTCGGCGGTTCTTCCTCCTTGGAGCCGCCTTATCTGCAAGCCGAGGGGTTTGATCGATTCCTCCCTCCCGTCGGCCCTGCCGCTGTGGTTTTACCCTGCGCCGAAACCTGGTGACAACCAAAGAAACAACAAGCGCGAGGATCAATAAGGCCGGCAGCGCGGGCGAAGAATTTTCAATTCTCCAATTTCACAAAAAATAAAATAAAAAAGAAGAGCCGGGTCCAGGAAAAAATGGATTCAAGGAAGCGCTCGCGGACGTTGATAAGACGCATTTGCAAGCGGCAGAGTGTTTGGACATCGCGCTAACAAGTTTAACCTAGTGGGAACAAAAACATCAGCTGGGAAGCAGATTAGCGGGAAGGACGGCGGCGAGGAGGACGAGTGCGTCTCCGCCGCGAGACAAAGGAGTTGCGCAACTTCCATCTTCACCCCGGCCTTAAACCGCCGACCTCGACACATTGTAATCACATCAAGCCGCGTTTGACGCACTGTGTCAAGATTCACTGGTGGCCCACCCTCCCCCCTCCCCCCCAGGAACGGGCTCCTAACCCGAGAAATTTAGCGTAGCCGCGGCCCGCACGTAATTAAAAAGTGTATTTGTCTCTGGAGAGAATGTTATGGCTAAAGCGTTGGCCTGGGTCCAGCCACCACCGCCACCATCCCACCCACCTCTGTGTCTCTGAGGGTGGGGTCACCGGGTCACTAACTGCCTCCTATTCAGCAGCAGCACACAGAGACAAGGGAAGCCTCTTCTTTTTTTTTTGGGAGGGTTTGAGTCACGGCTTCCAAAAACAGAGCTGGAAATCTCCCCAGACAGCTTTTTATACTTAAACAGCAACACTGGTGTCTGTGCAAATGATGAACAAAAGCAACTGATGATGAGCCAAAAAAAATATCCTCAAACTGAACTATAAGAATGGCAAAAAAACACCCCGGAGAGTAACTTTACTTCAACCACAATACACACATATTTGTCCCTTTTGAAGCTTTTTTAATCAGGACCAGAGTTTTAAAACAAGCGGAAGACTGTTGACCCAAGCTAGAGGTCATCTGATTTGACCTTTACGCAGGTATCCGGCAAGTATGCCATTAAAATACTTTGATTTTATCGCAATAAAAAGCTATTTGTCAGTTGGGAGTCCGCTGTTTGATCAGCGGGAGCTCCGGCCAGGCGGCAGATGCAAGGAGAAGAAGAAGAAGAAGGAGAAAAAGAAGAAGGAGAAAAAGAAGAAGGAGAAAAAGAAGAATGAGCTTCGCCCTGGTTCCAATTCTCCTTCAAAGCAGATATTCAGCCTGTGGAACAGCTGTCCAAGCAGGGGGAGGAGAGAGACATCCCAAAGTGTTCGCTTAGCACAACTCCTGTCGCACTTAAAGACAGGGGGATTAGACACTAAAACACATATCTGAAGCACGTAATAACCTGCTTAATAGCCTTTTATTCCCATATACGTAATTAGTCGTAGGACTGGTCGTTAGTCTGGAATGGAGTAGCTGCACCGTCCGTAAACAGCTGTTGAGCCCCGCAGCAGCAGCAGCAAACTACTTGGCTGGTGTTGATTTTTTTTTTTTTTTTTTTATTTCACTTTTTTCTTAAATTATTTTCTCCGATGGCTCGGAGACGTAAGCGCGAGTGCAGCGGGTGGTGTACGGCCAGCGTGTCTGAGAGTTTCGGAAGTGGGAGTATTGCAGTTTTGAGGCGTAATTGCCAGCCACCGGTCTGTCGATGGCTCTCCAGCGCCGGGAGCGTGGAAAAGGTCTCGCTCGGACCAGAAAAGGTCAGGAACAAACAAGCCTCGCAACAAGCAGGAGAGGGAAAAAAAAAAAAACAGAGCGGGAGTTTGAGGAGAACAAATCTCGCATCTGTAATGAAATCCTGTCGGGCACTGGAATCGGCATTATGCACATATATTATGACTATTTTTTCCCGGCTCTTTTTAGAAAGAAAAGAGAGCGCTTTCATAAAGCATACTTTCTCTAATTTAAACCCTTTGAAGAGGGCTTACAGCGCTGACAGTCCTGGAAGTGGTGCGCCGTAAATGATATCCACTCTCCGAGTTCTGCATGGAAAGCAGATGCTGTAATTGAGCGGAGACTTGATTTCTAGCTCGGCCTGAATTAGCTGAGGGTGACCGGGCTGTGAACTGCGGGAGGTTTAATTCTGCGTGTTTACATCGCTGGCAGAGCCTTTGTTTTGTTTGATTCACTATGCTAATATGGCCTCCTCTCAGATTACACACGGTGAACCGAGACGCCGGGCGCGAGCTAATGCGCGCCCACTGCCTCCTCCAATAAACTTGCCCGAGGTGTCAAAATAAAAGGGGGGCGGTGGGAGGATTAGGAGAGTCACAATAGGTAATAAATGAGTGTCTCCTTGGCCAAGCTTTCCCTCAAACTGTAAATCATTGCTGATGTTGATTGCAGTGCAAGAACCAGGACCAGGGAGTCAAACTGAAGCCTGGACAGCTTCAAACGCTGAGTCACGCCAATGTTTCTCTTGATGCTTTTATTGTTTGAAAAGGAGCCATGTTAGACCTTCTGTTGGACTGTTTCTTTATCATGGACTCAGTACAGCGGCTTTGCACAGTTAATTATCCGGAAAACACCACAGACGAAGAGAAAACTGTGTATTTAGCCCTGTGTTTACAGCCTCCAGTTTGTATATAAAAAAAACGGAGGTCAGTGGAACAGCCTTGCACAACTTCAGACACCCAGAAAATGGCACATTTAACCCCCTGTTTGCAGCCTTCCATGCAGACATACATAAGTATAGTGAGCAAAATGGACTTTTCTTGTTTCCGTGGCACTTCGCTGACTGGCTGACTCAAGATAAATATTGTTGTTAAGGCGAAGTGAACTTTACAGGGGAGTTGTCCTTTAATGTGCACGATTCCAGGTATACAATGCCTCACGCTTTTTTTTTGGCTTGCAGGTTCAGTCTGTCAGCAACAAAAGACATCGAAACATACTGAGGACATTGCACGCACGCACACACACACACACACACACACATTGCATGAACAACACAGAATTTACATTCATTCCTTAAAAACAAAGGAGCAAAACGAGGCCCCTGCATTGGAAATGCAGGAGTGAGCATTTTAAGCCGAGCTGTCGGTGCCATTCTGGATCCGACTTGACGTGTTTATTTTAATACTATGGTAACGGGGAGGGAAGTTTGGAGGGGGGGCACTCTACCTCTCTCATTGTTGGGTGTTTACACTGTACCCTCTGTCCCGCTATCTGATCCGAGCTCCGCAGCGGGGCCGCACATCCTCCGACTCGCCCGCCGCAGATGGAACTTGTTTCAGCCCCACGCCTGCGCTGAGTTCTCACGCAACACCAGCACCCCGCCTCCGCCCTCTACGCCGGCACGTCCAGCAAAACGTACGGCGGCCCGATTGGCATCGCCAGGGCCGGTGCTGGACGCGGACGAGCTCTCGGTTCCACCGCTGCGGAGAGTCCGTCCCTCCGTTCCTGTTGTTTCTGGCAGGGTCGCCGGTAATTAGAAACGAGGCGCTGCAGGAGAATGGACGTCTTATGCTGGATGCATCAGTGCCACTTCTGGATGTGGTTAAATCTTGGGCTCCCGTCTCAAGCCACACGTCACAGGGGTTGAACGCTAATTACAGCAAAGGTGGAAAAGTATGGCATGGGTCTGTTTCACAAGTAGAACTAAGAAATAAAATCATCATTGAGATAACTTTAAAAAAATATCTGACTGAAGAAGTATGATTTCATAGGGCAGCTAGCAGATGAAATCGGACTCATCCATCTTGCCAACCTCCAGGAGAGAGCTTTTTTGTCGAATGCAATTCCCTCATAAAATCAGTTTCATTTGCAGATGACGAGGTGGTGTGTGTTTTAACAAAGTACAACAAGTTGTAAATGTTTTGCGATTAGCTTGGCGGCTGCTGTTGGGCCACTTCCATTTAAAGTCGTTCTGTAAATTGCACTTTTGAGTGTTTGTGTGGCGGTACGATGGTTTGGTAATGCAGTCGACATTTCATAGGGAGCTCTTGGTGGCAGAGGGAGCGTCCACAGGAGCCGACGACTCTCTCTCTCTCTCTCTCTCTCTCTCTCTCTCTCTCTCTCTCGCTGACCTGACGTCACCTCCTCCGCACGGAGTTCGCTCACTTCCGACGGCAGCTGCCGCGTCTCGGCGAAGGCGGCACCTTTGGGTAGGAAGCGTCGCGACTTCAAGTGGCCACCTCTGCGGGCCACGACTGCAGGGGGCGGCTGGAAATAACAGATGGCGAGCGCCGCCTGACGCAACGCGCGGTGGCAGATGAGGTCATATGCTAACTAGCGTTAATGTTCCTCAATTTCCACTCCGCTCGGTGACCCTTCCCTCCGCTCTTAAGTGTCCCGGTCCTCTTCGGGCCCGGCGTGTCGAGATTGCGAGATGCTGCCGCCTCGACATTTCTTAAAAAAAAAAGAAGAAAAAAATCCTAATGGTTCCGCCGCCGCCGGAAGAGAGAGGAGGGGGTGAAACTTAATTGGAATGGACTTTTCCACCTCTAAATTTTAATGAACTGCCGGGCCGAATGTCTCTTTATTAGGTGAAATTGCCCATTAGCATTTTAAATGACCAGCTATCTTCATTATAATCAGGGCGCCGCACATTTCTGTTCCCAGGATCTATCGATTCGGCCCCGGCAATGTCAAAGTCTGCACGCAGGAGCCAGACTGGATGGTGAGGGATGGAGGAGGGAGAGAAAAATAATCCTTTTTGCACACTTTTTAATAATTACAGTGATACAAAGATAATTAGAGTGAAGGGAACGCGGCGGCGTTGTGAAACAAACATGTCCTAATTCAATTGGTGAACTTCTTCTGGAAGTAATCGCTCAGCAGTGGAGATTACGCAACTGTCACCGTCCCCCCTCCCAACAAGAGCGCCGCTGTTCATTTATTTGTCTTGTTGTTTTATTTTTCATCTGCTCCGTCTATATCTCAGTAAAAATACTGCGGCACAGTGGCGACAGGGCTGAGAGAAAGAAATGACAGGTTTTTGTTTTTTTCCCCTGCATATTAATGGCATTTTGGAGCCGTATTAACAGAGCTTTTTTAAAAAAACATAAGAGGAGCTGGGATGAGGGCGAAGTGCATTAATCTGACTCTGTTTAGTAATTACTTGCAGTTTATTATGATGTATTGCGCTTTCTTTGTGGAGCTATATATTTAAGAGGAGTTCATTTTTAACAAAAGGGTCTTTTTAATTACTTGCCCCTGGAAACAAAGTGGGATGTTTAACATGCAGCGACTCATCTGCCATTTGATTCTGTTGGCGCTCTCTATTAACTACAACAATAATAAAAATCATCATCATTCAAAGCAGATTTTGCTTAAAAAAAATCAGGCTTTTGTTTAATAATATTCTTCTGTTTTATTAGGCGGCTCCAACTTTTCCTTTCCAGAGCGTCTCTGATCGGGGGGGTGTAGGCCCCTCCCTCAACCCCTCTCCTGCACGTCGCCGCCATGTTTCCCCTCTTCCCTTCCGATCTCGCTCGCAGCTCCTCCTCTTTTCCTTCTCCACCTTACTTCCTGCCCTGGCCCCTCCTTTAATTTGAGTGATATTGCAAAAGGAGTGCGTGTGTGTGTGTGTGGTGGTGGTGGTGGTGGTGGGGGGTAATCCTCCCCCCCCTGCCCCCTCGCTGCTTATCTCAGCGCAGGTCGTGCAGTGTGTTGTCCCACCAGAGGACAGCGCAGCCCTCCCTTTCCTTCTCCACCTTACTTCCTGCCTCCCAGGGCAGGAGAGGTCGTGGATGGAGGGAGGACAGCGCTGCCTCCCCACGCTCCCAGGGCAGGAGAGGGATGGATGGAGGGGGGGAGGGGGAAGGGTGGGGGGGGGGGGCAGAAGCGGGGGGACAGAGCCCTGCCCTCAGATTATACCGGGGTGGGGGAGTGGGGGTGGGGGGGCAGCAGGGTTAGAATACAGCCCTGAGGGCCGGCAGCTGTCAATTAGTGATAACTGCCGAGAAAGAGACACACACGCGTGTGCGCAAACACACGCACCCCCAACCCACCACGGCCCTCCCCCCTTCTCCACTGTGTGTGTGTGTGTGTGTGTGTGAGGGATCGGGGGGGTGCATCACCTAGCAACGGTCCTGGCTGAGTCCTCAATGGAGAGGCCTGGTGTGAGGCACGCACAGAGAGGAGGAGGAGGAGGGGGGGGGGGGGAGGAGGAGGAGGAGCGAAGGGATCGAGCGAGCAGCAGCGGGGGGGCGGAGACAATGATGAGCAGTGGAGGGGAGGGACGAAGGTGCGGGGGAGGAAGATGATGGGACATTTTCAGAGGTGGAGACGGCGCATGTGAAGTTTGAGGAGTTGTTTTGGGTTTTTTTTGCCCAGTCCAGCGTGCTCAAAAAACATCGAGTGGATCGAAAGTGAACGGCTGAAAATTGGCTGCTTCCAAACATTTTCTGATGCTAAATCTCATCTCGAAGCTTTTGGAGAACTCCCTTCTGCTGTTTGCATGTGTGCAGGAAACTGGGAGCTTTGGGCTTGACGCTTGTGCATGACATCATCTGTTTTATGGGATTTTCCCCGGAGCAGCAGCGGATAAACCGCAAAAAAAATGAAATAAATAAATAACAGTTTTCAATCTTTCCAGCAGGACTTTTCCTGTTTCCTGTTTTCTATGACATTGAGAGCATTTTGAGTATTGCATTGCGTTTCACCTTCACTGCACTAAAATAGAAAACTAATCGTTTCAGCTGATGTGCCATTTTAACAAATTTTAAGGCTTCTGATTGGCCAACATGTCACTTTATCTGTTTTGTTTTTTAAACACTGTCAATGTGTACTTGATTTATTTAAAAAAAAAAAAAAAAAACAACCTCCTTAAATACACAGCCTCCTAACTCACAGGTGCATGTTTGTTAAAATGACCACTTTTCCATATTCGTGAAAATCAAACGTCCCTCAATCTGCCTTTCTTTAAAAAAAAAAACAACTGTTCAGAAGCTGCGACCATCTTGGAACGCCAGCGGCGAGCCGCCCGTTTCTACATTCACTTCACCCAGCGGCCTGCTCCTGCTCGCTGCTGGCGGGCGAGCTCGCCGCCTCTCGCTGATACGAAGTGAATATGACTGCTGCATGCCAAAGCCGTCCCACCGCCGCCGCCGCCACCTCCGCCTAACAGAGTGGCAGCACATAGAGCCATGAACAGGTGATAAATCCTTGTCAGGGTTTATTAAAAACCCAGCCGGGCCAAACAGAACGCCTCATATTGAGCCGTAATATCTAAGGAGACAGTGTATGAGGGAAGGGGGAAGAGCTCCTGCTTGGTATGCTCTCCAGCAGCGGATCTACTGTCTCCTCTCTGGCGCTGTTAAAGTGGCGGCGGAGGAGGAGGAGGAGGAGGAGGAGGAGGAGGAGAAGCACAGTACAGCCTCCAAGAACAAACGCACTCACGTACGCGTGCACACTCACACGCACGCCGACATCCACCCACGCATGCACCTCTGCCCCCTGCTGGTGCGCACCGGACCAGGGGCCAGGTTGTCATTACTCCTTCCTGGATCCTCTGCGAGGAGAAATGATAGGCTGCAGAGCAGGAAGCTCTCCAAATCAAGGCGGGGTGAACTTTCAAGTGCAAATCAAAGTCGGCCCTCTCCGACAAGAGAGGCGAGCGCTAGGTTGTTTTCTGTTTGTTTAGTGTTTTTTCCCTGCAAAGGCCGACCACGTCGGGGCAAAGATGTGCAAGGAGGCGCAAAACAAATGCGCTATTATATATACATGCAGAAAATAAACCTCTGTACGCATTGCTTTAAATATTCTACAACCCCTTGAGAGGCATGTTTCACAGCTGACCTCCTCGCGGGTCAGTCCGCTGGCTGGACGACAATAGAAATCATCGCTCGCCTCATTATTTATTTACCTGGCAGAGGAGCACTTTTGAGACAATTAATCAAGCCGGTTGAAAGATTTATAAGCGGGTGCGACCGGCCGAGGCCCAGACGGTAAATGGGGCAGGTTGTCAAACGCGGCGAGTGATCCGCGCAAACCAATTACCCCGTCGTTTGACAACGACCCACAGAACCCGAGTCGGGGTGGAGAGGGTGGAGGAGAAAGACGGCGAGCGCGATCAAACGTCGGAGGCCGGTGACTCGCGTGCGCGACGACGGACGAGCGGCTCGGCGCCGCTGGCGTCGTCTCAGCGCGTTTGGGCCGGACGCTCTGACAGGGGATAGCTGCGCTCCTTTACTCCCCTCCCTCACCCTCCTCACCCCCGCCCCCAACCCCAACAGCCCTTCACTCCCTTTGTCCTTGACGGGCCGAGACGCTGGGTGGTCCGTCTGACCACGCTGAACCCCACCTCCCCACCACCTCCCACCTCGCCCGGGCCTGACGTAAACTCGCTAATGGTTAGCGTCGTGCCTCTCTTGTGACAGGTGCTCCTGCACTCGCAACACGATGGTGCTCCCCGCTGAGGTGGAGCAGCGCTGAGCAGAGTGTGTGTGTGTGTGTGTGTGTGTGTGTGTGTGTGTGAGCAAATGCCTGGAATATTTCGTGAATGCCTCTGCGATTCCGCCGGTCCCTGCAGGACAGCGTGGGCACCTGTAGGTGTAGAGCGGAGCTCACGTTCAAGCCAGACGCAGCCGCGGGCCGCGGACACGCAGGTCAGCAGCGCTAGCGCTCTGGAAGATGGCGGGAAACTCGCTGTGCAGCTGAAACTTTTGTTTGATCAAATCGGAAACTTTGGTTTCACTTTGTTTTGCCGCGGAAAGTTTTCAGCCGCTGAAGCTGCCGGCTGTTTTTGCGTGATTGTGAGGAACGGACGCTACAAAACACACGTACAGTATATATTGTGGCTAAGTTTACGGTTTTACTACGACCGCACAGAGGAATGGAAAATAAATAGAAGTCCTCACAAAGATAGAGAAGTGTTTTTGTGTCTATACTTTGAATGTATATTAAAAATCTTATCCAAAGCGACGTGATTCTAAGACATCAGTTGTAATACTCAGATAGTCCTCTAGAGGCTTGAGAGGCAGTATGGAAAAAGTTGCTATTTCATGTTCATGAAGACTTCAGCATTCAGATGGAAAAAAAACCTCCAAGATAACTCAAGATAAGGAGAAAGTTTTAGAACCTTATAAGGCAGAACTGGCAAAAAGAGTGAGCGATCGGCCGAGCGCATTCTCAAATAATTACCGCTTCATCTCGCGCTCGCACGGTAAACACATGTAAATCCAGGGCTGCGAGGAGATCACTCGGCCGTCCCGCTGCCGCTACGCCGCCGCTCGCGCAGCTGGAAGGTCTTAGGGAATCTTGGCGCGGCTCCGCTGGACGGCGTTCGCTTCCAGCTGTGAAAACGGTTTGCTGTCCACCTAAAAATAACAGCAGGCAGCAGAGTGGAGACGGCCGGAGTTCGGCGTTGAATCTCTGTTCTAAACCTCTGTTTAGAACTGTCTATGTTTTTCTGTTCTTTTTTTTTTGAATGCAGGTGGAAAAAAAGGGCGTGGTGGGGGCAGAGCTCCAGGCAAGAGAAAATATGTCTGTCAAATTAAAAATAAAATAATAATAACAGATCCTGGATATCTACTTTTCTGCTTCAACCTTCCTCTGGATAACTAACGAGATGAGTCAAGGTTGAAGATGCACGTGGCCGTAAACGGAGCCGCACCTGTCACCAGGTCACGGCAGCGGTAGCGTTGACGTGCCAGAAAAAAATGAGGAGAAGTGGAGAGCGCCTTTATAAAGAAAAGAAAACGAGGCCTCTCTGTAATCACCCCTGTTTGGGCTTTGATCTCGGGGAGTGAAAATAATGACATGTTTTGCCGGCGCCCTTTTCCCGATGAATGGGAGGCGACGTCAGATACTGATCATGCGGCGGCGGCAGCAGACGTGATGGGGAGGTGTTGAATGCTCGCAAGGAGGAAAATAAAACACAACATTTTTGCTCCTCGCAGCCCTGAAAGCTTCTGGCAACCTGCCTCCTGTTTTATTTCTTTCTTTCTTTTTTGGCCCTGCAACTCTGGACAGAGGAGGAGGTCCGGGAGTGACAGCGAGGCTCTGACATTATCTGGCCTCCGGTGCACTTTGTGCTGGTTAGACTGACTGACTGACTGGCTGACCGACTGGCTGACTGACTGGACCACTCTGCATTTCAAAGTGTTTCCAATCATTTGGCCGGTTTGAAAAGAGGAAGAATGAAAGAAGAAGAAAAAAAACATCTAATTTTCCAGCGGGGCCCCTCAAGGAGCTCGTCCGTGTGATCTAGGTGATAACGAAGCGGACAGAGGGAAAAGCATCAGGATTCTATTTTGCACACGTTTCATCATGACACTTTCATCTCCCGCCCGCAACAAAAAAAAAAAGCCGCGAGGGGCATCGAGTGGTCTGGGCTCGTTGGGAGCGACGTCCTCATTTGGCGCCACTTGACGTCGTCCGGACCGGCCGAGGTTTGAGAGAAGGTTCCGGAAACGAGGGAGCTGAACCGAGAGAACGAGTGAACGCTAAGTGGAGGGAAAGCCGGATTAGGACAATCGCTTCTCAGCGCATCCTTGACCGCACTTGAATAGATGCTCAAATGCAAAAAGCGAACCTCACTGCTCAGGTTCCCGGCTCGCCTTCCCTCCAACACCCTGCAAATAGAGGTGACCTCGCCCTCCCGCTAGTTCCCTCGGAGTCCCCTGTGACTGCTGATGACATTTAAGGGGTGGGGGGGAGGGTGTTGATGCGCTATATTAATAGCGCATTTCCTCCAACCATTTAAATGCAGACTTTCGGGGACATAGTCCGGTCTTCTCCGTCTCCTCTTTCCTGACGAGCGACCTCTAGTGGCCGAGGACGCTGTGGCAACGGTGCAAAAACCTCTGCGGGAGTGAAAGTTTCTGATGATTCACATCATTTCGGGAGCTGCTTCCGACGATGACAACGTGTGGGAAGTTTTTTTTTTTTTTTTTCCCCCCAGTCGCTTCTGCTGAATCCATATTCAGGGGCTCGCAACTCTTCGAGCAAGCCTCGCAGTCGAGGAGAGATGTTTTGCTTTGCTCCTCGCTAGGAAGAGAGAGCCAGACATGAGAGGCAGCCGCCCTCGGTGACGGCGGTGATCACGGCAGGAGCAGAGGTGGAAGCACGAAGCATCAAGGGGCGGCTGAGTCAGTGCGCGCGGAGGCAGTTGAGCGGGCTTGAACTCACCCTGCACTCAGGAGGACATATTAAACGATGGGAGCTTCTTCTTTTTATTTTCAACACCCTGAAATTACTGAAATATACTGAAGAGTTGAGTAGGTCGGGACGTCAGTATGTGCTTTTGTTCATCCCAGTCGAGAAGATACAAACTTTCCAGCGGGCATTATGGGTACATATGCTAAATATCTGAGAACAAATGAGGGAAAATAGGAACAGGTAATATTTCAATGGGCTAAACACACAGAAACATGTTTCCAGGTTTCCATCCACCCATCCATCCATCCATCCATCCATCCATCCATCCATCCATCCACCCATCCATCCATTCATCCATCCATCCATTTTCTATACCCGCTTCTTCCAGAGCTCAGGGTCATGGGGGTCTGCTGGAGCCTCCAGCTAGGGTGAAGACAGGGTTGCACTCTGGACAAGTGGCCAGTTCATCACAGGGCCACATAGAGACAAACAGCCATTCACACTCACATACACCTACTGACAATTTAGAGTTTCCAATTCACCTCACATGCATGTTTTTAGACTGTGTGAGGAAGCTGGAGAACCCGGAGAGAACCCACGCACACACAGGGAGAACATGCAAACTCCACACAGAAAGGACCCACAACCTTCTTGCTGTGAGGATTTTTTGCATTTTAGTTTTTACTTATTTACACATGCATTTCATACTTTGATTTGTAACATTTTTTTTTTTTTTTACCATTTAAACTATAAAAACCATTTTCATTGAGTTTTTAAATGTTAAAAAAAAGGACCAGCTGCGACACTTCAGGGACTGTAAGATATAAAAACACAAGACGAAACTCCTGCTGTGAACAACGTTTGCTGGCGACAACATTCATCCAAGGAGTGTCAGTCTCCCCCGCACGCTGCGAAAAACACACAGATGACACATCAGCGCGTGTGAGGTAAATCAGCACCTGAGGGAGTTTTTCGGCGGAGCTGTTCCGCCGTCACCATGATTGGGCGAGAGCGACGGGAGGAGCGGAGACACGGCGGAGGCCAGCCGAGCAAGAGGAGGGTGTGTGGGGTGGGGGGTAGGGGTGGGGTAGTGTAGATGTAGATGAAAGAAAAGGCAGTGACAGATTCAGGAGAAGAGGTGGCAAGGGAGGAGAGTAGAGATGGAGGCAAGAAGGGAAACAGAGGCAGGGAACCCAGCAGGTGTTCGCAGCACGTCGGCCTCCTTTGGCTGCGGCGTCGCAGCCGGGGGGAAGGACGACACAGCTGCTGCTGCTGCCGCCGCGCCGGCCAGATAACTGAGAGGCCCAGGAACCAATATGTCACCGCCAGGCACAACGGGACTCGCCAGAGCCACGCACGTCCGACTTTGCCTCTCATTCTTTGTTTACAACGAGGGGCGGACGACGACACACGCCGACGGGCAGCGCAGACGCTTCACGGCTGAGGTAAAAATAAAATCAAGTACGGGATCGTTAACGTTTCTTTTGCGAAGGAGCTGAACAGAGCGCAAGGAGGTTTTTTTCTCCGATCAAAATGGGAAACATGGCTTCATCTTTGCCCAGTGTCTGCAGCTTGAAAACACATACAAAAAAAACAAAATACAGATTTTCAGTACGAGTGACCATGGTTTGATTGTAAAAAAAAATGCCAATGCTGCATTTAAAAATCACAAAAAATAAATGAAAAAATCCATCTTTGCTCACTATGGTAAACACTTGGTTAAAAACAACATATTGTTTTTTATCTATTTTCTATCAAATCTCCTATGCTACGTCTAAAATTGACAATAAATAAAGATGATAACGTAACATGTGCATCTACTTGTATCCAAATTCTATACGAAGTATGTCTGTGAGGCATTGCGGCAAAAAATGGTCGTGACCTACTGAACTATTTTCATGAGAACGTTTTGAAACAAGCACAACCTGTTGCGACATGCACGACAAGACTCCACCTGTGACGTGCACCTTACAGAGACCGCGAGGCAGCGCGCGCGCTAAAGCTAGCTAGCAAAGATGGCCGACGCCTTCCCCTCAGTGCTTCATTAATCCTGCTAAAACCCAGCTGCTGTCCGCTAGCGCTCAGATAGAGCTGTGCAGCGGTGGGAGAGGTTTTAAAAAAACGATCTAAGGGTCAAAAAAAATAAAATAAATAAAAAACCCACACTGAGCAGTGACATTTATCTAATTTGACTGAAAACTATCCTGCTCCGACCGTCTAATAGCACTCGGGCCTGCAGCTCCTCTCGGCGAAAAAAGCTAATCCCGCGCCAGTGTCAGCTGGCGTGTTTTTTTTTTCTTATTGTGTCTGACACCAGGTGGATTATGTTGGTTAATTCACAATGAATCAAACAAAGGCTAATACTAATCCAGCGCAGTGCTTTGGTGTGATGTCTGACGCTCCGGATTAATTCACACCCCCACCACCACCACCACCTCCCCCCACCCCAACAACCGGCCTAATCCTTAACGAAGCAGACGGGATCGCAACCCAACTGACAGTTCCTGCCTCGTTATGGCTGGGCGATGTGCCTCACCTACCTCTCCCCTCCGGAAAATCCATTCTGATGAGCGAGACAAAGGGGGAAGCCATTACGGCAGAGGGGAGTAAAAAATAAAAGAAATAAAGTGGGTAAAAACTTTCCCAACAGCTTTTCTTTGGCGGCCATTAAGCCCATCGCCGAGCCTTTTGGAGAGCGTTCGGCTCCTCTTAAGGTTTAAGTTTTGACATTTTGAAATCAATAGCAGGCAGAGAGATGTTTTCTCTTTCTGCTTTCCTTTTTCTCCACGCAGCCCGCCCCCCCGCCCAAACACACAACCCCCTCCTCTTCCTCCCCCAACCCCCCCCCCTCCCCCTCCCTACAGTTTCTTGAGAGACTGGGTGAAAACACTTCAATCAGGCCCCGCAGAGGACCTGACACGGGAGACGGAGGGATCGATCCGTAATGAGTGGAGCCCTACCTGGGGTTCCACTCCGGGCTCGTCTCTTTTCAACTAACTCCAATCCAGCTGCCATTCCCTCTACATTCACTGATTAGTTCAACTTGTGAAAGTGCATTTTCGTCCAAAAAAAAAAAAAAAGACGAAGGGAGGCATGAAAAAAAAAAAATGGGGAAAACAAAGCCCGAGCTGATTCTGAGCGCTGGAGAAAAGGCTTTGCTTTCAGAACGAGAACAATTTGTCCGCTGTTGTATAATCAAAGGGGTGAAGAGCGGCTGATCGAAGAAGACAGGCAGAAAAACAGGTGGAACCAATATTTGAAAAGAACCAGGCGTGTTGTAATAAATTGTGGGGTGGGTGGGTGGGTGGGTGAGTGAGCGGGGGAACTGAAGTGGCAAAATAAATTTGTCTTCTTCTGATCCTAAACTTTTTTCTACAAGCATTTAATGGCCCACATGGTGGGCTGAAAGGGCAAGTCACAACAAACTAAACACACACACTCGTACAAAAAACCCTCCACAGAAGTCTACAAATTTAGCCCCTGTGTGCAGTGAGCGTGGATGAGCAGCAGTGACAGAGACGAGAGGCTGAAGAAGACGCAACGTTTTTTTTTTTTTTTTTTAAGAAAAGACGAGCCTGGGAGGAAGCGTCGCTAAATGCTGCAGAAAAGTTTGTCGAGAATGAAGTTTTAGAGCCACACCATTTGAAGGAGAAGAATGTGTGTCTCCAACCTCGGACCAGCCCTTAGTGATGTCACAGTGATGCATCTACCCCGGTTAGATGATTGCACTGCCTCTGTCGCCTCTGCTGGACATGTGGAAGTTGCAACAATCAGTCTTTAGCCGGATGCTGTCTAGTGTTTTAACTGAAGGCTGTGAACAGAGGGCTCAATACACTGTTTTGCTGTGACGTGAAGTGGGTAAAACATACTTAGAAATGCAGGCTTCTGCATAGGAGTCCAGGATAGCAAAAAATAAAAATAAGATTTGAATTTGGTAGAACATAGAAAAAAAAAGCTGCAAAAAAAGTATTAAAGGTTAAATGAAACAAATATTCTGGACTCAACCCACTGAAATTATTATCCCTGTGTGTGTGTGTGTGTGTGTGTGTGTGTGAGTGCGCGTGCTGCTTGCGCACTCGCGCGTCGCTCTGACCCCTGGTCCCCTGCCACTGCTGCCCCAGCCACTGTTCCAGAAACTGATTGGCCATTTCAAAAGATGCCATTGTATCATCGGAAGCAGCCCAGTTAGCTGAGCGTCCAGCCGGCCATCCTCCGCTCAACACACGGCGCGTCCCTCTGGGCCTCGCAGCTGCTCCGACTGCACGGAGGTTAAGTGCTAAAACATGTTGCGCCCCCGCAGGACGCAGGTCGCACCGATGGCTTTCCGCTTATCTCAGAACCTCAAGTCAGCTGGAACTTCCTTCCTTCCACGGCCTGGTCAGAGCAGGTGCACGGCTGCTGCACTTTTTACGGCGTTGAAATTTTTTGGATGAAAATTCTAAAATAGCAGCAGATGCCGTTAAAAGCGCCAGCGTCTGTAACAAACACAAAGGTTTGCCAGGTTTGACCGTGTGGTTGAAATCACAATGAGTTCAGGTTCATGTGAGGTAAGGGCGCGCGGAAAAGTCGGCAACTGCTGACTAAGCAATATCCCTTTAGCTAAAATAAACAAAAAACAAAGCCGTGTAAACACTGACATCATAACTTAAAAATGTCCAGTCTCTTGAGAGGCCAGCTGTGCCAGTGGTGCAGAAATAATGATGCTGCTTTCAAATTCAAAAATGTGGGAAAAACAACAACATGACAAAACAGAATTAAAACGCTGAACGCAGAGATTCCTTTTTCACATCAACAAATTCCAAGTGAATGATGTAAACTTTCAATAAAGCTTCTGATCTGATTATATGTCATATTTCCTTTTTTTTTAACAGAGCAAATTAACTTGATGCCAGTTGCTTGGCATTACTTCTAATTACCAAAACAGCGACTGCCGTATGTAAAAACCAGGACCTAGCCGTAGCTATAGCTGTCGAACATGCATGATATTACTGGCCTCTATATCCTGTTGCCTTTCACTTCAGCAAAATCACCAGCCAAATTTCCAAAGGATTGGAATTCTTAGTTCTGTTGTCCATTGAAGGCAGGCAAAAGCTTTGCAAAGAGGTTTGTGCACACAGCCAATAGCAGGCCGTCTTTACATAAAAGGGGCTCATCTGTGAGCATTTTCATTAATTAAGTATTTATAAATCGACAGTTTGCCACAGAATTATATTAAAAAAAACAAGGCTTTAATCCTCTTATGTATAGCTCCGCTCATGTTGAATGTCGGCCAAAAAGATGTCAGCTACCTCATGAATATAACAGTACCTAATGTGCCCAATTTGTCCATTTCCAGCAGCCATGACTAACAAGGGATAATGGCCGGACCTTTAAATTAAACACCTTTATCAGCGATGAGCAGCTAAAGTCGTGCGAGCGCTTCACTTCCTCCTCCAACCGAAGGCTGAAAATAGCAACGCGTGTACGATTCTGGGCTCTCTGGTGCGCGGGGTTGAGATGTGCTGGCTGCCGCTCTGAGTTAGACAACATCTGAGGCTTTGAAGACCTCTAACCACCTTCATTTGCAATGGAAAATGTTGCACGGCGAAGTCCTTGACGGAGAGAGTGGTGTCTCTTTGCTCTCTTCGAACGGCATGACCTAATAACACTCCTCACCCTGTACTCCCCTTTTATCTCCGAGAGTACGCATGATGTCATCGAGACCAAACTGACTCATTTTCCCCTCAAATCCGATTCGGGCTGAGCGTGCAGTCTTGTGTCAGCGCTGTGGAATGACTCGGCCTCTGTCAACAAAAAAGGCAGATGAAAGAAATGACTGATATAGCAGGAAAAATCAACAAGATACTGACAACAACTCAAAAGTTCTATGTGCTAATTTAAGTAGGTGACAGCTGAAGGTTTTTTTTTCTGGGGTTAAAGGTCAGCTTGCTCAGTGATGTTCAAGGCCAGAACAAATTGTTTAAAACTCTTGACTGGTGAGTCACGGGTCCTCATTTCTATGAACTTGTTAGCTGACTCGTCCCTACCGCCGCTAGCTAGCTGCAAAGATAACAAGCGGTTGGCTGTGTTAGCAACTGGGCTCTATCATTTCCTCCCTGCTGCAAGGATGAGCCGCGAACAAACCAACTCACAAAATGAACGAGAGGAAAAATAAGTGTTCCCCTTTGATTGATCTTTTACTCTTTAATCCACACACAGAAAGTTTGAGAACCACTGCTTTAATCAAATTAAAACTTTCCCGTTTCAAATCAGTGGGTTCAGTGGAATGAATCAGTGGGGAGCTGGAAGTGGACCGGCTCGACTGGAAAGACTCAGAAACTCAGTAAAAAGTTGCTCATCATCACCAAACTTTCTCTCTTGTAAATCTGCGACCTAATCTGGTCATGCGACAATTCTTTTCCACCATGATTTTTTTTTTTTTTTTGAAGCACGGCTTCTCGCCGACTCGGTTAAAGGTGAGAATCGTCCCCGGCAAAGTCAGAGGAACGCGACGCCGGGCGGACGGACGCAGGATAATAAATAGCCGCGATAACTGGAGGGGAGGAAGCCATCATCCGGGTCCGCACGAGGACGAAGCCGCCATAAAAAGCTCGGATGAAGAGATGTGCAACAATAAGGATGGGAGAGGGCGGAAGGGGTGTTGGAGAGTCAGCCGCGCCTGCACTCTATCAAAAACTGTGTCAGTCACTCGGCGGCACCGGGCGACCCCACCGCTCTCCCCCTCCCCGCCGCCTACCTCCCGGACCCCCCCGGACCCCCCCGGACCCCTCCCGCCCACCTCCTCCCACATCAACTTGCACATTAATTCCGCTTCTTTTAACCGGCAGCCAGGGGTGTCCTCGGCTGAATGTCAGCGCTCGGCTCCGGCGGAGGGGAGCGAGTGGGGCAGGCGCACGGGGGGTTCACACGGCCAAAAGAGAGGCTACACTTGCTCCTCTCCTCCCCCTCTCCTTCCCCCCACCTCCCCCTTTTCCATTTTAATTACACTCTCTTTTTAATATAACCCCTGCCTGTTGGATTGACATTGGTGGTGGAGGGGGACGGGGGGGTCTCAACCGAGATAGCCGACTGTATCTGGGCGTTTGACAGGCGTGAAGACAGCGCGCGTCTGCCGCTCAGACGTCACGCCAGCGGCGGCGGCAGGCAGGCGGCTGCTGGGAGGAGACACCGAGGTGCAACTTTAAGACCATCGGGTCGCCGCTAAGTGATTTTTAAGGCCAGCTTAAGGCCGGAGGAGTCGCGGCCCAATCGGCTGCCAGCCGGAGAAAAGCGAAGCAAGTTGATGAGTCACGAGCCACGAGGTCAGCTGACAGCCGGCCGATTGCGTCGCTCGGTTTTCCCCTTTCTCGCCAATCGAGAAAGGTCCTCCCACAAAACAGGCCGACCCATTATTAAAGTGGACACCTGGAATTCGACGTCTCGCACTGGCTGCACCCACGTGTCGTGCAAGCGAGGTTTCTGCACGGCGCTCCCTAGTGACGCGTACCGGTATGGCTGTGACTGATCGCGGGGAAACACGCAAAAAATGTTTTCAGTATTTGATCAAACAGGTGTCTGCGAGAGCTTCTGTCTGTGGAATCTTCACTGAGAGAAGCTACTGTTGCCGCTAGGTGGTGTGGCCCTCGAGTCTAATGTGCGCATTAAACTGTTTCACCTCAAAAAGCTGGAAAAAAACAAAAAAAAAACAAAGCTAGATGACATCAATAACGGCGAGCTGGAAAGGTCAATTATTCAGTCCCAGAGTCTTTGTAATCAGCCGGGGAGGGAGACGTGCAGCTTGTGAAGGCTGCTTCTCACTCATTACGCATGTGTCCACTGCCCACGTCAACCCCGAGGAATCAGGTCACCGTTGATACGTATGAGCGGCATGCACGTGGGTGTGCGCACGCACCCTTCACACGGGACGCCTGATAAATAGAACACAAGTGGCATATATCTGGTCAGCATGGCATGCGTGAAAAATAATTACACTTACAGGCTGACACACAAGGTCGACAAGCTCCAACAGCTGCACAGCCATAGCCGGCTATTTTTCCTTGTCCTGTCTGGACATGGCTGTGTGTTTAAAAAAAAAAAAAAAAAAAAATCATGTTGTCATATGATAGCACACGAAGGCCTATGTTAGCATAACAAAAAAAAAAAGTGATTGCCATGTTCCTTGGTGAGGTCTCGCAGATAGAAAGGGGATAAGTTATATCAGCGTGATAAAAGCAGGCCGCATAGAACAGGATGTTTTCGCCCACCTGTTTTACATTCGTTTTTTAAGAAACATTCGAGCGAGAAATCCTGAGAGAAAACGCAGGGATCCGGTTGCAAAAGGTTTCATGCTTTGGTGACTGTACAAACGAGAAGAGCGGTTACAAAGTCATGTCTCGCCTTCACTGGAAAGGAAAACATTAAAAGTTGAAAAGCGAAGGGACGTGCTAGTGTGATTATATGGTTATTTCAAATGAGAGCAACATGGTGTGCTGACAGAATTTTTTTTTTTTTTCCCCCATCAGTGTAACTCGGAATGCTATGATTAAAAGCTCCAAAAGGAAAATTTGACTAGAGAGATAGAAAAATAATGCTTGATATTATATGGCAACTGTATCAGAAGAATGACTTAAGATTTGATGGCAGCCAAATCTCAAAGATTTTAATCCTGAACTCTGTCTCATCCATCTCGACAATTTCCTGCTGAAAATGTTTCATAAGCAAACAGCCTCTTTCTAATTGTAATAACAGTGAAAAGCAGCAGCGACTAGCTGACTTTGCACATAATCCGCAGAGAAAGAAGAAGAAATACAGGAAGTGAGTACAAGTCAAGCTACTGCTAATATGCTAATGCTGCAGCAGTAGCTGCTACAACAAGAGTTTTTGGTATTTCCAATTTAAATGTAAAGTATCTTGGACAACATGGGCAACATTGTTTGCAACACTCCCCATTTGGCTAGCTGTGTACAAACAGGAAGCTTTGAACGACAGTAACTCAACACAACAGTGCGTTAAGCTAGCAGGCACAATGACAGACTCACTTTCTTTATCTTTTTCATTCCTTTAAAAAAAAAAAAAGCTGCCGTGTCGAATTGCGTTTTGGTGCAATCCAACGATGGAAAGACCACCCTGCTTGTGTCCTGGGCTCACACTTTTTTTTTTTTTTTTCCTTTTTAGCTGGCCACACCAACCTCACACCCAAGTGCGAAGAGTGGGCAGTGAGAGTGCGGTGGAAACCTAGGGCCAAAGCGCTCACGTCTGCTCCCTTTTTATTCCAGCTTGGGCGCAACACATCACCTCACCCCGGGAAATAATCACACCCAGCGAGGAGGAGCGAGGCCGCGCCGCGCCGCACACACGAGCCCAGGCGAGGCTGTGTTTCTATTTGCGTGCACTAGCATATTTGCATGCGCGCAGCGCCGGCATATGAGCAGTTGGCGCGTGTGGGACGCGGATGCGGGAGGAGGCGGGAGTCGGGGGGGATTGCGGTTGTTTTCTGATCGTCGACGGGAATTCGTTGGGAATGACATCCATCCGGGAGCCACGTATCCCCGGCCATCAGACTCCCACTCGGGCTTCTTCTCTTTTATTAGAGTGTCTTCTTTTTTTCATTAACTGAAAAGGTTACTGGTGCATTTGTAATACCCCACATGAATCTCTCTGTACACCGGACTGCCTGCAGTCCCCCCCACTCGTATTCTCCCCCCCCCCCGCCCGTACTCCCATTTTTACCCCAGACAGCGCGTGCACGTGCGTGCCCTTTATGGGTCTCCTTTGGCTGCGAGAGGACATTTCAATGGCATTGTCCTCCCCTCTGCCTCCCAAACACAGGTAGGGAAATATCACCCAGGGAATAAATAACTTGGCCAGGTTAATTATTTGGCAGACGCGTCCGCAGATTAATAACCGAATAAAGCGCAGTGGTGGAAGGAGGTGCTCTGGAAGGTGTGTGTGTGTGTGTGTGTGTGAGGGGATGGCGGGAGGAGGAGGAGGCGGAGGAATGATGGGCAATTGAGTGGAGTTATTGGAGAGCAACAGTGCATGTGCTGGCTTCAGATAGATGTAGGAGCTGGGTCTAGCCCCCAAGGCTGTGAATATGCTGTCTGGGAGGAAAGAGATTAACTAAGGCAGCTGGGTGACATCACGCCTGCAGAGACAGTTATGAGGAGTATCCATCACGCGCATCGTCTGCAAGAAATGGAAGAGGGGGTGGTGGTGTGGGTGGGGGGGGGTGGACTTGAAACTCTGTAAACACGTTGAAGGTCTAAAAGGAGTCGATGGGAGAGAAATGCGAGGAACTTGGTTGGAGTCGGTCCAGAGAATGTTAAGCAGACTTTTGAAAATTTTGCTGTGTAAAATAAACAGATGACTCGCAAGTGCTAGCGTTTAAATTTGGTGATTGGATGCGAAAGAATTTGAGCCTGCGCAGACAACGCATTTAGCTGTGCAAAATAAATTCCCTCGCCTACACTTGTGGATTAAGCTCACATTCAAAGTCTTCGTACCACAAGGTGGCGACATAGCGTTTACCAATACTATTGTTATAATTTTAAATCTGTTTTTTTTTTTTTTTTTTACAGTTTCCTATCAGCATATACATGATGAAGGTGAGTTGCGTTAAATCAAGCTGAAGACACTAAATCAACAAGGTCGTTGATTTAGCGCAAACCAAACTGTTAGCGTTAGGCACGCGCAGGTGAGGGAAAAGTGCGACACTTGTGGCACTTTTCCATGTTTTAGGACATGAAAGGATTTTGTAACTGCGGCCGCACACTTCCCGTCGCTCAGAAACACCTTTTCCAAGCGGCTGATGGAGCGCCAGAGGTCTTCCAGTCACAATTTACAACCCAGAGCACCATCACAGCGACTCTTTCCTAGCATGATGTTTTCCCAAAGTTATTCAGTGCTTCTCTAAAAATAGTTTGGAAAAATAAAGACACGTAATCGTGTGTGTGACGTAGCAGAGCCGGCCGTGGGGGGGGGGGGAGTCGATCGGTTCAATAAAACAAGAAGCAGCCCCATGTGGAGTTATTATCATCGCAAATGCACAAACAACCCAAATACCCTTAATCTAGTCAAGGGGTAAAGCCTGTATTGACCTAGTGCTGCCGTGTCCCAGAGTGTGACCTAGTCTAGCTGCTGCTGCGCTGACAGAGCCGCCCTAAGCCTCCCGCTTTCACCTGAGGAGGGCAGGCTGGGCTGCATTTCCCTTCTTCTGAGGGAGTTTTCTCACGGACAGATCCGTGTTCCTTCCTCACAGTGGGGGAAAAAAGACAAGGAGAGGAAGAAAAAAAAATCTCCATTTATATTACACAGCGGTGACGAGTGAGATTTCTTATTTAGATAAAACGCAGGTGGAACTCACCGCCGATGCTCCCCCGAAGCATTAGCAGTTATATAAGCAGTGGGACATCGCAGTCTAATTCCTTCCAATGTATTTATTCGTCTCACTTTTAAATGTTTTATTTATTTATGTGCTCTTCTGGCGGACAGTGCGTCAGAGGGTTGGGGCTGGAGAGAGCAGGCGGAGCTCTTTAGATGGGCCAAAGTGTTGGACCCCGGCTTTATATTCACTGGATATTAGGGAGAAAAAAACCCAAAAGACTCAGTTTCAGTGGAAGTCAGATCAGTTGTAACTGATATGTGCGATACTACTGATATTTGATGCAAAGTAAATCCAAAACTAGCATTGCAGATATTTTTTTCAAAGGCTGTATGTGTTAAGAGAATATCATTTAAAAAAAATATATATATATTTTTTTTTTAATTATATGGCTAAACAAGACCTTAAATCGGCAGTTTATTCCTTTTTAAAAATGATTTAGATTCTGTATACGGCACCAAAAGTCAGAATCCGAACGCTTTATTGGCAACTTCAGGTTCCCTCTAGTCGTCTTGGAGTGTTTCAGGAGCAGAAGGGAGCAAAAGTATTTACCGACACAAGAGTAAATAAAGAATGAAAGCAAATCGCAGCAGCAGCAGCGGCGGCGGCAGCAGCAGCAGGACTGAAGGCAGCTGTGACAGGCAGCCGGGCTCCACAGAGGCCCCCAGACCCTGGTCATTCTCATTCACCAGGTCCCCCTTTCGCCTCTGCCCCCCCCCAACCCATCCATCTATCCGCCCTCCACCCACCCATCTCCCCTCTCACCCCTCTTGCCCTGCAGGCCAGGCCCTGCCTTCCATCTGTTGTCTGTCCCAGCTAGGAGCAGCCCCGCTCACCCTCCACTTGCATTTACAATTCAATTAAAAGCAACAACCCCTTCTTCCTCCCTCCCACTACTCCTCCTCCACCTCCTGTGCCTCCACCCCGCCCCCCGTACCCCATGCGGGGATAGCCGTGGTGACACACACACTTAGCTCAGGCCCATGCAGATGATGCAAACGCACGCTGACACATAAATACACAGGGTGTGCGGGGAAAGAGCGGAAAAAAAAAGAGTGGGAGACAAGGAGACAAACACACTCACGCACACAATGATTTTTGTGTGTGTGTGTGTGTGTGTGTGTGTGTGTGTGTGTTTTTTTGACATAGTGAATAGAAAACAGGGTTGGAGGGGCTAAGCCAGGGAACAATACAGCTGAAGAAAGTGGGTCACACTTTGCATTAGAATAACGTATGTAACGATGATGTAACAAGCCCAGAACTGGAAAAGTGCGTTTAGATGGAGGAAAGATCAGTCCGGCTTCGGGATTGTTGCACATTTATTCTATCCAGCACCTTTTTCCTTTTCTTTTTTTCTTTCAACAGCACGTATTTCTCACTCTCGCTCTGCTCACCTCATCAGCTGAACCGCGGCGGCTGAGTTAATGATTCAGTCTCTGCTAATGATTCTCCCACGACGAGACTAATGCCTCGTCCCCGTCAACAGTTTATACACCTTTTACAATGAACACAGCTTTCCCCTCAAACTGTTATTTTAACAACCTCGCATGATATAATCTATGACGTTTTTTTCTTCTTTTTTTAAAGAGGGAAGGGGGGGAGAGGGGGCTTCCCAGAAGCCTGGGAATCTAAATTAAGCCCTTCATAAATTTCTCCCTCTCACTCTCGCTGCTGTAACGTGAAAGCAATATCCACAGGCATCCCTCCGCTCGGAGGAAACGGGGAGTGAGAGAGAGAGAGAGAGAGAGAGAGAGAGAGAGAGAGAGAGAGAGAGAGAGAGAGAGAAATGAGGAGTGAGGGGGGAAAAATGAGAGTTTAATATTTAATTACGTCGGTGCCAACATGCAACTTTTATCACTTTCTTGTGTCATTTGCATCTCAGGCGAGGCCAGGAGATACACACACACACACACACACACACACACACACACACACACACACATACATACACAGGGGGTGAGCGAGGGAAGCGCAGGCAGATAGGGGGAGAGAAAGGGATGACTGGAGGAGTAAAAAAAAAAAAAAGGTGCCGTGGCCGGGGTGGTGGTAGTCGGGTGAGAGGGCTGGGATGGGCTGGGCTGGGGTGTGGTGGGGTGAGGTAGGGGTGGGGTGGGGTGAGCTCAGGAGTGGCTGGAGGTGTGAGATGTGGGCTGGGAGAAGTGGGGACGACGCGGCAGTGGGGGGGATTAAAAAAAGGGAGATTCGGCGGAGGGAGGCCGCCCTCCTCACGGCGCGGCCGCCTCTTCATCTGCAGCATCATCTGCCGGCGTGCAACCTTGCAACCCCCACCCCACCACCACCCCCCATTTAACTGTCTCCTGCCACCACACACACACACACACTGAGGGCCTGCCGCAGCGCCAGACTGCGGTAATGGCTGATAACGTGTGTAATTACCAGGCCGGCAGCCTCGCGCGGCACTGATGGAGATCCCGACTCCTCCTCATCCAGGGGGCCCCCTCGTTCCCCCTCATTCACCCTGAATGGCGGCCGGCCTTCTAAATGAAGCCTTATTGGACGGCGCTGCACTTAAAGCACCGCCGGTCATTAAAGGCGGGCCATCGAAATGAAGGAAGACGGAGGTGCAAATAAAAAAAGAAAAGAAACGGCCATTAACAGGAGAATGCACGTCGGAGGCTTTAATTTCATCGCGGCAGGAGCACTCCAGTCGGCTTGTGCCTTTACTGTACAGATGGTTTGTTATTCTTTTTTTCTTTTAACAGAATTTGCACCTCGGCGGGGATCTTGTATGGACTCCTTGGAAACAGATTAATAAGCGCTCCTCACCAATGTTTTTCTTTTTTCCCTCCCCTTGTTTTCTCCTAATGGCTTTTGGAACCGTTTCTTTCGAAAAGGCGCCGCATCTGAACCACTGTAAATATTTAATAACCCCCCTAACACACACACACACACACACACACACACACACACACACAACGGGACCTGAACTCCAGGACCTCCACCTGTGTAAACTAGCAAAGCTAATGCAGAAAACCCTCTGGGGTTGGGCACAGAGCTTCTCCGAGAGAGTCTTGGCCCACGTGGGGGTGGTGTGGGTGGGCGTGGTGGGGGCATCACTGGTGGTGGTGGTGGTGGTGGTGGTGAGGGGAGTCCAGCCGCTGACACCCAGGCCTCTGGAACAGGGCAGATGTGAGATTCCACAGCGTGCATTGATGCCTATGTTTCCCATAATTCATCAAAAGGCCTTCGCCCCCGGGCCGGGCCGGGCCGTGCCATCCCGGGTCGGAATCCATTGGCGCAGGCAGCCGAGCCGCAGCAGCAACTGTCAGCGAGTCGGGCGAAACCGTTTTTTTTAAAGCCGCAGCTGCCCCGCCGTTCAAAACAGCCCGCAATTCTCCCGCTTCTGCGGCTCTCAGGAATAAATACTTTACTGTGTATTAAGCCTTTCTTGAAGCTATTAACTCGCAACGGGCCGAGTGGGCCCGCTGGGATGAATAAACTTCAGAAAAATCTTCTGATGTTCCTGGATTTCCAAAGATTACACGAGACTCTAAAGAGAATACATTTAAGCTATTTATGTAATACAATCCAGAGGAGGGAGAGGAGAGTGGAAACCGCCTCAGCTGCCGAAGGACTCCGGCTTCAGCGACGATACGAGTGGATTCTTTTTTTTTTTTGTACAGTACATCTTCTGTCTTTGAACAAGTGTTTTGCAAGCTCTGAATTCTAAGAATGACGTGTGTGTTTGTGTGCGTGTGTTTGTGTGTGTGTGTGTTGGGGAGGGCGAACTGCTGAGCCAGTGGCTGCTGATCCTAAATCAGGACTCCGACTGCGCTAACCTTGATTAGGGCCTCGGATGTTTTCTTAGCCCATAAATTATTCCACGACGCCTCCGCCACTGAAGATCGCTTCCTGGAGGTGAGGAGCCTCCATCGAGGCGCCGTGATCTTCCGTTCTCGCACGAGGCCGAGAAGGCCAACCGGGCGGACGATCTGATTTCCGTAAAAAAAAAAAAAAAAAAAAACGGGGAAAAAAATGCTTAAAACGTGTTAAGGTTTTAAGAGACGCATTTAGCCGTCACACCCCCTGGTGGCCGGCGGCCAGCCTCCCTCGTTTGATTAAACTTTGATCGTGCGGTTATTCTGCGGCGGACTTCTATCACGGCACGTGTCGCCAGGGACACTTTCTTCTTCCAGAAAACAGCACGCGAGCACGAGAAGGTAGAAAAGTACACTTAAGCGCCGTCATTTTCCTCCTTTTGTGCGGCGCCGCGTCCTCTCTCTTTAACGCGCATCGACTGCCTCCCTTGCGATGAGAGATCTGTAAATTACTACGAGCGCGTCCCAGCCCCCTTTTTTTTTATATTTTCGGCGAATCCGATTGATCGGGCTGTGATCACCGAGGGCTGCGCCCCCTCCCACCACCACCTCCACCCAGTTGGAGGATCGATCGTCCGACAAAGGCTTTAACAACAGGAAGAGGAGCGTCGTCCGCTCGCACAGCAAGTCACCTAGCAGCAGTGGCAGCCGGGAAGAGGGGCCGAAGAAAAACGCCCTTGTTCCAGGCACTTCAAAGCATGCCAGATGTCCACGCGGTGACGGCATCGGGGGTTTCGGCAGAACGGCCTATGGGCATTCCTGAACGCGGACTTAGCAGCGGTGGCTACCGCTAAGTGGCTAAGCGCGACAACTTGTGAGCCATCTGATCCCGCTCAAGAAAAATGTGAAAGGTTCTGAGAATTTTTTTTTTTTTTTTTTAGGAAAACAAAGCTGTGAAATCACTGGAAATTCAGATGAATAAAAACATATTATTCCCCAACTCGACTACTGAAGAAGATTTGTGGAACCCTTGTGTCTTTGACGATTGTGAACATACGACTTTTTTTTTCCTTTTTTTTCCAGACCTGTCCTGTCAGATTCCAGATGTCCTGCGAGTTCAGAATAGAACCAATTACCGACGTAATGACTCGTGATTAATCCCTCATGTGCGGGCTCCAAACATGGGAAGGGCAAAGTCTACCTATAGGATATTTATTTCTTTCAAGTTCTCTTTATGTCAACTCCTTCGAGTGGACATGAACACATCATCTGCTCTCTGCAAGAAAAAAAAAAAAAAAAAGGTTGCGGCTCGAACAGCAACGCAGGAGGAGAGAAACTTTCCCCCGTCCAAAATGTTGTTGAACTTGTTTTGAGTGCTCCCCCGCTGGGCCAGCCACCATACATCTGGTTCTCAGGATAGCATGTTGCTACAGCTTTAGCGCAGCAGACCAGAGGTTCAGTCAGACCTTGTGACTGACAGACGAGGATGAAAACAATCGCTCAACATCAATGACTGACTGGTTGCTGCATTTCTTTTTTTTTCTTTTTCTTTTTTTTTCCATTTCTGTGGCATCATCACAGCACCACTTACAGGCCTGGCATACATACTACAGCGTTAAAGGGTTATGATTTTGTCGATACACGTTTACTGACTTTTTTTTATTCAACGAAAAAGGAAGATTGTTTTCCTGACCATGCGGACAGGAGAAGCTCTAATTGTTGAAAATGGACTGAGCCTCTGACCCTTCAAATTAAAACCCTTCTCAGTGTCCATCTCGGATTCTGGCCGTCTCCTCAGCGTCCCAAAGGGGGGAAGGAAGGAGAAAAAAAAAACAACCACCACTAGTCGACCAAGGAAAAGTCAAACCTCATTAATTCCCGTCGCTCTCCTTTACTTTCATTCTCCACTTTTCAATGTGTTTGTTATCATTTGTATACCATCTGATCAATGGGTCAATAGATCAATACATAACAAATGACACTGTGGGTGTTAATGACAACCCGGGATTAGGACGGATAAGGCTGCCTGGGAAGATCGATCGATTAGCAGCAGTCTCCGCACTGCAGTGACGCACGCAAGCACACACACACACACACACACACACACCCACAGAGCCGGCCCGGTAGTGCATCATCAAGGGCCGCACCCCCCCTTTTCCCTAACAACTGTACCATCACAGCCCTTTCATCCCTGCAGCCGCTGCTCTCGGCGGCCTGGAAAGGAAGATTTGCCAGACTCGGGGAGATGAGAGCGGCGGCTAATGCTGCAAATGTCAGAGCACCTTAATGAACACGGGGGGGCTATAAGCGTGATCAAGCCTCCCCGGAGGAGCGGCGGGCAGCGCACGACCCAATCTCCCTTCCCTGCCTCAGCCTTCCTCCTCCGGATCGATTTGAATAGATTTTTTCTCTCCCCCCCCCCCTCCCCCGCCTGCTTTTGCGCATACCTGAACCGCCGTCGATAAGGCGGCGGAGGTTTTTTCGTGGACCCGGTCCTGTCTCAAAACCCCACTTCTTTCTCTTTCTATATTTTCAGCGTGTGCAGGGAAGGAAGAAAAAAAAAAAAAAAAAGCAAAGCTTGGGAGCTGTTTTTGGCAGGCCGGGCTTGTTATAAAACAGAGGAGTGTGTTTATGGTGGTCTCGCTTTAAGTCGGCTCTTCCTGCCCCCACATCTGAAAGAGTTCTTTGAAAAACGAGGCCTTCGGATGGCGTGGGCAGCGGGTCTGTCCTGCACTCACACACACACACACACACACACACACACGAGTTCACATGGCTCTCTCTCTCTCTCTCTCTCTCTCATTACTCAGCATAAGGCTTTCACGCTTGACCTGCTTTTTAACTTTCTGATCTGGATTAGCGGCAGATAATTTAGGGAGGAGAGGAGTAGAAAGATTGGGGGAGGGAGGGCGGGAGGGAGTGAGGGAGTGATGGAGGGCGGGTCGAGAGGAGGGCGGTGGGCGGGGCCTCCAGGTAGCTCCACGCCGACCGTTCAGAAGCCGCGACCCGAGGCGCAGTTGACGCAGCTGCCTGGGAGAATTACCCGGCGAAACCGCTTCTGTGTCAAAGACGGCGAACTTTGGGGAGGGGGAGGGGGAAGAGGAGGGTGGTGTGTGTGTGTGTGTGGGGGGGGGGGTGGAAAACATATTTAAGGGAGGGGGTGGTATTCCGGTGGAGCGGAGCTGCGTAGGGTTCCAGAGTTCTGAGATTAACTTGTTTAAAGAAAGAAAGAGAGAGAGAGAGAGAGAGAGAGAGTTAGTGAGGGCCACCTCACCTCCTCACTGCAGGAGGAGGAACAGGGGGAGCCCACGGAGAGGAGGGGGAGAGGAGGAGGAGGAGGAGGAAGCAGTGGGGGGGGGGGGGTGTGTTGAAGCTCAGCGATAAATCCATTTACATCCTCCCCTGTTTTATTTGCTCCCATGGACTGCCCCCCCCCCCCACCCCACCCCACCCCTCACACACACACACACACACACACACACACCACCACCACCATTCGGCCTTGTTTACCTGTTAAGCCGAGTGTGACTAAAGAAGATTCCCACAGCCTGAGGTGGGATTGCGGCACAGGAGGAGGAGTGAGGAGGAGGAGGAGGGGGAGGAGGAGGAGGAAGAGGAGGAGGGCGAAGGTAGAGGAGACAGAGGAAGGGTGGCTTTATTTCCTGTTCCTTTTTTTTGGGGGGGTGGTGGTGGTGGCGGGGGGTGTGTGGGGTGACACAGGCCACAGAATTACTCAAAGCTGTAAACCCCCGGCTTAATTATCATGTGCAGCCTAGTGGAGATGAAATAGCGGAGACCCTCACACGAACACCCACACACCCTCGCGAGGGGAGGACTCGCGCACACACACACACACACAGAGTGAGAGACGGGGGGACGCGCGAGCAGGCAGCCGAGCCAGACGAAGGCAGCAATAGGAGGGGAGCAACAACACGGTCTGCTTTTAATCGAAGCTAATCGGCAAGGAAAATAAACACGCTGGCATGGCAGACATCTATCTTTGGCCGAGGCTGAAGCAGCCAGATAAGGAGGAACAGGCCTCACAGACATGTGTTCCGCCCCCCCGACCCACCTCCACCCCCGACCCCCTTCTGAAACACCGCCTGCTCCTCGTTGGCAGAATTAAGCTTTAAAGTGTGTGTGTGTGTGTGGGGGGGGGGGGTCTTAGAAGCCGACTTCTCCGAGGTGAAAAGGTGAAATTATGGGATGGATTTCTTTTTTTTTTTTTTTTTTTTCTTCCTTGACGAGTCCGTTATATTTAGCTCGGGTTCTGTTTGGCGGGGTCGACCCCCCCCCACACACCCACCCCCCCGCCACCCCGCTTCTGTTGGAGCTGATGGCGAGGAGGCGGCGGCGGAGGAGGAGGAGGAGGAGCGAGAGGAACTTTAGAACTGAGAGGTCACAACTGATCCGTCAGAGTTGCCACATCGCCTGGCGTGAATCTTTAATTAGCCTGGAAGAGAGACGAGGGGACGAGGGGACGAGCGGAGTGGCGGCGCGTCGCCTCGTTCTGCAGAAGCAGCAAAGCCCGAACTGCCGATGGAAGGTTTGAGTCTTTTTTACGAGCGGGTCATCCACGAGAATCAGGTGTTTTGAGTCACTCGCGAGAGCCCAGAGTGATTTGTTTGCTCACCTTCAGGCAGGAATCCTCAGCTGTTTGCTTATCCTGCAGGCTGGGCGCAGCCATTAAGCTGATATATTGACAGCTTAAAAAGTTAAAAAGCTCCTGCCAGTAATTTAATATCATTGTGCCGTCTGGTTCAATGACAATAAAGTTCTGAATCTGAATCAGATCCAGTCAGAATAGCAGTCGCACGACAGTGGCGCGTCGCCAGGTCACTTCTATGATGTCAGCGAGTTAGCATTACTCAGGACAGGGCTGAGGAATCATGACTCACGAGTCAGTAAAAAAGATTGGAACAATTCATTCAACAAGTCACCCGCGCAAACAGCAGGCCCGGACTACGAAAGAAAGTCTGGGAGGGGAAACAAGGGGGAAAAAAGACCCTGCAGGAAAAGATCGGTCAAAGCAGACGCGCTACTTGTTTTTTTTTCTCTTTTGAGTAAAAACTATATGTTTATCATCTGTGTTTTTGGGGACAAAAAGCACATTAAGAAGGTTCAGCAGCAGAGGCAACAAAGAGGAATGTTGCGTATCAACCAGAGGAGGAATGAAGTGGCGGAGAAGGAGAATCAGTCACGGAGTAATCGCTCTATCAGCGGCCAGAATAATGAATCCAGCCTCACCAGCAGTAGCAGTGGAATGCAGAACTCCGCGGCCCCGAGATTTATAAACCTAAAGACACATCCAGAAGCATTCTGGGACATTTTGCTTCGACCTGTATTGAATCTCGGATCGCCGAGCAGGAAACAAGGACCAATCTGGGCCAGAACCTGAGCAGAGGAGTTGCTTCCGAACACCGACTACATGTCCTTGTCACTGTGAGACATCTCACTACGTCAAACCACTTCCTGTGAGCCGCGAGGCCATTAGACACTGAATCATGAGTCGCATTGACAAAGAGAAAAAAAAGAAGCTGGCAATCTCATACCACAAAGTCCACACATGCCCGAGTTCACAAGCCTTGAGGATTGTTTACCACGACGAAAGAAAAAAAAATCTAACCGCCCATCCAAGTGCAAGCACATGCTGCAGGAAAGAAGGAGTGGAGAGGAGGAAGAGGAGGGGAAAGAAAGGACGCTCCACCCTTCATCGAGTGGCTTTGATGTTTGACCACAAAATCCTGAGCGTTTTGTCAACCATCGGAGGCCTCGGAGCAGCGAGGAGGCAGACACAGACACACACACACACACACACACACACACACACACACACACACACACACACACACACACAGTCAGTGAGTCAGTCAGGTCCGGGGCTAATTTGCGGGGATCACTGCACTGACCCAGACCAGATAAGGTGCCAGCGGACGAAACTTCCTTCATTTCCTCTTGTTGTTGCAGAATTGCACCGAGGCATCCAGCAACCAGCTTAAGGACGGCGGGGCTAAAAGGTGAAAGCCACGTTCGGCTGAACTTCAGGCTTGATCAAAAGGAATGCGACCCGGGGGCTCGGGGAGGCAGCGGAGCTTATCTGCCCCGCAACCGAGGCTTTGGGAGGGGAAGATCCCAGGCACCAGATAGCTCGAGGTGAAACAAAAAAAAAATAGAAAGATAAAGAAAACAACAACTACCTATTCCCCAGGAATTAAATAAAGTCACTGTTTCCTCTGTTCCTTCTCCTTCCGTCACCGTTTGTTAACCTCGGCTGAAGTAGCTGGAGCCCAAACTGACCTGAATTACATTATCTGTGTTGCGCTGCCAGTTGACACGGTCTGATGGTACAGTGGCTAGCAGCAGCTCAAAGGCCCAGTGTGTAAGATTTAGCTGCACGTGTTGTTGGGAGTGTATGTGGACAACAATTTAAAGCAACCTTTCAACTCCATTTAAAACACAGACAACAAACCGCAGCTATAAATGTTGGCAGTTCAGACGCTTTTACATTTGTTGATTTTGTGGATTGTTTGAACTGAGGTTCGTGGATTTGAAATAATTATAAGTCAGTGTTCAAAATGATGTTCTTGCTTTGTTTCACAGTGTCAACATGTGGCTGAAGAGCGCTGGTAGAAATGGCAGCAAATTCCGTTTTCACTCAGTAGCACAGAGGTAACCTTTTACGCAAACGCTAGCTTGCTAGCGTGGTAGCTAGTTTGAGGCTTGCGTAAGCATAAGTAAAACAACCGTAAACATTGGCAGTAGTAAGCTTCCACACCGTTGCCATGTAGCCTCCATGTATTTCTCTCTTGGCGAACAAGATTCACATTCTGTTGCATATTTTAAAAGGTCTGTGTTTTGTATCCGTTGCACTATTGGCGCAACTAATCTCTTAAACTTCACTTACAGCAACATGTCAAATCTTAAGTCTGTCGTGAGTCTTGAGGATTTCAGTTTACGTTGCAAAGGTTCCTTAAAAGGTAAAACAAGCAAAAAACAATTAGGTTATCACGACAAAAATCATGCGATTACCATAAATGCTAAAATAAACATGGATTGTTACATTCTCAATTATATACGGTGAGAAACGTATTTCGTATCTTACATGATGAAACGACACATCTTACCCTCCATACCTCTGCACTCCTCCTCGCACACGGTGAGGTTTGCATCGCCTGGAGTGCCGACGGGATGGCGGGCTTTTCCATGTTTTACATATGTAAACCGCAATGTCTGCTGCGTCTGCGCTAATGCATCATTCATGATTTTAATTGCCAGTAATTAACTAGGGCCCAATTAGCGAGCGAGATAATCAATACGCGTTGATCAAGGAGCAGGTGCATTATCGTCGGCGAGAGCGGCACTTTTTGCAGACTCATGCGCGTGTGAAAAAAAAAAAAAGGGGAGGGGGTTCATGAGCGGCAAAGTTACGCCAAATGAAATCAGCCGGGCTTCCTTCCATATTGGACTCTTTACTGCCGATGGATTACATATCGAACTCTGTTCTTCATTTTTCTTCTTTCCTTTCTAAAGCGCGTTTACTCCTTGCCGCCGCGCAATTATCTGCCGTCTAGTGAAGGTGGTAAAAAGGCAACAGACTAACAAAACAGAGCGCTGTGGCAGCGGCTGGCTGGGAGGTGGCGGAACCCGTGTACCATCCAGAGGAGAAGCAATCAGAGAAGGCAGGACGGGGGCGGGGGGGCAGAAACGCAGAGAGAGATCGAAAGAAAATGAGAGCGCGGGAAGGTAAGAAGTGAATAGTGCTGAGTGCGAGCTTTTGTCCCGGAAGCTAAAATGGAATGCGTGAGGAATGAGGAGTTAAAAGTTTTTTTTTCGTTTTTTTTTAAAAAAAGGGAGAAAAAAAATCATTGGAAGTCCTCAGTCTGCTCGGCCCACTAACCACACGCTCCTCCGCTGCTTGGCTGAGCGATGTGATCAATATTGACGTTGTCATTAAGCAGCTCTCTGGTAATGAGGGTAGGGGAGGGGGGAAGGGGCGGGGGATGTGGTGGGGGGTCCTGGGAGAGACATTAGACCGGCACGCCATGTGTCTCACATGCGTGCTCAGCCCACTAAGCATCCGCGATTAAACCGAACACTCTTCCTGTTTGGCCACTTTGCAAAGTTTCTCACTCTTATTTTTAATCCCCCTCCTCCCCCCCGAAGTTATGATCGCACCGGGGTTTTTAAAAACGAGGCCTCGTCCTTTTCATTGCCGCGCCGACACAACTACCCCCCCCCCCAGCAGGCCCCTCAAACACATTAATAAATAAGAAAACCAAAGGTCGTCGGCGAGACCCAGCTCCCAACCACATGACGGACGGAGGGAGGTAGATGAAGGCAGATGAAGGGAGAAGAAGGTCGGAGGAGTGCGAGGCTCATCCCTCAGCGGGGCCTCACTAATAGCCGTGCAAACACACATTTTAGCGGCGACGCCAAAGAACCCAAAGGGGATCAGAAGCGTCCATCACTGCCTCCCGAGAAGAAAGAGAATCAAACTGAAAAGGCACCAAAAAAAAAAAAAAGGAGGGGGTGGGGGGTGTCACAATGGACGAAGTGGAGCGAAGGGCTGACAGATCTATTCGGGGGCACATGAAAGTGCGTCACAGAAGCCCACGGACGTCGCAACGACGCACAGAGCGTTTCAAGGCCGCGCAGGAAGAGCAGCCCGGCGACTTTAAAGGAGCAGTTCGCTCTTTGATGCCCGCCGACGGCCGCGTTAATGAAAAAGCAGTTGCAAGCAGATCAGCGAGTCACAGAGGCTCCACCGCTAAAAAGTGACTCCAGTGAGTCATTGGGCGGCTGGCGGTCGAACACGTGCGGGTCATTTCCTGGAGCGATATTTACGCCGTGCGATTATCCTGTCAAACAACGCAAAGCACTTGACCGAGTGTCGGCGTCCACGCAGGGCGAAGACGCCGAGGCTCGGGCGAGAACGACGGATCGCTGGGTGGCGATAAAAAAAACCCTGCAACGTGCCTGGAGAAGGAGAAAGAGTTGGATTTGTGTCAGGAGATTTTCTTTCACTGACAGAAATTACAAGCCAGAAGATTAAAAAAAATAAAAATGGTTCCACAGTTTGTTGTTGCAAGATTTCTTGAATCATCCGCGTATCATCCATCCATTCATCCGCCATCCATCATCCATCCATTCATTCATCAACCATCCATCCATTACTGTAGTATTGAACTGTATGGTTTGGTCTTTAGAATTGGTGTATACGTTATTGTACCGTTGCCTAACAGCCCAACCAGGGAGTGGAGTAAAGAATTTGCATTAGGTATAAACTCTGTAAATAAAATAAAAATAAATATCTATACGTATACATCAATGTATCAATCCATCCATCCATTCAAGAACAAGAGCCAAAAGTGACGGAAGAACAAATGCAAAAGAAATATATATATATATATATATATATATATATATATATATATATATATATATATATATATATATATATATATATATATATCGCAGTCTGTGTGGACTTGAAAAGTGTTGGGTTGCGACCGCAACACAATCCTGGCAATCACTGGCACGATAAACCCTGACCGAGGAGGAAGTGCAAAGTGTGCGAGTGTGAAACGGAGCGACATACATATCGTTCGCTTCACAAAGACACACTTCAGACGTGAAGACGGCCGGCACTGGCCGGCGAATCCCGACGCAGCGCATTCACAGCTGAAGACAAAGACGAGCGCGACGACTTTTGCGGCCGACGCCAAAGCCGTCCAAGTTTGTGTCCGGCGCCGTCACATGGTCCGGGGCGTTAGGGCTTTGTGCGAGGGAGTCATGGGGAGGCGCTGACGAGTTTGGAGCTCGTCCGACAATAGCCAACATTTTTTCCCACACAGAGGACGGTTTTGTTTTATATTTCTCGTTATTATCGCCATTATTACTTTGTCTTCACGGCTCGCGTCCTCTCAAAAGATCTCCTCGCCGCCGTGGGTTCGCAGGCGCTGGTATAAGGGACGGGGGAAAAAAATGTGTGGCTGATTCTCCAAAGTGACAACCGCACAAACGACAAGTGTCAACGACAGAATGGTCCATTTACAGCTCAGCTGGGCAAAGAAGAAGAAGAAGAAGAAGAAGAAGAAGAAGAAGAAGAAGAAGAGGGAACAAAACAACCTCCTCGTCACCACGGGCCTCTTGGGGGTCCGTCGTCCCCAATACCGCGGAGGTCCGACGCCTCTACCGATGCTCTGGCTGCTTGCTGGGATTGTAGACGTGATGCGATGACCGTCTTGCGTACACGTCGCAGTTGCAGTAGCAGTAGATGCAGCACCTTCAGACACGTCCTCCTTCGATCGTCCTCCTCCCAAATCCCCCCACCGCTCAACACACCCTCCCAGCGCCTGAAATATTGCCACCAGATTACAGGCTAGCAAGAATGACAGCGGCTGCATTTCATACAAATGCTGTGAATACATAATGCATAGCATTGTCTGCCTTGGACCCCTTTCACATGCTAATGCCAACCTTTCTGCAGATGTCTCAGAGGTATGTGCCGGTGACTGCCGAGTGGCGGATGGGGGGATGAAAAATAAAATTTAAAAAGGAAGGCAAAGCAGGGAGAAAATAAGGGATAAATGGAATGTATAGTTAAAAGAAAGTCATTAGCTCAGTGTCTGAGGGCAAAAATCAGGGGAAACAATTTACCATGGCGCAGGGATGCTAACTCAGACGCCGGGCGAGTCGCCGGAAGTGTCCAGAAAAGCCTCCAAAAGCTATTTTGCAGCCCCGCCGACAGGAGACCTCCGGCGAACGCGCGGCAGAGTCATCAAGGATCTGTGATTAACACGTCTTTAACGTACGGCCGCTGCCTGGAGGAAGTGCTCTCTGCAGCATTTGGGCCAGGCACTAAATCGTGACCCAGTTAATTGTGCGGCGCCACGGCGAGCGGCTAAGACGCCGTTCCAGAGGTGAGCAAAAGATGCTCATTGGGCGCTTTGCGTAAAAGTTCCCACACATAATTATGTTTTTATCGTTTTCCCGCATCTAAAGCGGGGGGAGTTAATGAGTTCAGATGCTAATGCTGGATTTAGCAGCGTGGGGTGGGGGGGGAAGCTAAAAGATGGGTATTTAAAGATGGAAGGCGCTTGGCAGTTAGCCTTCACTCATATATAACAAATTGCTAATTCAGCCCAAGTCAAATGCCAGAACACTTACGGGTATTAATCAATATATTCCCTTAATTACCGCAACACATGTCGTGTCATGTCCTTCTTTTGTTGCTCCGAGATGAATTGTTGCTCCCACCGCTGACAGCTCCATGCCCCCCCCTTCCCCTCCCACCCCTCCATGAACCCCCACCCCTACTGACCTTCCTCCCCTCCGAGCGCCAGACCCGGCGGTTGGGCTCGCGGGGAGGAACGCCCCCCCCCCGTGTTCGCCGTGCCTCCCCGTGCAAGACAGCAGATCGCCCCTCCACCTCCGCTGGGTCCCCGCAGCGCCACCCTCAGGGCCGCAGAGCGCCCCCCACACCCCTCCCCTACCCCACCGGTTGAGACGCTGGACACCGCCGTGGGTCTGCTGCGGTCTCAGGTTTCCACCGGGTTGCTTGTGTTGCGTTTGCTGTCCTGCCTACCCCCTCCCTCCCCTGTTGACTTTCCAGCCTGCTGCTATGTCTAAATAAACAGTGGCTGGGTTTAGGCTAGCTCGCCCTCCTGCGCTGTCAATACTCCTCGGCCTTATCTGATGCAAGCCACAGAGGCAGGACGGGCCAAAATCCCCACCCCGATGCAGGACACACACGCGCGCACACACGCACGCACACACACACACACACACACACACACACACACACACACACACAGACTCGCACGCAAACACTCTCAGTGCTCTTAACAGCCGTGGAGATTTTCTCGAGTGTGTTTTTGTGCCTGCTTCAAGCCTGGTCAGGCACCGAGGCACATGGACTGAAAGACTCCAGAGCTGCATGACGGAGCAGCGCAGAAGCTCTTTAATAATGCTCCTTTCTGCTGCAATCAGACTTTCTGACCACTTTCTTAAAGGATAAAGTTTCAAAAACTACTGTTAGAACTGTGACTGTGGCTTTTTTGTTCCACATAACCGCCATTAATTTGCTTTACTTGGTCTATTTTGAAAATCCTTCCAAGGAGGAGACAAATTCCTGGCATTTCTGAAAAACATCTTCTGCTGATGAAGTGAAACAGTGATGCCTGCACTTTGACATTTCAGACCACCGCCACAACACCCGCCAACTCCCTCTCAGATATGATACAACTAATGAAAAGCAGACACGTCCCTCAGAGGACTATTCACGGTGATCATGTCATTCAATAAGGAAAAAAAAAAGAAAAAGCCTTCAACAAATTGCTCACAATGCGGACAACTCTTCACGGCTGTGGCATTTCTGTTCCATATGATCCACAAATCCATTCGGTGGCCTTGGCCAAAACGGAATGGAAAATTGGATCCGTGCCGCCATCGACTGCAAATGAATTGCAAGAGAAATCATTGATTGTTTTTAAACAAGCCAATAAAGTTAGTCAAGATAAATATTAGCCATCGCGGGGGATTTTTTTTTGTTGTTTGTTTGATCTTTTTTCCCCCCCTCCCAATAATGGACAATTGTGTCTGGGCAAATAATTCATTTTGGAGCGCAGGAGGGGCAGCGAGGTCGAAGATGGATGAGCGTGAAAGGACGAGATGGCTGCTGCTCCTCCGCCGGCTGCAGCCAGAGGTTCTAACGCACATTTTAGTGACCTATTAAGAGCATTATGGGCCCCTGGTCCACGCTGGCCCTCAGCCCTGGTAATCTGGCCTATCCTCTTAAAAGTGGAATTGATTGAAAGAATTGATCTTCTCCGGGTTGGCAGACACAGCCCCAATAATTACCTCACGTTCGCCGCAGTCACATATGAGATGTCGGGGGCTTCTGCTCTTGGCCGCTGCTGCTCGTCGGCCGCCGTGTTGGAGCTCAGACGACACCTGTTCTGCAAAAAAATGGAAAAAAAAAGGTGGGAATAAGAGCAGCGTTAAGAGGAGAACTCTGCAGATGTGTTACCTTAAGGCTATACAGTCACCATATGTCCATGTGTTCAGAGTAGTGGATGTGTAAAATGTTAGATTTCCACACTGAAAAAAACGTCTTATGTGATTGTTATTACTGCAGTATCTCAGATTTTAAACCTATGTCACAGTACATCACTGTTACTGTTTGTGCTCTTTCAAAAAATATATATTTTTATGATGCTCCACATCATAATGCTGCTGCCTGGTTTGGCTTTCACAAAAAAGCTGCTGATTTTTCTCTTTATATTAATATTTTTATCTTTAAAAATATTATTTTTATCTTTAAAAATACATATATACATATGTATATCCATCCATCCATCTTTTATACCCACTTATTCCAATTCAGGGTCACAGGGGTCTGCTGGAGCCTATCCCAGCTGTCTCAGGGCGAAGGCAGGGTGACACCCTGGACAAGTCGCCAGTTCATCGCAGGGCCATATGTATGTATATATATATATATATATATATATATATATATGTAAATGTCTGTGTGTGTATGCAGAACTTCTATCTTTGGCTAAACCCACCAGTGCGTGTGTTAAGACGAGCCCAGCATGCGTACGCATAATTGCGAACCTCCAGCTAACAAGCAGGCCGGCCGTTCCCAGACCCCAGACTCTCCCTCCACTAAACAGACAGCAAGTATGCGCAGGCTGCCACCGAGCCCTGAAAAGCAGCTGCGAAGACGGGAGGGTGCGGGATTAGGGAGTGAGCCCAAACTCAGATGGGGCATTTCCATGACAGTGAGCTGTGCCACGGCTTAACAGCCCGCCCCTGTTTATGCTTTTTGGAAAAAAGGAGCCGGATTCCCTCCCCGTGACAGATGGCCTTTCAGCCACAAAGTGCTGTGTTTAGACTTAGCTTGCTCCAGGGGCAAAGGCAGCAAAAGCTCTGATGACACAGCATTCGGCAAACAACTCCCACAGATGCAGCAGGAGCTGCTACGCCGGCGGCGGCGGCGGAAAGCGCAGCGAACCGGCTGACCCACCGAGCCACTAACCAATAAAAAAATAAATAAACAGGGGAGAAGAGCCGCGAGCGACTCGGGCCAAAATCTGCCGGTCGACAAGTGGCAGGAGCCGGACGGGGGACGGCGGAGATAATGGCCGGGCTTGGACACCAAAGGGGAGGCTTGGCTGGAACACGCATGACACAAGCTAAATTAGATTGGAGCGATCTGCGGTGTTCACTGCACAGCCACGCGGTGCAGGGGGAAGAAAGAAAAATCCTGCGGAACGGACAAACAAAAAAAGCATCGGAAATCTGCTTTTGATTTTCAAGAGGACTGTTGAATTGCTTGGGTTAGGGTGTGAAAAGGTTTTCTTTTACAAGCAGACGATCTTTGCTTTTTGAAGGCAAAGTGACAAGGACCAGCTGCTGGAGAGAATTAGCCTGGACTCATCTGATCCAACACAAATCCAGTCTGCTCACCGACTGCATGCTCAGAGAAGGGAGCGAGAGAGAGAGAGAGAGAGAGAGAGAGAGAGAGAGAGAGAGAAATCTGGCCTGACCCAGTCTGACCTCTCATACAAAGCCAGGGAGGCCCTGGAGGCAGTGAATTAATTGCAACCCACTAAGCCTGATACACCGTATCTTCAACAGGAATAAGTTGCAGGCTCAGACGCAGTGCAGCCCGGATTATAAAAGAAGAATCTGCTCAAATTGAGCGCAGTTAAGAAAAACAAACACTGTATGTTTCCATTCTTTCTTTTTTTTAAAGGGGGAAAAAAAATAGCCAGACGGGCTGCCTAAGAAAAAAGGCAAAGACTTGTTGGTTCACACGGTTTCTATGCGCAGGCCGAGAGGTTGGTCGCTAGCAAACAACACAAGCCTCGGAAAACTTCCCTGGACGTTAGTCTACGTCCTCCTGCGTCTGGCCAGTCTTGGGAAAAAAAATAAAAAAAATAAAAAAAGGCGTCCTCACACTTCTCCTCGCGCTCTGATCGTTTAGGGAGCAGAGGCGTTGCCGCCCGTCGTGTTTACGGCCCGGCCGCTCGCTCTTCAAACAAACGGCGACTGGAGCCGCCTAAATTGGCCTCTCGCACCGTATAGATTTCCCATCACGGGCCGACCGTCTGAAGAAGACACAGAGCGGAGGGCGGCGGGCGGCGGATAAACAAACGTTGGGGCCGTCTCATCACCGAGCCGATTGTCTCCAGCGGTGAACGCCCTCGGATTAAAAGGCCCCGGCAGATTTTCTAAAAGAAAAAAAAAAAAAAAGACGAGTCCTTTGGTTGGGTGGTCAGGAGTCGCCGGTGCGGCCGCTTCGATCTCTGACAGTGAGCCAAACAGAGTTTGAAGGGATAGTTTGGCCCGGAAAGAAGATTGCGCCCATTTGTGAGTCACTACCGCGTACGTGGACTCAGCCTTTCTGAATCCATGTGACCATCCTAGAGTTTCACAGAGGAGGCGACAACCACACACACAGAACAGCACCGTGCCACAGGTGCTAGCATAAAAGAAAAACAAAATATGATGAAACTGAATAAAGATAAAGCGTCGGAAAGGCGAGTCAGTCCAGTTTGACTGGAAACTACAGTGTTGTCTTCAAACACTGTGCTGGCCTGCCTCTCGTATTTCTCACATAATGAAGCATTTGGATTAGCTTAGCATGTGTAGCTCTCCAACTTTCTTCCTGTGACTGCCGATACACAGAAGCTCTGAGTGGCCGAAAACACAGGCGGCTGTGTTGGGTTCCTGCTAATCTTGCATGTGCAACATGCACACAACCGCTAACTGGGAGGCTAGAGGCTGTTAGCATTTCTGTTTTGTGTCGAATGGTACTGCCACGACTTTAAGACACTTTGGTCTGTAAAACTCCAGAATGGTTATGTGGATTCTGGAGTTTCTTCTGTCAGTGGCTGATATAAGGTGGAAGCATTTCCGTGTGTGAAACTCTAGAACTGTCCCGTCGATTAGACAACATCGCCAGGGCCCGAACCTCCACAAAGCGGTAAACCCGTAAAACCGGGTGAAGTATTGTTCTTGGCTGAACGATCCCCCCGAAAAGGTGAGCCTTTCTGCCAACAGTCACATGTAATAACAACTGCAGCGGAGCGCCAGGGCGAGGGTCTTCTCGAGAAGTGAGCATAGATAGTCATATAATGGTGCGGGCAGCGCGGGAGAAAACAGAAATGTCATGTCTGGGGGCTTCTGACGTCAACGGATCAATAGTGGCTGACGAGGAATTTTAAAAGATACTATCAGTCTGACTGCTGGTGGCAATAAACTGAAGATTAACCTTTACGTCCCTCCCGGTCCAGGGAAGTACCCTGAAGGGCATGCTCTCCTGTTTACTAATCAAAAAAAAAAAAAAAAAAAAAGTTGCATCGTCGATAGCGCGGGAGCAGGGAATCACTTAGTGGCTCTGCACCAGGCCCTGAAAGTTATTGACTTCTTCCCCGACCTATATGAGCATCATAAACGTGAAGGATGAACACCCCAACCGCCAAGAATTATATATCACCGGCGACGGCTCCGGGAGACGCGTACGGACGCGGCCTGGTTTATTAAAAATAAACACCATATATTGTCGCCATATGCCGCTTCTGCAAATGTAATAATTCCATTTTTTTTTCTTTTTTCGCTGCGGGACAACAGAGCGACGATTCGGGCCGGGGTTGTTTTGGCAGAGTCCGCTTGGCCGCTTGCGTGGCTGTGTCCCTTTGTGAGCCACGGGGGGAAACAAGAGCTCTTTTTCTGCTCCAGAAGCATGATCCTCTTTCACCCTCTACCTTTGAGCCCCGAGCCAGGGCTTTTTTTTTTTTTTTGAATGCTCGTGACCTCCGTGGCCTCTGTTGGCCCCCACTGGCTCTCCAATCCTCCAGCTGTTCATCTTTCCAGGCCAGCACACTGGCCCAGTAGCCCCAGTTTGCAGAGAGAAGAAGAAGAAGAAGAAGAAAAAAAGAAGGAGAAGCGCCCCTCTGGGCCCGGGGAGTTGACCCCCCTGCCAGGCTAAGGCCACAGCACCACAGGCACAATACCGGAGTTCCCACATGACCACTGGAGCATGGCGAGGAGGTGAGGGAGAGATAGAAAGTATGAGGGGAAGATTGACCGGGGGAAGGTGAGGGGTGAGAATTCGGGGGAGGAAATGAAGGAGATGGATGTTTTTCCACATGGGGGCGAGAAATCAGAGAGGGGAACAGAGACTCATTGGCCAGGTTATTATCCCTTGCTAGCACAGGGTATCTAATAAAGTGGCCAGTCACTGTGTGTGTGTGTATGTGTGTGTGTGTGTGCGCGTGCGATTTTGTCTTCAAATTCTGCATAACTTGGTTGTAAGCAGCGGTTATTTGACTTCCTGTTCCCTTTCAATGGTCTCCAACCAGTCGGCCAATTCTGACCTCTGACCCCTGTCATCAACCAGGCATTTTCCTGCCCACAGCTGCCGCTCGCTGGGTATATTCCCTCTTTTGGGAGCGTTCTGCTGTGAGCCCCAGAGACGGCTGCGATGTGGTGAAGATCTCAGCACATTGCACATAACACACCAACAACCATGTCCACCGCGTTCAGAGTCCCACTCAAACCCCCATTTCTGTCCTACTTTCCGATGTTCTGTTTTAGCATTAGCGAGTCGTCCGCTATCCTGACTTGCCGACGAGCTAGCTTGCGTTTCAACAATCAAGTGAACGCTGTATCCTAATAAAGTGGCCAGTTAAGCGCGTATCGGCTGGATGAAAGTGGAGTGAGAGAGGGTTATTAAAGAGCGGAAGAGGCTGAGGGCGGTCGGAGGAAGTGTGCGCGGCGGCGCGGGCGCAGACAGACGCCAAGGTGCAACAGAAGAGCCCGCTTCCCCCTTCTGCATGGCTGGCTCCGATGACAGGACAGTATTCCCTCAGCGCCAGCCGCTAACTGGATGACAGCACCAGTCTCTCCTTCCTCGCCTCTCGCTTACTTCCTGTTTGTATCCCGTTAATTCCCCCCCCTCCCTCCTCCTCCCTTCCATGTTTAGCATTTTTTTAAACCCTTTCTTTTTTAAACTCCCTCAAGCTTTCAAACCTTTTCCTCGCCTTCCTTCCTCCTCCTCCTCCTCCTCCTCCTCCTCCTCCTCCTCCTGCTGCTTGCTCAAGTCCTATCAGCCCCTTTGCACGCAGGGAGAGCAGAGCGCCCATCAAAAGCAAACATTAGCCTATAGCTTTGTTTGTTTACCTGCGAAAAATCACCGCCTCAGGCCCCAATCTCATTAGCGCAGCCCCAACAAAAGACAACGGTAACTTGAGAATGCTTTAAAAAAAAAAAATGTCTATAATATGATGATGGTGTGTGGGTGTGTGTGTGTGTGTGTGTGAGTATGTGTGGAGGGGACAGGGTGGGATTTTTGTGCATCTGTGTGTGTGTGTGTGTGTGTGTGTGTGTGTGTGTGTGTGTGTGTGTGTTTTAGCGGGCAAGGCGAATGGAAATCGCCTCTGTCCGGGATGAAGGCCTCGGAGGACGATCCACTGACTATGAAATTTGATGATCCCCCTTCACCTTCAGACACAGAGTGCAGCTTCACATTGCCCTGGGCGCTAAACCTTGGAGCTCATGTGAAAAGACTCCAGAATGTGTTGCTTATAAACCAACGTGTGTGTGTCTGTGTGAGTTTTTTATTTATTTATTTATTTTATTTTTTTTGTACATCCCCTCCCTCCTTTTTCATAAAACAAACCTCACCTGGCTCATTCTTCATGCGCTTTACATTGTACACAGAATATTTCTAAATTGCATTGGGCCCTGTCACAGAGCTCCACCAGGGGACGGATGACTCACGGAACCCGCGAGCGTATATTTTCATACATTTCTCCGAGGCCCGTGAAAAGAGTGATTCACCGGCTTCCTCATTGAATCCGAGTGCATTTGAATATGAATGCAAGCGCGTGTGTCCGTCTGCGTGAGCGCTGCGGCGTTTCTCGCGCACGTGCGCGCGCTTCATTTGACTCGAGGGCATCAGCACACATGCGCCCGCCTGGTTTGAGTTGGGGTGTTGGCAGGGTTGTGGTACCCTGCTGGGATCAACCCTGCCCAGGCAGCCTGTTGGAGGGGACAAGCTGTGGCATGTATGCTCAACACAGGCACAGGCGCACACACACACACACACAAGCGCAGCAGCTGCTCCTTCTGTAGCTGCTGCTGTTGCCCAACCCAGAAGTCCCCGTTCCAAAGGGGGTGAGAGGGGAGGAGAGGGAGGGGAGGGGAGGTGGAGGAGGAGGAGGAGGAGGAGGCAGGGGTGGCAGTCGATGGAAGGGAGGAGGAGGCGGCCGTGCACTCAGAGTAAAGTGGAGAAGGGTATTAGAAATGGGAAGGGAGAGGGAGCTGACAAAATAAATTGGAAAGATATGAGGAAGACGTGAGAAAAGAAACGGGGAGGAAGGAAAGAAGTAATGAAAGTAGGAGAGGAAGAGGGGAGAAAACAGGAGCGGGGGGAGGGGGGAGGGCAGAGGAAGGAAGGAAGATACTGAGGGCGTGCACACTCGGCGATCACACACTGACTCAAAGCGCAGCGGGGGGGCACTCTCACCTATTAACGGGTGGAAAAAAGAATAGAGAGACACTGGCCAGGAAGATGAAGACGATGTTTCCTCTCTGCGTGTGAGACTCCTGCAACGGCAGCAAACGTCAAACGGGAAGCAGGAGGGAAAGAAAAAGACGACGGTGGCGAATGTGAACGTGTGAGTGAGACGCTAGCGTGCACCTAAGCAGTGCGGCAGCTCGCCGTTCTCTCTGTGACTAGCGAGACGAACGCTTCAGCAAAGATGTGCGTGTGGGACGTAGACACGGAAATAAAAGGGCGGCGTTTATTTCACTCGTTTTCAGAAATTTTTTGACTCCCAAAATGCAATTCGGTGCGGTTGGAACGTCCATATATATATTAAAAAAAAAAAAAAAACTGCTCTGTTCAGTTTCTCTTGGCCGCTAGCCCCGACGTGCACAAGCACCCAAAGTTTTTCCATTAAAACACTACCGACTTGATCGGAACAATTACGTAACAAAAAAAAAAGTCACTCGTTAGTAATGTCCGACACATAGATATTAAACGACCGTAAATCGAGGCGGCGATAACATCTCCACAGGTTAAGAGCAGATTAGACTAAATCCTGGCCTATATTCCCCCCTCGATGGCGAGCCTCCGTTCAGGAGGACACGTCGCTCTCCAACTAAGCTCTAATCTGCACCCGAGAAATCAAACGCACGCCCGCCCGCCCGCGACAGCCACCAAATCTTCCCGCCTGAGACCGTTGCTCCACTTTTTTCTTTCCTCTTCCCTTCAGCCCCAATAATCATTCGGATGTTTCTTAATGGCGGCGTATCGATGGGATGGAATTAGACTGGGGGGGGGTTGTTGTTGAGCTCGGCGTGTTGATCTGTCAAACATCGCTAGCAGCCCTACGGATAGCGAAGGCCGCGCGCTAGGGTGGGGGAGTGGGGCGGAGGGGGGGGTTGGGGCTGGAAGCGGCGCGGGCGACACATTGAACGTGTCCAATTAGCAAAGTAATTAGTTAATTAACACAGAAGACCCCGAAGGCCCTTGCAGGCAGCCTCGTATAGACCACTTCCCCCAGCAGCCGTCAGACATCGAAGCCGTTACTAAGCAGCGGCGGGTAGATAGACTAGCTAACCAGCCCACGCCGTCATCTGTCACACACATGCACACACACACACACACACAGAGGCACGACCAGTCTCTGGAATACCCTCGGCGTGCCAGATTTGCATCGGGAGCTGCAGTGACATGTGCTGTCTGCGCTTTCGCTCCGCCGCGGGGGCCAGCTTCCTGCTAGCCTGGAGCCACGAAAACCACACGGATCCGTTTGCTTTAGCACCGGTGACACACCATCTTTGGCTGCTGATGATGTCACGTCATCTTCTCAGAATCAAATATAGTCATTCAAATACAGCAGCGAAACCTCGCCAAAAAAAAGAGAATGTCCCGTCATGCCTTGCAGGAGGAGGAGGGGAGGAGATGGGGGGGGTTGAAAGGTCGGGCAGTTGCACGGCGCAGAAAAAAAATGTGCTTACATCATCACCTGTGGTCCACAGCAGCCTGCAGAGGGCAGTGCTAATAGCAGGAGCACGGGGCGGCCGAGGAGGATAGTGAGAGCCGGGGCCAGGAGGAGACTCGGCAAAGGCGCTCCCACGCAACTAGAATTTCTGACATTCCTGGCAGCCTTTCAGAGAGGTCGGTCCCAAAAATATTGGAGCGAAAAAACCTCCGAGCGGGACGGCGTTCCAGCGAACCCGAGACCAGAGGACCTGATTCATCACTAATTAAAGTCTGCATGGGGCGAATCCCGAACCCTCGCAGGGTCCTGTAGCACCAGCGTGCAACGTAATAGCCCAGTGATTCGTACAAGATGTTCCGGCCTGGCAGGCGGCGGGTGATATCATCACGGCAAATGGATTGCTTGTTTGCATAATTTCCCTCCTTCTAAGTGCAAATAAGGAGAGGGAGGCGCTAGTCACCACACGGTGACCTACATAAGGCCTCACACGCACGGCGCAGACTGTATATGCAACATTTAAGTTATGGGACATTGCAAGGAGGGAAAGTGTGCGGGCTGCAGACTGATGAGCGTCGACCCCTTTCAAGGTTCTTCAAATAGTTCTAATATAAACCATAATGCACCTAGAAATAGCAGGAAAAAGAGTTTAAAATGCAAGCCTGTCATTTTTTGGAAGATGGGAAAGTCAGTTCATGTTTGACCCACAGTGCTTCAACCATGAGCGGGGTAACAAACCCACCCAAGCTCAGAAATGGTCTGATCCACGACCACAGGAACAGCAGGTCACAGCCAGTGTTGAAAATCATCCCACGCCTGTTGTATGGGGGCTTAAGGAAGTAACTCAAACAAGTGAACGTCTCCTGCATGTCACACTAGCTGACATTTGGCTATCATAAAATTCCGGTTTTAACCACTGTTCACCGTTTAGGCTGAGGTTGAGCCTGAGAAGCTCATGGAATTTGTGAAAGTCTTTTTGCTAAGGACCCCTAAAGTGCTCATCAGGGTGCAGACTGGCCTGTGCTTAAGTGAGGGTGCTGCTCCGTGATTACACGCTCGCGCAAAGAAAAGTGGTCATGAAAATCCACTAACACAAACACAGAAAACTTTGTTGAAGCCAATCTTTGCCATCTGTCCTTATCTGCTCCAGAGGCATGCCCACAATGGCACACAGCTGCCTTGTTCAGTGCATCTGACCTTTTTTTTTTTTAATGTTTTGTTTTGTTTTTGCGTCAGCATCGACAGATAGGATCACGCAGCCAATGTCCAAGCAAGAAGATGAAGGCGGTGAACACAGCGGGCATTCTTCTCCAGACTTCCTCCATCTGAAGTTACAAATCTTGAATCTTTTTTCTATTTATTTCAATCTGCATAAAGTGTGTGAGTTACTTCCTGGGTGCATGTGTTTGTGTGTGTGTGTGTGTGTGTGTGTGTGTGTGTCTCTGCCGGTTTCCAGAAGCGTGGGTAGCCAGCTGCACAGCCGTTCTTCAGATGCTGATTGGAAGTGAGTGTTGAGCGCTCAGGACAATTATGGAATCATTACCGCCGCCAAGCCAGAGGCAAAATATGAACACCGTGCCATTTGTCAACCGACCGCCGCATTCTAATCAAGCTCGCGTGTGTTTGTGCGTCCGCCTCCGTGTGTGTGTGTGCGCAGTGCGGACACAGAGCTGGGAGCCTTGGCATGTTGGCAGATGAGATGGAATGTCTCTCGGTATGTGCGCGAGCACATGTTTGCGGGTGGCGGCGGTGCTGCGGAGGACAGATGAGTCAAGCACCAAGCCCTAATATTTCGTCCCTGTATATTTGTTCAAATGTGCGATGGCATCTAAAAGCCACGGCAAGTGCGCGTGTTTGTTTGCGTCAGCCCAGGGCGAGGAGGAATGCCCTGCCTGGGTGCAACTGTCTTAACACGTCCGTCCGTCCACCCCCCCCACCGTCAGCTGTCCTCCCACTCCTGTTGCAGAAAAATAACTTGGTGTGAATATATTTCTACCCCCCCCTTTCTTTTCTTTTTTTTTTTTCTATTTTTTAAGCTTTGCCACACCCCGCATGACCATCTTAACACTGGCTTGGGCTCTTAATGAGAATGTCCTTTTGTAACCTCTTGTAAAACCGAGAACACGTCCGTCTGACGCAGGAGCAGCAGGAGGAGGGAAGGAGGGTAAGAATGATGGAATAATGGGCGGAGAGCTGGAAGAAAACACCTTGCGCTTCTCTTTAATCAATCCCCTCCGCCCCCCCCACCCCCCCACCGCTTCGCCCTGCCTACAGGAAGCACCTGCAATCCATCAACCCATCATGGGATCGGAGCGGTAACGAGTGGCATAAATGTTTAAGGAGAATTTAATTGATTGATTCAACGAGTCAAGCAGCGACGGAGCAGCCAGCCAGTGCCGGTGTGGTGGTATGGTGGTGTGGTGGTGTGGTGGTGGTGTGGTGTGGTGGTGTGGTGGTGGTGCGCCTCCAGGTTTGAGGTTTTTTTTTCTCTCTCTCAATCCCTGTAACATGAGGGAAGTTTTCCCACAATGTGTTTTAAATGCATCTACCTTGAAGTAACAAACGCTCGGGTTTGGTGGTTAAGAGAAAATTAAAAGTGGGCGTGGCCTGTATTCACCTGCCCTTTGTGCTCCCACGCTGCAGCGCTGACTCATCCTGCTACTGCACACATGACCTGGCTAGCAGCCAGACATCTGCAAGTTCTGTTCTGCATTTGCACCTGCGCTCTTCTTCTTCTTCTTCTTCTTCTTCTTCTTCTTCTTCTTCTTCTTCTTCTTCTTCTTCTGCTTCTGCTTCTGCTTCTGCTTCCTCCTCTTCTTCTTCTTCTTCTTCTTCTGCTTCTGCTTCTTCTTCCCCAACAGACAACAAACGGCGTGGTGGCAGTCTCAGACTGTGTCGGGTCGCTCGCTGAGATATGAGTGTTGTAAGTGCACAAGGGATTAGCCGTTCAAACACTGATCACTGATAAACTGAGTTTTTTTTGTTTTTTTTTAAAGTGGCCATGCATCTTGCTGCGGCCTATCCTGCGTTCCTCCTGCGTTCCAGTGCGTGGAGCAACGCAAGACGCATCACCTGCCCGGACAAAGTCCTTGTTTGACAGAGCCGGCCGAGCCCCCCCCCCCGCCACCCAGCCCAGACATAAACAAGCCATTACTATTAGTCAAGAGAGATCAAAGGAGCACCCCAGGCCCCAACACGGTGTTTGGGACTGTAGCGCCTGACAACTGTCTGCAGTGGAAAGGGAAGAACGTTAGTCGCAAAGGAGGTCCATTTTTTCCCCCTCTCAGTGTCAGGCTCGATCTTGTTTTGTTTTTTTTTTCTCTTAAAAAGAAGAAAAAAAGAGGAGATAAGAGAAAGGGGAGTTGGCTCAAAGAGGTTTGGAGGGCAAGTTTAGTTAAAGTACAATCAACAATCACACTGTTCGTCCCTTAGAGGGGGAAAAAAAAAAAAAAATCTGGCGAGAGTTCAGAGTATAAGCAAACGTCTTCATCTGGAAGCCCGTGGAGCCGTGGATGCCCAGGACAAATCAACAAGTTTGACTGATTTTTTTTTTTTTCATCCTCCCCCTGCATAAAACACAAACACCATCAGCTTCAAACAAGAAGAAGAAGGGGAGAGAGAAAAAAAGAAAGGAAAACATCTTCCCCCGGAGCACATGAGCAGGAGTCTGTTCCTCTGGGGGCACTGAATTGGTCTGCAGATCGATCACAAAAACAGCGTTTCAAAGGGTTTGAGGATCCACGAGGTCTCTCCCCTCTTTCCGACAGTCGAACAAAACAGACTCCAGCACAGGCAGCCCTGCAGACACTTGTGGCCGCGGCGTCCCAGAGGAACTGGAGATGTCTCCAGCCTTTTTTCTTTTTTTTTTTTTTTTTTTTTTCGCAAGCAGTAGAAGGAGCTTGATGAAAACAGCTGCATGTCAGTTGGAGTCGGCGCTTCCAAATACAAGCTGGAAGTAAACAGCAAAAAAAGGAGGAACAAAGAAGGAAGCTGGAGTGCAAAGATTTAGACTTTCACCAGGCGACTAGATCATGACCGGTTGGTGTAATAGAGGGACGGAGGCCACATGCTGGCCGGTTGAACCTTACATGCTGTGGCATATTTGTAACATGTGTTTTGTCCATCAGAGCCATTAAAAAGCCATTACGTAGTGCAACAACACCATCAGATTGCAAGTCTATCTAAAATCTCAAAGACTCATACATCATACAAATTTACCATGGATGATGTATTTAATTGCATTGGGATTTGTACAGTTTGACATTTAAAAGGCTCTGCCACAATTTATTGGATTCATGGCGTTACAAGGAGGGCGGGACTTGAATAAAGACGCAGAAAAAAGGTTGGTTGGCTTAACAAGTGGGGATTTGGGAACATTTTTCCAGCCCGCCGGAGCTTTACCGTTGAAGGCAGGAGAAGTTACAGCAAGGGGTCACCAGCAACTTGTTTTCTCATGCAGATTGGTCTTGTCAGTCGCGTCCATTCATTACAAATGACGCTGCATTCTTTACAGTGTGGCTAATGGTGTCCTGACCTGAAGGGGAGGAATGCCAACTCTCGTCAGCAGCTGCACTCTCAGGCCAAACGCCAGAGAGAACTCTGGGGTCAAAGGGCACCAATGACGGTGCCTTGATCCCGCACAATCAATGGACACGGGGTCTTAGCCTTTCGCAACCGACCCTCTTAATAGGGGCGAAGCGACTGGACAAGTGGTGGAGGAGCGGGGGAATGTGGGAGAAAATGACCACATTCAGCTGAACTTTGTGAAGTTAACCTGCTTATATTGGCAACAAAGCCTTTGTGCAACATTTAATGAACGGAAGCGAGCGCAGAGAGTGCAACGGACTGTGATTCGTTGGGAAACCAGTGCATTTCAACAAGGGAATAAGAGAAATCGCAAATGTGCAGATACACAAGTGAGCGGGGATTCGACATGCATGTTTTGCTGACAGTGTTTCATGCAGGAAACAACAAATGCAGAACGCAAAGTCCTCATTAACTGTTAGTGTTGGGTATAAAACTCCCTACATTACATGCTATTGTTAGGTCTTGGGCCCTCAGGGACGTGTGTTCAATCTATTTTAATTGCAATCCCCTGACACAAGCTTAGGTCCTGAGAGTAACTCAAACTGGACAAAAAAATAAAAACATTTCAGCATCAGTAAGTCGGCTGAAAACAAGTCATCAGATCTCACCAACTACTGGGATATTGTTTCATACAAAAATCACAATCACCGGCGGACTCATAAATTTGGGTTTTCAGACCAGCGAGTTGGTGGGGGGCGTAAATGGCCGTAAACGTGGAGTCACCTCAGCAATGAGCAACGCGCGAGGAGAGGCCTTCGCATTGGTCCATTTCACACTTCATAAAGCAGCGACATATTTATTCCATGCATTCATACTTCGCATGCCCTCTCAACCAGGCAGCGGCCGTGCCAAGCCTGAAATGATTCATTTGCCCAGTCGTTTTAACCACTTTAGCGCTTGGTGTTTTTTGTTTTTTGTGAGTGCAAGTTGTTAGAACGACGCTATTGTGCGACTGTGTTTTCACCCAGTGTTTTTTTTTTTCTTCCTGCAGCAAACGAGTGCTCATAAATACATTTATTCCTACACTGCTATTCTGTGCAACCTGCGGTAAATCTCCCCCCCGATCGCAGGGCAACTAACCAGACTTTGCAACATGCAAAAAAATATACACCCGGCCACCTCGGTCACCCAAATTAGTCAACACCATTTTTATGCAACAATTTAATGACAAAATACACACGCAGGCTTAATCAGAATATAATTTGTCCCTCGGAGAGGCATGCGGAGCCGAGGTCAAAAGGGTAAGCCTCAGGTAAATGCGAAGCGGTGGGAGTGCACAGTCCTGCCTCTTATTCCTGTCTGATTTAAGAGAATCCATAGGGGGCCAGTGGTAAACACAGCAGGGACGTGAACCTTCAGGAGTGGGAGAATGAGAGGCTGGTGTTGTACTTAGGCTTCATATAATGACCAACAAGACCCCCCTCCCTCCTCAGTCCCCCTGCATACCAACTCCCACTCCACCGTTCCTGCTCAATTCTATAGGTTCAACTGCTAAGACCCCCTCATTCAACCTGTGTATACGAGAAACTCCACCACGCCACCCCCCCAACCCCCTAACCCGACAACCCGCCACCCCCCCAGGCCGCTCGTTCCCCCTTCTCCAGTTCGCTGCTTCAGTTCGCTCTGTTGAGAGGCAGGTCCTTTTCAGACAGCTGGCCGGGGCTCCTGCTGTTTTATGGCGAGTATTGTGATCCCACAATCTCTCTCAGGGGGGATCAGCGCTTACAAGGGCCGACAGAACCGCTGATTTGATCTTCTCCTCCTCTTTCGTGGCCTTTCTCGAGTTTTCCAGCTAAAACTTTTTGCTCGTGGTGGGCAAGCTGTCCCGCAGATCTGATTCGGCCCGGTGGTCATCTGACACGTTGAGCACGAGGGCTACTTGAGAGGACAGATACTAGCCGTTAGCTTGCAGTTCATTGGCACCAACGGCAAGCACAATTAACAGAAAAAAAAGAAAACAGAATATAAGAATCAAACATTTGGTAGCTGTTTAGGTTTGGCTTTAAAAGGGTATCTGTCTATCTCAAGGATCTACTGGTTACAATTAGAATGTTTTTCAATATTAGGGGGTCCATTATGAAAAACTATCTTTTTTTAGCGCAATAACATCTTTTTGCATTTTTGCATTAATTACCGACCCGCCTACTAACACACACAGTGTGACAAATGACAGGTTGCCATTCAGATTTTGCTCCACTTTCTACATCACAGGTCAAGCTGATTATCACAGGAACAAATCTGCTGATTTTTTGTGCTTGTTTTTTAATGTAGGCGAGGAACCACTGCACAAGAGCTGGTAGCCATCTTCCCTGCTAGCTATAGCTAGCAGTGAGCGACTGGCCACTCACAAGGGAGTGATCCATTCAGAGGGCCCAGGGGGGAGAGGAGGGGAGGAGAGCCAAAGCAGCCTCTTCACACTGAGGGGTTTGTAAGGCCTGTGCAGCTCAAACCAAACAAAGCTTGTTTATTGTTGGAAGTAGACCACCAAAATGACTTTATTAGATCTGGAAATGGCCATAATAGGGCCCCTTTAAAGCTTCATAACGGTCTTGTTGGGTTATATAATTCTGCTAACACTGACCAGCACAAGGCTATTGCGTTGTTTTTCGTGAGGTTACGGTACTGTGCAATCTTTAGAGAAAATCGTTATAATACTTTTCTCCAGGTGACCAGGTTAATGTCCTGTGTTCGAGGGCAAAAAGCACCCTAATTGGATAGTTGCTTCAATGGCTTGTAAGTGTGACTGGCCTTGGGGAATATCTGGTACCACTTAATGCTGACTGGATGTCACTTGCAGACACGTGACTGCAGCAGTCTCGGCGGAGAGGCTTCTTTGCATCACATTTATCGAAATGTTCATCATATAAAGGCTGCCAACCCGCAATGGCATCATAAAATGAGAGCATGGGCTGCCAAGTTTATTATATCATTGACTAGTTTGAACACACTTATTGCTCAGCCGATATCTGCTCAAAGGGTTCCTTGTTATTTGTTTCACATTAATTTTCATTTAACGTGGCCTCAGTTTGTCGGAGACAAGATGCTTGATTGTGAAGCCTGAATGTTAAAGTTAAAGCACCGTCAGCAGAAACGTAATTTCCATCTTTGGGAATAAAACCGGTCAAGAGTCTTGCAGCCCATTCTGCAAAACCATTTCCCCGCTGAGTGAAGCAGCCCAGATTGGTTTCATTGCAGCTTGTCGGCAGAATACAATAATAGTTATTGTAAACTGATCGCGTAAGCTATGGGAAATCCCATCGGCATGGCCAGCATTTACTGGTAAACCAAAACACAAAGCCAATAATCTCTGTGTCATTAGGGGTACTTTTCCTCCACTCAAACTAATGTGATGACAGAGATAAAACCATGTCGCTCTCAGCGTGTTAGGAGAATACGAGGGGGCTTTGACGGAGACAAAAACTGACGCAACATGGCAGGTTGAGCTGGATGATGGGAGTCAATCCAACCAGTCTGAGGTAATAATGGAGGGTAACACAGTTTAGAAAATTCCTCTGTCTAATCAGTCTCTGAAGGATTTTGAAAGAGCTAAGTGCAAAATCAAAACGTGAAGAACTCTTGACGAGACAGAGGTTGCGCACTTGCAAAATTTTCTTTTAGGAACATTTTAAGCGGTCATCTGAATCATCATGCAAGTCCACGGCGCGCTCCGAAGTGCCCTGCAGCATAGAGAGAAAGGGCTCTTTGAAAAAAACAAAAAAAAACACGCTTTTCAAAAAGATAGCTTTTAACGCGGCAATCAGCGGTTCGCTCCGCCGAGGGGGAGCGGAGGGGTCACGCATTCATTCCGGCTACACAAAAAAAACAAAAAAAACATAAAATGTTGTCGCACTTACCAGAGAGGAGAGAAGAGAAGCCCGAGCGTAATTAACACATTGGCAGATAACCCCTGGAATCTCCCCAGATACCCAGACTTCCAACCGCACCTCACACAGACTCGCACGATTGTCTCCAGTCCTTTGAGGGCCTCGTTAAACATGTTTGTTTTGCTTTTGACAGTTTGCTGTCACAGGCAGACAGAGACGTGGGGGCTACTCCAAAGGCCGGCTCACTCTTTCCCCACTTGTTCCGCCGCTTGTTTAGCTAGCCGCCCGCGCTTTAGGAGCTTAATAGCTTCCTCTTCCTTCTACTGTGGGTGTTTACGGCTCAGAACCCCTGTACCCGAGAGGAAGGGAACAAAAAAAACAACAACAACAAAATAAAATCACACATTTGTGTTGTTTCCCTCTCATTGTGTGTGTGCGTGCGTGTCTTTGTTAGCACATTAGCATACTTCCTAATAATTCCAAAGATGAGTGGCTGCGATTCCGTGGTGCAACAGTCGCTTAATGTTTCCTAAACGTCATTTGGCGGTGATTCGGTAAGCAGCCCTGATGAAAAAGAGGCGAAATACAGATTGCCACTGGGTATATTAACACCTGTCACATCCCACCAGGATCAGCGTCGCCGCCTTTATGTGGCTTTCTATTACTTTCCTCCACTCCTGAAACATAACCTTACCCCTTCAATCTACCCGAGTAATTACCTCATCAAATAAACTCTCAACAAACAACTGTATCCCCCCCCCCACTCCCCACACACACACACACACAAAAAAAAAAAGGATTTGTGGAAGTGTGGTGGTAGAAAAAAAAACAAAATAAAAAACAAAACAAAACAAAGAGAAACATATCATCACATCCAGCATATGTGTGACGTTTAGAAGTCAGGGGAGCAAAGCCTTGAGGGCATACAATCAATATTACATTTTCCATTGCCACCTTCATAGCTATTGTAAATGGCTTGTGTCAAAAATAATAACAGGTTGTATCAGGAACCTTGGGTTTGCAATTTCGCCCCTGGTGCTCGGAGGCCCCCCCCCCAAACGTCGCACGCCCGCCCCCGCCCTCGTCTCTCTCGCCGCGTCGCTCCAGCGCCATTGGGTGTTAATGACGCGGCGGCGGACACTTCTCACGACGGCGCTGCCCCCCCCACCCACCCACCCGTCGGGTCCCTCGGTCGCCTCCTCTGTACATTCTTTATCTCTTTACTCTTGACAGTGCTGCCGAGAACCTCGGCCAGGGGAAAAAAAAAATGTGTACATGTAAGAAAAGGAGATGATTGGGCCCTCTGTATATGTTCTGGCACCCGGACAGCAGCGGCGGCGCTATTAGCCGTGCTGAGGAGATTAAATCTCTTCTCACTTGTGTTGTCATAGCACTCTGGGCAGCAATAAGCAAGATGAGCAGCGCCGCGCCAGAGGGACGCAGTCACTCTTCAACAGGAATCGCGGCTACTTTGGCTTTTTCCGAGAGAAAGCTACTTTACTGGATTTTCTGTTTTTTTTTTAAGATGAGCTGAAAGCCTTTTTTCCACCATGCGGCCGTTATTCCTGATTAAGGCCTCCCAGTCCTCATCGCACATCAAAAAGAAGCGTTTTGTTTTGTTTTGTCTTCTATCTTATTTTGAAAGGGCCGTTCTGTTACCACAACAGTTATGCTAAGAATGAAGGGGTTTATGGTGCATTCCATTATGCCTTGGAAGTGAGGCTGCCCCCAGACTGCGCCTGACTATGTAATCAGAAACCTAAACTTGTGCATTACATCAATTATTAGCCACTTTTAGGCCGGTTTTACTCAGTTCTGTTTACCTAAACTACATCCACCCGGTGTCCGTCACCGCTTATCCTGCACTCAGGGTCGCAGGGGTGCTGGCGTCAATCCCAGCTGTCCTGGGGTGAAGGCGGGGTTACACTCGGTACAAGTCGCCGGTTCATCGCAGGGCCACGTTGAGACAAACAGCCATCCGCACTCACACTCACACCTACGCACAGTTTAGAATTATCAGTTGGGCTCGAGTGCAGGTCCCGGGAGCTTCCAGGAGGGGATCCACGCAAACACAGGGGGAACGCAAATGGACAGACCACCGGGCCCCGGAATTGAACCCACAACCTTCTTGCCACAGCAGCACAGCATGCCAAATTGCCACAATAAACCATCTTTACCTCGAGAACCACGCAATTAAGCCTCACTTCAACCCCGTTACAGCCGCTCCAATCAAAACCTAGTGTCAACCGTTTGAAAAGACGAGACTTTCTGCAGCAACTCTCTGTGAAAATCCTATTTTAATCCCAAGAGATCAAATTTGAGAGCAATATAAAGTTGTAAAAAAAAAAAGAATCTCGCTCTGTCATAAGGCAGCAAGGAGCAGTGTTGCAAGTATGTCGTTAAAGAGATATATTTAGATGAGTAGCGGTGCAATCAAATGCAGTCTGTGTGTTAGTATTCAGGCCATATGTCCGACAGTGTTGATTTCTACCGGCCAGACTTTAATAAGCTGTCTGCCTCTCTCCAAAAACACTGTGTTATCACACTTTCAGACACTTCCCCTGTGATATGATGGTGTCCGTCTCCCGCCATGTGATAAATGAGTTTCAGCAAAGAGTGCTATCGAGGGGTGCAAAAAACCAAAAGTAATGCGCTATGACAGGATGACGCCGGGGCCAATCATCACGTCGACGGGCAGTTCTTGGCTTCTGAGTGAGTGGATCTTTCCCTCAGTCGCGCGGAAAAAAAAAAACCCCGCCGTCTGCGCCGGCTGTTTTCTTTTCCGTCCTTTTTTTGTTGAATTGCTCTGCCCTTATCTGGCGACGAATCTGCAGGAAGTCACAGAATCCTCCAGCTTATCTCGGCTAATTGTGGCCGTGCCTGTGTGTCTGCGTGAGAGAGAGAGAGTGTGGGCTATGAGAGGGTGCCAAATGCCTGGAGACGCATGGGAGCACGTCGGGACAGGCGAGGCAGAGGCACCGGCGCGACTGACAGACACAAAGCTAGCGCGCGACACCGGCACGTAAACAAGGATGCACATAAAGGCGCCGACAGGAGACGTCAAAGGCGGCCAAAAGCTCTGCACGCGTCGGATGTGGCTGCCAGGATTCTAATTCAAAGGGGTAAAACTGCTCCGACTTCTCTTTGGCGACGCTGTTTTTAGACTCTTGCTGCGTATTTCAAAGACGCTTCTTCTTCTCGTCCTTCCGGGGCGACGAACACCATCCGACAGACGCACGCCGGGAAGGATGCGCAGCATCCAATCGTGCCGTGTCAGAGATATGGCCCCAATGTCTGTCCTGAGGAGGTGATAAAAAGGTCGCTGACCTTCCCCAAATGAACCCACCCCAACCCCCCACCGCCTCCCTCGACTGATTTGTGAGCCACAGGCGTGGAGAGTGTTGTCGGAGGGAGAGAAGGGTGGGTGGTCCGCCGCCGGGTTCACGCACCTTTCTCTTTACAAACACTGCAAATTTACATCGTTTTAATGGCCGCCGTGTCCACTGGCTGCAGTAAATCAGGCGGGCGGGGGAGGGAGTGAGGTGGTTAGGTTCAACCTCTAGGAACCAGGCGGGGGTTAACGCCAGAGTGCCACTGCTGTTCTGGCCTTGGACCAAGCAAAAGGACACCCTTGAAAACAACACGTGTTAAAACTGTTAAAGGGCATCCCAGCCATTTTTTCTTTTTTGGGGGAAAACTAACAGCAGCGCACCACCTGCGACACAGAAAAGTGGCCGTGAAACTGTCCAAAATCAACAGATACTTAGTGGCGTACGCCAGCTAAAAGCGCTGGCGCTGACAAAGACTTCCGAGAGAACCAACCAGGCAACGGTGGCAATTCCGAGACGCAATTGCGCTCGTTCCCGCTCCCGATCTGCTGCTCCATATTCATGCGCGATTCTCTTCCCTCTGGCATTCTCCTCTGCCATCAGAAAGGGCATCCGTGCGCACGTCCACGAGTCGTGGCCACAAATTAGCAATCAGCGTGAGAGCAACACACCTGGTAAGACTCAGCGCTAACTGCGAAAGGCCATCAGTGCGCCAGGAGAAGTGTCCTCCCCAGCCCCCCCATCCAACGCACTCCCCCCCTCCCCCGCTTAATTGAAATCCAGCCCGATAATTCTCATTTGATTGTCTAATGACCGTCTGAATGAGGCGGCTGCCAATAGGGGTTCTTGTTTTGCAGGAGGCAATGTCAGTCCGCCGCTGCCCATCTTGGGCGCACCATATTTGAATACTAAATGAGCACAGGCGCTGTGCGGTTTTCGCCAGATTCCTCTCCCACAAATGTTCTGCAAGGTGTCTGAACGTCAACAAAGCAGCAAATCAAATCAAAAATTACAATATTGAGTGTGTGTGTGTGTGTGTGTGTGTGTGTGTGTGTGTGTGTGTGTGTGTGTGTGTGTGGGCGGGTGGGGGTGGCGAAACAGAAAGGGAAGGAATCTTTTGTGAACAGCTGAGAGGCCGACAATGCAGTTGACTCCGTCCACTTTGCGCGAGGGGAAATTGTGATTGATTAGAATTTTCCAAGTGGCAATTTTTGACCCGTCAAAGCGTAATTCCCATTCGTCATTGCTTCGTCAATTTTGATGGGGCTATTTCCACCAGCCAATTCCCCGAGTAGGGGAAACACGGGCTTGACCTTATGCAACAATAAGAAAATGCCGTCCGGGATTCTCTGCAGCCACATGCACGTGGACTTCGGAATCAAGCTATCGATTACGCCTCTTGCAAATATGGCGAGGTGAGGCAATGACGCCGCACTTAGAGATCAACGCGTAAATGTGCCCTAAATCACAGAAATGGATGGCGGGGGGGCGGTGGTGGTGGTGGCGGTGAGGCAGGGGGGGTGTCACTCTCCACCGGGGCGACGACTACTCATGCATTCACTCAGTGTTTAATCAATGGATAAAACTGTCTATCTATTCAAGTATTGATGTTTCCTATGACAAGTGCTTATCCATGTTGAGCAGGCAGGGACGGAGACACTGGAGGCCCTTCAATCACTGGAGTCAGAGGTGGGGTGAGGCGGAAAAGGCGCATGGATCTGGAGTGTTGGATTCGTGCCGCGTGTTCAATTATCCCGCCGCTGCCGCAGTGCACACTGAAGACGAGGCGGGGGGGGGGGGTCAATCGCTGGAACAGCGAAAAACAGGTTGCGCCGAGGCGCCGCAAGTGCTCGACTCGGTTATTCCCCCCCCCACCCACTTTTGCGATGGCACTTAGTCAATATGGATCCACTCCTTTGTGATCCGCTGCCTTCTGAACAACAACAATCGGGAACGGCGGTGTAATTTGCGAACGGCTGTTTGCGAACGCCTCAATCACAGGACTCCACGCTCCTCCAGCAAATTATAGCAAGGTTGGCGTTAGGGCAGCTTTATCTTTGCTTTCATGATTTGAAAAATGCACTTCAACGCTTTCCAGTACCACTGAGCATCATCTTCGTAGCATCGTGTTTGGACGCACATTGACCCGGTTTGCGGTGACGGCCAATCCGCAGAGAGGAGCTATAATAACGACCCGGCTCGACCTGGCCTCACCTGTCTGCGGTACACACCACCGCGTCTGGTACTTGAGGAAAACCAACGGCACCGATGTCCCACCGGTGCGGCCGCCTCTGCTTAACTGATGCGCTAATACCAATTACATGTTTTCACTGGTGAGCAGAAAGTAAATATTTCTGATATCTCGCCATCAGCAGCGCATAATAAGCGCACATTGGGGGCAGACAGTGATTTATAAGGAGTTTCATACCATGATGACAGCCTCGCGCGCCTGTTCTGATAGGCACAGGATCACTTAGCGTTTGATGACTAATACGGCTTCTTAATCTCTTTGACGCCACAAACCTGTGACAGATCTACGAGATGACGGAAGGGAGCGGCAACATAATAGAGGCGCCCTTCTTCTCACTCAGCATCTCCCATATTAATATTTCCATCCTGTAATAACTAAAAGCCATTTCGCTACTCATTAATCAGTATCTGAAGCTTTCTGCCGGTACACATGGAAATATGATCCTGGCGATTTCGCAGGAAGAGCGATGCATAATGACCCCGCAGCTGGCGGGGGTAATAAAACACAGCGTGCACGTTGTCTGTCAAGGAAACTTACCTCGGCGGACCGAAACCAGACGGGCCCAAGTGATAGCCTCGACCTCATTCCCCAGCAGGGGGGCACGCTGCCATTTCTTTTCTTCTTCTTCTTCTTCTCTTGGCCTTTGTGACAATCAATATCTAAAACAACAGGGGGAAATATATGCAGGATCAGCATCTGTGAAGTAAAACTGTGACAAAATTGATTTGAGGAGACTTAGCATGGTGCATTCGAGGTTTTGAAATGGGACGGTGCTCGCATCACTTGTCAGGACTATATCTGAGCACGCGTGTTATTGTTAAGACAGCAACGCGCAAACAGGACGGGTCAGCACAAAGCGGCAGCACCTTAAAATGTAAAGACATCGAGTCTGATTTATGTGAGGAGCCATCTGCGTCAGAACTTGCATGTGTGCGTGCATGCGTGTGTGTGTGTGTGTGTTTGCACATGGGCGTTTAAAATCAATGGTCATCCTCTGATACAAGATGGCCTCATAAATCATTATTTGTTGATCACTTGTCAGGAGACAGGGGCCTTATGGCGTTCGCCTAATTATTCCAGCTCACAGCCCAACGGGATGAATCGGGACAGGAATGCCAAAGCAAATCAAGGCGCCGGGGCTTTGCAGAAATATCACCGTGAATGTGCTTTAGCGTGGATGGATGAGGTGGGGGGCTCGGGGATGGTAGACGCACGGCTTGGGTTGGGGTTGGGCTGCGTGAGCGGAGGGGGTGGAAGCGCCGTGCGGTTGGGCAGGTTGGATTCTACGGTGCACTGAAGTGAGAAATCTAGTGTATGAGATATCAGTCACACAATTCCAGTGCGCCAGGGGACATGACAGGAGCGAGCCGGCTGCCTGATTGAAAATTGGACAAAACAACTACATCTGCTTTTTTGACCATTCGATCACTGTGATGCCTCGCGCCGCTCCTTAAATACAACCTGAACGTCTTTGTTGGCACCTACTATCAACTCTTCGGTAGTACAGCCTCTGCGGACAACAAGTCTCGACAGAACGTGCTTGTCAGGCAGAAGTAATCTGTAGTGCCTTCTGCCAAGCACCTTCAGAGGAGGCTGGTTGCGCCTCTGTTGCGACATCTCTACGAACAAGGTGGGATGACGACACGAGGATGGAGCAATTTGACGACACGCACATGGTGCAACGCGCCATTGGTGGATTTCAAAGCAGCTAGCAGCAGTTAGCAGCTAGCACACACCACCAGAAGACTTGGAAGCGAGCGGTGTGCCGCCGTCAGCACATACACTGTGCAATTGTGACATTTAAAAGCATCTAGCAGAAGTTAGCGGGTAACCAGGAGATAAAAATGGACTGAGCAATAGTTAGCAGCTAGCACACACCAATAATTTCTGTAAAATATCAAAAAGCAGCTTGTAGCTGTTAGCAAATGATGCAAACTACTGTGAAATTCAAAAGCAGTTAGAAGTTGACACACACCCGGGAGATGTAAAAGTACCCATAGCGACAGTTAGCAACTAAGACAAACCACTAGTTAAAACTAAACAGCACCATCAACACTGGGAGATTAAAAAACAGCTAGCAGCAGAAACCTGGTAATGCACAGTACGGATTGATTTAAGAGGAACTAGCAGCAGATAGCAGCTAAGTCAAGGATAGAGAAATCAAACTGATTATAAGCAGCAGCAAGCGGTTAGGTGAGATAAATTCACAGCGTTCTTTCGAATGTTATAAGGCAGTGATTCTCATAAAAACCCCACGTGCGCCATCACTGCTGCTTTATGCTGTGGTTCTCTTGCAAAACATTTTACATTCAGAGTTATTTAATGAACAGCAAAAAGGTTTGATCCAAAAAAAAAAAAAAAAAAAGTTTAGAGAAGGTTTTTAGTTGCAGCTGGATTGCATGATGATAGTGTAAGAAAAGGAATTTGAACCAGTGTGCTCAAACACAAGTGGACAATGTTTTCCCCTCGGCCCGGCCATTAATAAAGCAAATGTTTTAAGGTCCATCATCTGTTCGAGTAAGGAACTGTGTAATGACAAATTCTGTCAGGTAGCGCAGCAAAGTGGCCCGGGCCCAGTATTGGCTTTCAGTGTCATTAACTTTTCAGCAGTAAGCAGGTTTCCGTCGCCACTGACCAAATTGCTTTAAATGCACAGCAATTACACGGTTGAGGTTGGCGCTTGAAACGAAGAGCCCAGTATAGTTCCTGTAGTAGGACCTAATGGGATTATTAGAGAGTTTTTATGAGAGGGCCAACCCGCAGTAATACGTTTCAGTGACATACCATACCAACCATCTGGTCCTAATGGTAATTACTGGATTACCCTTTTCTAATTAACAAATCTGTAAAGGGGACTTTAATAATTCATCAAATCACAGCGGCACAGTTTCTACCATTGCTTCCTCGTCGCCTCCCTCTCCCTCTTTACCAATTTTGATTATTTTTACATCATCCGGTCCCATGTGGAAGCATGAAGCCGGTAACACCTCCTTACTGGGAGTTAATATGTGTTAGCTGGAGGCTTAAACATGGCCTTAGCATGTTTAAATCATGCTGAGCATATCACAGACGCCATGCGGGCTCTTCCCTTTGATATATATTTGCGGCATAATGTGTGGTTTTGAAAATCAATGAGCACTCCTCTTTTGATCGCAGTTGTGTCCTGTATCTTGAAGGAGAGAGAGAGAGGGAGAGAGAGAGAGAGAGAGAGAGAGAGAGAGAGGGGGAAAATGGGTTATGACCGTCTTGCCACAGAGGTGAGCAATGCCAGACAAATGCATGAGGGTGCGGCTGATTCTTTGTTGACCTGATGTTTTGACCAGGGAGTCTAGCCTGAATGATTAAATGTAGATTGGAGTCAACAGGAGGTGTGTATCCAGAGAAAACTGCTATACACATTTGGCCCTGAGGGACGCCTAATGCGACCAAGTCTTGCAGTCTCCTGGCACCAAACCTGTTGGCCGTTTCATTTAGGGAGGCATTCTCTGACTGACGCATTTGGCAATTCAGCGATGGCAAACAGATTAAAGCTAGTGCAATTTTAAATTTGGTAATTATAGAGGTCCCAATATTTTATCCCAGATTCTTAGAAAGCACTGTTCTACAAGTAACAATCCCCACCAAAATAAAAAATAAAAAAAAATAAAAAATCCAGACAGTGTATTCAGCCCTATTTTCACAGCCTCCTACAAATAGCTGTTAGCTTTCTATAACATGGTCGCACCTTTAAAATGTTGCAAAGGGCACAAAAACAAGACTGCTTAGTGGGTGGAAGAAAAACCTGGTTTAGGGACAATGCTGCTAAACTGGGAGAGGTGTGATATCACAAAGGGCCAAATATGAAATCTGTACACACACACAGAGAAAAAAACCACAACATTCAACAAGAGAAAAATATAAATACATGACGTCTTATGATAAAAGTTAAATGGTCTTTGCGGCAGCTGATGTTTATTCCAGCCCGCTAACGTACGAGACTGAATAATTCCATCCCCCCGGGGTTTCAGATTAGCGAGCCGCGATTTCATCAGGTCTATGGCTATGAAAAAAAAAAAAAAAATCATGATAAATAATAATAATACAAACTTAAGGAGAGGAATGTAGGTCACGGAGAACGCCATCAGACAGGCGGCGCACGGACGGCGGCATGCAGGCCGCGTTTGTCTCCTGTATCTGTGAGGACATTCTCAACCGCCTGTGGGCATTTGTAATGATCCAGTGACAGCAGCCCTCCGCCGGCGGAGGCTGAGGTGCTCGGCCAAATGAATAACTCTGACCAGCCAGAACAGAAACAGGGTGCGTGCATGTGTGTGTGTGTGTGTGTGCGTGTGTGTTTGTGTGTGTCGGTCGCGAGCGAGTGGAGCTACATGTCACATCTCCTCAGACACCGTACCTCCAGTCCCCTCTGGCTACAGGCAATCTACAGCCACCCAGAGCCCTCCCACCCCCCACAGAGGCTTTGTGCACTGCATATGCGCCAGTGGTTGTTAAAATGCGTCTCTGCACTGCCTCGCCTGTCACCTTTACTGGGCCACATGTTCCTCTGGCCCAGGCCTCGACACGCGCGGTGTGACAGGGAGCGCTGGAGAGTCAATAAAAGTGTAATTTTTAAAGGAGCCGGCATTGCTATTGCTGTGTTGAAGGGAAGGTTCACCAATTATTTACTGCTAATCCCTTTGGCCATTCAGCAGATTCACAGACAGAAATAATTAAAGAGTAAATAATAAACAGCACAGCAGAAAAGAAAAAAAAAACTACAGTGGATATTTTGGCTAAAACATGATAGAAAACGGCCGTTTCCTGTCAAATGTGTCTGCTGGACACTTGGATGACACCACATGAGCAATATAGTGACATGTTATGTTTATTTTCCTGTTTATTTGTTTACCTTGGAGTCTGTGGGCAGCGTTGAGGGGAATTCTGTTCATCTGTGAAACTCCAGAATGGTTATATGTTTTATAAAAATACAATTGAAAAGAAATCCAGATTACATTGTCTGTGTTCCACTAATTTTGCTACCTTTCACAGAAACACAGTATTTCTCTCTATCGCATATAGATCCTGCATGCTCATATGAATTGTTCATCTGCATTTCATGTATTATTTAATGGAGCATTTGTTTTTTATTTGTTTTGTTCGTGCACTGAGCTTGGAAGCCTCAGCCGCGCTCAGGTCCCTTCCCAATCCCAAACAACGGCGAGTGAAGTTGCCTCTGCATGTGTAGTCGGACCCGGCCATTAAAATCTACATGCAGCTAATGGACATTTTGGCAGGATGTCATGTTACACAGGCGATCCCAGGAGAGCGTTGCTTTTCTGTGAGTGTCTCCTCTGCCAATCAGTGAGGTCAAGCATCCATCTGGCAATTATACGATGCTTCTGGTTTGGTTAAAAAAAAAAAATAATAAATAAAAAAAAATAGTGTGTTGCTTCAACGGGAGGAGAGCTTGTTGGAAATTTTACACAGGACCACAAAACAAGTCATCACACTGTGCAATTGCGTGGTTAGCATGTTTGCAGGACAAAGGGGAAGGATGATGGTTGTCAACCAGGTTCCTCTAACACAAGCACTATCAACCAGAGAGCCAGTTTGATTCGGACCACATTCACACAGAGACAAAAAAAAAAAAAAAAAATCAACCTATTTGTTGTTTTTTCCATAAACACGGTGTTGTATCAAGAAGTGTGTTGCTCCTCACAAAACCACTGAAAATACAGCAGTACACAGCAATGAAAACCCAGAGCTTTGAATGAACGCAACACTGTAATCTTGTGCTGTTGCTGTTGCTGGTGGCGTTAGCGCTATGCCGTTATTTTTTCTGCAAATATGCGTTTGGGTTGTAAAAACAGAAATGCAATGCTGGCCTGACCTGTTTTTTTTTGTTTGTTTGTTTTGTTTTTGTTTTAATGTGCATTCAGCTGCTAAAACGCTGCTATTTTAATGATTTAATTCGCGACAGGCGCGCGGCCATTTACCGGCACAGACGGCGGCAAGGGCGGGGGGGGGGCGCTATCAGAAACTTTGCAGGATGGCGGTCATTAGAACGTCAGCAACCCGTGCTTCCTGTTGAGGGAGTCGCTGGGTGCTAATTATTCGGCGAAGCAGCAAGGCTCCATCAGAAGAGAGCCAGTGCCGAGTCAAAGTGTTGAGGGGGGTCAGGGGGGGTTGTACCCCAACAGTGTAACCTGGGCAACTTAAATAGATGAAGGGATTTTGGTGGCGGGCGGGCGGGGGAGGGGGAGCGAGCGCGGGTGCATAATGGTCCGAGTGCGGCGGAGGAGTGGAGGCTCACTGGTGAGTCAGGGAAGGTGGGGCTGCCGAGGGGCCACAGCAGCACAGTATTAGATTTCAGATGCATATGAATGACCAACTGCTGGCTCCGCTCGAGCTTTGGAGGGGTTGGGGTGGGGTGGGGTGGGGTGGGTCGTTGAGGAAGGGTGGGGTTTGGGGGGGCTGCAGTTTTTGAATCTAGATTGCTGTCACGCTTAATCCTGGGTGGGTGGTGGTGGTGGTGGGGGGCAAGCAGGGGGTCATGAATGTCTGTGGCTGCTATCATTAAATTGAAGCCTTGCAGAACAGCGAGTTTATACCGCAACCCTGAAAATCTAACGGCCAAACACACACACACACACACACACACACACACGCCCTCCTCCTACCCTCCCCCGCCCTCCCTTCCTCTCTCCACCCCTCCCACACTGCACTGCATTATCCCTGACTCACAAAAAGATGGTGGTGCGGTGTTAAATCCATGCATCTGCCAGCATGAAGAGGCAGCAAATAATGAAATAATGTGTGTGTGTGTGGGGAAGGAAATTAAAAAAAAAAAAAAAAGACAGCTGACTTTCCTCTGCAGTCATCTACTCAATTTGATTAAAGAGCAGCGGCGTCGCCGCAGATAAACGCATATGGACGGCAGAATTATCCAAAGCTGTGACAAATAAAAAATGAAAAAATAAAAAAATAAAACCCGCTGAATGTGTGTAATTTGCACACGCTCTCGGCGTAATCTGGATTACAATGTGATTCGCCGCCGCCACGCCGCATACATTACGGCCCATTATGGCCCTGTTGGACCATTATAATGGGCTTACGCCGGCCCTCTCTCTGTTTTATTAGAAACTGCAAGGGGCTGCCGCAGCTGCCGCAAAGCCCAAAGACAAATATCTCGGCGAGAGTCAAAATTAATTCCAAAGGGGGCTGCGCAAATCCTCAAATGACCGCAATCAGGGCCCAGCGACTTTGCGGGACGGCGCTCCAAACACGGGGCGAGGCGCCGTGACAAAACGGAGCTAATTAGAGCGAGCTCATTAATGCGCCATCTTTTTTGGTTTTCATTTTTATTTTATTTCTTTCATTTATCTCCACTGGTTCCCGCGAAGGCCTCGCACTCGGAGGTGCGCCGACAAAAAAAAAAAAAAAGCTGATTCGAGAACATATTGAACCGAGAGAGAGAAAGAGCAAAAAAAAAAAAAAAAAAAAGGAAAAGAAAAAAAAAATTGGAAAAGCATCACCCGGGAGACTGGGAGGCTTTAATTAATGTTGCCACTCGGAGGGGAGGTTTTGAAAAGAGAAGCAGGTGTGCGCTGGCGCTTTCCAAGCCCCCTCCACGGCTAATTCGCGTGAGTGATGCGCGACCCCAGCGGCGGCTCCCCACAGCAGCGAGGTGACCCTCTCCCCCGGCGAGACCTCACCACGTGTCAGGACTTATTCTGGGGAGGAGTGATTGAACTGTTTGTTTCTGTGTGGGCGAGACAATTGCGCCGGGCCCGGCTAAGACGGCTGCCGACACCCCCGTCGCTTTGAGCTTCCCTTGAAAACGCGGCTTCGCTGCTGGAGAACGAATAGATAGTGCGCGGAGAGAAAATTAGCCGGCGGCCGAGCGCTCGGCGGCCATCAACGCCGCTCGGACCGGCGTTTGGTTCCAGCAAGGTTTTTTTTTTTACTCAGGTTTCCTTTTTCTCTCTCATTCATTCATTCATTCTCGGTGCTTAAACTCAATAAGGGAGCCGGGGCCTTTGCCACACACACACACACACACACACACACACACACACACACACACACACCCCTCCTCTCAAATGTGAGGGATAGTAAATATCAGCGCGGCAGATGGGGCCGAGGCTCCCTCTCCGCCTCCCCTCCCAGACACAGGGGAGGGCAGAGCAAACGGTTCGCATCAACAGCAGCAGGAGCAGCGCCCCAGGCCAGAACCCGGGTAGAGGACACAGGGAGTGGACCGCCACCTTTTTATATGTATAAATTATATATATTGATATGCTGAATTTCCCTGACTTAAAACTGCACGAGGACGGCAGTGAGTTAGTTGTCTAAAAAAAAATGATTTTAAGCACTATTTTCTGCATAACAAGTCAATATCTTGTAAATACATAGCAATAATAATTTTTCAACAATGACTTCAAGTCCTCCCGTAACATCGAGTTCTATCAGCCTTGACAGCTCAACCCGCAGCACACATCTGAGACGAGCCACCCGCCTTTATTTTGGCCAGGCTGGTTAAATCCATCATGGCTCCATTCCATTTAGTGAAACAGCCACACTGCAGAGTGCAAGAGCACTGACTCCGCTTGACCTTGTTTGAATAAAACATTAAAACACTGCTGTCAGTATTTGCTTTCATTGATTCCTTTTGCTCTATGAGAAACTTGGATCTTAAATTAAAAAAAAGAAAAAGAAAATACTGTGTGGAAGTGAGAATTGCTGAGAGACTCAGCAGAGCAATTTGTTGATTTTTTCAGAGGGAGGTTTGGTGAAGAGCCTCGACTCACGCAGCAACTATAGTTTTGCCAGCGGCGTTTAAGCAAGATAATAAAAGAGTGACGTGAACGCTCTGAGGTCATTTCAACACATGATGTCATCGATGACAGGAGCAGTCTTAGGATTCCTGGAAGATGGGATGAGCTTCCACACGAGCAGCTTGGTGACTAAACACTAGTGGTTACTTTAAAAATAAATAAATAAATAAATCACACCTCACATCCCAGACCACCAATCCCGACCGCTTGGCAATTAATATACAACGGGCAGCTTTTTCAAATTTAGCCGCAGCTGCAGTGTTGCTGTCGCCGCCACAGCGGAGAGAAAAAACCTCCGGCGTGGAAAACATATATCAGCGTTCCCACAGCGATATCAGACGGCCTCCCGCCGGGAAAGAGGGAGAGGCGCGCGCGTGCACGCGGATCAGCTAGCGGTGACACAACGCAGAGTCAGACTGCGCAGCGGCATAAGCTGAGCAGTGATGTAATGCATCTGAGCTCACTGGTACAGCGCCAGTGCGAGGGAGGGGTGGGAGGAGGAGGAGGAGGCGGGAGGAGGAAGAGGAAAGGAAGGCGAGGATGGGAAGAAGGAGAAAATGTGAGGAAATCATAACGGACTGGGTTTAACGCAGGTCACAAGGGGAATCTGGCCTGGGAGCAGGCGGCTGTGTGGCTCGGGAATATCTCCCACCGCCACTTTTTAGCCGCTAACAAATTGGGAGATCAACCTCTGGCCGCCCGACGCACCGATGTCACGGAGTCTTTGTGCAGCACCCACCACGACATCCACGGCTGATATGAATGATTAAAAAAAAAAAATAAAAACGCTCAGGTGATTGGAAATTGCTTTCCTTTGTCGCCACCAGACACCCCCCACACCCCTCCCCGATAGCACGCTATCCCTCCCTGCCCAGCCCGGCCTCTCCCCCCTGGCTTTTTCCAGATTTCCATTTATTTATTTAAGGAGGAAATAGAAGGAAATTTCAACGGGTCACTAATTTCATTTCAACATGTACCAGTGGCATTAGCCCCTGAGCAGATATTTCAGAGGAACACAAAATCAATGCGGAGCTTCTGTTGGGAATAGCCCAGGAAGCCATTAGCAACTTTGACCAATAGGTCAGGCAAAGTAATAGCAAGATAAATGTTTTATTACAGATTTGCAAACGGACTTAATGGGGAGGCTAGTACCTGTGCGGCCGTGCATGGCAAATATTCATCATTAGATTCCATCGCTGTAATGAACACAAATCTCTCAGCGGCCTCTGTTTCTTTACACACACACACACACACACACACACATATATATATATATATATATATATTTTATATGCATACACACACACACACACAGGGTCTGTCAAAGGTGGGTCTTGCTATCCAGGGCCTCGGAGGAGACACTCAGGCGGCGTTGCAACGCTCTTTGCTTCGAATTAATAGTTCCTCCCATCACCGACACACGAGTTGCGCCGCCGCTCATCCACTCGCCTCCTCTAATAAGCAGCTTAAGCAGAAAGTCGGAGAGGCGGCTCAGTCTGAGTCATGGCAGGAGCCAGTGACGCCGCCGCCGCCGCCATGCCTGTTGTATCACAATTACATCACCGCCCGCCGCAGCATCAAGGCATAAATTCTCGCTTCCACACGACGCGTTTAGCCCAACCGGTTCTTACGCCCCCCCGACCCACACACACACACACACACACACACACACACACACACACACCCACAATCAGAACTCTCCAGGGCTTCCAAGTCATCGCTGTCACCCAGATAGCCCCCCCCCTCCCCCGCTTGACTTTGCCTCCCCACCAGCTATTTGTTTTTATTTATCCACATTCCCAGGAGGATATTAGGCACTAATTGATAAGAGAAAGAGCCCTGGCACTCAATGAGTATAATTACCAAGCAGCAGAATAGCTATTTCAAGCCATCGCCGCTAAACCCACACTGACAAGTTCCCCACACGGGCCAGATGTGTTGTTCGGGTCTGCGCTCAGTTTATTCCCACATATATGTTTATGTTCATTTGTTGTCTCAGCCCCAAATGAGATCATCTGTAACGATGCGGCCACAATTAGAGTGAAATAAATGTTTGCTTCTTTTCCCTTTATGTAATAGAACAAATCGGCAAAACAAGACTCAATATCCCGCTTGTTTACACCCGTATATGGACAGAACGTGCACTAACAAGCTTGCAGCCCAATAAAAGTGAGTCTATAAAGAAGCTCTCCACAAAACTATGGCGTATCTGCGGGGAGTCAGAGCCATTGTTTCTCCCTGAATGAACATATGTCCCACTCAAAATGCGCTTTCAGCCCCCTCTGTTCACACAGCTCTCCCGAGCCGTTCCGTGCTGAGCGCGCCGCTACTTTTCTGAATGGAGGCCAGACAGGCCGAGAGCTCCCACACACAGCGAGGAGCGGCTCCCGTTTCCAGCTCGTCTCCAAGGGGAACCGCCGAGGCCCACCAATCACGTCGCTCGGCGGGGCCAAGCGGGCAATTCAATTTCTTAAAGCTGCAATGTCTGTTTTTTTTTTTTTTCATCTTCTTCTTTTAAGGGGGTGAAGGGGAGACAACAACAAAGACAGCACACTTTATTTTTTTCAAAGTAAAAGCACCTCAACACTGCAGTTGAAAAGTTTTCCTTTTTTCCTTTTTATTAAATGTGAAATCACATGTTAGTCGAAGCCCGATCACGTTCAGGCTATCGGCCTATGTACAAAATAGGCATCATTCTGTCATCACATCCTTTTTTAAACGCAACAAATATCACATTTGTGTACATATATTCACAAACTGAAAGGACAGTTGATGGTGGTAGGTACTTATTTATTAAAAGATGAGTCAAAGACAGATTCACACTTGGAATGTGAAGTAACTATCCTGCCTGGAACTTCCCCCCAGAAAACGTCCCGGCATATAATTAAGTCACATTCCAAACCAAAACAAAACAAAACAAAATCTTGTTTGTTTTTTTCTTTCTTTGATTTTTTTTTTTTTTTTTTATCAAACAGACTTCATATGTAAGACCCACATAAAAATAAACAATATCTGCTTCTTTTAAGTGCAAGAAATAAAAAATACAGGTTTATGGTTAATGTCTTAAAAAAAGAAGGCAGTCTTCAGTTTTAAAATAAAGTTTCATTTTATGAAACAGGACTATGGAATGTTCTTTTTTTGCTTGCTTGCTTGCTTTTCTTCTGCCAGACCACCACTGCACCAGACTATGCCCCTTGAATTATTTTTGCACTACTCCTTTAACCCAAATTCCCAGTCAAATTGTAGCTGTTTGGTGACAGATCACTTGCTCCCCAGTCCAAAAATCTAAATTGTGTCGTCGTTTTGTTTATATGGATATATGCATCACAACATATGAGGCCGTATTAAGTCATTTTTTGTATCAGTTCCAGCTGATTTGTTTATTTTTTTTTCCGCCTGGACAGGCTTCAGCATCATAACATGAAATGATGTTGACAGTGCACAAGTCTGTTTTCCCATCACTTTGCTACAATTGTTGATGGTCTGTATCTTTAAAGAGTATATATTGCACAAAAAAATGAGAGAAAGGGGGGAAAAACAGTATGTGCCATTTTTAAAAAATACCAAAAAATCCAGTTTCACACCTGCGATCGGGACCCATCCACATATCACGAGTATGATATACATAAACTCCTAACTTTTACTATATTACAGTACATATACAATCTTGAAACTAGTTCCAGCTCTGAGGTATGCGTTCCCCCATGATGCCATTGTATCGTCTACAAATACTCAACAAATCTGCTCTACAACTGTACAAAAAAACCTAGTTTGAAATCACAAGGCAATTTTTGATGCAAGTCTTTAACTTAACTTAAAAAATCCTTAAAACCAGGACTCCCTTGCATGCTTAAAAACAAATGATAAAGGGAAGAAGTGCCTGAAACTCACTGAAAGCACAGTAAGAACATTCCCTTTGAACTGTACAAAAATATGCCTGAAAATATCTTACTTTTCTTTTAAAAAGATGAGGTCTGTTATGTATCAAAATGTCCCCTCTGCATCTGTACTCTGCAGAGGTTGTAGGCTGCTTGATTTTTTTTTTCCAAACCAGGAGGTAAAACGGAATCAGTTACAAAAAAATATAACAAAAAAAGGAAAAACCCAAAAACATTTTTGCGGCATTTAGAAATTACATAAAACCGTCGTTGGTAAAGTAATATCCTGAACAATTGTCAGTTCACAGATTTGCTTTTTGAGTCAGTCCACAGTCCGTTATCAGCTCCCTGCAGTTTTTACTTTGAAATGTTGTGTTTCTTTTTGTTGCTGTTGTTGGTGTCGAAGAAGTAGAGGAAAAGATGCATAGAAGTTCACTTTCTTTCTTTTTTTTTTCCTTTTCACGGTCTTTAATGCTGAACAATAAATGCAAGACCTTACTGGTGTGTGGAGGGGGGGGAGAAAATCCATAAAACCCTGTCATGCTGCCAGAAAAAAAGAAACCATCTGCAGACTTTGCTCTTTTTTCTTCTTCTTCCTTGCTCACCAGCTTCATAATGCATCTCATTCCTCAAACCTCACCTCCTGGTCCTCCGACCTCCTTCACAGGACCCTTCAGGGGCAGAAAAGAGAGAAACAACCACAGGAGGCATGGCTAAGGGACAGCCTGACCAGAACACATATATAATTTACTCTCTCCCTTCTCTGTTATTACTGAAGGAACTCTTTTTTTGTCCTCCTCCTTCTTCTTCTACCACTTCTCCTTCTCTCACTTCAGTATGTGAAGACCAGGTCGGAAAAGTTCGCCTCCAGCCAGTCGCCGGCAATCATCTCACTGAGTTCTGGCGTGCAATAGTCTGGGAACTCAAAGTGGGAGCCCAGGCTGCCCTCGCTGAACGAGTCCAGGTCCTTATCCACAAGAGACAGGGAGAGGTTTCCTGAATTGGGGTTGCCCAGTTCCGTGCCGGGAGCGCTGGGGGCGAAATTCAAACTAAAGTCAAAGAGCAAATCGTCCGCGTCCTCGCCGGACGACGAGGAGCTGCTGCAGCTGCTGGAACTGGAGGAGGAGGAGGAGGAAGAGGAGGAGGAGGAGGACGTGGAGACCGACCTGGATGATGCTGGTGAGACAGAGGCGGCGTGCAGCGCGCCCTGCTTGGTAATGTTCTTGATGTTGTAAAAAAGTCTGTTGCCGCCTCCTCCCGCCGCTGCTCCGCCTCCGCAGCCGCCGCGCACCTCCTCGTACATGCTCGCGCCCTCCGACTCGGCCGAGGAGCTCAGAGTTGGGCTCGCGGGAACTTTGGCGACGTTGTACGGCCTGAGGCGCTCCTCGGCGCCCGGCTTAATCCGCAGCCGGTAGTCCTCCTCGTAGTCGTCGTCGTCGTCCTCGTCGCTCAGCTCGGTCTTGACCACCTTGGCCACCTTGAGGCTGGGGAAGACGCAGTCGTCGCTGTAGCCGTGCGCCGACTTGGTGCCGCTCTTGCTCTTGATCTTGGTGCACTTCTTGCTGGGGGTCTTGGCCATCTTGTTGCCGCCGCCGCCGCCGCACTTCTCCGGAGACGGCGCGGACGACTTGGAGCTGTCGAGCTTTGGTTTCTTCTTGGGTCTGTACTTGTAGTCTGGGTAGTCGGCCATGTGTTTGAGCCGCAGCCGCTCGGCTTCCCGGATGAAGGGGATCTTCTCGCTGTCCTTCAGCATCTTCCACCTCTTGCCGAGGCGCTTGGAGATCTCCGCGTTGTGCATGTCGGGCGACTGCTCCATGATCTTTCTCCTCTCGATTTTGGACCACACCATAAACGCGTTCATGGGTCTCTTGATGTGGCCGGTGGCCGTCTTGCACCAGTCCGGGTTTATCGGCACGGGGCTGCACGCCATAAATTCACTCTCCTCGGAGTCGGTAGCCTCCCTGGACATGCTCCCGTCCGTCTCGCTGTTGTCGGTGTGCTGCACCATGGTTGCTTCCCCCCCTTGCGTCCCAAGTCACTGTGGCCGGACGCCTCTTTTGCGGTGTCTCCGCGCGTCCCCCCGCAAAAAAAAAGGGGGAGAGAGGGAGATAGAGAGATAGAGAGAGAGAGAGAGTCGGCTTCAGTCGCTGCGCCGGTGCGTCCGCGTCCACTGTGTAAACGTTATGTTCTCAAGCTCTTCTGCACTATTTTTCCAGAGTTACAAACTGCCTTCTTAACTAGTTATCGGCTTTTTCATGTGGCCTGCGTCACCATCGGCCCGTCCAATCACGTGCCTTGCACTCCGCCCAGCAGACTCCATGCGAGACTCCCCTTAACCCTTTTGGTTCCTCCCAGCCGAGCCTCCCATCGGAGGGGAGGAGGAGGTGGGGTGAGGGGGGGGGGGTTTGTGGTACACAGTGTCTGGGGCAACACGCCGGGCGAGACAGGCATATTAAACACGCAGTTAGCGCCGTGCGCTCCGGAGATGAGCATTACGCGCGGCGGCGCGCGCAAAAAAAAAAAAAAAAAAAAAAGATCCTCAAAAATGGTTTTAATCTCATATTCGCCGCTATGAGGAGAGAAAAAAGAACGCGGCGATGAGATTGATTTGTTTTTTCACTGTGCCAGACAGATGTATCGCGACTGAGGGGGGGGGGAGATGTAGGTTATCTGATTATTTGCTTCCCTTCCTCCCTCAGGTCGGATACTGAAGGTGGCGCTTGGACACTGTGGCAGACGCATGGGTGCGTCGATGCGCCTGCCTGACTATTTCCCCACTGCTGCTGCTGCTGCTGCTTTTTCCAAGGAGATGCCTTTAAACAGCTGGTAATGGCTTTAGAGGAAGACTAGATGCTCTTATTAAACTGAGGTAAAAACCTCGTGCGCTCGCACGCGCTTTTTTTTTTCCACCGCGGAAATCGGCGATAGCAGGATGTTATCGCGTTTCTTTCCTGTTTTCCCCTCCTTCCTGCGCTTACGTTCACGCCTTCATTTGAATGAAGGAAATAGGTCAGTAGTACATTCTGCTCTCCGCCGAGTGTAAACACCCTCCTAAAAAAAAGGAACGGGAAAAAACGCATCTGCAACAGTGAAAAAAAAAAATAAAACCGGTGAACACACTCAGACACAAGCCGCAATAAACATTTGCTCACAAATTAAAATTGCTTTTATCTACGCGCTGCAAAGCCTGTTTCCAGCTGCTACGTGGAGTCTTTTTTATTTTTTTTTTTTTTTTTTTGGAAACCATGCAGTTGCAGGTTTGGTTTCAGTTGGGGACGGACGTGCACGTCAAGGCATTGGTGGTGGAAAGGCTCCCTGCTGAGTTTGCTGTGTCAAGAGGCAGTGTAGCATCAAGCTGGCGTCACCCCCCTCAAAAAAAAATAAAAAATCACCCAACCCACCCAGCCCAGCCTACCCAGCCCAGCCCAGCCCTCCCCAGCTCTGGGTGGCAGCCAGCAGTGCTATTGGAGGCTGAGGCGATAAGGCGTCCTGCTTTCCTCCCTCCTCCTCCTCCTCCTACACCCACCACCCCAACATCCCCACCACTCCCTCTCTGCTTCGTCCCCTAGAGGGCAATCACTTACCCTTTTGAAACCCTCCCCCCACCAAGCCACCATTTTTTTTACCTCCCCTCCCCACCCTTCCACATCCCCAGCTGGGGCTTAAGAAGTGTCTCTGCTGATACAGAGGGAAGCGGCTCCTTGGAATGGCAGGAGGGAGAGGAGGGAGACGGAGGGCGGAGAGCTCGCTGCTGGGTGGCTCGGCTTGGCTCGGCTTGGCTCGGCTCGGCTCTCGTGGGCGAGATGGTTGACTCCTGCCTCTTCCAACCCCTGGAGAGGCTGTTTGCGTGTTTCTCTTTCTCCCTCTCCCACCAAAACCCCAGACAGAGATAGGGAAAGGGGGCTGAAATGCTTTATCATGACCACCCGTGCTGATTAAGCCTTATCAGATATGTGTGTCAGAGCAGAAGTCTCGGGAGGCTGGCGCATGCAAATGCATGTTTTACTGTCAGCGGCGTGCGGTTTCTCCGCATGCTCTCTCTCTCTCTCTCTCTCCTTATGGATTTGTTTGAGTGATTTTTTTTTCTTTTTTTTTTTTAATCTGATCCGTCTAGGCAGCTATTTCAAATGAATCGCTATCTTAGAACAACGCATATTCCAAGCAGAGGCTGACGGGGCAGCAGCAGGATTCCAGGGAAATTGTACAGAGAGTGCTGAGATCTGATGAAAGGGGGAATAAAAGAAGAAGGAGAAACACAAGCGAGATAGAATCTCGCTCTGCTTTGCTCCAAAAGGGCAACTTTATTGCCTAATGAGAGCGTTTATAAAATATTGATCAGCTGGTTGCAAAAAAAAATATTGTGGAGCTTGAAGCCTTTCTGCCATTCGCCCTCTTGTCCGTATATCTCGTCCCGGCATGCTCCATCTATCCAGCCAGCCAGCCAGCCAGCCAGCCAGCCTTATCTCTTTATATGATGGCTCCATGCTGGACATGAATCACGGGGCTGCTTAATGATGAGCGCGCAGGGTGGCTGTCCTGCTCATTAGCATGGCTCATTATTGGCTGTGAATGAGGTGCCGGTGTCAGCCCATGCAGCAGCCTATGAGTCATCTTAGGGAGGGTCTCACCGCCATGTCTGCCGTGCCAGCGCACGCACACACACACACACACACACACGCTAACCCCTCCTCCCCACCCCCACCCAACCCAACCTTAAAGCCCACCGCTCTGACTGCCTGGCCGTGTGGCAAGGAGAGGAGAGAGAGAGAGAGAGAGAGAGAGAGAGAGAGAGAGAGAGGGAGGGAGGGGAGAGGGAGACATGTTGTGTTTTTCATTTCATTCTCACTCTAGAGATTACATATGATTAAACGGTGGAAATCCAGAGAGCTGCATTATCAGCGTGCCACTTCTAATGCCGCACCTCCGATATGGCCCCCCACCACCCCCCACCAGGCAGATATTTTAATGTTTATTTGCCGCCTTTGCAAAGCGTCGAGGGAGAGGACATTTTATTCCGGCGAGCGATGGAGTGTTGAATTAAGTGATCGCGGGTTGCAGCGCAACAAACAGCGAAAGAAGACAGAGTTTCAGGAAGGAGAAGAGAAAGAGAGAGAAAGAGAGAGAGAGAAAACAATTCCCTTTGCATTGCTTATCTAAAAGCCCCCCCCCCCCCTGCCAAAGCAGCTGCCGCTCTCACAAAGGGCCAGTGGAGCGTTAGATCAATACTAACCCTGGCTAGAGGCTATCTGATGCTCAAAATGCATGGATCCATCTCCTCTGCATAGCCCTAAGACAGGTGTGGACTTCTGGTAGCCGCTATCTGATGGCTTCACAATGGGGAACGGGGGGAGGAGGGGGAGGGGGTGGAAGGGGCTGTTGGGTGTGTGTGTGTGTGGGGGGGGCTGTTTTGGTAGCACACGGAAGCCCAAATTAACTTTTCACTTCACAGACACCGGCTTCTTCTTCTTCAATCTTTCTTTTTTTTTTTTTTCGGGGGTGGGGAGGGGGAGGGATATCCTGTCTGCTCGAGTTGCAGTGTTTATTACCCCCCAAAAGCAAATCAGCACCCATGCAGCCGAGCCCCTGAAATCAAAGAAATTCAATTTGCATAACAAGTTCAGGCAGTTCGCACCCGTCAGGTCAGACGTACATGCGGCCGAGTCTTTTCTGCAGCTGCCGGGGCTGAAACCAAATAACTATACACATATACATTTTTTTTTTTTTTATCATTGGTCTGAAGATTTATAGTTTGCCGGCCCGCGTCCAGGTAACTGCAAACCGCCTCCCTTGTTTTCGCTTGCGAGATGATCCAAAAACGAGCTGTGTCAGCTGGCCCTGGGATTCGTTTCGCTGGCCTGGCCGTCGCCGTGCGCTCTCATTCCTCAAGGATCACGCCGCCGCCGCCCCCTCTCACCCTCCTGATAAGGCCGAGTACGCAGACAATGAGGAGGATCTCGCGGGAGCTTCTTTTTTTTTTTCTTTTCTGAAGGCTCTTGTTTGGCCTGCTCGAGTGTTTGGCGATTCCGAGGCCATTTTATGCCTTGTTGTTCCTCGACGTCGCCGTCTCAATGCAAATGTTTCTCCGGGGTGTCGGGTTGTTTATGACCTCCTTGATGTGGCCTCTGTCTCTCAAGGTCCGATGCTTAGCGGATACTCGAGACTGGAGGGTCTTGTTGTGAATGTAAACAGCTGACGCGAGAGCACGACGCGCGGAATGTTCGGGCGCCGGCGCTGCTATACTTGGACTTGCACAATCGCTGCTGTTTGTTCAGTCCATTCGAGACACCGTGCTAAAATCTGAGGCACTTGCGAACAGAAACCTGCAGACAGCGGAAACGTCGGCTGTTTACACTGGAGATAAGAGCGTCTGTTCCCTCACAAAGAAAAAAGCATCAAGAGACTTTAATCAAGTCCCAAAACCATGCACAAAACAGCAAAGTGCTTGCCGTAATGCGTGTCAGAAAACAACAACTACCCGCTGCCTAATTAATCTGCAACTTTGTCTAAGTGTGCAGTTTTCAAACTGTGCCACATAGTTGTTCATTGCCGTTCTCCTTCATCAGTCCGCAAGGTAGCAGCATCACAAACCATTATTGATAATTTGATTCAAATTATTGTTCTTCAACTTAAACACACATCACAAATTCAAACCTACCAGAGCAAAAAGTCCAAGAATAACAGATTATCCTGCTTCAAGTCAAAAGTAAAGGTAAAATCATGCATCCCCTCTGCAATAACTGTTCTGAAGAGCAAAAAATAATCTGCACTCTTATCTGTGTGAATGTGTTTGAGTGTATTTTTATTTTGTTTAATTTTTAAAGCTGTGTCAAATTTCTTACTGAAATACAGACAATAACGTTCTCAAACTTCCTGATCCTGGCCAGGATTTGAGGCTCATTTGCAAAAAAAAATCACAAGCTCTGTGTGCAAAGCTCTGTGCAGTTCACCTCTTCTGCAGCGATCAACCTCGCTGACTCAACCCCGGTGTCGCTTCTTAACCCCCCCTCCCCGGAGGGGAAGGTGGGGGGAGGACTGGTAAAGACTGTTAGTGTGGCCAGTGTGGGGCCGGAGTCGCGGCCTGGCTGCTCGGAGTAAGTAAATGTGTAACTGAACACTTTGTCATCGAGCCAATTACCACACACGGCAACCCGACACGGGCGGACAAAGGCTTTTATCGGCCGCCATGACGGTGCAGCCCGGTCGGCTGTTTGAATCCCGTAAGAAAAAACAGGGGGAAAGAGAAGAGAGGAGAAGAGAGGAGAAGAGTTTCCTGCCTCTCAAGCTCCCGTCCCTGCCTCCCCGGCTCTCTGTCCGCAGCTCGGCTGCCGGGAGGCGATGACATCATCGCCGAGCGGCTCCGGCTCGCACAGCACGCCGTGTTCTGCGGTAATCATATTGCCGTGTCACTCCCTGCGAGCTCTGGCCATTTGAAATCCTTTAATTGTACACCAGCTAGCAGCGGTCGGCAAGCCGGTGTTTACTGTAAGAGTCCGGCGCGGCTTGGCTTTTTTTGATTTGTGCGCGGCGCTCCCGTGTTAATAAACTTGAGCGAGGAGGAAGAGCTCCGCAGGCGGGTCGCAGCCGCTGTAATGAGAGCATGTTTAGTCTGGAGACCGCGTTGGACTAATGCTGATGGATTGTACGGCTGCAGGTCAGGTCTTGCTCTCTCTCTCTTTCTCTCACACACACACACACTCACACACACAGACACACACAAACACACTTGTTGGATACTGCGGAAGGAGGAAGAGAAAAGTTTCCATCGCAAAGGCTTTGCAGGATTAGAACTTTAACACAATCCGGACTGAAACGCTGTTGTTTCCAGACCGCAAGCTAGCCGCTAAAATAGTCAGCTGAAATAAAAGAGGGGCTGGCGAAGTCAAAAACTTGCTGCAACACAACCAATCAATCAGCCCTCCTAAGAGTGGATCTGTTTATCCTGGGGGGGGGCAGGTTGGTTGTTTTTGTTTGCTTTTTAATTTTTTAGGGCAGTTGGTTTCTCAGAAGTGAGCGACATCTCCTGCTGAAGCCATGTGGCCTGGCTGGCTACTGCAAGCCCAGACTTGCCCCTACCCCCCCCACTCCTCACCCCGCCCCGGCGGAGATAAGATAGTGTTGACTGCAGACCACTCTGTGTACACGGGGTGAGAGGCCTCCGCTGTGCTTGAGGGATGGCAGGGAGGAGGGGGGGCTCACTCTATCACAGCTCTGCTTTGTGGGACGGTTGACAGCCTCAGAAACTTCCTCGGCTCTGCACTCATCCAGCATCAGATTTGGCAAGGGGTGTCTCTCTCAGACTGTTATGGCCACTTTACTCCGAGCCTGGGCCCTTTATTTCAAAAACCAAGAGTCTTAAAGGGAAAACAGCAGAACAATCTGTCATCACCAGTTACTTTTTTTTGGAGGGGCGACAGAGAGGCCTGTTAGTCAACCTCACTCATATCCTGCTCTTAAGTTTTACAAGATAGCGATCGCTGTCCTGTCAGTGGATTACTGACAGTTCAAAGCAACATGACAAATTGGGAATGCACGGCCCCGGGAGCCAAAACTGAAGCACAACATTTGATGTTCTTAAAGGTTCCTCTATTGTACCGGTTTCATGAAAAAGAGGAAAAAACAGAAAACCGCACTTTCAACCCTCTTTTTACAGCCTTCTGCTGCAATGGTCCATTGGTTTTGTTACAAACATTGTGCAAACAGAGTAAAACACCTGCCTGGACGAGAGGTCTCAGTACCCTTTGTGACATCACACAGGGAAGGTCTCCAAAACCTTCTGATATGTGCAGCAAGCCAAAGCACAGCAGTTGTAGAGTAACTTTTATATAATACTGGACTCCTAACCTCAAATCATCAGCAGCAAGGAGTATGAAAGTTAAGCTGTCTGCCATGTTGTTGAATATGGGTGAATGTTGTCTAAGCCATCCGACTCACACATGGATTCCCTCCTCACATTCATTTATTTTCATCTTTCCTTATGTTCTTGAATAACCACATGAATTCATCTCCAAAGGCAGATTCCTAAAAGGCAGCAGAAATCCTTCCAGCTCATTGAACTTGAAGCCAAACCTCATTCAGATGCTGCGCAGTTAATTAAACGGCGGAATAAGATCACAAAACACAGCACGCTTGTCACCTGTCCAAAGTGCTTTTCTTTTCTTTCTTTCTTTTTTTAAAGTGAGTCAATGAAGTGATTCAGACATGAGGGGGACAAAAACAAACAAAAAAAAAAAAAACAGCATTGTGAAAAATCAGCCGCATCCATCAGGCTTTAACCTTGAACACAAAAACAAGAAGAAATGGACCCAAGCGGAGACAAACACCTGCAGCAAACCCCCGGCGTTCACTCCTGTTTGAACAGTGACCAGATAAGATAGCCCAAAGTTATCAGCGCAAGATGAATCCCCAGGAGGAAGCCTCAGGAGGGGTTTCATCAATGTAGTGGAAGGGCAAAAATCAATCTCCCACTCCACAAATTGTGACAAATAACCCCCCCGGAAACTGAAGGAATATTACTTGCACCCTCTACAGCATTATTCAGAGGAACAACAACCTTAAATGACAGTGACGTGAGAGGATCAGTCGGCCACAGCGCAACAAAGACAGCCTGAAACTTTGCATCAGGAGTCACCTCAGCCGGGTCAAAGTCAGCATATGTTTTTTCTCCCACTGTCGGGCCACTTGAGGTTATCTTGGACACCATAATTCCCGATCCTTAAAGAGAGATAAGCGCAAACACAGAGCAGCAGCTGAATCGCCCAGATTTCAACTGAAAGCTCGCTCATCCGTCTTGCCAACCTCGAGCGGACAGCGGTTTCAATCGCCGATGATTTTTCATGGCCTCCGCGACCAGTCGGCTTCCTTTCCAGAGAAAGATGAGGGAGGTGCAAGAGAGGCGTGGGAGGAAGGCACTCCGAGTTGTTGCTGCTGCTGCTGCAGTTTGTGAACTGCACACCTGCAGCCCGACTGGCACCAACAACCACGTTCACCACGTGCAGAGTCACTCACGTCACCTTTCATCCAAATTCTGCGGCTTAGTTTAAACTTCATAACGGTCGCTTAACCATGTCTGACCATATGAGTTGCTGCCATGTGACTGGCCGACTCGCTATTTGTATCAACGAGCAGTTAATTAAAAGGACTTAAGAAACAAGTATTTGGCTACATTAGCAAAAGTTGCTTTATTTTGAAAGTACTTATGAAAGTCATTTCAGCGTCAACATTTATATGGTGGTAAGTTTTCTTCTACTGTATGTGCATGTCCTGTGGGTTGGGCCCAAAGGGTGCAATGGCACCACAGAGGAAGCAGAAGGAACACTTCAATAGTCCGGAGACTTCCTTTTTACTTTGCATTACATATGCACATATAGACTGCTATTTTTTTCTCCTCCTCTGAAACATCCCATCCATATCAGAGTCTCAGTGTGTCCTCTCCATACACTGGCTCGCTGCCCTTTCCTTCATGTCTCTTCTGGAATTCTCAGACAGCTTTCAAGAAAAATTTTCATAAACGTCCTCTTTTGCAAATCCTCCCTCCTCCTCGCTGGGCGCCATCTCTATCTGAACAGTAAAGGTCAGTGGAGGAGACTCGGGGGGTGGTATAGAAAGGCTTAGCTGTGTGCATGGAAGAGCGTTCACAACTATCTAGAAATCAATAAGAGAAGGTCTGATAATGAGTGTGTCAAATCACAGTCACAGGCCAAGTGGAGTGTGGCCGAGCTCGGGGCTTCCGTCAACACTTTGCTCTCTGCGCTGTCTCGTCGCCCGGCTTTCGAAAGTTCCAGGTTGTTTTTGCGAAATAAAATAGGAAAAATGCCGTGTACATCAGGGTAAACGTGAATACTTTTGCATGCATTAAACTTTGCCTCCTCTCACTGCGTATGGCTTATTGCTCTGTGGACAAACTTGTTTTTTTTAAAGTAGGACCATCACTGCTCAGAGAAACAAAGAGGAGAAAAGCGCTCGTGCACAAGGCCAAAAAGTACCAAAGAAGAGAAGTACAGAGTATGTTGCAAGACTTTGAGGCAGGAATCCCTGTGTTGTTTGCGTTCAACTTGAAAATTAAATGCAAATGCAAAATGTTCCAGTGGTGTTACACTGCGTCCATCACTCAATGACTGAATTCCCCTTTTTCAGTCAAAATAGTCACTGACACTGCTCCTGGCATTATTGAGCCACCCTGAATCACTCCAGCAGAAACTCCAAGAACCCACGTTTTGAGTATAAAGTATGTGAAATTGTGATTAATTTGCATGGATTTAACAATTTTTTATTTTTTCCCCATCGCCGCCCTATTTGCCGCCACGGCAGCCCTTCACCACAAAGGGCTTCTTTTGAGTGAAGGCTCACTGACGGCGGACGAGCTCTGGATGAAAAGAGCGCGGGAGCCGTAAGACAATTCATTACCGAAGCGGGAAGGCAAAAGTTTCCGGGGAACCATGTAGAGAATGAATGTAGCCGCATAAAAATGTGTGAGCGGATTAGCTCTTCTCTCATTTCCAACATTTCCTCTTTGAAACGTGCCGACACTAATCTCATTATAAGCGTCTGTCAGGCATACATGACAATTCATTTTAACAAGGTGGAATATCCTGTTCCCCGCAAAACTCGCGGCTTTCTTCTCAAATGAAAATACATGAGAGACACGTCTGGAGCGGGAACAGGCTAACAAGGCCCCGCACTTTTGATCATTCCACGTCCGCGCCGCCGGAAACGCAGCCGTTCGGCATGTGGTTCTCTTAAAAAAATATGTCCATTGTATGCGCCGCGGCATTTAGCAAAAATAATGACCGCTCGGTTCCAACTTCCTGCCTCTGCAAATTACCTGTACGGCTGAATTTTGGCCTGGCAAATAGTCCTGAATCCGGAATATGGAGAAACCTCAGGAAACTTGATTCTGTTATTTCACTTTCACTCACTTTTAAATTCTAACTTAATCGTCGCCAGGCCAAGCTGAGCAAGAAGGGGGAAACGTGCCGCGCCATGTCCTGGCATCGTGCTTCAGGTAAACCTATAGAGGAAGCAACACGCAATTAGTTTCCTGTTAATTGGATAGAACAATTACTGCCCACTTGTGTGCGTGCGTGTGTGTGCACACGCAATGCCAGACTAAACAGTTTTTCCGACAGAACATTGTGATTTTTCCATTCAACGAATGTGTGTTGAGCAGTAGAACAAGCACCCACCAACACACACGCATACATACATACACGCATGCACGCACACACACACAGGCACGCTCCGCGCGCGTGCACTCCGCCTTTTTCTTTTAACAAGAAATGTGAAAAATATCCCGGGGCATTATTTTTTAACTACTTTTATATAACAAGCTGACTCCATAAATATTACATTGGCTCTCTGTCTGCAGCCTATAATGTGCCATCCCCTACCACGCACTGGATGGGTTACATATGTGCGACTCTCTCAAGCTCATGCCGACGAGGCGCCGCGCGCTAACTGTCCAGATATATCATGACGCCATGCAACGCTTGTCTGTCCATCACTGGCCTAATCTGACCATTGTGGATAAATGCGGAGAAAAGGTCGTAAAGCGGCGGCAGGCAGGGAAAACTGCTTTCCTAATCATGGCTAATCCCTGGTAGCTCGACTTGTCTTGCGGGGGACGGGCACATCACCCCAATTAGCAGTAGCTCTAGCTCTTAAACCTTGTCATTAGGAGTCCATAACCTTCCTGTCACTCACCGAGGCAGCCGCAGCCTCAACTCGCCTCAATTTGTCACATTTTCAAGCACAAGAGGAATGCAGATTAGGATGCAAAAAAAAAAAAAAAAACGCATGCGCATGCGCATATCTGCGGATATGCGCGTTTACCGTCTTTGATATGCACTGCATGCACTGCACCAGCCACTTTATTAGGTAAAATGTCCAATTGCTTGTTAACACAATTAGCTGATCAGCCAATCACAGGGCGGCAGCTCGACAAGGCTGCAGCTCAAAGTGAGCATCGGAATTCGGCGAAGAAACGGGATTCCGGTGACTGTGTACGTGGTGAATGGGGTCGTTGGAGCCAGACTGGCTGCAGGACCTCCACCAGCCGCTGGCCTACTGGGGTTGTAACCACAACGGAACCACAGTGTCACAGATGAGGGTCCTAATAAAGAGAAAATATCCAGCGAGCTGCGGCAGTGTGAAGGAAAAAAATGCCTTGTTGATGTCAGGGGTCAGGGGTCAGGGGTCAGAATGGGCAGAGTGGTTGGAGAGCACTTAAAGGCGACAGGAAGTCAAATAACCTGTGGACACAACCAAGCTGTGCGGAATAGTGTCTCTGGACAAACCGTGCGACCTTGAAGCAGCGTGTTTTAGCATATACGCAAACACTGGGGGGGCCACATTATTAACTACCTGGCCCTGGCGAGGTGGACCTAATAAAGTGGCCGGTCAGTGTAAAGTGTCTCGGTGGTGTAAACGTGCACAAACCACACACTGGCCTTGTCATGCCGCGTTAAATGCACAGCGCGCTGGGATGTGTAACGGCAGGAAGTAAAACATGCATTTCAGACGCCTTCATTGCCAGCAGCAACAGCAGACGGACGGGGGGGCGCGCATTCAGAAGCGCCCGTATGGCGATCGGCTCGCATGCAGATGGGGTCCCTGGTGTTTTAGTGCGAGATAGTCTTTGCAGACCTTTACTGGTAGACACAGGAGCATTAAGTGTTATCTCGGGGGGGGGACGCACCACCATTAAGCCTGCAACAATAAGACCGGGGTCAAGGATGAAGTTGAATGACAGCTCCCAGTGAATATAATTTCTGAGGAAGAGATAAAGAGGGGTCTTGTACTCACACTAAAAATCTGAATAATAAGAACCCCACCACCCACACACACACCCACCCACCTACCCACCGCCCATGCCGCCGCTTGTCTGCTCCTACACGTTTTCATTCTTTGGCTCTATTCTCCGTCGGCGGGGTCACATATAAAGGGCGACAATGGCCACGGCGGGCCGAGATTGATGGCGAGGACGAGCGGGCCGGCGGAATCTGGGCTAAATCAAAGCTATTCGCCGCTAATGAAAATAAGAGAGAGACCGCACTGTAAATCATCTTATGGCCTAATGTATTAGCGATAATGAATTCACGCTGCCACGTTTAACCTTAGTTTTGCAATTCATTATATTTGAGATTAACAAGGGAGGGAACTTAAGTGAAGTGTCTGCGGGGAATTACAGCCGGGGCCCTCATTGTCAATCAAGGATTGTGTTTCGATGTCTTTCATTAGGGCCGCTGGAATTAAATAAGACTTTCTTTTAATGGCGGCTGGCTCTCCCATTTAACGCTCCTCTTGCTTTCCCAAGATGGTTAACTCTTCATTACCCAAATTAAAGGCATCCATCTCCGCTGGCTCCTGCCACATTGCCATGACCTCTACCTGTCAAAACTTTCATGTAAGCCCGTGAGTGATGGATGATACCCCCGGACCCCATTGTCAAAATTATCCACCGACTGTCCAGCCCTCTCTGATCCATTCAATCCATCTCCCCAGGCTACTTGCCACCAGCCACGATTTAACAATGAAGCTGGGGCACTAATTTACTCTCATAGAAATTAGAAACTACCTTTTAATTATATGCCTGGGAGTGTTCTAAGAGTTCACAGCGATCAACCCCAACCCCCCCCCCCCCCCCCCACCACAACCACCCTCCACTAAGCTCAAAAGCTTTCAACTCGACTTTGTGCCGAGCTGATCATTTATATTCGTCAAATGTGTTATTTCAGGGGTCGTTTGACACACCTCGGACCATCAGGGATTGGAGAGAAGCAGAAGAAACGGCAGGATGTAATGAAGCCGCAAGTGAAGGTCAGAGCCATTGTTAAAGGATATAGAAAAAAAACATTCAGTCGACCCAAAGATGAAACATATAAAATATTTCCGTGACACCTTTAATTAGTTCCATCATCATGATGGAGAACTTGGTGGCAAGACTTGACTGCTGGATTGACTGCCAATTTCCATAATGAAGCAATCTTCACATCTTTTTGCTTGGATCTAACAAGCTTCCAACAAGCTAGAAGCTGAATCTGACCACAACATGCTATTTTCCTCCTCCATCATTTCCTCATTCCATGTTTAGGCTATATAGGCAGTGAACAGAACATAAAATTGGCCCCATCTTACAAAAAGTCCTTAATAGACAGGCATCATTTCATCATTATAATGCTAATAGCATCACATTTTCCAAGTAGAACGCCACAATCTCAGAATACAATGCTACTTGTGACTCCAAAACTCTCCGAAAGAAGAACTGGAGGCTTAACTCTTGTTAAAAAAGCATTATTGGATGGGAACAAAAAGTCAGGCGGGCAGGAACGGATCTCAGGGGGCAGGACAAACAGGTGTGACCTCACAAAGAGCTCACTTTCAGACACACCATTAAAAAGTGAAGGACAAGCAAAAGACTGAAAGGATGGAAAATTCTGCTGACAAACTCGAGACACATTCAGTATTTCTCCTCCAAAGTTCCTCGACAACCCTTCAAGTTCATCCCGCCTGTCGCCTGGACTGACGCCCCTCGCTGGCTCACCCTCGGCATTGCACCACGCTCAAATACATCCAGTGTTTGTTGGTGAAGAAGACCCACTTCAACCAACTTCCTCCCTTTTCACCCCCCCCACACACACACACACACCTATTTGCATCGCCCTCAGACACATGTAAATATTCAAACGCATGCCACCCGTCATACATAAAACATGATATAAGTGGTCCCATTCTTGTCTGACCTCTTGTCCCCGCCTGCCTCTCACCCAGACAGTTGTAGATAACAGTCCAGACACACCTCACTTCCTGAGCGGAGAGTTATGGCTTCCTGGGAGAGGCGAGCGGCCGTCCCCCCGGAGCCCCGAGGAGTCGGACAGCTACCTATGGAGAGGGCACGTCTCCGACTCGCAGACCTGAGCTCCGAGGCTTCTCCTCTCACTTTGAGATCCCTCCGTGTACCTGTCAAAGAGGGGTCAAAAGGCTACACTCGCTCCAGACAACAAGACGGCAGCACGTGTGTGCGAGCCTGCGAGTGTGCGTGTGTGTGTGTGTGTTTGCGCCTGCCGTGTGTATGTGTGACCCCGCCGGTGACAGATGCCAGGCTGTTTAGGTGTGGAAGGTGTGGAAGCGGCGGCAAGCGGGCGGCAGGCGGGCGGGCGGGCAGGTGGGCAGACACGGGTGCGCTCGCGACGGGTGGGAAGCGCTGGTTTCTCTCTCCGCCGTCGGGCTGGAGCAGCGGTACGGAGGCGGAGGGCCGCGCTTGTCAGGGTGTGCAGACATGCGTGCCAAAACGGATTTGCATACACGGGCATATGTGCGCGCACGTGTCTCGTACCCGGGAGCCCAAAACCACCCTGAGAGGATCAAATGAAAACCTCCATTGGAGCTCCGCTGGAGCGCTCCGACCTCTCCCAAAATAAAAAAAAAACAACTAACTGGCAACCCAGAATCGATTGGGGAAGATGAGCGATGAGCCACCGCCGCCAGCGCTGCTCCAAACGATGAGCCAGTCGTCGCAAAAGGCGGTGACCGTCGCCGGTTACAGCTTCTCCAGGATTATGACTCAATCACAGAGGCTTACGCTACTTAAGTAATTATTTAATCAAAGAGTGGACGTGTCAATAGAAGTCGACAAGAGATTAATTATAAGTCGGGGATGACTTTCACGTCATCGTTTTGCGCCGGCCCCTCCCCCCCTCCCTCCCTCCCTGGCGCTGGCAGTCGGAGAGGAGAGCTGACTGGGAGGGTGAGTGACAGCTCTACTGGTGCGGCAATAATCAGACTGGTTATAGTTCACAACCCCCAACCAACCCCAAGCGAATGGACGGAGTGCAGCGTTGCCCTCGATTACAGTGTTTAATGGGCTGAGTTAAGGAGCGTCAGGATGTTGCGGAACTGGGGAAGAACGCATCTAGAAATAAGACGTAAAACACAACAGTTTTATATCTTTTATGTAATAATATAGGATATAGAATTGGTGGCTGGGGGCAACAGAAAGTTGGGTGCCATCTTTGAAGTCTTTGGTATGACGCAGCTGGGGATTGAACCCACAACCTCCCAGTCTCTACCACTGAACCACTGAGCTGGTGGAATGTTTGGCCGGTTTCACTTCCGGGCTTCATGAACACCACTGCATGCTGCAGGGAGATTTAGATTTGCCGTCGCTTTGCTACATTCCTGATTTGATGGAAATGCGTTGAAAAATAGTAATGGAAACTTTTAACCTACCGGCAGCTGATCTGTCGTGAGCTAAGTGTGAATGTTGGCTTGTTACAAAGTTCAGCCTACACTGGAAAAAAAAAAAGAAAAAAAGAAAAGGGGGATTCTGACTTTTTTTTAATTTCTTTCATGAGTTAAAGCAATAAAGAGACGGGCAGCCAAAAGATGCATAAGTGGCTCAGCCTCGCGTCAGTAACCTGCCATTATTAATGCCAGCCAGAAGGAGGATCAAGAGGCAGCGGCGGAACCTAAGATATCTTCAAGTAGCTTATTATGAGCTCAATTTAATTCATAAAGGTTTTCATCTTGGAAAGGGATTTTTGTCACCTTTTACTGGTTTAAACGCACAAAAGCGTTGGCTGAACACACTTCCAAGAATACGGGTGAAAAAAAACTTTTTAAAATGTTCTGCAAATGTGTGATTGGGTCTTTTTTCTGTTTTTTCTTACTTGACTCAAGCTTCTCCGTTCTTTCCAGAGGAAGAACGCTACGCTGAAGGCGCACATGTGCTAACTGCGTGTGTGTGTGTGTGTGTGTGTGTGAGAGAGAGAGAGTGTGTGTGTTGAGTTGGGGGGCGGGGGGGATTCCCTGCATGTGTTTCATCCAGCCCTGCTGTTTAATCTGACTGATGGGGGAACAGGATGTGAGGTTTACACCAGCGCAGAGAAACGGGGGCAAGTCAAGACACAGAGGTGGACATGACGCCCCCCCTCCCCCCACTGCCCCCGATGGTGTCACCAGAGGGGAGAGATAAATGGCCGAAGGAAAACAAGCGAGGGGAAGCCGCTTCAAAAAAAATAAGGGCTGCGCGGAAGTTTCTAATTATATCCACCCGGAGACCTGTAACCTCGGCGCTGTCGCTGCTTGCTAGCTAGCTGGAGCGCATGCTCACGAGGACGCTCACCTCCGCTGGCCTCCCCCAGAACCAAATTAGAGGGCTGGAAAATGATGTTCCTCATCTTTTACTCGCGCTAAAAGGCCGGCAATCCCTCACTGACGCTGATGTTACAGAGGAGAGTCGAGCGGCGCGCCGACCCGCTACCCATCAAGGGAGAAGCAGAGGAGACTCGCGTGTGTGTGTGTGTGTGTGTGTGCAGAGGTTGACTGAGGGCAAAGCTGTCATGCCTGGTAATGCGGAGGCTAAGTCACAGGGCTCTGCGAGCCCCAGGCGGGCAGATGGTAGGGTGGGCAGCGCCGGGGCCGAGGGTCCCCTGTCTCTAATTCTCAGCTGCACTTGTAAGATATGTGCTGCGCGTGAAACGCCTTGGCAGCGATCCACGTCCTTCAACTCCTCGTGCACCCCCCAGAGGCCGCTCCCCCGCCCAGCCAGCTGTTTCTGCAAGGGCTCGCTGGGGATCAAAACGTCAAAACGAGCCGCGACGGCGGCCGCCGTCAAAACACGGCGTCTCCGCCGCTGTGATGTTGCCGAGCGCAATTAGCCGCTGGAAAGGGAACGTGAACGGACACGATTCTTTGCAGCTTTGCTTCCAGATCAAGGTGCTGTTACACACAGTTACACAGAATTGGCCCATAAAAAAAGGAGGGAATTATCCGTGTTTGATCTGGTTCTGATGCACATTTTGACGGTTAGCACCGTTGATTAAGGAGCAATAAAGACCATGGGTTCGATTCCCTGTACCGGAGCCTTTTTGTCTCCCTGTGTCTGTGTGGGTTCTCGCCAGCTACCCCAGACTTCCTCCCACAGTCCACGAACTTGCGCATGAAGCCGTCTGAGAATGACAATTGTCAGTGTGTGCAAAGGTCTTCCGACGTGGCCCTGCGATGAACTGAGCTGGTGACTTGTCCCGGTTGTAGCTCCGCCTCTAACACCGAGACAGCTGGGAAAGGTTCCAGCAACCCTGAGAGGCTGAGCGCAGGAGAAGTGGTGACAGAAAAATGGACGGAGGGAAAGAAAAATTGCGACATACGATTTTTTTTTTTTTTTTACGCTGGCTTACGGGAAAGGTCAGCGCTGAAACAGGCAAATCCGACAACGCAAAGTTGTCGTGTCAGTTCAGCCGAGATGCGTTACAGGGAAGCTGGCAAGTGGCCATCTTTGCAAGAAAAAAAAAATGCTGTTAATCAATGTTGCTGGGTCATAAGTTATTGGAAAAATGTGTTTCCAGCTCCCCAGAGTCGGCAAGCTGCACGTTGCCGAGGCGACCGCATGTTCCGTTGAACGGACACGCTGGAAACTCACCTAATTCACCTTCATTTTTGGGATCTTTCCCAACAGAACTGCGGTGAAGCAGATGTAGGTCGCAAATGGGCCATGCATCTTTCATAACGCGGTTTCGCAGAGGCGGCAGTCAAATATTGGAAATGTCCAAAATGTAAGTTGTAACGGTCACCCGAGGTGGTTTCTGACTCGCACTAATGTGCACACTGGCAGGAGGAGGGCACAGATGAACTGAGTTTACTTATGTCGCAGGTTTTCAAAGCATGTCTGCTTCCACCTCCAAGAACACGCCAGGCTTCTTCTGTTCCTGCACGTTGCCAATGCTGACACCTTCCAACAAACCGACAGGAGCTGAAGCGCTCGTTTGAAGCGGCGCACAGGTGTTTTCCCGAGGAAAGTACAGCTCGGCCACGCGGCGGTGATGATGCTGCCGATGTATAAATAGAGAGAAAATAAAGGGAGGGGGATGAAAGAGGGATATGAAAGAGAAAAGGAGGGAAAACATCAAAGCGGACAGACGAGGTCTCAATCAATTCCTGAAATGCCTCTGGACTCGGGTCGTTTGAAAGTAATCGGTCTGGAGGAAACACAAAGGAGGGTTGAATTCTTTACAGCGTGTGCAAACTGCGACGGCTCGCGTCGGATTCTGCCGCTAACTGGCCTCGCCAACATCTGAGAGCTCGGCGGCCACCTGATTTCTGCTGCCGCCGCGTCAGTCACTCAAACACACATATAACACACACACACACACACACACACACACACACACTGACACACACACACCTCTCGTCTACGTCCGGGTGAAAGACACAATTGGTTGTTTTGGCCGTCGCGCTTCTTCCCACAGGAAGGAGCTGACAGCTTCAGGCCATGGCAAAGGTCACGTATCAGAGGTCTGCTGCGGTACCTTTCAGTCCACACACACACACACACACAGAGGGACACACAGTGGGGCTTTTCAGCGCTCGCAGCAGATGGAGTCCTGACTGACACGTCCTGGCAGAGGAAGGTTACATCATGTAAATAATGTGATACTCTGCCAGACTTTAATGACATCAGATTTTTTTTAATTTTTTATTTCCACCTCCTCTGTGCTCTGTGGCCCGTGCACGCACACGCGCGCACACAAAACACACACGCACGCGCACTCGACTCGCCGCGCCGCCCCGCATCTGCAAGGCCCAGCTGGCGCTGAAATTATATTTACGGTAATTATAAACTTGATTATGACATTTTGACTTAATGTATTTTTAAGTTCTAATACTCGCCCGCAGACCGAGAGGCATTTTGCAGATATTGTCCACTTGACAGCGCAGGCCTGTTAACCATATGCTGGCGAAAACTAATTATTGCCTCCTGATTAACGAGTATCATGGGCGATTACGGAAATACAAGCCAACAGAGTGGCCGTTTCTACCCCCACCCCCCCACCCTCCCACCCTGAAGACGGACATGCACCGACTCGATTGTCGGAAGTTTAAAAGGCCGAGCAGCTGCAGAGTGCAGACGTGCCTTCTGCCGGGCCTCCGACAGAAAAAAAAGGGGAAAAAAAGAAGAAAAAAGGCAAAGCAAAAAGTATATTTCACTTTGCTGTTTCTTTTTTCTTACACTGGAGTTGCCAGATGCTGTAAACATGTGGCTGTTTTATGTGCTAGTTAACAGCGGGTCATGCCTGGACTGACACTCCCTCAGAAACAATTAATAAACCATAAACAGTCTAATGTCCTCTCTGCCGAGCAGTGGGTTCACGCCGCCGCCACGCTGAGAAGAAAGCCAGTGAAAATCTGTGCCACAGGGCGGAAGGAGGAGCAGCAGGAAGAGGAGGAGGAGGAGGAGGAGGAGGAGGAGGAGGAGGAAGGCTCCTTTCAACCTTTTTTTTTTTTTTTTTTTACAACTCTACCTTGTGGCTGTGTAAATAAGGCACTTCACTTAAGCAGCAGTGGAGACTCGGCGCTGTGACAGTAAACTGATGGCTGAACTCGCTGACCCGGGACACTGTTGCTGCTGCTGCTGCTGCTGCTGCTGTTGTTGTTTTGCAGCAACACAAACAGCAGACACCCGATCAAAAAATAGCCAAAGTTGTTCCAACACGACTGTGAGTAAATATAGCCGCTGTCTTGGCCGGTGTCGGCTCCGTTTAGCGGGCCGTGAAATGCTCCGTTCAGCTGCCGAGAGGGAATCTGGTTTATGCAACGCGTCCTCGTCGACCTCAGTCAGACGGCAAAATTCATAACGCAGAAAAAAAAAATGATGACATGACGCTAACGACGGACGCGAAGCACAGTCGTGCTCATGACGGAAGCGGGGATCGAACCCGGGCTCGAGGTTCGAGAAGCGAGGTCCGCCGCCGCAGGCTGGGAGAGGCTTCGCCGCCAGTTTCATCATCGCACGTGGCTTATCCCTCACCGAGGTATCCCCTCGCAGGAGGTGAGGGGTCACGCAGCCATCAGAGGAAGCCATCACTGAGTGGCTGACCCCTCCTCCGGCTCCCACCTTTCATCTGTCTCCCTGATTAGTTTGCCCATGTGACAGATAGCAACTTAAAATGAAACGCCCCATAGACAGCCTCCTGGGGGAAACTCTCCGGCAAGATATACACACACGCACGCACACACACATACACACGCATTTCTGCTGCGCCGCTAGTGAGTGCACTTTCAATTACAAGAGGCACGACAGGCCTTTAGATGTTCACCACTCACGGCTCAGAGCTCCGCCAGGCTCGGCAGAGTAAAATCCATCCAACCCGGCTCCGGTCGCCGGTCTCTCACGTGTGATTGGTGCGTATTTACCCCCGCCAGCCGCAGATGGAGGGATCCTTGATGCGGCCGCTTCCAATATCCATTCAATCGAGAAATTACGTGATGGACGACCAGCGTGGTCCCACGTACTGAGAGCATCCATCAGTGTGTGTCCGTGACAGTTTTGAAGCCGCACGAGTAAGAAAGAGCAAAAGGAAAAAAAAAAAAATGATGAGAAAACAAAGCGCTGGTGGTTCTTTTAATCAGCTTTTCATCGCTCCTGTTCAGACGGAAGCCCAGTTTCACAGCAGTTGCAGAGCTCAGGTCAGCGGGATGACATCAGCATCTTTAACAGCAAGTTTTTACTTCTTACGAGGGAAAAATCAGGGGAAAACATGAGCGTGAAGTCTAAATTCACCACTGGTCACTCAAGGAAATATGTGGCTCGTTTCTACTGTGGTGTGTCTATCGCCAATTTTCACTTTATTTGCGTGAACTTGATTCATGAAATTTCTACTTTATTCGTAATATTTCATCTTTTTTTTAAGTCGACTTTATTCATGAAATTTTGTCTTTTTTACGTTGACTTTGTTCACGAAATTTGGACTTTAGTCACAAAATTAAAACCTGAAATGAAAACTTAAATAAAAATCTCTTTGTATTTTTTTCCCCTTTTTGCAGCCCTAATCGTCTATTGTAGTACATGTTGTGAAAGAAGAAGCAAGAAAAGTAATAACAACAAAACTCGGCATCAGTAAGTTATTAAAATGTTAACTTAATCAACTCAGCCTAAAAACCCATTCATTCAAACGGCACTGAAAGCTGCTCACGACTGAGAAAGTTTCCAGTTGCACTGCTAAACTGTTCAGCTGCAGGGATTCGTCTTCCTCCAGGTAGGAACAAAAAAAATAAAAAAAATAAAAAAAGATTTGGCCTGTTTTGTTGCAAGCTGACGAGGGAGACAAGGACAAGGCGAGAAGCCGCTGAGAGGAAAAGTCGGTCCAGTTGGTCAAGTTGCGTCGCCGATCAGCTGTTTGCCGGGTGAGCGAGCAGCAGCGGCAGCAGCGGCAGCAGCAGCAGCAGGAGGAGGAGGAGGAGGAGGAGGAGGAAGCTGTTTGCCTAGTCAGCATCTTTTGGGGTATATTTAAAGAAAACACAAAGGAGGTGCAGTTTTGTTTCTTCCTCTTTCTTCACCAGTTGGATGGCTGGCTTTTATTTTTGGAAAGCAGGGGACTCCCCAGTCTCTGTGTGTCCTCGACTAGACGAGGACCAGAAAACAAAACAAAGCAAAAGAAGAGACAGGCGGCATCTGAAAACAGCTTTGCTGCTGACTGAAGACTCCTCACTGCACTGTTTATATATTTGAAGGACCTCGCACCTCTCATGTTGCAGAGGAATCGACTTTAACGATGTTTTCTAACAACACGCGTCGCTGCCAGCCGGTAGGTTCCCAAGAAACGAGTCCAGTGTTTACTGCTTCTCTGAAAGTGTGCGCAAAAAACACACAATTTTGTAAATCAGCCCTTGTGATGTCGCAAATGGCAGCAATACCTTTAAAGTAATTCATGGCACTTCCCCGGTCAGGTGATGGCTCCGCCCTCTGAGACCACCTGGTTTGTCGTCCCCTTCAAGAAATGTGCAAGCTAATGCTAAAAGCTAAGCTGGAATGGAGTATTTCTCCGAATTGCTGAATTTCCACACAAGCTGTTTCCTCCACACACACGACGGTTGTTTTTCATTTCTGGCTTTTCATGTTTTATTTATTTCATCCAAGTTGAAAAATGATGTTTTTTACATGCGGCCTTTAAAGCTGGAGCACTTAACTCGGCCTGATTATCATACTGGGCTATCACTGTCGTCTCACAGCGAGGAGGTCGCGGGTTCAACTCCCACCCCCCCCCAGTGGAGTCGGCGTATCCTGGCTGTGCCTGCGTGGGTTCTCTCCGGGGTCCTCCGGCTTCCTCCCACGGTCCCAAGACGCAGTGCACGTACAAGCAGGGCTAACTGGCAACTGGGAACTGCTCAAAGTGTTTGACTGCGATGAATTGTGCCTCTGCCTGCAGGATTAGCAGCCACAGAAAACGGATGGACTCTGCGGCCGCATCTCACTTGCATGTTTTTTTCACGCGCAAACACAAAAGAGAAGCGGGCCGACTGGAAGACTCGCCCGCGGTCGTCCTCACCTTTGGCGTGTCGGCCCGTGTGTTGATGAAGCCATCAGGGGGTGATTTGGCTGATATACGAGGAGATCTATTGCTCATCACAAAGCCATCCGCCATGCTGATTGAGTCATATGTAGAGCCGCTGGGATAATTTGTCACAGGCCTGCCGGGTCAATGGACTCTGATTGGAAGGCTGCATGGACTCGAGGATTTTCCAGCGAGTCGAGCGCTCCTGCACTGTCTGCTCATTTTCCACCTCCTCGTTGTCTCTTCCACAGTCCAAAAAAAAAAAAAGAAAAAAGAAAAGAAAAGACACACAAAAACACACCCTATCCGCTTCTTCCTTGGGACTGCGTGCTTCTTTCTGCTCTGTTCTCTATCCGTCTCCCCGCTTCCGTGTCCTCTCTGTGGCCTCAGCCTGGGGGCCCGGTCTGCCTGTTGAAAGGTAACAGAATCTTCCGGAATGACCCACCGAAAATCGCCGAGGTTGATTCAGTGATTTCTCTGTCAGAGGGGGGCCCTCCCACGCGGGACAAAAAGGTTTGGGCGTCGAAAAAGAAAAAAGCCCAGGATGACCGACCAGATTTAATGTGATAGAAAGATGAGAAGAACAGCACGCAGCCAAACTTCCAAGAAGAAGAAACCTTGTCTGAGACACCTGTTTGGTTTTTTCCCCCCGTTAAGTTTGAAACTCTGAAACATGTGGCTTAGCTGGAGGGGGGGCGGCTGTAACCCTGCCAGAGTCTTGAATATACAAGTTCAGCTGTGCACTGTAACTTTTAACACTTCGCAGTGAAAGAGAAAAAAAAAAAAAAAATCACAGCCCTGGCGCTCGGCTAAGCCGAGTAACCCGGTTCCCCTCCACTGCCTTTTATTTTCAGCGGGGAGAGAAAAGTTTGGTGGAAAAGCAAGGAAAAAAAAAAGGATGTGAACCTGAATATCTTTCGGGAGGAGCATGGTGTAAATACCTGCAGCGAGTCTCGCGCGCACACAAAGAGCAGCAGATCTTTCATCTGACTGTTGTGGCATCACCAGGTGGGAGCCTCGGCGCTGACCAGAACGCAGGTATGCCTAATCCTCTTTCATCTGCAGCGGGCGCACAAAGCCAGTATCTGTCCGAGCCGGAGAGCAGGGAGACTCTGCAGACATTAAAGGCCGACGTGGGGAGGTGGAGGAGGAGGAGGTGGTGGTGGTGGTGGAGGTGGAGTGGTGCATGTCTGCACCAACATTGTCCTGCTCCTTATTATTCTTTGCACATGGCTGTAAGTCTAAACAAGACCCCGCTTCCAGCGGAGGGGCTGCTGCGCACTCACGCTGGCCACCGTGTTGTTCTGCTCTGGATTGTGGAGGCTGTGCACGTGCGCGCGCACGCACACACTAGGGCTCGCACCAGTCGAGATGACCCTGCTTTCTTTCTATAGGGGCTTTCACTCTGCGAGAGCTCAGAGGCGCTACAGAGGGAGCCTGTGCTGGTACCTCTCTTAGCCTCTCTTTTCTTGTGTGCAGGCGTTTCTCCTCTTTTATTCTCCGTCTCTCTCTCTCTCTCTCTCTCTCTCTCTCTCTCTCTCTTTCTCTCTCTCCCCCTCTGCAGCGGCTTGAGTACTTCCAGCTGCCGACACTGAATACTGCCTCCCACGCACGCGCGCACGCACACACACACACAGAGCTACAGGTACAAGCGGGCCCAGTATAGAAGGCGCACACGCACAGACCTCCCCCGTTTGCCGAGACGCCTGCAGTGTTTTCCGAGCGCCTCGCCCAGTTTGTCCTTCCGCCGAGATGCATTTTGCGCCGTGGCCCCCTCGCCTCCGCCGCTCCGCTCGTCTCCGCGCGCCCAGGAACGAGGCGGATACGGGCGATGATTTATCACCCCTAAGTGAAAAGCACCCCGCGGCCTCTTGGCAGATAATGCGTCTGGCGCTACGGCGGGCGACCCATCCAGAGAACGCACATCGACCCGCAAACAAAACACTAAAGGAAGTGAGAATGCAAAAGGCGGATTGTGATCCATGTGGGGAACAAAAAAAAAAAAAAAAAAAGCGCCTGCCACGGACGCTCATGCACAGAGGAAGGAGCACGGAGTCGCTCGGGAGCAGCAGCAGCAGCAGCAGCAGCAGCAGCAGCAGCAGCAGCAGCAGTCTGCGGCCTCTTTCATGGCGTTATGAAATGAGACAGGAGCAGCGGAGGAAACCTGTTGCCGGGCTATAAGACTGAAGCGGCCCGGGGAAAAAAATGGTAATGCGGGCGATAGTGGCGGCAGGGGTCTGGCCCGGGGGTGTAACCATAGCTGCTAAACTTGCATTCAGGCCTTTTTCCAGAGCTGCTCTCGGGGGTATGCAGACGACCTAGGGGCCGGAGACTTAAGGGAGGACTTTAAGCCTCTTTGTCAAGCTCCTTCGGAGCTCAGTCGACCGCTGTGAGGAGGCCAAGGCATGCAGCTGTCTAGCAACAAGAACCTCCTCATACCACCGACACTGGGTCTGTGGTTAGGGAGTGCGTGCGTGTGTGCGCGCGTGCGTGCGGGAGTGTGGCTCGCATTCTGTGTCTGAACATGTGGGTTCTGACGTTGTGAAAGTGGGCTTCTGATAAATATCGCAGCGCGGCCTGGCAGCAGGTATGAGGAAGGCGCTGAAGTGTAAAAACGGTGCCAGGGAGTGGAAGTAAAGCTGAGATAAAGCTTCCGCGTGGTGGAGAAATCCACTCTGCCAGTGTGTTCTAATAGCAGTAGGTGCCTCCAGCCTGGCAGTCAACACAGATGTTGGTGTTGACGTTGCAGACCGTCTGAAACCGTCTGGGCTTGACCCTCAGCTAAGGCCCCGTTTACACAAAGACGGGTTTCTATGAAAACGCATAAATATTTATTCGGCTCGGCCTGGCGTTTACACCAAGCCGGCGTTTTCACCGCAACCGCACATTTTCGAAAACACTCCTCAGGTGTGGATTAGTTTGAAAACGCTGCGTGCTTCAGGTGTTCTTCCTCTTCTTCCACATTCAGGGAGTAAACTCGCGACGCCACACCAGGCCTGGCATAGGTACTACATCGTTTTCAGAAAAAATAAAAAATGAAGACGGCTTCATGTAAACGCCTTTTTTTTTTCGAGATCGTTTTCGAAAATGTGCAGTTTAAAAAAAAATGTGTCTACGTGCAAACGGCCCCTAAACCTGCAGAGGTTGGAGAAAAGACCCCAGTGAAGTTTTCACTGACTCACTGTGTTTCATGTCTATGGTTTTTATCTCCTTCCAAACATCCATCCAGTCCATCAAAGCCTCAGTTTCAGCAGGAAGTAAAAAACTTTTGGTTTTTGTGGGATTTTGTAAAATCAAGTGCGCAGCTGCACCAAGCTCGCAAGTTCAGGATATAAAACAAAGTTTGGCTGCCTGTTACATGTGCCTGTCTCTGGTGTTTGTCCCACCAGGATCACAACTTGGAACCGACACGACTTGTCGAACTCACGAGAAACAACAACGCCGAAACACACATTTTTCTCAACGTGAAGTGACACCCTGCCGGTCTAGACGTGGCGGTGTTGGGGGTGTGTGTGTGTGTGTGTGTGGTTAGGGGGGGGGGGCATTAAGCCGACGAGAGGGGAACTCTTTAAAACACGAAAAACTCAAAGTTATCATTTAATTGATCGCGGCCGCCATAATGGATCAGTGTTTTGGTGGCGGCTGTGTTGGGGAAAAAAGGCAGCGCGCCGTGACATCCGTTTATCGACGCCTCACATCTACAGTGAATTTAATTCCGCTGCCGATTTGCATACAGTGCGACGCACTGTGTGACGCCGCCACTGCCGAGTCCCGTGACACAGGGACGCGCTGACGGCGGCCGGCGCGGCGATCCTCAACGCCGTCTCCCCGTGAAGGTCTTATCAGTGAAACTAACACCTCCTTTGGAATGCCGCAGAGCCGCTCGGAGACACGGAGGAGCTCCTTTCTCTCTGTCTCTCACTTTTTTTTTTTTTTTTTTTTTTTTACGAATCCCATTGCCTGCACCGCTCACAAATGAGCCATGGTGAATTCTTCACCGCCAGTCAATCCCCAGGGGGAGGCAGTCAAGAAAACCCTATTATATTTGGGGGCAGGCAGCGCTCAAACTGACAGCAACTGCTGCGACAGCGAAAGCGTCGCGGGAGTGGAGCGAGGGAGAGGGAGAGGAGGAGGAGGAGGGAGGGGGAGGGGGAGGTGTGTTCGCCACGGCGACGTGACAACGGGGTGAATCGCACGTGAGTCGCTCGCGTCCGCGTTGCAATAGTTTGCCTTCTTTTCACACCATCACATTGTTTTTGGAAAGGGATTAACCAGAGCTAGTAAAGGTTTGAAAGTTTAAGATACTAATCAAGTGTTGGCACTTCCACCTGTTAGCTTCTTTAAAAATATGCATGGGTGTACACTCACGGGCCACTTTACATTGCGCTTGTACCGGGTGCCTAACAAAGTGGCAGGTGTCAGATTGAGGATAAATATGTATTTATCTTCAGCTTCAAGGTTGGAGTTATTCTGCTGACCTCGGCTGTAACCTGCGGTTATTTGACTTCCTGTTGGCTCTCTACAGTCTCCGACCAGCTCAGGTCTCAACCAGCCCGCTCTGACCTCTGACCCCTGACGTCAAACAAAAGAGTTCCCCTCCACACAGGGATGTGTGTTCTCGTCCTGTGTGAACCCGAGAGATGACGACGGTGTGGTGAAGATCCTGGTAGGTAAACGGCAGGTTGTGAGAGGTGCAGCCAATAACAGTGTTCGCGACATTCAGAGTCCATTCAACGCGATTTTCTTCCTGATTCTGATGCTCACTTTGAACTTTAGCGACCCACCTTAAAAAACAAGGTGATTGACAGGTTTTTAGCTTTGACGGCCACACCTGTAAACGCTCTCAGAGAGCCGCAGACCTGCTGGAGCGGCGCAGTCACTGCAGGCGTGCGGTCGCGAGTGCCGTCGCTGTGAAATATGTATGAAACATAAAAGCAAAACCGAGAAAGCGAGAGAGAGAAAGAGAGAGAGACAGTGAGAGAGAGAAGAGGAACTTGAAGAGGGGGCGAGTCGGTGACCGTTGGTTTCAATTTGAGGGATGACGCGGGGAAAAAGGTCACGCCTGAGTCGGCAGATCACACATAATCGCCTCCCACACGCCGCCGCCGCCTCTGTTGGTCGGCAGCCCTGTGACGGGAGGCGATAGATAGACGGGGTAGCCGAGCAGCAGGGGAGGCTGCGGGAGACGGAGGGGCGGAGGGGAAGTGAAGGAAATAAAGGCTGAAATAAGAGGAGAAGGAGGCATTATCATTCCAGGCATCAACCCCGGAGCAGATGTGCTGCTCGTCCTGCGCCGCAAAGGAGTGGAAGCGTGACCCTGTTCACCTCGGGCCTAATGAAAGATTGACTGACTGACTGACTGACTGGCCTCAGCTATGCCAGCGCCGAGGCGGCGCTACACCAAAAACATTATTGGATTCAGGGCCTGGAAATGATCTTGGAGCTTAAAGCGCAAGGATGGGGTTGGGGGTGTAGAGGGACATCAGAACACACCGTCTGTCTGTCTGTCTGTCTGTCTGTCTGTCTGTCTGTCTGTCTGTCTGCAGGGCCTCGTTGTGAACTAATCAGAGAGCGAGGAGGAGGCGGAGGCTGCTGCTGCTGCTGCTGCTGCTGCTGCTGCTGGCTGCAGACACTCCACAGCTGAAGAGAACAGCGTGGGGAAATGAAAAGAGATTTGTTTGTGTCTGGTCCCACCGATCCTTCAACATGGGGCCGGACTTAAAGGGGGTTCAGTAACATCTCGGACCTTATCGTCACATCAGACGGCCGAGGGAGCGGAGCGGAGCGCAGAGGAAGGCGGAGGCACGGAACAGAGGCACGTGTGGGAGAAGTCAAAACATATTCTTCATCTTCTTCTTCTCTCTCTTTTTTTAGTTTTTTCAAAAGCAGTGTTTCCACTAGCAAGCGTAGCTCCATCACTGGATGTGCACACTTTCAGATGGTATTCTCTCAAGTGCATCCAGCGTTGCAACCAATTCGACGTGGGATGTTTGATCTGGGTAATATGGGCCAGTTCTTCACGTCCTTTCAGTTTTGTCTTAAAAGAGAGTGAAGCCGGGTTACAATTACAGATTACCGAGTTACAGCTTTACACGGAAAATTCAAGCGATAAAGCAAATTGAACTGTTAGCATTGTGTTTAATGTTCTTATTTCTAATTTGAGCAATTTCAAGGTTAATGGAAATGCCTCTGCACAGCCGCAGTGCCTTTCCAAAAGATAACGTGCATTGAGAGGAAATTCAAATCCAAAATTCTTCATGAAAAAGTCAAAATTCTGATTTGCAAAAAAGTATTTCACATTTTGGTTAATTCGATTCAAATCGCTCAGTGGCAAACTTTCTTTAAAGCAAATCTTCTTTGCCTCAAATCTTCTCAACACTGAGACGTGCAGGAGCAGAGTGTTTTCACTGACAGTCAGATGACTCGACAGGAAAACATCCCGCAGCCAGCCGCCTCCCCGAGTAGCTCGACTCGAGTCACTGCTACTTTTTCAGATCTCAGCCATTTCAAACAACACTGCGCAAGATTTTAAGTCATCCGACATCTGGGTCCTTAAATTGAGAGCCAGCTCAGCTCCTGACCCCCGCAGATTGCTGGAGCGCCGCTGCCGGAGAGAGAGCGTGGGAGAGGCAGACACTTTTCGCAAAAAAAGGAACCGCTCAGGTCCGGCTCTGTGAGGCTCGCCTGGAGCAAATCTCAAATCTGTGTTTGGGCAGGTGTTGCCTCGCAGTCGTCCGACGGGATGAAAAATAAATGATGTGATGCCCACCGACCCTGAGCTTTTCTGGCGGAGCTGGAAGTGCAGGTTTGTTGCAGGGCTGACAAGGATGACAAAAAAAAAAAAAAAAAAAGATGATCTATAGGACCTTAGCGCTTGTGGGATCTGCAACACAGTGGTAAAATTGTTAAACAGCCGCAATAGCTCTGCCAGGCTGGATGTTTACTGGCTTGAAATGAAGCGTCCCACGTTCTAATTGAAGGCTGCCGTGCGATTCTCCCACTTTCTCATGCTCTCCACTTCCCTTCTGAACCGTCTCCTTCCGATTATTAGTCTGCAAGATCTGATTATTTATCCACATTTTTCACCGCTTCCAGGTTCCCAGCTGGTTACTATTTTTCACCCAGCTGGACCGCTGCGCACAAGTGGAAAACTCTAGCAGAAGGGAGGAGGAAGTTTTGGGAGTTAGAGTTAAAAAACATTACCTCATCCGCGAACATTTCCCGGCTTGTTTGCTTTAATTTGAAAAAAAAAAAAAAAAAAAAAAAGGACTTCCAGTGGCAGAAATTGGCTACAAGCGGCAGCGGCTTGGAGACTGAGAAGAAAATGCATGCAAATTCTTCTCTGGGACACGTAAGAAAGAAAGAAGAAAAAACGACACACATAACTCATACACCCTGTGTCAGCGCGGTATCCTTGCAATATCTTCCACAGTAAATCAGCCTTTATCCCGCACCTGCCCCAGGTCCATTTGTATATGCAACCGCACGAGGTTCTGCACAGCAACCTTGGACCGGGCACATACATCACTCGCACATGTGACGTTTGGAGAAGCCGTACCTGGCCGGCGCTCTTTCATGTAGCGCGCAGTTAATGTTTACGCTGGAGGTCACAGTGCAAGGAAAAGGCAACTAATCTCCCCCCTGCCCGCCGGATGCAAATAGAAGACATAAGAAAAAAAAAAAAAAAAAAGCAGAGAGACTCGGATAAACAGCCAGTCTCGGATGAAGTGCACAGGAGATGAAAACACTGCGGTGGAACTGTTTTGGGTTAGCTTAGCACTGACTTGAGCAAAATGGCTTCTGCGCACGATTGGACAGATGAAAACAACCGACTGGTGAAATGTTGGTCATGTGATTAGTTTTGTGGTTAAATATATTTACGGGCTGTGCAATTAATCCATTTTAAATAGAAATCGGATTTATTAGTTAAAAAAGGAAACTTTATTCCGGAACTTCATTTGTTCATCGTTGTTCAAGATAATAGAAAAAAACTTTGATTTTGAAAGACAGTTAAGGTTGTCACTTTATCCACAGGGGGATTCATTTGTGTTTGGTTCTTAAGTTTTCAATTTATTCCCAAATAAGGGAACTTCATCTTTGTTTATGAAGAACCTGTTCATTTTCAAGTGAAGTTTGGTGAAAGTGAGGTCATCACTTCATTAATCTTTGTTTGGTCAAAAGACTGTAAATGTTGTCACTTTACGAAACTCAAGGAGGATTTACAGATTTACAGTATCTTTCAGTTACACTTCATTCCCAAGAGGACAAAATATTACCAAAAAATTGAAATTGAAATTGAAATTGTAAATCGGAAATTGGGATATTGTTTTTGTCCAAAATCGCCCAGCCCTATTCTGAATTGGCAGTGTCGGTTGTACTGACGCTTTATAATGAGTCACTGCCAAAAGCCCCGCCCTCGCAAGAGATACTCCACTCTGATTGGCCAGGAGGGCTGTTGTCCCGCAAACCACAGACCCACATCCAGTGAGCTCCTTCACAAAGTGGCTGTTGTTTCTGGTTTAGGAAGCTAATTTGGAAACAATGAGGGGATGAAGACGTTTCTTTTACCACTGTCATTATTATAGTGCGCAGAAAAACCCGCACAGGTTGTCAGTCATCGAAAACGAGTTCCCACTCGTGGAAAGTCTTTGCGGCCGTGCCAGATGTAATTAAGCTCCGAGCGGATCAAAGGTGGCCTATCAGAGAGGAGAACACCTGTCACAAAACCAATACCTGTCCTAGACACGCTCTGCTTTTCATCGCACGCCGCCGCAACAAGGTGCGAAAAGAAGAAACAAAAAAAAAAAATTCACTTCTGAAGGTGCAGCCGACAGAAGTGTTGCAGTCAGCCACGTTTTAAAATAATGTTAAAGTTATCCGAGCGATTCGCACCTCCACCCCAACAGCCACTCAAATCGTCTCGCGTCAAAAAAAAAAAAAAATTAAGTTCTGCAGACGTCAAGACGGGCGACTCTATCCGCCACATCCAATTAGCTCCTCAGTGCCGTCCGGGTGCCTTTGCAGTGTCAGTCAGCAGGCAGTAAACATTGTCTTTCAGCGGCAGGGCTACCTCGGGGGGAGGGGGGGGGCTTTTTTTTAAACAACACAAGTCGGCTCCCTTTGATGGAGCTCCTCCTCCTCTGGCCTTTCAGCTGCAGCCGCGGCGTTGCTTAAAAGTGCAACCTTCCCATAAAACGCCGCCGCGAAAGGCTCCTCACACAATTACCCATGATCACACAATCAGCGCTCGGCTTTACGACTCCAGACACGAGCTGCTGCTGCTGCTGCTGCTGCTGCTGGTGCTGGTGTGTGTGTGTGTGTGTGTGTGTGTGTGTGTGTGTGTCGTGCCCCGGGAGTGTGGGGTTGGGGGGGAAGGGGCGCAAGACGTCTGGACAGGGGTTATACAGCAGATGTGGATAAGCAAAAAAAATCAGTGGCATTTAGTTTAAAGGGAGACAGAGAGAGAGAGAGAGAGAGAGAGAGAGAGAGAGAGAGACCTCAACACTGCTGCCTGCCTGGACAGAGGGCCGAGCAGTTCGCAAAAAAACACCCAAACACGGCTCCCAGCAGCTGCAGCGCCGCCGCCACCGCCGCCGCCTCTCGGTGGCTTTTCTCTCCTTGCCCTGAGCTGTTTCCCAGATTCCAGATGACGTCCTGACAGGAGGGCTGAGTGACTGGAGGTGAGGCTGTGTGATGACAGACCAGGGTCTTTATCAGTGACCAGCACACCACCAGCTTGCTGTTTGAAGATTAACTGGCGAGATTGAAACCCAAAACTGCAGCCGTTCCCGCTCGACTCCCTGCCTTTTTTTACCTTTCTTTTTCTTTTTTCGTGGCCCCACCCTCTCCCCACGTTAACCCCTGGCTCGCCGGTCTGCATGGGAGCTCGCTGGGTTTAATGTAATTGGCCCATTTCCTGCATGTGAAGTTCCCCCGGTTCGCCGTAATTGACTGGCTCTTTTATTGGCTGCGAGACAGGTTAAATGGGAACCAAATGGAGAGGCAGCGCAGGAAGCGCCGGGTCCAAGGGCTACCTGATACCCATCAAATCAGCCGACCTGGATGCAGAGCCGCACGGCGGCGCCGAGGCAAGCGGTGATTAGCGGCTGCCTCGCGGATTTGTATGCTAGTGCGCCGCTGCTAAACGCGTATCGCGACAAGCTGTGCAAAGTGGCACACGTCACTTTAGCGGCAGCAGCAGCAGAAGATTCTTATCAGAAAATAATTTTCTCAACTGGGAAACATTTCCGAATAACATTTCAAATAAGGCTGCATGTGGTTGTCACATTGTGCCCTATCCTGTTGTATCATATCGCATCTTGTCATGTGGTAACGAATCCTACACTGTCCTAGCCTGATCGCTTGGATTGCGTTCTGTTGTGCTGTGTCCTGCCATATTGTCACATAACGTAACAATAGCATAACAACAGCATGTCGTATCACATAGGATTGTATCTCTGGTTGTACGAATTCTGTTGTATCATATGGTATCGTATTGCATTGTATTGTTTCGTATAGTATCGTATAGTATTGTATCCTGTCTGGTCCTCGTGTATTGTATCATCTTGTAACGCGTCCTAAGCTATCCTATCGTATCCTGTTCTGTTGTGCTATTGTGCCATTTGTTTATTCGACGCCCCTTCATCGCCCCGATAATTTCCCCGACGTGCACTCTGTGATCCATCTCAGCGGAGCGGCAGCACCAGGATCCAGCCTGTTTCATCACGACATCCCGCCTTCAGCGGAGCCGATAAATTTCACTCTTTGATGTTTGCCAGAGTAAATGGACTATCAATGCAAAGTCTAAACACTGCTGTATGCTAATGCTCCTCCGGGGGTCTTTGATGGCATCGGTAGCGTCTGTGAAGTGTGTTTTGAAAAATTGCAACGGTAAGCCATCCAAATCGCAAGAATTAAAGCCCATTCACTCCCCTTGCCTTCCCACTTGTGTGAGTGTGTGTGTGTGTGTGTGTAAATTTGTATTGAAAAAAAAAAAAAACAGAGGTAGGGGGGCTTAGCAGTGTATGAAATTGGAGCGTAAAACAAGGTGCAGAGTAAGTGAAACAGCACATGCAGACCGGCACAGAGGCAGGTGACATCATTTGGCATTGTTTCAACACTCCATTTGTTTTATTGTGCTGATTGTCCTCCCACATTCACTCAATCAAGTGGGTCTCTTTGTGCCGGTTGTTTAGGTAGTCCAGGTGCACTGCGCTAGTGGAGGCTTCCTGTCTCCCCAGAAGCCCTTTCAATGCCTCTCCTGCCGCGGGTATTGTCATATCCCACAGTGCATCTGAAAAGAAGCAGCAGCCCTGCATAAATGTCAGAGAGGTGACTTGTTTTTAACTCTTAGCAGGCACCCGGCTCCCATGTGTGTGTGTGTGTGCGCGCAGGCATGTGTGCGTGCGTGTTCTTGCTGAATACACCAGCTGCCTCCTGTGACCACTTCCTCTGGAGCTTTGGTGTGCAGCGCAGCCCTGCTGTCTGAATTTACAAAGTGGCGCCCCCTGTTGAATCGCTCTTCCCACTCTTTAGTTCTCCGTTTTTTTCTCCCAGTTTCATTCAAGATTGCAGCTAAACGCCGGTGTTGATTAAATACTTTCAAAAGGGAACAGCAACGTCTGACTGCAACAACAGCAGCTGACAGAGCTCATATGAATTCTAAGCTCAACCAGCTTCCTGTATGTTTCAGGAGAAAATGCCAGAGGTACAAGTGTGTGAAGCAACGGCTCTGAAAAACCACGGAAGACGGAAATACTACATGTTGTGAAGTTGGATCGAGCTAAAATAAATTAGCACAGATGCTCATATAACCAGTTTTCCTTAATCTTCAACAGACAAGCAAGAATTTAACACTGTGATTCACCACAGCTAGTTAGCTAGCTAGCTAGCTAGCCGCACAGTAACAAATCTGACACAAAATAAGACAACAGTCGGGTTTCATTCTCCATTGTGGCACTGAATTAGCTCTGATATCAACACCACCACCACCACCACCACCACCGAGTATTTGTGGAGATTTCACACTTTCCAGCAGGGCTTCACACTTTCCAGGAAATAGAGAGAGAAAAAAAAATCAGAGCGGTGCGGCTGTATCACTCACAATGAAGGCTTTATAAAGTCAATGTGTGCTTTAGCGGCGCGGTGGGACAATGAGACGCGAACGTGGCTAACGACTAAAGCATGAGGGAGGAGACAGAACGGAGGCTGAGCCAGAGAGGAAGCCGCAGATGTGAAGCCGTGTCAGGTTCAATTAGACCATCCGAGGGGCTTCGCAGGCTGAGCTGACAAAGTCCAATTTGTCCGACATATTTCAGTCCCACCTTTCACACATGTGCTCGCCGCCGCCACCACCGCCACCGCTATACGGCTTTCAGCGCCTTGTTCGAGCAAACATTCACACTTTTCGCCCTCCAAGGGAAAGTTGACCAGATCTTTCACTTTGCGGGGGGAGAGAATTCATCTCTTGCGTTGCACCTGAGAACTCAATTTCAAATCTCATCCAGGGAGAGAGGAAAAAAAAAAAGACTTTTCTTTTTTTCATTTTTTTTACCCTGCTGTCTCTGCTTTTCATTCACACACACGGCTCGTTTTCCTGCCGCAAAAAAAACAAAAAAAAACAAAAAAATATGCGGAAGCCAAACCCTGTGGTGAGCGGCTCACATATGCCATCCAGTTAGCCGGGTATTTTTGTCTGTGTGAGTGGGCAGCAGTGTCACTCGGCGAGCTTTGAGGCTCAGCGGTGGGAGAGCTGTGAAAGCCAGTCACTAACAAGCAGCGCCGCTCCCTCGCTGCATCCCACAGCCAGATGGCTAATCTCGGCAGGGGAAAAAAGAAAAAAAGAAAGACACTTTATAATCACATATAGAGGCGAAGCAACGAGGGGGAAATATATATACAGAGGACCAAAGAATAAGTAGAAGAAGAAGAAGAAAGAACACGACAACATCTAGACGCGGTGTGTTTACACACTACCTCTCATAACGCGTCTGGATAATTAGAAACGCTCGGGATGACCTTGGTTAGCTTGCTAAACAGACACAAGAGCTACAGGCCTTTTCTTGCAAATTGAAATAATTTGTGCTTCCAGGGGCGGCCGAGCGTCTGCCAGGAGTGGGCGACGGCTGAAACCGTTTGTTTTGCACCGAGCGCGAGGCAGCCACACACACACACACACACACACACACACACACACACACACACACAAACACACAACCCGTTCCTCGTAAACAACGCAAAATAAATGAATAAAGAAATGAATGCCCTCTTTTTTCTTTTCTTTTTTTCTTGCCTGGCTCGGCTCAGCCGCCCGTGGCCCCAAAAAATTATGACAGGCTTGATTCATGCTGGCGCTGTGCCAGTGCATCGCCCGAGGATGCCCTCAGGTGTCTGAGGCAGCATATCCATTAGCTACCTGTGTAGACGCTTCCTCCGGGGGTCTGCCGACACTGATGTCTGATTTCCTTCTTTTAAAAGAGATCCCACACACACCCACCCACCCGCACACACCCACACAGTGAGGCCTACCATCTGGCCCACGCCTCCGACGGCCTGACCGTTTAGCCCGCTTCCCGTCACTCAGCCGCGTCAGCCGTCGGCACAGGTGGCGTTCGCTCTCAGCGACACCTGACGGAGCTGCGTGCAACGTGTGAGCGCCCGCGCTGCGCAATCAGTGACCGGGCAGTGCGGTGAAACCTGTGGAGACGCACTGACATCTTGAGTTCCTGTAGCTATTTCTTGTTTTTGACACTAGAACACTCAGAATGTCAAATTCAAACGCACAACGGTGGATTACAGATTATGTAGCCGACAGGGATGTTAACAATTAATCAATTATCGATTAATTGTTAACAAGATTAAGAATTTATTCGATTAAATTAAATTAGTCGCAATTAATTTCTTACACGGGTAGTTAATATCATTATAACAGTGTAGTGGCAGGAAAGAGCAATTCACCTGTAGATACTGTGATGGTCATAATATACATAGAACAAGTTACTTTTGAACAACTTTTTAAAGAAAAAAAAGTTAAAATGTGATCCATTAGAAGTCAACTTAAAGTCAGAGGATAAATGTTTAGGGTGTTTTTACTGTTCTCCAAAGTCAAAATGGGTCACATTGGACCCTCAACATTATCGAAGGGTTAAATAAAGTGTTCCTTACACATTTTTCACTGTGAAATTTAGGTTCTCAGGAAAAATCATCGCTTATCAATTAATCGTTAATCGACTGATAAGGTCGACTAACTAATGATTAATGAGTTAATTGATAATTTGTATCCCAAGTAGCTCAGTAAGGTGAATACACAAACGGTCCACTGATGGTGAATGATGGTGAAAAATCCAGATTGTTGCGTGAGCTCAACCATGAACCACAAGAAAAGCGACGGTAAAAACTCTGCATCTGTCGAAAAAAGCAGTGGAGGCAAATAGCTATGTCTTCTTGTTATTATTATTATTATTTGCATTATATTTCCTCTCTAACTGCAAGTTTAAAATGCCAAAATAAAAAGAAACATTGAACAAGTTAAACACACCTCAGGCAAAATTAATATCTCAGTACTTGGGGGGCCCTTTTATTTTAAAGAACCAGGTTATCAGTTGCACACAGCACCTTCTACTGTTACGTGCTTTTTGGGAATATGTAAATACGTATAAAACACGCAAACACACACAAATAACCCTAATTAATGTTATTTACTCTGGGCAGAATCGGCCGCCTGATTACGATTTTCATTTTTTTTTTTCACGGGAACGCCGGGAAACCAGGAACATCTGTTGGATAGAGAGAAACTAATGATGTCACATCCAGAAGCATCAGCGGGGGGTGTGGGGAGGTGTGTGTGTGTGTGTGGGGGGGCGACAGCGGCGAGCCTGTCACTCAACGGCACAGTGTCGGCGGCGGCGGCGGGGGCCTCCGTTTGGGGAGGGCGCCTGTCAATCACGTCCTCGGACGACGGCAGAGGGGAGGCGGGGGGAGAGCAGGTGCGTCGGCCAATCGAGAGGGGGTCCCAGCGCAGCAGGGCCCGGGACCAGGAAGTGGAGACGCCATCTGGAGCGGGACGACGTGCCGGAGGAGGAGAGCGGCGGCGACGGCGGTGGCGACAGGCAGCAGGATGGAACCAGGGCCTTCTGCACATCACACCGACTCGGCTGCTGTCGCTGCTCGGCGTCAGATGGCGCTTGTTAGAGGCCTGCACGGCTATTCCTCTCTTGGGGAGGGGGAGGTGGGTATAAGAACCTGTGTGTGTGTGTGTGTGTGTGTGTGTGTGTGTGTGTGTGTGTGTGTGTGTGTGGAATACTGTTACCGGCATTAACGCAGCGATCCAGACATGGCATCAAAATGCTCCCACTGATTAGAGCGAGGCTCTCCATCAAACAGGCTCTCTCACATACACACACACACACACACACACACACACACTGCATATTCATCAGCTGTGAATTACATTTGACCGGCAGCAGTCTGTTTCTAGCTGCAGCGTGTCTTTTTTTTTTTTTTCTTTTTTTCTTTGGCAGTGGATAATTTGCTAGATCATATAATAATAATTTAAAAAAGTGTGAGGAAGAGGGGAGGGAGGGGCTACCAGTGAAAACAGGCAAATTGAAAAATATGACTGCGAGTTTGATTCAAGGAAAGAGATATGGGTGGGCAAGAAAAAGAAGAAAAAAATCCATTAAAACAAGTTTTGCATGGAGAGAGAGAGAGAGAGAGAGCTCTCTATGTAACGGCAATCTTTTATCCCGGCGATAAGAGACGGATCTTGTCGGCGGATAGGTCAGGGGAAATGGAATTGAATGGAAATCTTTGCGCTACATTTGCTCAATCATCAGCGTGATTAATAGCGGTTAACACCTCGTAAAAATAGGGCCGCGATTACGGTGGAAAATTAGGGGGGGCGGGGGGGGGAAGCAGCGTTGCGCCACCGTGCTAATAAGTGCCGAATATAATTACATTTATCTCTGTATTGTCACAGAGATTGATAAATTTATGCTCAATCTCGTTAATCTCTCAACCGGCTGCCCGCTGCCGAATTTTGACCACGATCCCACCTGAGGAAAGTTGGCCCAGGGAGCAGGAGGAGGTGGTGGTGGTGTGGGGGGGGTGAGCAGGGAGGACTGGCAGACGATGTCCGTCCATCTGCAGTGTACTTTTCTTTTTCTTTTTTTTTTTTGCCCCCCTCCATCCCAGGCCTATTCCCAGCGGAGGGGATGAAACAGATAATTACCAACTCTGAAAACTGTGTCTTTGTGCTTTGGCTCTGAAAGGAGAAACTCTCCAGCGCTGAAGAGATAAAGCTCAAAACAAAAGCAGCCTGAATTGGACCAGGATTAGCTTTAATGGCGGTAATTACCAGAGGGGGATAACAGCCCGGTCGCCTCTGCCCATCACCAGGGCCCAGAGCAGAGGACAGCGGCGGGGGGCGGGAGGGAGAGGTGAGGCGGGAGAGAGAGAGTGAGAGAGAGAGAGAGAGAGAGAGGAGAGACCAGAATCAGGGCTCGTCCTGCAGCACATTCAATTGGAAAACACTTGGACGGCCCATCCGTGTCTGGCCTCTCCTGAGCTAAAAGCCACTACTGTATCTCGCAGCCACAATAATGGCCGTGCATAAAATGGAGAAAAAAAAAAAGGGGGGATTGGACCTCCGCACTGTTGCTTCTTGAATTACAATCTGGGCTGATGGCGCGGATAAGAGCGCCCTAAATTACAGCAGCGGGGGCCCGGCGGGGCCCTTCGCATTCACTTCCTCACTCCCCCGTTTTGTGGCACGGCGTCGGCGGGCGTGCGCGGCGCGCGCCCATAAAAGCTCATTACGGCCGGGTGTGCCGCCGAAAAACAAGGGGGATTTGAATGCGACACGGTGCCACCTCGCAGGCCGAGAGATGGGGGGGCCCCACGCTACCCCCCAACCCTCTCCACCCAGGACATTAAACGGGACAAAAGAGAGGCGAGACGAGGCGTGCGCGGGACACGGAGGCCTCGCGGAGGCGATGATTTATCTGGTTTTAAATCTTTGCTTCCGAAATCCTGATTTGAATCTGGAGCAGAGAGAACACGCAGCGCACACGGAGAGAATCAAAAGCGCTGTGTGTGCCCATGGGGGCGACCTCTAACCGTGCGAGCAGCTGAGATTTCAAAGGCCCGAAATGTAGCTCGTCCATCTTGGCAAACTCCAAACAAAATGTTTTCTATTCACTGACAACGAGACAAAAGGCAAGCGCAGCGAAAGCTAAGAGTGAGCACGGAAAAGCACGGACGACCAGGAAGAGGAAGCTACCACAAGTTGTAAACAACGGTTTTTGCTTCTAAAATTAGCATGGATGCTAAAAGAGCTAAAACTTAAACTGAGACGAAAAACAGTTAAGTTATTTCCGGCTTTCCAGTGGCAGACGCACAGCGTAGCGAGATAGCTACAAGGTAGTGATGCATGGCTAATGTAAACATCCGATCGAGATGGGTCACCTGATTGCCTCCCGTGAACAAAAAACATTTTTTGATGTGTTCTTCACAAGAGGGATACACGAGCTAAAGATAATCAGGGAACATTCCATCGCCTTCCATCGTTTGGTCTCCACCTCATGAACTACGTTCCCCCTCACGACCAGCACCGAGGTGCGCTGGCCGTCTGACCTGTGGCGTGTTTTTTTCCTGAAAGTGGGATCGATGAAACTGCGACTCGCCAGACAAACCTACCGTGGATCTATAAATATCTCATACGTCCAGCTGAGCCCGACTGTCCACCGGCGGCGCCGGTTCGGAACGTGGGGGATAAAAATGTCCTCCCCACGTAGCACGTCCACGCATTGATCATAAGAAATGCGCAAGGTGATTTTTTTTTTTCAAAGCGCAGCGAACGGACGAGTTTATTGTTTCTTTATCGGTGTCAAACAGATGAGGATAAAGAGGCCGCGAGCCCTCCGAGGTTGTGCTCCTGATCTATCGCGAGGCACATATTTAACTGCAGGAAATTCAGGGTTGGGCACTACGTGTCGGTGAGGTGAGATGCCCCGCAGCTGGGCCCACAGTCGCGTTTAATTAGCTCTTTTGAGCTCCGGCAGAAAAGCCTCAGCGCTGGAGAATGGACCTGCCATTCAAAACTCCACCTGTGACATCGCAGCTTCATCAGCGGGACGCCGGTCGGTTCCCGCGGCTCTTATCTGGCGGATGAATCGAGAGGCATCGTCGCATATCTTCGGCTGGTTAACACGCCTGGGTGACCCTTGACCCCACCTGCCGTCTGCCCAATGTAGTATTTATCCATTTAATCTGTCTCCAATGAAGCTGAAGCAATTAAAAAAACGGTCGAAGGGAAGATGAATTTGGATAAAATTCTTAGATGATTAAACGTGTTTCGGCAGCTTTTGATGCCTTGTGAATGTGGTGTGCTTTAGTTTGCCGGTAGAGCCGATAAGTGATTATCTGTTTGAGTTTTCTCATTTGATTCCCAGGAACTAGGCACCAGACTGGATGTCAGTACAGTTCCAGTGGCCTCCTTGAGAGATCCATCGGCTGTCCAGCAACCTCGCTGAAGAAATTCTCCCCTTCCAAATTTCCCCACACAGAATACTGCCGTTCATCTCGCCCATGCGTGTGATCAAAATCCTCCCGGACACAGACAGACAGACAGACAGACAGAAACCCGGCCCCCACGTCGTCCTGCAAACCGTAAGCAGCAGAAACCAGCCCGGACCGACGGACGGACGGACACGAGAGCGCACGGTAAACACTACGTGACTCATCGGTGACAAACGACTGGGGGGTCTGAGCGATGAAGGGAACCCTAATGGTGCTTTGGCGCTGCAAGGGCCGGGGGGGAGGGGGGGGGGCACCAACCTGCGGCTGATGCGGTAAAGCCTGGATGACCGAGCGGCATCTCTAACCCCGGCTGCACCGGAGGCCAGTCGCCCCGTCGGATCGGCGATCGAACGATTCCGAGGAACTCTTGAAAGTTTCTGCACACGCTGCTGGAAATGTGCGCACTCCTTCTTGCCCTCCACACACACACACACACACACACACACACACACACACACACACGACACCCGTAAAATTCAGATGTCTCCACACTCCATCCATTGTGAGACCTTATTGTCCTGCTTATTACCCTGGGCATTGTTACGGAGAATTGGTATGCTTATCAAGGCCTGTAGTCTAAAGTTGATACGACACCGGCCTGGCAGCTTCATTAAGATTGATATCCTGCCGCCGCGCAGCCCCCATGAACTGATCTAGGACACGGGAAGGAGCGGGCGGAACAGAGTCAGGCAGGGCGGGGGTGGGGTTGGTGGCTGGGGGCGGGGGTGCGACGGCAGGATTGAGAGAGTGCGGAGGAGAAAACGAGGGACTATGGTTCCACCTCCCAAGTAGCTCAATTGCCGCCTATTGAGCCACTCCAGCTCAGGAGAGGGACCCGGGCGTGCATACCTCGCTTTTAAAGGGACGCCACCCCACCGCCACAACCCCCCCACCCTCCCACAGTAACCTCACCCTGCCAGTCATAAATTACCTTCCCCCTGCTCGCCTCTTTCACAGCGAATGCTGACGGGCCCCTATAGCCTCTCCATGAGCAATTAAGGCCTGAATAGGATGGTATCAAACCACCCTGACCTCATCCAACCTATCCCGTCACTGTCACCTCCTCAAAGGTCTCCTCCAGTCCGTCCCCGGAGCCCAACTGCTCGGCGGTGCGCGTCCACAGGGGCGGGGTGGTCGCCCCAGGCAGGTTTTACAGGCCGGCCGGCTCATTTCAGAGTTTTATGCTGAGCAATATAAACAAGATCAAAGGTCAGCCGGGGACGCAAGTTTTATTTTTTCCCCCTTCCCATCATTTTCAATGTATTTTTATTTCCGCAAACAGATTGTTTTCCTGTCCAGCCGATGGCCTTTTCGGTCTCCGCTGAACCCCATCGTGCGAGACGCCGTGTAGGCCACATGTGTAGCCAGCCGGAATGAAACTTGTGCTTTATGAGAAGTCCCGAGTGCTAAATTCAGCCAGTGTGGGGTCAGCAAAGATGGCAGAGTGTACATTAAGCGATCACGGCGGCGTGTCTAATTTGCTGCGGTGGACAAAACAAAAGGCCTTCATTGATATCTCCATATCGAGTGGAATCCTGGCGGCGGCGCAGCACCAGTTTCGCCGCGCCGACCTCAGGATTTATTCGTGCCACTGACTAGTAGCGCACTATCTGATCGGCGAGGCCAGGGCCCCAATAAAACGCCGACGTTTTCTAAATCACTGTTTACCGTGTCAATAGTGATGCTAATCACTTCTAAAGTGCGTTCGTATGCCTGGAGGAGCTCCAGACAAACAAAAGCACAATATCTTCCGCTGCACTTTCTGTTTTCGCTCCTAATGAAAAATGACATTTAGCCAGACGTTCCCTCTAAGCTTCGGATTCACCTTTAAGGACCTTCATTAAGGAGAGGAGCCGCAGTTGCAAGCCGCCGAGCAAACATCTGTTATTGAGAGACATGATGTCAAAGCGAATGTGAGCGGATCTCCTCGTCTCGTACGCTGCACGCCGAGCTCAAAATGGGCAGAGCGCCTTTCAGGACACGATAAGACTGAAAAGGGCAGCTTGAAATTATTATTATTACCATTTTTTTGAATTAAGATAATCATTATGGGGAGGCTTGTTTAGCTCTGGGAGTGACTTATAACTGCATTACCTTTCCTATCCTACCGTCTGAAGGCTCTATACAGCATTCTGGTCAAGAATGAGTGTGTTTTGTTTTTTTTCCCCAACCTTAAAATGATTTGGAAAAACGTGGCATTACAGACAGAACATTCTCAGCAGTGATGCACAATGTTTTAAACCAACTTTGTTTTTTTTTGTTTTTTTTACCAACTTTAATGTGTAGTTTAAGAGTCAATTGTTACAGTTCATGGCCTTGTGTCACAGTGTGCCTGGCAGGCCTGGTGCAGTTTTGGTAGAGAACTTTGGTTGCCTGCCGAGCAAAAACAAACAACGGAAAAATAAAATTGCTTTAAATCGTCGATATTAACGCCTCTTGTCTGGCCAAAAGATGCGAGCGAGCTTAACAGTCAGACGCCAAAACAGGCAAAGAGCCGGACGGGTCCCTGTGAGTTCTACAGTCCCACAGCAGGCTGCCGCACGGTTATGAGTCGATGAATGGTTAAAAATGTTTTCTCAACTAATAATTAAGGTACAAAAAAACTCCACTGCATTGCTCCCAGAGCGCCGCCGCTTGGGATGTTTTCTCGCGCTTTGTTTTTTCATGAGAGCGACGGGGACGATGTGACACGGAGCTTAATGTGCGTGCGGCGAAATGTCAAGCTCTATCAAGCCCAGTGGCCGGCGCGGTGCACACAGAGCGGTATTATGGAAGTGGGGCAGTTTGCAGCAGGCCCCTCTGATGGCCTATAGAGTGCTCCCTATATGCACGCAGAGTCATTGGGCAGATGTGACCTCGCGAGCACACAGAGGCTCTTTGTGTCCGAGGGATTTAGAGTCCCCTGGGCCTCCTGACTCTAAACATTAACAGACCTTACTGCAGCAGCAGGGAGAGAGAGAGAGAGAGAGAGAGAGAGAGAGAGAGAGAGAGAGAGAGAGAGAGAGACAGGGAGTGGACCCTTACTCCGCTGACATGCAACATTAACCGGGGCCGACTTGTCCTGCGTCTCCATTCTTACGGTATCGGTGACGGGAGGGTCGCGGCTGTTTGCACAGATGCGCAAAAAGTGGCGCAGCAGCCACACGGCGGCGCGGGGCGGGGGGGCGCAAGGTTGGGCAACGCATTAATGAGGTGAGACGGCGCACTTAGCGGGGATAGATCATCCCTGCGACTCCAGACGTATACTTATACGGCTCCTCGCACTTGTTTACACGCAGTAAAGGATTGGAAAGGTACTTTACGTAAAAGTGGCGCCCACCCCCATCGCCGGTCTGTCCTTTTCGTCCTCTTGCAAATCCAACCCAGCGGCGGCGGCGTGGAGTCCGCTGCCTTGTTAGCGGGCCGCGGCTGCGAGACATGCCCGCTTCAAAAAAAGGAAGCCGTTAAATAAAGGAGCTAATTATCTGTCAACGATTGATGCCATGAGCCCGACGTACATGAACTTATCGGGATTCTTGGTGCTTTCTTCCCCCCTCAGTAATGGCCTTATTATTCACGGCTGCAGCCAGGGCTGACTCGCGATTCCCTGATACTCCCGTCGTTTTCTTTTCTTTTTTTTTCTTTGCTAATAATAACGATACAGCATTTGCATAAAGGAAATGAAACAGGTTACATTTGCATATATTAAACATTTATATGTATGCGTATAATGTGTTTGCTCATTTCAGGAAACCAGGCAAGATAATAGTAAGACTAAGACAGGAAATAGAAGGAGCACAAATCCACAGTAAATATTGGCCTTCGTTATCTGCCATCCCCTCAGACAGGAGGCGGTATCATCTTTTTTTCTTTTTTTTTTTCCTCCTGCGAAGAGCCCCCTGTTCTTGAGGACTAGGCCAGGCCCCGCTTTATTAAATTATCTCCCTTGCTTTGCAAATACAATTTCCTGCATAAATCACTCAAATGATCCTTCAGACTGTCAGGTCCAAGAGAGTGTTTTCTTTCCTATCTGCCTCCGACCAGGTTATGCAAATCCCCATCACACAGTGCGTTCGATATCTATTGAGATGCTTCAATTGTCTGCGTTTGGCCCTAAATCCTTAGCTTGTCCCCGTATTATTCTCCTACCCTTGATAAAAGTGAGACTAAGCATGGAGTCGGTAATGCATTACGTAGGGGGGGAGAAAAAAAAAAGAGAACATGCCAATTTCACTAAGCCAGAAAACAGTGACCCTGCAACCTTGACCTTGTAAACATTACAATGTCGGGGGGGAGGCAGTTTGTGCAGTTTGTGATGTGTTCCGGCGAGCGGCGGTTGGTCCTTATTACGGCCCCGTGAGCCGCAGCAGCTAAATTCAATTCGCGAGAGAAAAGGGACACGGCGCCGAAATCTCAGCTCTCGGGGTCAGCTCGGTTTAAGACCCCGAGACGGAAATAATAACCTGCACCGGGGTGCAGAAGTCTGCATTGTCATCGTCTCCACAGCTGAGAAGGCAGCGGCTCTAATTCAGACGGATAAACATCTGTGATGCCTGGGCTGGAATGGGAGGCGGCTCAGAGTGACTTCAGCTTGATCCCCGGGCGGGCAGCTGTTTGGGGGAGCCGGCTGTGGCCTGACTGCACAGGGGGTCCCTGCCTGGATGTCCTGAAAAGGGGGGGGACCTCCAAAATCTAAAGGGGACAAAGGATCCTCGCGAACAATGTCCCCGCCGATACAATGGCGGTGCACAGGGTGGAAGGGCCAAAGGAGCACTGCCTATTCTGGGGCAGTGAATGACCAGCGCATTCCTCCCCAGTCGCCGAGGAGTGAGCGCACTGACCACGAGTGACAAGTCTTTTGCCAACGCTTTGTTGACATTCTGTGTGCTTGACCAATAGATTCCTCCCCCTCCCGCACCCCCCTTGCCTTCCCTTGCCTGCCTGCTTTCCTTCCTGCCTTCCTTCATTAACCCTCTATCTCCTCCTCCTGTTTCTGAGAAGCGGTGCCAGAAAAATGGAAACTTCCGAATAATAAAATAAAAATATGCGAGAACGCTGCCGCGTATCGGGCGTGCATCGAGGTCAGGCTGCTCCGCCGACTCACATTCGGAGCCGACGCCGGTGACGGTGACGCCGGGGTGATATAACACATGGAACTGTACCACCGCCGGGGTTCATCCAGAGGACATGGGAATTACAGGGATTTCTCCCTCTGCCCTCACACAACCGCTCGACTTTAGCTCGTGGTTTGTACTTGACTCGTGAGGAATTCATTAAGGACTTAACACGGAGGGGAGAATGTGAGGCGAGGGCCACGGAACAGCTGGAAATCAGGTGAACAAAGTTCAAGGCGGAAAGCAGCTGAAGAGTACACAGCGCAACCCGTCTTGTTAAACTCGAGCGCAAACTTCCTCGGGCGAGACGCCTTGATGCTGACAGTCGAGTCGACGACGAGCCGCTGACTTGAGCGGGGAATTGCAGGGGGAAAACAACACAGGGCGTATATTTTTTGGTTGGGGGGGGTGCTCGGCCTGCCTGATAAACCTTAATTGACTGGGTAAGGCCCGTGTTAATCCCGCATCAGCAGATGCGCACCTGTGACGGCGGCGGCGGCGAACGACAGAGCTCATTAAAAAACTTTATTCAGATCTTTGGGCGGGATCCCCGTCGAGTCGCTCTGAGGCGGCGCGCTCGGCGGAATGATAGGTGGCAAATACGGTAGCTGGGGAAAATTGGACTTGAAACGGAATGTCTGCCTTTCCATTTTTGAAGAGCCTTTGCCGCTTAATAACCTGTTTTCCTTTGTAGTCCCGAACAAAATGGCTGCTGTGGTTTGTACACGTAGCCTTTGAAGGCGAGCCGTGACGGGCGTGGCGCGCGCGTCTTTTTGCGCACAAAAAAGGGGAGGCCTTAATTTGATGTCTGAGCGCTGCTGAGAAACCTCGCCTCTCTTTGGAAGAGTGTGCACTTTTCTTCCTTAACTTGGGTTAAAGTGAAACGCATCCATTTCTACCACGTGCCCGAAAAGACAGAGGAACGACTCCGTAGGATGGGATGTTGACCTCGCTGCTCACTGGCATCAGAGGGGAAAAAAGAAATAATAAGAACAACTGGTCCTGATGGTATTGCCGTGCGCGTAAAAGCAGCGAAAAACAAATCCTGTTGGGCGTATTACCCCGGTGATGAGAAATGTTCTGGTAAATTACGACACCAAGCATAACTCATGTGATAAAAAGTGGGGAAATATTGCGGGGATGGAGCGGAATATTGGTTTGAAGGCGCGTACCTCCGGGCTATGAATATCTCAACTACCTAGTATAAGAGATAATAAGCACCATCTTAATGGTTTATGAATCCCACTTGATTTATGGTTATTAACCAGAGGAGAATTACGGCGGCGGGCTGATGGATCTGAGGACGGAGCTGCTGTGATTGAAATGGCAGCACGAGCTGCCAGCTGGTGGATGTGCTGGTGGATGTGGGTAGACGCTGGAAACCTGACCTATAAAAAAAAAGCTTCCTCTTTCAATCCTCTCGTTGGTTTAAAGACAGGGAGAGAGAGAAACTTTCTATCACTAACAAGTAGCTTCAAGCTACTTATTAGTTGTTTTTTTTATTGTTCCTGATGCCAGCGAAAAAAAACCCCAAAAAAACAGGGAGGTAGGGGAGAAGAATAAAGAGGAGGTTTTTTCCAAGGGACCGACATGATTCCCCATCCTGAGCGCTGCTCCGAGCCAGAAAATCCCCCTTGTCGATCCACCCGCCCACCACTGCCACCAAAAAAACAGGGCATCAATAAAAGAAACTGCGGCGCAGATTGGAGCAGGCATGAGCGCCGACTCTCAACGGGATTTCAGGGGAAGGCACGAGGGGGCAGAAATCTTTTTTGCTTTTGTCTGTCGTTCAAATGGGAGCTGATGATCCCCGAGCTGCAGGCTCTGCTTGTCATAGGGGTCCCTGATCTCTTGTGAGAATTGATTTCCATCATTTAGGAATGGGGGGAGGGGGGGGGGGGCTGGTGAAGACCGAGGGAGGGTGTATTCCTGTCTGGGAGAGCAAGATAAGGGGCCAAATGAACTCAGACCAACTTGATATAACCAAAAAGAAAAAAATCTTGAAGAGGCCAAACAACATTTGTTTGGCAGTTCAAATAAATGGCAGATTATTTGTACCGGAAAACAAAAAGGCACTTTTAGGATTTTTTTTGCAAGGTTGCAAAAAAAAAAAGAAAGAAAAAAAAAAAAGAACAAAATAAGAAAAAAAAGGTGTTAAGTTGTCTCACAGTTCACGCGCAGTTCCCCCATTAGTCCTCAGAGTGCAGGAAACCCTGTCCTGTCGTGACGTCTGCCGCCGCCGCCGAGCATTTCATCTGATTATGAGTACTTTGCAATCTGCGACAGCATGATTGATGCTCCACTTTCATGAGGGGAATTTTAACAGCACCTCTTCAGCGCTCAATGCGCACCCAATTATGCGTCTGAGCTGGTAACCTTGAATTTATGTCGCCATGGCAACAACACCCCAAGCCCCCGACTCCTCCCCCATCCCAACCACCACCACCACCACCTACCCCCCCTCCGGTCATGCATTATGGATTATCATTGAAATTCTACACCCCTACCTAACATAATGAGAGTCCAGGACTTAATCAAATCAGCCCATTCTGTGTGACACAAAGTGAAGAAGGAGCTCTCATTGTCGCGAGGCTGCGGCTGAGGAGGAGGCAGCCAAGCAAGCGAGGAGGCAGGCGGGCTGGCTGGGCTGGGCTGGGCTGGGCTGGGCTGGGCTGGGCTGGGCGGGTGGCAGACTGGGGCTGTGACGGCCCCGGCAGCTGCAGGGCTCGCAGCCTGATAGATGGCTCCCATATACGTCAGTGAACATATAGACAGATGGCCCTCAATGCTCGGAATTTCCAACCCAGGAAGCAGCTGCTCAGCCTAACCTCCGCTGTCCGCCTCACCTTGTTGTCATGGAACATTGAGCAGAGAAGGAGAATGTTGGACGGCGACACGGCGCGGAGGAGCGTGGCTGGCGTGCCGCAGTACGCCTCGGGGGGTCCGTGGGGGGTGGGGAGAGGGGAGGAAAAAATAAGCGAGGAGTGGGAGGGAGGGGTGCGGGGGTTCTCGGCGGTGGGTTTTTTTTTGCACTGGGTGGCGCTCACGCCGCCTTTACACGTAGCCGGAGAGAGGTAGACTCAGCTGCTTCTTCTTGAGGCGGCATACTGAAATGATTCCGTCCGTCCTCTCTCTCTACCTTTATTATTCCCTGTCCATCACGCGTGGGGGGCGGGGTTTGGGGTGGGGCGGCATAATTGTCGTAAATCACCGTGCCGAATTTAATGCAATCTATTTTTCATCTCCGCCGCCTTCTCCTTCAGCACTGCAGGGGCCAGTCTGAGCGGTTACATAAAATATTGATCGCTCGTGTGTATGTCTCTTATTGTATGTAAGTATTTTTATTAGCTCACAGGCAAGGCGGGCAGGAGGGGGAACTGAGTCGGCCCCCCGTTCCTCTTTCTCTCGCAGAGCCATTAAAAAAAATAAAAACGAGGCTTTACAGCTCAGCAGATTTTCGCCCTCAGCTTCTTTTTCGCCGGCATCATTCCGCAGAATATACAAACACTCATCAAAAACCTCTGGAACTTTGTGCCCAGTTGACCATGTCCCATATGTTTTCGGCCAGTGTGTAATTTTTTTTGTGCTGAATGTGGTGCCAGTGCGAAGCTTGTTCAGCACGATTTCCAATCCATGAAACTTTTTGAGTTCCTCAGCCCAGCAGGTACTTTGGGGGATTGACGACGATGACGATGATTCAACTCGATTAGCCATTTGGAACAAACAAGATGTATGGGTAGTTGGTGGTCTACCTAGTTAAATAGGCCTGGTTAAAGTTGTCTGTCTGACGCCGTCTTCGGAGGACTTGCCGTCCAATCAGGACGGCGGCAGACGCACAATGTGCCAGTCGCACAACTTCCGAAACTGACCTGATGCACGTCCACAAATTGCCAAAACTGAATCAGAAAATGATCAATTTCACGGTGGAGAACTCCCACGGGATGCTCCGACGCTTCAACAACAAAAAACTTGCAACTTTCCGCTGAACAGCAAATTTGCATATTTTTTCCCGTGCTCTTGTCTTTCAAAGCAGTCATAACAGTTTTTCCTCCCTCTCTCTCCGCAAAGTGGGGAGCGAGGCGCTTGTGATGTTTGCCGAGCCCGTAACAACGGTCCTTTTTGGAAGCCAAACAAAGTCTACCGCAGGCGCTCAGGCATATCAAATTTATTCCAAGCGCAGTAGCGAAAAGGGACAGTCGGCCGCCGCCGGAATGCTAATAATTCGATACTCAGCGTCGAGGGCGGGAGGAAGAAAAAAAGAAAAAAGGAGGAGGAAAAATGCGATAAAGTTAAAGTTAATGTCAACCACTTAAGGCGGGTGGGTGGGTGAGGGGGTCCAGTAATTCAACCCAGTTTCTCCTCACAGCTGCCTTGACACGTCTGCGTATTTCAAGTGAGCGCATAGCGTTGAGCGTCTCCTCCCGTGTAGGTGCGACGCGGGTGGCGTCCGTCGTCGTCGTCTGTCGTCGAGACGTACGTGAGACGCGCCTGATGAAGCCGGCTCGTCCCGCCGTAATGACACCGCCCGGCCGCTCTCATGTGTTATGCATCACATCTTGTTACCGTCTCCCCTCCAAGCGCCGCTGTCATCACGCGTCATTCCAAAGGCTGCCCCCCTCCGGAAGCCTCACGCAAAAACCAGGGGGGAGACAGGGGAGGTGGTGGTGGTGATGGGGGTGATGGGGGGTCATATCTGCTGATGCTGCCATTTCTTTCGCTCTTCCACCCCAGACGGATTCATTGCGGGGCAGAAAAAAAAAGAGGTGTTGGTGGTGAGAGGAGCTCAGCCCATTCTCGCAATTCCATTATTGATGCAGTGTTTTGGGGTTTTTTTGTTTTGTTTTTTTGTCATTAGAACGTCTCCCCTGCATTATGCATCTGAAGTTCATGGGGAGTATCATCGTTTACCGGCCGTGGGAAGCATGAGAATGTTTTGGCCTCCGTCTGAACCGGCCGCATGCAAAATGCAGAGGGAGCTGCTTCGGGCGCGAGATTTTTTTTGTCACGCCGCAAACATGGAAATTGTCACTTCAGAGGATTCCATCCGATGCTGCGGCTCGAACTGGTCTTAACACAGCAGCTAGCGAGTTTAAGGTACTGAGAGCCAGAAGCCCCTGATTGGCTCAGCGTTCTGCATGTTGTATTAGCCCGAACCCAAACCTTCACACTAACCCTAACCCTAATCTTAACCAATCTGAGACCAACCCTAAACCTAACCTTAACCTTAACTTTTGCTCTAAGCGAAAACCTAATCTTAACCAATCAGAGATCAACAGAGACAGCTCTGAAAGCGACGAGGCGGAGTTTCGGCCCGGCAGTTCTTGCTTTTTGCGCGTCTTCTCCATTAATCATCGAGCGGAAAACCCAATATAGGGACGGCAACAAACTAATGACTTTGCGTCCCTTTGTAACCTTCCTCTGACAGCTATAGTATTGGGTTACAAGGAGAGTCACACTGGCACAGTCCCCGCTGCCTCATTTGCATGGAATTAATGGTGCATGCATATGCAAATGAGCATTTTAAACAATGTTGATTGCCGCCTATGTATTCATAGGCCAACAGTCACACATGTCTGACATGCGTCTTCTGCATGTAATTTGCACCACAGTAAAGGGCAACTGCTCCCCGTCCCTCACTGAGGCTCATCGCCGCTGTGGGCGGCGGTGGCGATAAGCGCCTGGGCCTCCGTCGTCGCTGGTGTTTATTTACTGGTCACGCTCTGACACATCGCCACTGCATCGGAGAAAAAAAAATGTCAAGAGTGCAAAACCCGTTGAGATGCACAAGAGGACTTAAAGCTCCCATTTTCCATCTGTTGAAAGCCTGTTATTTTTCATCCAGAAAACAGCGTATTTAGCCCTGTGTTTACAGCCTACTACTGAAACGTTCCTACTGGAAGTGATAATTAGTTTCCATGACCCCTAGATTTGCACAAAACCTAAATATTGCAATAAAAACTGAGTAAAAAAAGGTTTTGACGCTCTTATGAGGAGGTTTTTCAATATAGGTATATCGCAAAAGTGTAATGGAAACACTTTTTCTGATTTGTATGGCGCGTTTTGTTTGGACGGAGGAGGAGACGCAATATTTTTTACAATAAAAGAGAAAAATATAGCGATTCTTGACAGGAAACAAACGGAAACAAACAAAAGCAAACGTAATTCTCGTAAAATCTCGTCCCGCGAGGCTTATGTGCTTCACACCATTTAATGGAAACACCTGCAAACGCCGCAATTGTCGAAAACTTTTCTAATTTTCCATCGCTTTTATTTTGCGAAAAATTCTGAAGGAAACGCAGCTATTGACACATTGTTGGTGGAAAACATCGATAGAGGGAGTTTTTATTAATGACTTGAACATTTGTTGCGACATGTGTTCCTGTGTAGTGTAAAGTAGTTTACATCTGTCCTCTGTGTATATTCGTTTCACAGCGAGAACAAGTGCACATGCTTTTAAGGGAGCACTTTTAAAAAATAATGTATACCCTCTAAAACTCAATGAGTCGGGGCCGGGTTTTTTTTTCCTTGTCTCATTTAAGACCCTGGATGTGCTGTGGCGTCTGCGCTAGTGAGCTTCCATCCAGCTGCCGGCCTCCTGAGGTCGACCGAGGCCCCATAGAAGCCATTCAGAGCAGCCCTGTCATTTGATTAAGGGTTCTTCAGCTGCTGGCCAATAGCACTGAGAGCCTCTGCGTGTCAATTCATCCCCCTTGTCTTTCTCTCCTCCCTACCCCCCTGCTGTCCCCCTTAGGTCAGCTCTGTTCCTAGGCTGTGGAATCTCTAATAACTGCATGTCCTGCTTCGGCTTAACACTGCCTCACAGCAACAGCCCCAAGTGGAGAATACATTAAAAAAAACAAGGGTGTGGGGCTATAGAAGGCATCTACAATTAGCCAGCAACTGCTCCAGATGTTCAAAAACAATATAGCCAAGAGTGAAAATGGGCCGGCGCTGTAAAATACATTGAAGGCTGGCGGTAAGGCGTGTTATAGGAGGGAATTTGCTCTTTTGTGGGTCTCGGTTTTCCTCCCATTACAATCAGGGTCACAACCTCTGCTTTTACAAGGTTCCATTTCAGCACGTATCACACTTTACTGTGTCAATATTTACGATGCAGTTGTAACCTACATTCACATTATATCTGTGCTTTGTCGCAATTTGCATTTATGGGCTTATGTTAAATGGCCTATTGGGTTTAGCTCTCTCTCTTATATATATATAAATAACAGAATGCAGTATCATTCTTGCAGGGGGTCAGTTATAAGTCTTTAAATCTTTATAATGCACACAAAGTATATTTTTCGTTGTTGTTGAGGTGTACGCCCTCTTTTCATGCATGTCTTATTGAAAATATGTATTAGAATCAATAAACTAATTCATTTTCTCTTAAATTTCCATTTTTTTTTCTTTTACTCCAGACTGACACAAAATGGTAATGAATGCTCAAGGGATGTTTATCCCATTTGGATTTTATAGAACCTGGTGTCCGCATTGATTAATGTGCACCTAACCAATGTTTTCATTATGGGAATGGGAGGCCGTGCGTGCGGTGTGTGCGTGCGTGCATGTGTTTGTGTGCTGCGTGGAGGTTATATTTTGGGGTGGTATGATTGAAAAGCCCCCCCCCCCACCCCCCCTCCCACCCAGCCACCCAGCCACCCAGCCACCCAGCCAGTGCTCCCATGTGGAGGTAATGAACCTGAAGACAAGCAGCGGGCGAGCCTGAAATTTCATGCATTGGGAGAGCGCCGGGGCATACATAAGGCCGGCCCGGTCATTTGTTATCGTTAATCTTTACATTTATGGCCGCAAATACGTTATTAGGAGGCGTGTCCCGTGTATTTCACTTTGATTGGGCTGCGCTCGGTGACATATTGATCAGCTGAGCCGGACAAGGGGACGGAGGGGCGCAAACACCAAAGTGACCGAGACCTTGACTTTGGTCATTTGCAAAAAAAAAAAAAAAAAAAAGGCTCAGCGGCGAATGTGTGGCTTCTCCGCAGCATCCCTGGCAATTTCCTTTTGCAAAGGGGGAATCAAGGGCACGCAGAGCCCATCGCCTTCAGAGCCGCCGCTCGCTCGCTCAGCGGCTGGGTGTAAGTGACAGCGCGCACGGAAACCTGGAGGGGTGGAGGAATGGGGGCTGGGGGGGTCCGGCAATGACCAGCAGCCTCCTCCGGATTGCATTCCAGGAAATCCTATCCATCTTCATTCAAGCATCTCGCTGCTCAGTGAAATGATGTGGTGGGGTGGACCACATTCAGATTGCCTCCGTGCATGTGTGTGTGTGTGTGTGTGTGTGTGCACTGGCACGCTAGGTCACACCCTGACTTCACCAACAAATTCTAGGTGCCCTCCCACCCACACCCCCATCCTTCTTAAACAGCTCTTAACATGCACGCTCACACCCCTCCGCTCTCGCAGCTGAATTCAGGCCTAATAAGGCAACGCAATTTCCGCACTAATCAGCCATGGAAATTTTTATAGGTGAGCGGCGGCTCGCCGGGGTCCCGGGTCAAAGCCCTGCATTATCCATTGCGCGAGCTCACGTCGGCTGCCATCCAGGAGGCGGCGGCGGCGCCAGGATCTCAATCAATTATACGGCGCTCGGGTATTTGCCACTCCGAGCAGCAAATCCCGCGATAAAACCAACAGCCACCGATCACACGGCGGGAAGAGGAATGTGAGCGTTAGCTTATTAATGAGCCTCGCCCCGCTCGCATATTTACGGCGGCGGCGGCGCCCGCGCCTTATCAGTCTTTGTAAGTCGAGAAAACAATATGCCATTAGTCATATGAAAATTCCAGGGATGGAAAATTTCCAATTCATGGAAAACCGGTCCATACCGACGCGCATATGCGCCAGCGCACGTCGAGGGCAACGTCGTGGAACTCACTGATCAGCGTCTGACGGAGGCAACATTCCTCTCTGTCCGCACGCAGACTAATGCGAAGGCGAAGGCCATTTGGCACACCGCACTCGATGACATTTGGGAGGCAGGAGGTGGTGGTGGGGGAGGAGGGGGAGAAAGAGAGAGAGGGGGGTGGGTTCAGAGATCCGCCGGGCGCAGACGATTGTGCGGCGGATTGTGCGTGAATCAGCACTTTACCCTGGCAAGGTGATGTCATGCTTGTAAGTCACTAAGCTGATGCCGGGGCTCAGAATGTGCCGGGTAATTGCGGACGCGTTTAAGCCGAGCAGCAGAATGCTTTGTAATACGGATTCATTACACATGTTTTTTTTCTCTCTCTCTCTCTCTCTCTCTCTCGCTCTCTCTCTCCTTTCCTCGTCGGAGTCGGGGCGTTCTTTGAATTTGGGACATTCATCTTGCTTCATAATTGCTTGCGTGTCCCCGGCTATTCCCACTTGCAGTCATTAGGGTACATTCCTGTAAGATGTTGAAAAAAATGAAAAAGAAGTAGGGGAAATTTTCAGATAATAAACCAAGAGACAGTATAACTACATCATTTCCAGTTAACACACACACACACACACAGGTATAATTTTTAGCGTTGTATGCAACCGTCAACATCTTTTGCAAGCAGTCAGCGAATCCCTCTTCCAATTTAGAATGAGGATTAATCTGGCTGTTGACCCGGTTACAGCGGGACTGCCGTCCCAATCACGGCTGCACCACATTTTATGCTAATAACGGCTCATTTTATTAATTTGATATTAAAAGCGGCCGCGTGTCCACATATATATATAAATAAATCATCACGCTTAAATGTCATCAAGATTAATGGAAAGACCAATAGACACTGCATTTATGGAAATTGCAATATTACTCTTTGTAAACTGGAGGGCCCTTGCTAATGGATTTCATGCACCTTCATGGCAGGAGGCTGCCGGTACCCTGAGAATAGAGATCAGGTGGAATTGTGTAGGTCATTATGCATCTGGACTCCCAACCTTCCTCTCTCCTTAGCCCCGGTGGCCGGCCGTAAATTAGAGGGACAGGTTGTGCGCGACAATCGCTGTTTATTGCTCCGTTTAAATTCACTCTCCAATTTCCAAACGGGATGTTATGGGGTGGAGTTTTATACATAAAAACAAGGAGGAGGAGGAGGAGGAGGAGGAAGAGGAGGAGGAGAGGGAGAGGGAGGGAGGGGGAGAAGACAGCATTTAATATAAATGATCTGGTGTTGATTGTGATGGATATACTATGTAGAGACACCTTGCCTTCAAGGGCACGGGGGGGATAAGCTATCATTTTCTTCCTCTTACGCATGAGGGGAGGAATGACGGAAGGTCCAATGTCATCGGCGCGTCTGCAATAACACGCGGCAACTCGCCGAACAACACGCGCAGTGCTGGTGCGGCGACAAAGACCGCCTTCCTCCATGGCCGCGTGGATTCTTCACGTTGGTCTTCACCAGGGCTTTAAAAGCCCCTGTGGCGCACCTGAGCACCTAATTGTGCACTGAGAAGAAAAGTCATCTCATAATGCAACGCTATTTTGAAATGCTAGCTCCGAAGCGACGGCTTCAAAATCATTTTAATGGATCATTGGCTCGTAAAAGGGAGACTGACACTGCTGCCATTCGCTCAGTGTGTCTTGTCAGTGTGCCTTGCTCAGCTACTCTTCCTCCTCATGTGTTTCAATCGCTTCGGCAACATCTACTTTCCTCGCCTGTGCCGTCGTGAGCAAACAGAAATTAGCAAAGCTCGCTGGCTCGTTTTTGTTCTGCCGGTATATGTGAAGCGTTATTGTACAGCGAAGTGTTTGTTTGCCATAGGTTGCTGGGCAGGCAGCCAAGGCCGACTGGACCAGACAAGCTGTCTCAGAGCCCGGGGTGCTCTTCTCCCTGTTACAAGTACATTAACTGGAAAAAACAACAGCTACAAAAAATTGAACTCTATGAACTACCTGTACCATTTTGCAAGACACTGTGTTGCTTTCTTTCTGGACACAATGACCGCTGCCCATCTCGGCGCAGCAACCTTTACAATCACTTGAATGACTTAGTGACTTGAAACAGGGGAAATGACACCTCTGCCATAGACACAGTGTGTCCCGCTAGCCTGGTGCAAGGCTATAACCTTTGCTTTACAGCAGTCAGATGAAGGTGCTGGGCAGGCAACCAGAGTGAAACAGTCCTATATCAGTCACACTGCATCAATTGATTGTAAAAAAAAAAAAGAAAAATCATAATAATAAATGTAGAGGTATGTTTCTGCAATGTACCTTTAAATTATCTCCTTGGATGCAACAACAGTCTTCCTCAGTTTGCAAAACAACGGGCTCCCCATGAGGCCGGGTGACCTTCTGCCGCGCGTTTCTGCTGAAAGTGCAGCAACTTTCAGTCTCGCCGGTGTTTTACCTCCTTTCACCTCGGCCGGTATCTCAATAAAGAGGAGAACCAAAGTGACCCGGCTTTACAAACCTCAGCATAATAAGCCTGTGTTACGATTAATGAGATACCCAGGGCATTATTTGTTATCTTATATATCTTATTGATTGCATTGTCTTTCATCTTTTGCGCGTGCGCGCTCCGCCTCCGACGGCGGCTCTTTCGCGCCCTCCCGTCGGCCTCGCTCCCCTGAGCCCGCTGCTCTTGGAGCGAGGCGGAGGGGAGCCGTTGAAGGTTGAATAGTCATGGCATGCAAAGTGCAAGCTTGTATAACTACGCCTCCATTACCTGCAGCGTGCGCGCTAATAAGTCATCTTAAGCCAATGACCCGTGCGCATCGAGGCCCCTTTAAAGCGGCGATCCGGGATCACTGCCCATGCAGGTTCCCCCTCACCGTCTTATTCATAACGGACTTCAAAGGCTGGACTGATTCTCCACCAGGCCTCCCACTTTGAAATGTTTGGTTGAAAGGGGACGAGGGGGCCCTGCAGGGCAACTGCGAGCAAACACACACACACAAATGCACTGGCGAACATATAGCACAGCCGCCGTACAAACAGCGCCTTCGGTGCTCGTTGACCTCGTGTCCGTCTTCCGATGCACCAGACAGGCGCCTCCGAAGGCTGCCGGGTGCAGGTCGTATTCCAGAACCGGCTGCGGTTAAAGGGAAGCTCCGCTGTTTTAAGGGCAGCGGCCGAGGATTGGATGTGACGCGGCATAAGCAGCGACCGTCAAGCAACGACTCCCGCCGAGCCGACGAGGCGCTGATGAGTCCAGCTGTCCAAAGACATTTAGCCACGCGGCGCCAGGGCCGAGCGAAAGGCGGTGGTGAATTCCGAGGGCATCCAAGGGGGGAAAAGACAAAAAGCAGGAAATCCAAAGTCGTCAACAGCAATAAAGTGGCCAGACTTTATTGCACCAGAAGTGAGTAACCAGCTGAAACGGAGCGTCAAAACTGGAGGCAGGACCTCAGCGCAGGTTACACACACACACACACACAGAGACCAGAGGTGGATCTATAATGTACGCTGTGTGCCACGTATACATTATAGGCCCACACATACATTATGCAGCAGCATGCAGGATTTATACCGACAGTCATGTATAGCCGGCAGGAAGCGCATCGACAATGACAGTGCATTAGGACGTCGAGCCGTCAGAGGCTGCTTTGACTTGAAAAACAAATACATAAAGCACCGCGGCGACGGCAGCGTTTAAGGGCGGGCACAGCCGAGCAAACACGTCGGGCGGCGTTCCACCGTCGGAGGCCGCTTCTCCGAAAGCCCAAGCCTGGGAATTTGGGAATATGCAAGGTAAGCGCTGCTCCCCGGGCTTTTAACCTTGACACCATTACGCCAAAGCGGAGGAGAAAAGCCACAAAAAGACTCCTGATAATCGAAGAACAACACAGACGCTCGGAGCCTCGACGAGAAAGGAGGCCGAGGACGGCGAGGAGAGGATTCGTTGCGAAAGCCAAAAGCCGCTGATTTACGTTTGTGATAAATGAGCGCCGCCTGCCCCGTCGTGTCGGGGTCCCCTGACCGACAAATCAGTCGGCTAATGACAACGACGGTAGCATATGGTAATGCCCCGCCGCTGTCAGCGACACCTGCAACCTGCAGCTATTCACGCCATTCAGCCGCAACACTCATCTTCATATTTAGCGTCGGCCTCCGCATTGTTTGCCATGATGAAGTGCTGGATTAGCATCGTGTTTGTGTCCCAAGCATCCTTGAAAAAAAAAAAAAAACTATTGTGCCCCGCTGAATGAGAGAGACATTGCAGCGCGCAGTCGACTCGCGGTGCAAACAACGTTCCATCGAAGCCCAGGAGAGGCTGTGTCACGCAGAGAAGCGGATGTTTAAAAACGGGCATCCTTCATGTCTAAAACCAAACTGCTGTGAAAGAAAATAACTGTCAAGTCGAGTTTCACTAATAAAGCGCGTTTCAAGCACAGGGCTTCACAACATACAATCGAGATCAAATAAATAACCACAAAGCACAAGTTCAAAGTAGAGTAAATTAAGTACAAAGTTGTCCAATCGAACACATACACAATCAAACAGGCAGTGTTGTATAACAAGTTAGATCTAGATTTGGTTCCAAAAATAAGGATAATTGTAGTCAGCCACACTACTGGGATGAAATGTGCAATTAAATTACAGTTCCTTGTGGAATTATTCATGATTACAATTTTAATTACATCTGACAATTTTTTAACACGTTTAACAATTTCATTTGTGTTGCTTTGAATGGTTTTCTTGTGTAGTGACCTGGCACGACCGCCGTCCTTTTCTGTTTCCCTCCACCGATACTATTCTGATGATTCTGATTGGTTCCTCTGTCAAGTTCGTAATTCCCCACCACTCGCCTGCCAGTTGATCTGTTTTCAGTACTGCTTCAAGTTTAACACCATTAGGTCTTAACAGTAGAGAACATTTATTCAAAATTTGGAAAAGTAATCAAAATATACTAAAATGTAATTAGTTACTTTACATTTGGAAAGTAACCAATTACTTTACTGATGTTACTTTACTTTAGTAAAGTAACTAATAACATTAGTTACAGTTACTTTACTAATTAGTAATTAGTTACTTTACTTTAGTAACTTTAGTTAAGTTACTTTACTTTAGTTTAAGTAACTAAAGTAACTAATTGCTTGATTTTACTTTGTATAAGTCATTGAAATAGTTACAGTACAATTACATTTTCAGCATGGTAACTTGTAACACTCCAAACAGTCGTGCGGTAACTCGCACACTACAGTACGTGACAGCCAATAAAACCATCCAGGAAGTGCAAAGGGCAGCAACCAACGGGACAAAACTAGAAAGCACCTTCCCGAACCGGGTGCTGTGCTTGGACCAGATATTTTGCTCCACAGCTGAGGCGTTTCTCTTTGTCAACAAACCCCGGCTGCGGTGCAACTGAACCGCGCTCGGCTCTCCTCGCCCGTGCCGCTCCGCTCAGCCGAGCGCTCCAAACCATTGGATTACCTCAAATCTTGATTTTAATTCGACTTCAAACAATCCCGAGACAGAGGCGCGCGCGCGCACCGTCTCGAAAGCATGGAAAACTTTCACCCGGGAGCCCCCCCGCCATCCCTGTAGTCCCACCTGACAGCGACAGGAATCCAGAATCCCTTCTTAGCTTTGTGTGAAATGCAGAATAGCCGTCTCCTCTGCGCTAATCCAGGCCTGTCCGAGCCCACGGCGCTGGCCTGTGACAGATACAAAGTTACAAAGCCGCTAATCTCGGTGCCTCTGTAGCCCCGGCGGGTCAGTGGGGAGCTCCTCAGCCCGAGCGAGGGGGGCCATCCTGAGAGGGCCGAGGCTGCAGATAGCTTGGCCCCGGGCCCCGCGGCATCCAGCCTTGCCTGTCGGATTAATGCACCTAGAGGGAGCGCGGGCGTGGCAGCGGGAGCGGGCGCTTCTGATGGGGGCTCGCAGGATCACAGGCGGGCGCGCGGCACATGGGACACGTGTGGTTATTACGGGAGAGGGCTGCAGATGTGTGCTATCGCACGGCGGTTGATGGAGACCGACGGGAGGGAGGGAGGGAAGGAGGGAGGAGAACAACGAAGCCTGACAGACAGAGAGAGAGAGAGAGAGAGAGAGAGAGAGAGAGAGAGAGAGAGAGAGAGGCAGCCGGTCTGCACAGGGAGGCAGCGACCATGTTATGTTTACATGTAGAAGTTGTAAGTGTGAATTTGGCCGGGGGGGTCTTCAACGTGTATGATAGCAGGCGGAGGACTCACATTGTACATTAGCGGGGAGAGAGATGTTCCCGTCGCTTCCCTGAAGGATGCAGCCATGCACTTATATGACGACGCCGAGGAGCAGCTCAATAATTAATGGTGATAACCATCATCAGCAGCCCAAATCGATTCTTATCTTTTGCCTGTGTTGAGCAATGCTACATTTTTAATGTTCTTGTCATTTTGATTAAGATCATGTCATTGCCTTTGTCCTCACTTCTAATGCGAGTCGGAGAGCTCCGAGAGCGCTTTCTTTTTTTTTCTTCTTCTTCTTCTTCTCCTCTTCGTGCGCGTGTTTAATTCGCCTGATCCGACACATGACATCCCTAAAAGCCGTCGCGCAGATCCTTTGCCTTGCAGAGCACAGCTGTTTGAATTTTGAAACCCCGCTAAAAAAAGAAAAGAGTGTGGAGAATATGGAATAGGGCACTTTTATTAAATATGTCTGTGGGAATAATGTGCTTAGGAACCGGGGCCGCCGCGGTGAAACGGCGGTGGGTTGAATCCCACGCCGCCGCTTTCGATTCAGTTTTTCTGAAATGTTAAAGCGCGACGCCAAGCGCCACTTTAACGTGCGCGGTGTTTTATTAAAGCCGGCATCTGGGAGATCAACCTGGAGATCTATTTGAACACAAACTATGGCAAAATACCACCAAACCGCACAACGCTGAAAGTCCAGGGCTAAAGCAGCTGGAGCCGCGGTGTTTGACGGCAGCGTCCCCAAGGGGGCGTCAGACCTGTGGAGGCTGCAGGACTTCAAAATTCCAACAGTAAATCAGTTGTCCAACTGTAAATGTCCTCTGTGCCCTCTATGATTATTTATGCATTTGTCCTTCTCAATAAACTGTATGGCATCACATCACATCACAGCGTATGGCATCGCATTGCATCATATATATATACTTTTATGCTATTGAAAACCGTGTTTCAAAACGCAGAATTTTCAGAAGAAAGGTGCTTTGCACCCTGTTGCACCGCATCAGATGCAATTAGATTGTATTGCATCACAACGTATTATATCATATACCGCAGATAAAGGAGATCAAACATTTTCAGCACGTTTGTTGCTTTGATATATCCAGATTTTTTTTTTCTTTACTGTTTTCAAGGTGGTTTGAAAGAAAAAAAAAAAACATTCTATTTGGAGAGCTGACATTCTCGTTTAGTCCTGAGGTCTGTATATCTGGGACTATCTATTGGTTTCCTTTCAGTTGGGCTGCTGTTGTCTGCCTCACACACACACAGAAAAAAAACAACAGCAAAATCACCTGTATTCACTGGTATTTCACCGGTTCATCTTACAAAAATAATTCAAGTCTCCCAAAAGGCACAGAGTGCGGTCCAATCGACAGCCTTTAAAACTGAATTGCCCAACCTTGGTGATTCTGGTAATGGTTTTATAAAAATGGTTTCGAAACACATACCTCTCCCAAGCCAAAATAAATAAATAAATAATGGGAAAAAAAAAAAAACAGCACATGCACAAATCCACCTGAGCATAGCAGCATCAGAACCCTGCGGTACATACAAATCACATGGTGGGGACCCCGAGGGCTCAGGCAGCCATGATGACGAGGGATTAGGAGCGGTTGGGTGTCAGCGGGATGCATTTGTGAGCGCGCGCGCGCGTGTGTGTGTGTGTGTATGTGAGTGGCAGAGATGTGGCTGCTCCAGAATCCCAGGCCTGCTGAATCTGGTGGGTGGAGGCTTTAATGGCCCAAAGATGTCCTTGCACTCAAAATCCTGAAATCTGCACTGAAAGCGACGAGGTATTAGGAAGACGGAGGGAGGGAAAAAAAACGAGTGGAAGCAATTTGGTGTTAAAATAAATAAATAAATCAATATGTTCACCCTCGTGCACGGCTTCCAGGATACTCGCATTGAAAAAACACACAAAAAAATACACAAAGATTGATTTAACTCAAACCAGCGTGCTAAATGATAAAATATGAGCCACAGAGCCCTGCCTACTTTTTTGGGGTCTCGATTGTGATATCCCGGGTCCACCGGCCACTCCTGCTTGCAGAGCGCCTCCTCAGCCAGCCTCCGATTCAAAAGCCCAAAAATTACAGCTTCCGCTAAACGTTTCGCTTCCTAATGCACCGAAATAATGCAAAATTACAGACGTCTGGTTTTTATTTGTGTGAATACATTTGCGAGCTTAATGGTTTGTAAAAACGTGTTGGGCTTTTTCTTCCCTCTCTTTATGCAAAGCACACGCAAACAGGAAGGGGACGACCAGAACATGTTGTTGTTGTTGTTGTTGTTGTTGTTTGTTAGCCGCTAGTTGACATTAATAAGGCGGGCGGGACAAATGTCTTGCTGCGAGAGGAGGGAATGTTTCCATAAAGTGCTACAGCTTGATTTACATTTGTAGAAACACCCCCAAAAATAGAGTCCCAACAACACACACACACACACACACACACACACACACACACACACACACACGCACTGTTTGAACCTGCAGAAGGTGTGGCTCCGAATCCTGCCCTAAGTGAATAAATACATATCTGATCAGTGGCTCCGAAACTCTATCTGCTCCTGACAGATGGGGAAACGCTGGCCACAATTAGGCGAGCACATGGCCAAGATCTGTCCATTTCTGGAAAGTGAGGCTGACGTCTTTCCCAGTTATCTGCCAGTATCTGACATTAATCTGGCAACAGAACAAACATTCGGCGTGGCGTCCCGCATCCCGCGCTCGCTTCCCCTGCATCACTGGGTGATGTTCAATTTGCCATGACCTTATTTATTAGACCGTGTTTGTTACGTCAGGGGGAGACATTCGGCGAGGGCGAGATTTTGACGGGCGAGAGAGGAAAAGCTGCCGTCACGACGATCCCTGGGAGCTTGTGAAGAGCAGCGGCGCTGATGTTTGGAGGACTTCTGAAGGAACCACGTTGTGCAAAAGTCAACTCTGACCCACGCGTCTCTCGTGTGTTTCCAGTCGGCAAGATTTTACTTCTTTTGCTTGATCCACCTTTAATAAGTGGAAAGGTTTTTTGTTTTTTTCTTTGTTTGTTTGTTTTTAAGATTTGTGTGAGGCTAAATAAAAAGAGGTATCATTTGGAACCCGTAAAACATTCACCCACCGGGTGAGTTTCTGGAACATATTTTGAAGGACATTTGAATTGCAGATCTAGGGGGAAAAACCACTCCATGTCATTTTAGCAGGGGAAAAAATCTGTCTGCTGACATCTGTAAAACTTTGTCTGAAATTTGCATGAAATTTTACGAAAACTTGGCTACAGGTGGCTACGACCCATGTCAAGAGGTGCCAGCAGCTGCCAGCTCATGCCCAAACACACACACACACACACACACACACACACACACACACACGCCTTCAGGTACAATTTGACATCCAGCATCTTGCCCGGGGAGCCCTCAGCGCTCCGACTGCAGGTGGGTCAGGGATCAACTATGGATCCTCCTGTAACTTCGCCTCCTGAGCTCCAGCTCCCCGTATTGGGACTGCCGCTTAGAACAGCGCGTCGATTCATCAGCACCGCGAGCTTCCCGGCGGCCCTGCCGGCACGGGGCTGCAGGGAGGGAAGCGGCCGACGGCTCCTGCAAAGCCGCTGCTGCCTCTTTTCTTCTCAGCTAATGACTGAACAAACAGGGGCCTGGCATCGCTGCGCGGCGCCCTCCGGTGGGCGTGGCCAGCCCGTGGCGAGGGAGCTGCCCTCTAATAAGCATCCTTTCACATGCGCACAAAAAAAATACGGAGGAGAAAAAGAAAAGGGAGAAAAATAAAAGGAGCTAAAATATTTGCTCAGCAACTGGAGACGGCGGAGGAGCTGTTGGGGGGGAGGGGGGAGCAGGATATTGGTTGGCTATGACAATGCACAAGAGGACCAAGCATGACGGGGGGGAGAAGGAGGAGTGGAGAGAAGGAGGAGGAGGAGGAGGAGGGTGAAGTAGTGGTGAGTGCTGATGGTTGGCTGAGGGAGGGGACGACGGTGGTGGTGGTGGTGGTGTGGGGCCCTTTTCTGCCACATATAGCACTGGGAGGAACAGATGGGGCCTGATAAATCCTGAAAGGGAGGCATTACCTGCCCAAGTCACCAAGCAGCCACAATTATCACAGGGCTCTGGGTTCATTGTCAATTAGAGTGGCAGTTAAAGCCAGGCAGCAGCTGTGGCAGATGGCCGGGATCCAGGGAGGCTGTGGGGGTGGGAGGGTGGGGGGGGGGGCAGAGGCCAGCCCCCGGGCTCTCTTCTCCGCCTCCTCCTTCACCCCTCCCACTTTTCTCTCCCTCCTTTCATTTCTTCTTTAAAAAAAAACAAAAAAAAAACAAGGGTCCGCTTCATGTTGAGTGTGAAAAGGACGAGGGGAAAAAAAAAAGTTGGTGATGAGGCAAAAGTGGCGTTTGGGTTTTTTTTTTAATGCGGCGAGGATCAGGACAGCAACGTCACGACCACGTCTGAGTCAGCATTTTTTTTTTTTTTCTTTAATTCATGCCTGAACTTGCAGCCGGCACTTCCTCTTTCTGCAGTCGGACAGAGAGAGAGAGAGGGAGAGAGAGAGAGAAACACTCTCGGCTGTTACTCTCGACCACAACGACTGATTCACAGAAATGAGATCGATAGCGAAGGGCGGCTGCAGAACACAAGGCGGCATCAGGCGGCCAATCACATCCGTGCGGTCACTTGGAAACATTTCCGACTACATTCTAATTTGTTGCTTAGTTTTGTTTTGGGCTTTTCTTTTTTTTCCGCTGCCAGCACTGAAGGCCTCAACACGCTACATCCATGTGTGTGTGAGTGTGTGTGTGTGTGTGTGAGAGAGAGAGAGTGGGTATAATTTACAAAAGAACACATTTCAAACTGGTTACAGACGAGTATTTGCGAAGAAATAAAAATTTTACGCAAATCAAACCCCTTTATGATTTTTTGAAAGCTTTGCTTTTTTTCCCCTAAACAAAAATCATCCAATCACGATTCAGAATGGACAGGAAGTCCCCAGTTCGGTGCTATGTGCTGCTACAACGGTACCAGCGACACCCAGACAGGCGTCCGACTCTCCTGAAACCCTTGTGAATTCATTTTCACCAGTTTAAATCCAGACGTTTTGCACTCCCGCATCGCTCGGCGTTGCAGAGTCGCCGCTTTGAGTTCTGAAATGTCGCTGAAAAACTGAGAATCCAGTCAATGTGCTTTGTGCAATTCAGAGGCCCAACTACAACTAAGTCAGCGGGCTTCACTGCAGCTCCGTGTCCTGCATGACCTGCACCGGCACTGTGTGTGCATCTGAAGGACGGGCCTTTTTTCCTTTTTTTTTTTCACCCCTCTTGCCGAGTTCGTCGCCACTGTGATTTCCCAGCCAGCAGGCGGAGTCTCTCTCTCTCTCTCTCTCTCTCTCTCTCTCTCTCTCTCTCTCTCTCTCTCTCTCTCTCCGCCTCCCAGCCGGAGCCAAAGCTCACCGGCGGGCTTCACTTTCGGCGAGTATCACCATTCATCACCACGCAGGGGTGCAGGAGAGAAAGACAGGGAGAGGCGGGGTGTCGGCGGGGTGGGGTTGGGTTGGGTTGGGGGACTGAGTGCGGCAGGGGGGCCGGCAGAGGGGCAGTGTGTGCGTCTTTTCTTCTCGGCGGGCTGCTGAGAATATAGGCCTCTGCCACAGACAGCAGCCACACTCCTCTCCTGCAAGCGCTCACAATGAGCCCCCAAATTTATTCAGGGGAGGGAGGGGGGGAGGTGAAGGAGGAGGAGGAGGAGGGAGGAGGGGGGCGGGGGCGGACCTGCTCCCTCCTATTGCACCCCCTGCTCTTTCACCCTTGTCCACTGCCCCCACTCCTCCCCCTCTCTCCTTCCACCTCTTTTTTTTTTTATTATTATTTTCCTCTCTATCTTTGCTCCACTCCCCCCCCCCAACATCCCCTCCTCACTCCTTTCCCTCCCACTCTGTCCGTTTCTCCCCCCACTGGGGCGTCATTCCTCCTACTTTGTTCCACCGGTCCCAGCCGGGCCCCGACGTCTGGGCCGTCCTGATAGCGCGACGAGAGGCAAGCAGCCTATCCATCTGCCTGCCGCGGGCTTGCCAAAGGGGAGCAAGAGGAAAAAGGAGGAGAAGAAGGAGGAGAGGGGAGCGAATGAAGAAAAAAAAAAGAGAGGAGCAGAGGTCCTCATTCATAACAATGGCCATTAACAATGCTAACAGCGCTGCCGTGGCTGGCGGGGAGGGAAAGGTTGCGGGGACCCGGCAGGGGGAGGGAGGGGGAGGGCGGGCAGCAGGCGCTGGGGACCGCGAGGGGCCAGACAGTAAAGTATGAGCGAGGGGGGCCTGGGAGGGCCTGTCGCCGGGCAGAGTAGGAGATTGCAAAGATCCGATAGGTTTACAGGACAGCCAGCGCTGGAAAGCATGTTGTTAGGGCGTTAAGCAAGCCCTCAGAGCCTCCAAGGCCTGTAAAGAAATATTGATTTCACTCCTTTTTTTCTTCTCCTTCACCACCACACCCCCCCAGCCCACCCCCTCGCCCGCCTGTGGTCAGACAGCATGTGAAGTCTTGTCCGAGCGAGGCTAGCTACACTCTCTCGCTGTGCCCGGCGGCCTTGCAGCCGGCTGACGGCGGTCGAGCGCCAGTTATTTCTTAACATAATGGAACCGGATTCACAATCACACACGCAGGCCAGGAATTTCACTCCCGCTTCTGGCTTGATGTACCATAGCGCAGGAAAACATAGTGTTGTAGTCAAGACCGCACCAGACGAGGGAGTATCGAGATCGGGACATGACCAAGACATTCAGGGTTCGAGACCAAGACAAAACCAAGACTTTATATATCAAAGAAAAATAACAACAAAACAGAAAAAAGTTCTTTTAAATTCAAGTTCGCTTCTAAATCGAACAGCAACATCTCTTTTCAGCAAGGTTCTAAGGATTTTCTTCAGCATTTTGTTGCTTTGCCAACTATTTTGAACCATTTTCCAAAAAACAACTTTGCTTCATAAAATTAAAAATAAATTAACTAGGAATAAGGGGTTGTGTCACAACAGAGCGTAAAACGGCAGCAGCTGGATTCTTTTCTATTATTATCTGTCATTGCAGTGTTGGCTGAGTCTAGACTGGTCTTCTGGGATCAAAGATCCCGAGTCTGTCCAGTCCGAGACAAAACAGAAACCTTTAAAAAGTGGTCTTGAGATCAAGACCAATCAAGTACTAGAACACTACAAAGAAACAATAAAACAATGTCATAAACTAGTGCAGGTAGCATGATAATGCATGTGAAGATGAGGCAAGAGTAGATATGGTAGGTTGGAAGAATAGAAGATTGTATTGTTAAAAACAAAAAAGAGAAAGAAACAGCAAAACTGCTTTGGGGCCGCAGAGATTCATTGATATCCGAAGGACGGGAGAGCGCAGGCTGCATAGCAACACCTTGGTGAATGGTAACCTACCAAGCATCCACTGCATCAGCACAAAAATAAAAAAAAAATTAAATAAATAAAAAGGCAGCGCTACATGGGCAAACCTACTGACAGTCACACAATGGCTGTAATGATGCCCAAGCAGGCCAAAATCTACCTCCGGTACTTTCCCGGCTTCCCCCCCAGGAGCTTTGACACATTTTCACATTTATCAGGAATGCCTCTCCGTCTCCAGGAACAACAAAAGGCACCTCCTGCCCAGAGCAACACGGCGTGCAGCCTTCTGCGAGGCGGCTCTTACAGTAGAGGGCCCTCCCTCGTTCCCTCGCTCCTCATCCCTGCGATCAAGCTGTCAAAAAAGCAACGGCTCCTTTTGTATCGAGTGTTTTAATTAGATTTGGATGGATTTCAAATCTGCTCTTGTTTCCTGGAACGATTCGGAGTGAAAGAAGAGACCCTGCAACGAGATTAGCCACTAATCTATCCTTTAGTTGCAGCTACTGAAATCTGTCCATCTGCTCGCCCATTCAGAACCGCACAGCAGAGCCTCGGTCCAGATATTGAAATTTGCATATCGTCCCGTGCGCCTCTTTTTCTCTTTTTTTTTCTTCTTTTTTTTTGATTTGGACCAATAATGATGTCCGCATGTCGGGAGAACCTGCCGCATGCAGGAGCAGAGATTCAGGGGAGTTCAATCGGGATTTGCAGCACTTGCGAGCAGCCAGTCTAGACTGTCGTCAGTGCAACTTCACCTGATTCATCGGTCGTACGTCGTTTGCACGCTTGACCCTCCGGGTGGCGATTTCATCAATACAATTGAATTTGTCCAGTGAAAAACTTACTGTACACAGTCAGTAGCTGTGTTTCCATGAGAGGTTTTCGCAAAATAAAAGCGATATTTTGAACATTTCAACAAAGCACAATTGCGATTTGCAGGTGTTTCCACAGAATGGTGTGAAGCGCATAAGCCGTAATTCTCAAAATCACGTTTGCTTTTGTTTGTTTCCGTTTGTTTGCTGTCAAGCATGGTTGTTGTATTTTTCTCTTTGATTACTTGTAAAAAAAAAACATTCCGCCTCCTCCGTCCAAACATAACTTGAAGAACTTGATGAACATTTTCACTTGAAGTGAACTGGTCACATGACCTCACTGACATGTAAATGCGAAAAAAGTGTTTCCATGACACTTTTGCGATATACCTCTACACGTCTGAAAAACCACCTCATGAGAGCATCAAAACCTTTCAGCCATATTTGAGAGATTTTTCCAAGTTTAGTAGGTGTTCCCATGACCAGTTTTTTATTATATTATGATAATTAGGTTTTGCGTAATGCTAGGGGTAATGGAAATGCAGCTGGTGATTCCGATATAAGGATCCCGCAACGGAAGCTCGTCTGGGGGTTGGGCTCGGCCACCGTGCCGTTACACCTCGCGCGGGCTGAAAGAATGCCAAGACGCGGACGACCGCAGGCCAATTTCCGCACGACTTGCAAACGCGGCTGGTAAACAACTTGATGGGCCGCAAAGGAAATTGGCCGGAAAAAGCGGCGGGCAGGATTACGCGTAATTTGCCGACAAAATTGTCAATGAGCTAACGATCGCGGAGAATTGGCGGCGGCGCCGTCGCGGCTCGACCAATCCATCGCCGCCCTTTGTGTCTTTTGGCAGGTGCTGCCCGACCCTCCACAGCGGGAGGGAGAGCGGGGGACGCACGACTTCCTGCCGATCATCGGCCGCTTTCGTTAGCTGCACCTGGCTAGCGCTGGGTACCTAATAAAGTGGCCCGGTGAGTGGGCATTAGGCAGGTTTTCTCGCCACGAGGCCAGTCGATTTGTTCCGGGTTGTCACCTCAGTGTCATTATTAGGTGAAGGTTTTGCTCTGCGCAACTGAGTCTGAGCAGCGGAGCGGCTCTTTATCGGAGCTGCTAATTGTTTAATGGGCTCTTATTACAACTGAATAAATGATTGAACCAATGTTCGGAGGAGGTGAAAAAAGAAGAAGAAGAAACAACTTTTCAATCAAAGTTGTAATTAGGTTAGACGTACATTTGTAATACTTCTCGAAGGAAGAGTTGAATTTAAAGCACACTAGTTCATTAGGCCAGAAAATTGACCTTCCAAGTGGTCTCCCACAGCAAAATTAGGTGTATTTATGAGGAATCATCCTCCACTTAAATTGCTCCTCCGCTAAAACACTTCTGGGATCCGCCCACTTGTGATGTCGCAAAGAGAACAGGTCAACTAAGGCTAAAGTCAACAACCCTAGAAGGCCCAGCTCAGCTGCCTTGGTTCTGCACAGAGTGATCCAGCAAGGCCAGCTAAGGATTTTATTTAGAGGGCTATAAACAGAGGGCTAAGCATCTTGAGGCCAATTAACTGCACAAGGCTGCTTCACGCGAGTACGGGATGAAAAAAAAATCCATATAAAGATGTTATAATGTGTTTAGAATGGGAGCTTGAGAACTAGTCAGGGGTCCGGGTGAGAGGGACTGCTGCCTCAGGTACCCACGGGACCAAGTAACACAATCCCGCAAATCCAGCTGGAGTGACAGATGCATGCATTTAGAGGCTTAAAGGCACAAAAAAAGGCTCCTCAGGCTCTGATTTCACAGCCCTCGCCGAGTTCATTTGATTCAAAACCGGCTTAAAAAAAATAACCCAGGGTGGAAGATATCATAAAACCTTTATAAAGATCTGGACTGAACTGTAACGCAGCGACGCTACATGACACCGTCTGTTCTGCTTCCCGGTATGAGACCTTCCAAAGAGAACCGCTGCCCCGGCATAATCCAGCATAATCCCAGTCACTGTGAATGTGGACACAGTGTGAGTGTCAAACATCTGAGAGCTCTCACTCACCTTCCTCAGCCCAGGCGACGCTTCCTTTTCCTTTTTCCCCTTCCCCCTTGGCCGTGACTTGAGCCTCGTCTCTCACGATTCCACCTTCACACACATCAAGTAGTCACATGACCTTTGAAACCTGGAGGAGGCAAAAAAAAATGGAAAAGTCTCTATCAGGCTGATGCGGAGAGTCGGTTTGTTTCATGCACAGGTGCAAAGATTTATGGCAGCAAAGCTTGTAAAAAAAAAAGTGTTTTCATTCTATTTTAAAACAGCTTCAGTCAGTTTTTGCATTTCCTCGCTGGATTTAAAGCTTCCAGGGAAAGTTTTCCAGGTACGGAGGACATCACCCTCCCGCTGTGTCAGTGCAGGCTGAGGAGCATCCGCACACACTTGTTTTTGCTTGTTACATTTTCACAGCAGGTGAGAACAAAACATTTAAAAAGCCCTGACAAATCTGTATATTTTCTTCAGACACCATTGCTCCATCTTCCGTTCTCCAGCGAGTGCAAACAGGATTTCTGCTTCGGTACGTGCGCTGAATAAATGAGTCGCATTAACAACAACAACAAGCTGCATTTGACGAGGAGGAAAACTACACTGCGCCTCCGCACCGATTTCACGCTCATTAGCTCCCAAAATTTGTCGCTTTAGCTCCAGATTTTCGGCCTTTTATTTTGTTTGTTCAGTTTTTTTTTTATAATTATTATTACTATTAGTATCATTTATTTTCTACAGAGGTGGGAAATCCTGCAAACCTGCTATTAAAAGTTTGAGCAAGATCCATCCATTATTATCATTATCCATTTATTTACCTATTTTCAGGTGAAGAGCCGCGAACTGTATCTGCTGAAGTGGCTTTCGCACAACTTTCGAGTATGAGTTTTTGAGTCCTCATTTTTTCCCCCCCATCCTTCACTCCACCACCTTCTCCCCTGCGCTGGGTTTTTGTGCACCGGCGGTTGACGCTGCTCAATAACCGCCAGCTCTTGATACATGTCAGAAAGCATGAACTCTGTCCGCCGATAATGAAGCAAGTGACTGCTGCATGGCTCCACAACGCTCCCCGACGCGCACTTTAATGACCGCTGGTGTGTGCGCGCCTGCGTGTGCGTGCGTTGCGTGTGTCACCCGCGCACGCCCGTGTGTGTGTGTGGCTCATTCGCGAGGCTCCTGTCAGGCCCCTAATTGACAGTCTAAGTGGGGCAGCCGAGAGGCCAGGCCCCGTTAATTTATTTTCTCAGACCCTCCATCCATATTTATAAGCTTCTGCTGTTTTGTCTATCGCCGCCGATCAAACTTACTGTGTAATTGCGCTCGCTTAAGCGAGGGGCCCCCGCGCGCACGGAGTGGTCACCCTGGCCCGCTTGACGCTCGCTTCCATCACTTGCTATTTGTTTATATTAATACCCCCGCCCCCAATCCCCGACCTGGAGGGAGAAGAGAGCGAAAGGTGCCGGCGGCTCCCGTGATTAGAGATGAGGAACAGAATGAGCTGCCACAATCAGGTCATTATGCCAACACCCCTCTGATCTGGCTAAAACTAATTGCGGTGGGTGGGTGGGTGGGTGGATGTGTGTGTATTACCCGCCGTAATAGCCACGTCCATCACGGCGCGGCGCAAACTCATTTATCAGCAGCCATCATTGAGCAATGATATTCTAAACACAATAAAGCCAAAGCTAAGGGGAAATGCATCCTCATTCGGACCAATCACAATCAGCGCAATGCATCATCCAGCGCTAATGCCGGGTCGCCTGCTATGCTTTAAGTCAAACGAACGATGGGGTTGAATTGCATTATATTTAGCGGTTAGGGGTGGGGGAGGGGGCTGGGGGGGTTAAAAAAATAAAATAAATCAATGACTGGGTAGCACCAGAGAGCGCACGGCAGGCATGGTCCTGCTTACCTCCAGTCACCCCCCCCCCCCACCCCACCCCCTCCTCCCCTTAATGATATTTAATTTGTTTACAAAGTAACCTCAAGGAAATATTTGCAAAGGGGGAGACCTTGATGTTTGCTCGGGTGGGAGGGTGGGGCGGCATACCTGTATCATCAGGGGTAATAGTGTAATTATGTGCTATTTTTTTTCATCCCATAAACATACATTCATTTCCATTCATTAAGGCGTGTTGTGTTCTCATCAAAACAAACCGGCTGGCCTGGCGTAGCGGGCGTCAGCTGCCAGTAGCTCGCCGTCGGTGGCAGTTCGGTTGAACAAAAACACATAAAGAGGAAGTCATGCGCAAAATGTAAAAGTGGACGTTAAAGTTCACACACACTTTTGAAAATAGTCACTTTAGATGTTAAATGAGATCCCTGGCGGCGGCAAGGTGCGCCCCTGATGGAGACACAGTGAAGGTCGACTTCATGGTCGCAGGCTAAAGTTGTGACGCTGTGTTGACACGGCTGCTTTAAAACAAATAAGTACGAACTCTTGCAAATTTGTTTTTGTTTTTTTGTTGGGTTTTTTTCTGCGCAAGGTCCGGACCTGACAATGTGAACTGAACAGGCGGCACTCAATGCGCTGGATGAATCATTTAAGTCCCTCATTAACTTGAGCTGAAAGGCTTTAATTTGCATGTTGTTTTTCACATTTTCCTCCTCACTTTTTATTTTCCATCACCCCCAACACCCCCACCCAACCACGCTTTTTCTCTTTTTCTTCTCTCTCTCTCTCTCTTTTTTTTTTTTTTTTTTTTATCTGTGATTGAGTGCATTCGCTAATGGCTGCATTGTGAGTTATAAACTACAAATGAATTCTCCTCAGTCCAAATGAAAGTTACTCTGATACGGGCTCCCAGCATGCATTGATGATTATAGAAACCCTCCCCGTGAAATTGTCTTTGTAATTGTCTCGCTGCTCGTGCTAAGCTGGATACTTCCCTAATAAGCCGAACTGAGGAGCCGTCGAAGGCGCTTAGATAATCTCGCAGAGTCAAATTGCTCGGCTAAACGGGTTTCACTTTTTATATTCTGCAAACCGGCGCCCCCATCACCCTGCCGCCCGCTAACGTATGGAGCAGGTCGGGATATTCCGGTTTTTTTTTCCGTCATTACACCGTGAAACGCTCCTCCTGCAAACTTTCTCTTCCGTCGCGACATTCCTCCGACATTCCTAGCGGCCGGCTAAACACCCTCGTCTGCCGCGATGCAGAGGCGAGCGCCGCAGGGTCGAGATCTGAACCTTCCGCCACATCTGTCGTGTCTACGCTCGCGCTGACCACAACGTCGCTCCGCTGCCCTTCCCCAGCCCTCCCCTCCCTCCATCCCCGTGAACGCACAAACACCTCCTCGCATGTCCGGAGGCTCTGTTTTTTGTTTTTGTTTTTTATGCTGAGAAAAACTCAGGTCAGCTGTTTTTTTTTTTTCTAACACAAACACTTACTGCAAGGGCGGGAGACGAGGGAAGGGAAGGAAATAAATTAAAGGACGGCAGGCGGCTTGGCCTCAGGTGGAGGAGCCGTCGCGGCATCGACTTCCCCGAGAACGGAGGCTCAACCTGCGGCGCCTTGATTAATCAATGTGCCGTGTGTTCTGCCCCTGCTTGAACCCAAGGCCAAGCCATATTTCACGGCAACAAATTGAGCGGGGGACTGACACAGGTCCGCCATAAAACCTAAAGGTAATTAGGAACCGCGGGAAGACGTTCCATAAAAGACAGTGGGCCAGACGCTCTCAATAGAAAAAACCCACCCCGCTGCAAAAACACACGGGTCACAGGTCTGGACGGCGTGGGGGGGAGGGGGAGGAATGCTCAAAAAAAGGTGTAAAAACAAAAAAAGCTCTGCCAGGCTCCATTATGTATGCCGCGTGTTGCGGGCATGCAAATTTTGATAAATAACACCTCGGCATTGTCGCCGTAATTTGATTTCCTGCGAGGTAATCTAGACTAATTGACACCAGAATTGAGCCGGCAACAAACTGATGCTAAAGCGTCCTGGCATGGCGCTCGCAGCCAGACGGCGTTCAGGGCGTCGGTGCCGGGGCGAGGTTGGGAGGAAGACTCCCGCATTCATCCAGCAAACTCCATCCAGCTCTCTGTCACTCCCTCTCTCTCTCTCTCTCTCTCACGGTGACGACTGTTTCAGTTTCCTCGCGTGTCTCTCGACTGTGAGTGGCTTCCATTGTCGTTACGCCGACGCACATAAGCATCATTAGCAACACCGAACAGCAACTTAATTAGACTGAGAGGGTTGAAGAAGAAGACGACGAAGAAAAAGAAGAAGGCCTGAGTTTGTCATTTTGTCCTTAAAGACGTCACTGCAGTGCATCCCGGTTAGAGGTCCTGTTTTTTTCTTACGGTTATTATTACACCACTGTTATGAAATCTGCCGAGGAGCGTCTCTGCTGGCTCTCTGCTTAATGTAGCTCGAAAAGCAAATGGTCAGACATTCATCCTTCCACTGCGCTCCTCATTACAGGGAGAGAGAGAGAGAGAGATGGAAACTGGAGGAGCGACGCTACTTCTGCCCATTTCGAAGCATTTTGATGTTTATATGTGCAGTAGGATGAGGTGGGGGTGGAGGGGTTGGGGGGTTTGTTTGCTGTGGACTGCACTGTAAGCTTTTCAGAACGTTTTATTTTTTTTTTCCGAGACATGTTATTAAGCCTATATTTAGACGCACGGGTTAAAGCCGGGCCCCTGGCCCTCGCCGCAGTTGGGGCCGGCTTGCCGTATATCAGCGGCTGTAATGGCATCGCTTCCAGATGCTGGCAATTGGTGTGTCGACATGAAAGAGGCAGCAAAAAACAATTAGAAAGAAGGAAAGAAAGGAAAGGTAAATTAAAAGGCAAACGGTTGCTGTTGGCTGCCAAGAAGTCATTTGGATACGATGTAAGCAGACGGCACAGTGCTCAGTTAAATGCAGTTATATCAAACTGCTTCAGTTCATCTTGAACAAAATCAGAAGCACATCTCTGGTTTCGGTTCATTCAATTATGGGTTAGAACCCAAGCAGTCCAATGCCGCAGTTTCAAGAGGAAACCTTTTCACAACAGTTACACCACATTCTCAAAAAGTGTATGCTACGAGACTCGGTTCTGGAAATCAACCCTTTGTGATGTCACAGAGGGCTTACAGGCATCAGTGATACTTCGGCCACGCTTACCCCTAACCAGGCGTTTGTTACGCCCAGTAAAACCACCACCAGCATCCTCTTCGAAAACATGCTAAAGGTCCGATAAGAGCATCAGCTTTAACAGAAGACTGTAAACAGAGGGCTAAAAAAGTGATAATCGCTCTTATGCTAGGAGTCTAGGATGAAGACGCAAATGAGATAAAATCTAGAACATGGGAAATGCAAAATCATATTTTCTAATATATCCAACACAAATATATAAATCAGTCGCTGCTCTTCAGCAGATCTGGACACAGCAACAATATATGGCAGCAGTCGCGAGGAAGAAATACAGAGTGATTTTTCCTTTGAGTATTTGTGGAGGTGTGCTAGCGGAGGAGGGGAAAAAAAACACTTTGAACAGAAAAGCAATCTACTCGGTGCCTGAGCCGGCCCCATCACCAGTCCGTGGGTGCGTCTGAAGCCGGCGTGGCAGTCAGAGCGGCCCTTCCAGATGGCATCCGCGGCATATGTGGCACGACCTCGTGCAGCAGGGGCACCGAGTCACTGTGCAAACAGCAGGCAGGGTCCTCAGATGTGGGTGGCCCCGCTGGGACGAGGCAGCAGAATGAGATGCCCATCACTCTGCGTGGCTCTGCAGATGCTCCTCGCCACTGCCAGGCTTTCAGCTTCATTAGGCCCAGATCAGATACGTACAGAGGAGTGCAGCCCGAGGCGATCGCTGCAGCCTCCCTGCAATGCAGGCGCATGCACGCAGATGAACGTGCACGCACGCACACACACACACACACAGGCGTGCACAAAGTCCCATTTGGAACCATTTCGAAAAGGGATCATCAGAAGGAAAAAGATGAGATGCGGAGGATTGCTTCCCTTCCAGGTTTGCGACAGGAGTATTTGGAGGGAAGTATAAAATCTGAAGGACTCACTCTACATGCGCGACGACAGGGATATTTTACAGTGCCGCCTTGTAGCTTTTCTACTTATTTTTAAAATCTTTTTTATTTCAATTCACTGACGTGTGACAGGGGAAGCGGCGTCCCCTGCTGTTGGCCCGGCATGCCTGGCTGGCCCAGCATGGAACTCGGTAACTTTGTTTGCCCGCTCGCTCGCCTTTGGTGAAAATGCATCTTGCATCCCATCAACAATTGTCGTCTCGCTATGAGAAGCGAACAAAGGCCACCGAGCTCCAGATGTAGTAATGGCAGAGGTGCCCGGAAAGACGCAGAAGAAGAGGAGGCAGCTGAGGAAAGGCAGCTGAGGAAAGGCAGCAGGCAGGCGACCAAATTTTGTAGTTTTAACACAGGCCAACTGGGGGCACTGTTTCAGTGGCCGGATTGCCATTAATGATGACGTTAAAACAATGTAATGTGCAATTGTAGTTTCAGTTGTTGCTCTGCCACTAATCTTTTTAAATGTATTTTATTTTATTCTATGCTCTATTGCTTCTATATCATCCAGAAACTTGGATATTTCTGGATGTGTTATTGCGCTGAAATGAGCCGTTTAGGTTGGGCTCGACTTTTTACATCAGAAGTTGAGCTGATTCTCACAGTAATGCCTGAGCTTACTTCCTTTTTTTTGTTTTTTTGTTTTTTTCAATGTGGGCGAGGCATTGCTGCATGAGAACTAATAACCATCACCCCCACTAGCAGTGAGCAGCTGGCCAATCAGAAGGGAGTAGGCTGTTCCAAGGTGGGGCCAGGGAAGGAGCAGGTAGGGGAGGGGGGACGAGCACCAAAACAGCCTCTTCAGGCTGACTGAGTCTTGTTTTGCAGGCCTGTACAGCTCAAAATAGGATTTTGCTTTGGACCAAACAAACCTAGTTTGTCGTCCTAAGTAGATCCATTTCTTCTTCAATCTGGCCACAATAGGGCCCCTTTAATGTGGAGAAGCGACAAGGTGCTGCTCTAAAGAATACAGAGTGCAGCTCTCATTGAAGTTTTGATGGAAACCAGGGCTCTGGAACCTTCATAACTCTTTGGTGATGACTCTCAACCCTCCGCAGACCTTGCAGCATTTATATTCTGCGCAAAATGACTCGCGAGGAAGGGTCTGCGGACAGCGCAAATAAATAGACGCCTCGGATCAAGAGGTCACTCGCGGGTCCATCCGTCTGGCGGCGGTGAAGCCGACCTGATTGATAAAGAGCGCCCCCACGCCATCCGCGAGAGAGAGAGAGAGAGAGAGAGAGAGAGGGAAGTGTTTCTGGAGAGCCGCCCGACTCGTATTCATCACCGGCGGAGACATTACCCCGCCATGCAGTATGTAATTAGTGCGTAATCCCCTGCCTTTTAAAAACGAGACCAAAAAATGATGATGCGGAACCATAATGAGATATTAATTCAGAAACACTGCAGATAGACATTTATTCCCCACCACCACCACCACCATCTCAATAAGGCAACGCTGTGTAAGTTATTACCCAGCTTTAATGTAGATATGGTTATTGCTGCAATTTGTATGGGCAACCAGTGTTTCATTTCCGCTCCTGTCTGTCTGTTTCTCATTGAAAGGCCCAATCTCTCTCAGTCACACGCACTGTTTGGATGGAATACCTTAATGCTGTTAGGACACAGCGGAGGGTAGCGCACTGGAGGGAGAGCAGGGACGCCCATCCCACTGTAATTCATGCCAAAAAAAAAACAAAAACGCACAATTTGTATCGAGCCTCGCCTGCCCAACGCTTTCATGTGTGTCCAATCCCGAGCACTTGGCTCAATCATGTAAAATATGTCCCCGGTGATAGAAGCAGGTGGTCCACCACTCCACGCCCTCACGGCCGAAACATCCCGCCCCCCCTCCGAGGCTGCGGGTGGTTCCGCCAGCACCATGCACACACCTCCGCTGCGTCAGTGACAGGAACGTTTGAATCAGGCAGGAATGACTCCTGATGAGTCCCCCCTGACCCCCTCCTCCCTGCACTTCTGAATGAAGGGGTTCAAGTCGGTCGATGACGGGGGGGGGGGAAGAAAAAAAAAGGGGGGCTGCGTGAAAGTGAGACAGAGCGCGGTCCAAATGTGATTAATACGGAACTGTATTTGAATAATTGCGTTGAAATATTTGGCCAATCTATCTTGAAAAAGCCAGGGACAATTTGTCTCAAACGGGACTCTTTTCCCCGGATTTGTCTTGACACTCATCTCGTCTAATGTGAAACATAATATTTAACCAAATGCCCCGAAGCAGGGCTTTGCGACTATTAAATCATGACACACAATACAATGTTGGGGATCCAGAAGCTCCCACTAGTTTAGCCATACATCAAAATGTCACCAAGTCTGAGTGTTACTTTTTTTTGACAATAAATACATACATTTGGATTGGCTGGATATTTGGATGATTTTACTCTTGTGTGGGTCCTACACAGTGCCCATATTTAGCCTTCTGTTTACAACCTGCTGCAAAAAAATCTCTGTTTTGGTTTCCAATTAAAACAGATGCATTTTAAACTTGTTCAAAAAGAGACCTAAACACCACCGTTGGGAGGTGGCTTCAGTGGGCAGAACAGATACCAGGGTGGGGGTGGGTGGCACTGACCTGGGATTCATACTAGTGCCCTTAGTGATGTCACAAAGGGCAGATTTCCAAAACTGCTTTAATACAAACTTACTATTACTAGTGCAACAAGCAAAGGAAATAAAGGTAGATGTGTCTCATTTATCATTTAAATGACAGGCTCCAGATGGTATCATTGTGAGAAAACACTGGTGGATTTTGCATACTAGGAACTTTTAAGTTTTATTATCCATCTCATAGTTTGGTGAGATGCTAAGGAACAAATTTCAAGGTGGGTAAATTCCACGTCTAATAAAAAATAAGCAGGCTTTGTTTTCCAGCACTGAAGTTTGGTGTTTGCACACGCTGAAAGGTATTTGTCATCAGCATCAATTCACATCTCACATTAGAACTGGGGGAAAACGCACTCTCAGATTGCATTTTTGGCACCACGTCAAGGGTGTAATTGAGCATGTGCGTGCATGTGTGTGTGTTTTTGGGGTCGCGTGTGTGTTGGTGAGGCTGTGTTTGTGTGTTTGGGTTGGGCGGGGAGGTGGATGGGAGGCAGGGGGGCTGTATGGGGAGGGGGCGGTCACCCTGTTGCCTGGTAACAAGCCTCAGATTGACAAAGGAAGAGCAATTTAGGACTACTTTTCCCAGAAATCAATACAGCGGGGCTGATGCGATGATGTGAGATTAGCCATGGGAGAAACAAAATAAAAAAATGAAACAATGCTTTTGGCGCGGCTTACTTCATAACCAAGGGAAGAGGACACGGAGGAGATTGCATGTGGAACTGCTGAATATAAAGATATGATGCCGAGTTACGGAGCTTCTGAATTCTCTCTCAAACCAAAACTTCTCTGGCCTCTCGTTTTCCCAGGTAATGAGAACTTTAGCAAAGTGAGCACTCCTGGGGAGTTAGGAATATATATATATATATATATATATATACATCTGTTTTTTTTTCTTTCTTGTTTAATACTGTCTGTCAAGGCTGTAATATTGCCCTGGGCAAGGGGATACATGGCGAGGCTGTAATATTGGAGGAGATTGTGGTGAGAAAGATGCGGGAGCTGAATAAAAAACTTAGGACAGCTGTAGACACGCAGACACTCGCTGTGCATTAACACATCGCTGCTTCCCGCCGAGCTGTGGAGGTGTGTGTGTGTGTGTGTGTGTGTGTGTGTGTGTGTGTGTGTGTGTGTGGGTTGGGGAGGGGAGTAAAAAAATAAATCAGTGAAGTTGAAAAATGTTGTTGTGCTGAAGATGTGACATCCATCCCATTGGATGTGTCTACACTTGAATGGGTGATGCATTGACAGCTTCCTCGAATCTAAAAATTTCAGGTTATGGCACAAGCGACGGTGTCTTATGAATATGTTAGTGTTTGTTTTAGCACGACGAGGCTAGGAAAAAAACAGTGATCATTACCGTCAAAAAGTTTTGCCTTGAGGCAGGTTAGCTAACTCTTTCCTTTCTGCAATCCAACAAGCAAAACCCTAATTGTTTTTGACGGAACACGTCGAGGTGTCAAATTTTCTAGCCTTCGGTCTTAATAATCTGTGCATGAAAGAGTTTCTTGCGAGAAAAGAAAAAAAATAAATAAATCCCATGCTCCCCCTAGTGGTCACGAGAAAAATATATTAAATTTTGTTGTTTGTTTTGTTTGTTTGTTTGTTTTTTGACGTGTGAATTCTGCTTATGCAACCGGCTCCCACCTGGATGGAATATCCAGCGGTGAATAATGAACGTGCACATTGTGTAATATGCAAAGACGGAGGGACTGGCATGCACGTCTTCCTCTCAGCCGAGCCCTGCGGGAAATATCTGCGGCTAAATGCCGGCGTGCATTCCGCCACAATCACAGCCGCAGCATTTTCTCTGCAGGTCCACGTTGTTTATCTGGGAGTTCCAGGAACACAGCCCCATGCTGTGGCCGAAAATGAGGTTTGCGGGAGCAAATTTGAACCAAAGCAGTTGTGAAAACCTGTTCCGCAGCAGTGGGGAAAGGCATCGACACATTTGACATTAGGCTCCGGCCCTCTGAAAGACAGCCTGAGGGAGATTTACTCGGGAAAAGCTTTCTTTTTTTTTTTTCTTGCAGCATATTATTCATTTGATGCCGTCACTTGGTCTTATGTCTGAAGAGGTGGGAGAGATGGGGGGAGCAGCTCCTGGCCTGTTTGATATTGAAATATTTTGCTCGTTTGACGCCGCTGCTCAGGATCGAGCTCGTTCCCCTTTAAACATGGAAAAACATCACGCAGGGCGACGCAGCTAGAAGTGGGGAGAAAAAAACAGCCCTTTGGGATTGTGAATATGAATGCAAATGCTTTTCAGATTCTGGACAATATGCAGCCGCGATGGATCGTTCTTCTCCTTTGGGCTGTTTCACAAGCCAGAGCCAATCACCTGCCTCCATCTCACTGCCTGCATCCTCTTCCCTCGTGCCCGCTGACTTCACGTCCTCTTTCACTGCAACCATAAATCCCATCTTTGCTCTCTGCTCTCCAGGCCTCCTGCCTGCCACTTCCAACCCTCTAGCCATATGCACAATGTCCGAACCGAAGTCATAGGATTTATCCACATGAACAGGTGCCCTTCCAGACTTAGGACCGACACAAGGGGAACACTGGAATTGCATTGTATAATTTTGATGTAAAATCTATGAATCACTTTGCGTTTCAGTCGAACCTGCAGGATAAATAAATCAGAGAAATCCTGGTTTTGAACGGGACGAACACACCGTGGGGGGAGAGAGGGTCACGCACAGGCGGGTGGAAGGAACGGAGGACAAGCCGCACAATGACTGATCAGGAGCGCCGGGGAAAGTGGAGAGGATGAAGGATCTCAGAAAAGAGGGGCATTCACACGGACTTCTTTCCCATTACGGCCTCGGTGTAACTAGACCCCTGCGAGGGCCGGACAGTAGGAGCTCTTGATGGGCAGGAATGCGAGTCCTGAGAGCACAACAGGGCAGATTGATGGAGACGGAGGACGGGGGAGGAATGCATCGACTTCCCCGGGCCGGTGGGAACGACGGCCGAGAGGATCACTGTGACCCACGCTGACACCTCTGTCATCACACGTCCCCCCCTCCCCCACACCCACCCACCCACCGACCCGTCCCCCCCGTCTGTGGGTGTGGGGGCAGCTAATAGGAAGGAGGAGGGACTGGGGAGGAGGGAGGGAGGGGGAGGTGAGTCTCCTCGGCCTGACAGCAGGAGGCAGAATGTGTCCGGATCCCAGAGGAGAGGCATGTTGTGTGTGTGTTGCCAACCCTGCAGGGAATCTATACACTGACCGAGGGGGGGCATGGGGGGGGGGGGGCATCAAGCATGGCAGAATGGTTTCCCTCTGCAGAATTTCACAAGAAAAACTTTGAAAAGTGTCAAAGAATGAAAATGGAAGAACTTCTCTCACGCAACACAGCAGCAAAAAAAAAATGTAAACAGAGCCATTGGCACAATCGATGGAACGAGAACGAAACACGCAGAAATGCAAAATGTTTACATTTCAATGCGGAGGACGAATTTTGCGTCCCTTTGATCGGCGTTTTTGGATACCTCCTCTTCTCCTGAAAGCCGTGGAGAGACCTGACCTCTCACATGACTGCACTTCACGCCGCCCTGTTGATTTGCATCAAATCACTTCATAGACAGGCCTTAACAGGGCAGCTGAAGCCTCATAGCCTCCTGGTGCAGCCACCACAAAAAAACAGGATACTCCCATGCACACAGAGGGGAGATTAAGAGGGAGCACCGATACCACTCTTAAAGAACGAGTGGAGTACGAGTACTTGCATTTTAGTACGTATCGATTAAGGCCATAACAAATTATAGAAATACTTACTGTCAGTCATACTGTCAGTTTCACTGCAGTACTAACACAAATTTAACAAAACATGTATTGATGTCGCGGTAATGGCAGGTATTTTACGTGTACGAGTCGAGTACTCAACGCAGGTATCAATACCTGATACTGGTATCAGTGCATCCCTAGAAATGAACATAAATGTTTCTGTAGGTTCTATCTCCACACTAAAACAGTCCTCCGAGCAGCTGAGGTCGCCAGTCCCGGCAAACGGCACCTCATTTCAAGTCCATAATCAATCCACTGATCGGCGGCTGGGGGGAGGAAGTGGGGCGGAAACTGGAGTCGCCTGGAAGAAATGAACTGCACCGTCTCTCCTCCTCCTCCTCCTCCTTCTCCTCGGATGATGATGAGGCAATCAGCCCTAATAAGCTCTCCCTTCTCCACTCTCCGCGCCTGCCTGTCTCCGTCCCTCCGACATCGCCCGTCATTTACCCGCCGTCGGCATCATTAGTTCTGCCCGCGCCGGCCCCCTCCACGCTGATGTCTCCGTGTCAGGACCCGCCGCATTACACCGCCGCTCAGGTGCCATAATTCACCTCGGCATGGGCGAGAGGTCAATGGAGAGACGAGGCCCGCCGGCCATTAGCCACTCGGAGAAAGACGGGGAGGTTGTGTCGGGGTCGGTGGGGGTCATCATTGTTAAGCGGAGTGCCGCGAGATGGAAGGGAGGCGGGAGGACCGGTGTCGCTATTAAAATGAAAGGGAGCGGGCCGAAGGAGGAACCAAAGAGCCAGGGTTCATTACGGAGCTTCGCCCAGTGGTCCCGGGGAGGTGGGAGGGGCTCGGCAGGAGGCTGTGGAGGAGGAGGAGGAGGAGGAAGTACGGTCGATTTAGGTGCAAAGAACCGCGCAACAAATGGAGCGTCGGCAACACGGAGCGCAGCTGCGATGCCACGCGGCCTCCTCTGCTCTCGGCTGTACGTGCTCAGAGGTCCCGCATTAGAGACATTTATTTTTCACCCTGGATTCTGGCGGAGCAGCCTCGCGCCATTTATCAGTCAGGGTAAATCGGAAGATCCGCAGACAAAATGGCACGTTTAACCCTCTGTTCACCGTCTTCCTGCGAGGCGCTAAAGGTTTTAGCTTCCAGCTAAAACTGAGACTGGCACTGACGTACGGAGAAGGAATGATGACAAGGAGGCAAAGATTGGGTTGTCAAAGAGGAGGAACAAACACCTGGCTGGAGTCACCCTGGGAGAGGCACCGGCCCCTTTCGGCCAATGCAGTTTACAGTTTAAAGGATGCAGTTTACAGTCAAAATCACCCTTTCCCTCCAGTGCACAACTGTACATGCTGTATATGAAGTAATTTCTAATTAGCAATTCAAATGGAATATTCAATCCACTTTAAACACTTTATATATGTGTATGTGCTATTCATATATGGGACCTATAACCTTTCTTAAATGACAAACTAATGGCAAATGTACATGCGGGACTCAATAAGCTAATAATTAAGCCAGATGAAAGGGAATGTATTTGTATTGCAAAGTAACTACTAAGAAAATACATTGATATTAAATTCTAATGTATAACAACAATTAAAAAGACATCTCAAAATAACGTATCATTAAAAGGCCAGTCAATAGAGCCATTAAATATATGAACAAACAAATGTCTATGGTGCCCTTTTTATAAAACCAAACATGCTATCACAAACTCTACCATTATTATAATAGCTCGCAAAGATGTAAGTCAGCATGCTCTGCTGTCGTAGGACGCAGTGGCTGCTGCTTCCAGGCATAAGCATTCACGTGGCACTTACAGCAGGCATAAGCAGCCTCCATTGAAATAAATAAGAAGCAAATGGCTATTTTACTGCACTCTGCTTACTGTCAGTGACATCATTCATTACTCGCAGCCTGGACATTTTATCTATCTTCATAGAGTAGAACCTGGGATACAGAAGGGGAGGGGGGTAAAAAAAAAAAAAAAAAAGCTCCATTGACGAAGAGAGAGTGACTCAGTCTTGGCTGGCCATCGCCGCGACTCAAATATCTGTTAACAGACTGCTTCCTGGCAGAGTTACATCAGCTCTGGCACCAGCCAGGCACACAGAGAGAGACATTAGTCAGCAGTGTTCCCTCCACGGCCGCGGCTACAGCAGCGCATCCGGCAGAGGGTTCGCAGATAAGCTGATAACTCACAGTTATTGCAATCTGGGTCACTTATACAATGTTAAAGGCCGGGGCGGGCGTTATCCGCTGCCAAGTTTGGATCTACAGCCTGAGCCGCTCTCTCGAAAGCGCCTCTGAAAGCTGCGGCTGGTTGTTGTTCTTTTTATATCGAGCCCCACGCGACACATAAGTGCGTGTGTTTTCCTACGACTGTCTGCTTTACATCGACCTTTAAAAGGGAGCTTACACCCGACGTCTGCATTTACACGCGCTTGAACCTCAAAATAGAATCTGGCTGCCAACCCTGGAAAGGGAATAATCCGGTGCATCCTGCAGGGTGCAAACAAGGACAAAAAGAGAAAAACATTACACAGCCACAATAAGTGCTTCCTGAAGTATTACGAAAGGTGGGTAGGATATTATCTGTGATTTATTGTGTTCCAGAGCTGAATTTTAGCAAAACAGCAGCCACATACAACACAAACTACATAGATGTAGACATCAGGAGGCACCGAAAAAAAAATCAGGTTTGCAGTTCTGTTTACATGAACTACATCCTGCTGGATCATTCAGTCTTGTAAGAATTCCTCAGTCGCTGCAGGGCTTTGCTAGTCTGGAGTCTAGTCCGCTAAAGCACCTGCTGCACCAAGCTGAATATCAAACAATTCACACCTGAGATCTAGCGATGATCTACAACTTCACTGTGCCAAGGAACATCAGAGCAATCTGTTAAGACTGGAAGCAGATATAACTGATTCATAACCAGTTTGTCACCAAATGAAAAAATGAGGCATGATTCCGGTTTGACAATCTCCCAGATGATGCGTGTTTCCTCTCTGACACCTCACACATGTGTGTGTGTGTGTGTGTGCATGCGTGAGTGCGTGAGTGCGTGAGTGTGTGTATATATATATATATATATATGAACACAATGGGGTCACTCACACAAAGCGGCACAAACCTGGAAACCTGAAAGCCACGCACGCACATGGCAGAGGGGCCGCACACGAGGCCAATCCCTCCACGGGAAGCCAATCACTCAGCAGCAAATGAGTTAATGCCCCCGGAATGTCGCAGAGGTGACGAGGAGAATGCAAGGAGTGAATCGGCCACTTGTGATCTGAGGCGGGGTGCGTCACGCTCGCCGCTGTTATCACCGACACAGCGTGGGACCAATTGCGCCATTTTCCCCGCACAGGCCCATGACGGAGCTCCACTTTCCTGCAGCCCCTGAAGAGGTCGACCAGGAGGAGGAGGGGGAGGAGGAGGAGGGCAGAGGACTAGGTGGTGAAGAAAGGGACAAAGAGTGAGGAATTGGATTGACTCAGAGTTGTTGATAAACTTTCAGAGTGCTTCCCAGTTGGAATGGTGCTCGGCGGCCCTGTTAGGACAGGGGGGAGGGCGGTGGAGGCGGGGGGAGGGGACGGGGGGAGGGCAGAGCTGAGGCTGAGCGGCTGGAGCACTTCCTCCGTCTAATCAGGAGCAGCTGCAGCTGCGACAGGCGACAGAACGAGAACAAGTGGCCCCTTTCTTCCACTCGCAGGGCTGCCCTTCAAATTATTTTCTTACAAAACCCACATGACCCCCCCGAGGCCTGTGCGGTGCTGGTGGTGGTGTGGCGAATATCGATCCCAATGCCGATAATATAGATACTTATGCTGGTATCGGTATTGATCGATATCACAGAAATGAAATCGAGACAATACACACACACACACAGACACATGTATGCATATGTGTACATATGTACATATACAAACATACACGTGTATACACATCATCCATCCATACACATATATTTCTTTTTATCTTATCACTTGAATGGATTTTGACAACACAAAATTCCAAGGAGAAAAACAATTGAATGTGCAAACTACCAACTCTTTATGAAGGCTGCTGCTCAAAGGTGAGAAAAAGGCATTGAATGGTGTAGACAAATATGTTCTATTTACCTAAAACACCCAAATGATGTCCCAGGTTTTAACTACTTAATAAACCACACAGGGAAAAAACAAATAAATGAATCTTCTTCAGATTTAGCAATCTGATGACACATCCATCTAAACTATCGGTATCAGCGATACTGGCTCTGCATTTACTTGGCATACAATCACTTGTAAATCAAATTCATACTACTACTGTGTGGAATATATGTCGTCATGCAGTGACGCCAGCAACAATGTTTTGTCGAAGAAATTGTCTCAGCCGCCACCTTGCGTCAAGTCCCTGCTCACTCACAGCACCCTGACGGCCTGTAATATTTCAACTTTGCAAAGTAATGCTTCAATGATTACTTATCTTAATTATGAAGTCCAACGAGTGGGATGCGTTCCCTTTTTTCTCCCTCTCCGCCTTTCCTCCCAATCACGACTCTCTAATTAGCATATTTCCATTATCTTGGCAAATTTATAATTTAAAGGGTCCGCAATAGACATGAATTATTGGGACCACAGCGCAGTGATGGATTTAAAGGGGCACTACACTCAATTTGTGTCTCCATCCCTCCCAGGGTGACATGAATAATTAGTATAGAAGTGGCTTCTGCGTGTCTCTTCAAGTGTACCGGAGATAATATCGACCAGTTAAATGACTGTGTGATGGTCTTTTGTTTTTACATTACAGTCTCCTTATTTTATCATTTTCTTCGCATATGTTAGCTTTAAAGCAAAGCAAGGACACGATAAAAAAAAAAAAAGACTATCACTGAGGATCACCATCTGGAATCTGATAGTAAGACATTTTTTTCTCCAACCGGCTCCGCGGCCTCCTGGCTCAGATGATCTCGTCCTGCTCGACTCCTCCGTCCCTCCAGGTGTCACTTCACATCTCCGCCTCCCTTTTTCTGCTTGTCACTTTTTACTTTGCACTTTCTCCCTGCTCAACCATGTCTTTCGGGTCCAGTTCTAAACAGACTCTGTCAGGTCGAGATGAAAATCAAATGATTTATGTTGTCGTCCCCCCCACACACTTGTTCAAAGTAAATGAGATTCCATATTTCAAGCCGACCCTGACAGACGGATTGGAAATTAAAGGTCTTCGATAAGTAATGCCTTTCTGATGTTGGACTGCGAATAACTCATGCCGGCTGATTGATTTGAGAAAAGTCTCGCGACAAAACGCCACAAGAGGGTTCAAGGAGCTGGTTGAGTCGCACGTCGGGATGTTGAAGTGGAGAGTCCGGTTGGGAGGAGGAGCCTGTGTCATGCATTAGAGTGGGGGCACCAAGGTCACTTTGGCCACATCAGCAGGGTTGGAACTGTAAGAGTGTTGAATAATTAAAAGCCACCGCTCCAAAACATTCACGTTTCCAATATTTATGCAGAAGAACATTAATGCAAACACACACACACACACACACACACACACAAGCACATAGATCTGATGTTTTGACTTAAGGCCTTTGAATTGATCAGGTTTTTCTTGCATTAATCCTTAAGACTATGACTAAGACTAATATGATAAAAAAAAAAAGATTTTATTCTACTGTTTTCATCTCGGACATTTTGCAGTTATCTGTAGCTATTTTATTAATTTTTTTTTTTGTCACTGGTCCTCACTGTGTGGGTCACAAAAATCAGCATGCATTGTGGGGGATGGAGTTTAAGGTCACCATCAACTGTAAAAGCAGCACAGACAACCGAACACTCGAGCAAGGAGCCTCGTGTTTGACACGCGTCCATTGGAATAAGCGGGGGAGGCGGGAGGGGAGTCGATATGCACAAGAGGCAACCAAGAAGGGTGGGAGCGTTCCTTTGAAAGCATATTAGATTGCGCTGCTCAATGGAGAGTCCTGTATTTCATTCCATTTCTAAAGTGGCAGTGAAATCACAGGGCTAAAAAGGAACAGCAGCCTTTAACCCCCTCGTTCACCCTTCGGTTGACGTCCCGAACTTGAACGCTCCCCAGTCAAGTGCCCGCACTCTCTTTACCTCTGCTCTGCTATGACTGGTACGCATTCAATAAGTGGAATCAATAGGGGATAATGGCTTCGACGCAGCGACTTTGCATTCACCTCCATGATGTTCTCCGCACAGGAAGTAAAAGCCTTTTTTTTTTTTTCCTCCCTCCCTCGTCTGGAGCGGCGCACATCATATCGGCCGCCGCAGAAGCCCCACTCTGCACCACCTCCGCCTCCGCCACCCCACCCTTGCATGCCGCCACGCTTTCATTACATCAGCACCTGCACTCAATTTGCACGAACAGACAGCTGTCTATTGCTCTGGGGGAGACGGAGTGAAAATATCGAACCGGCTCATTGCGCGGAGAGACAACAGCGCCGGCATAACAGTGATTCATCAGAAAGGAAGGCGGGGGGAAAAAAAGTGCTTTGACGTGCAAAAGTCTTCGCCCCACTTTCTATTTTTCATCCGACGCGTCGGCCAGGAAAAAGGGGCGGCGCCCGCCCCTTCCCCGCCACTCCCCAGCCTGCCCGTGAGGTCAGAGGTGCCGCAGGTATCTGCATGAATGGTGTGAAAGGTAATCCGAGCTGTCACCCGCTGCTGCTAGACGGAATTTTTTCAACCCTGTGACGACTGGGAGATTGATTAGGCGGCGGCATTTTTTGGAGGTCGTATTGATTGGGGCCCCGTCAGAAGTAAAACTCCTGTTTTTGACTTTTCGAGCAAACTGACGTCCTCACGTCTACATGAAGAGACAAGTGGAAAGAGACGCTTGATGACTGGACCATCATAACGTTTGGGGCCTTTTTGTGAGTAGAAATTGCAGATTTTTCTATGAAACCGCCCCCAAAAAAGTCATATTCCTACTTTCACAGATCAAGGTTTTTCAGATGCATCGACCAATCACAATCGTCGTGCGGGATCAACGTCAACACAATGTCTTGGAACCTTGTTTTGAGAGACGGACAAAAAACTCAACTCAAACTCAAAACTGTTTCCTCACAACATGAAGGTTGCAGGTTCAATTCCCAGCCCAGGGGGTCTTTCTGTGTGGAGTTTCACACCAGGCTAAATGGCAACTCTAAACTGTCCAATTCTTCTCTCGATGGGGCCGATAAACTGGCGGCTTGTCTGGGTTGTAACGCCGCCTTCGCCAGATTCCACCACTCTCGTGACAGGAAATGGATGGGTGGATGTTAAACAAGGGCCTTAAACGTTGGACTTCACGGTATGAAAAAACAGCTTCTTTCTCACAAGAAATAACTTATTGTAAAAACATCAAAATCGGGTAACAACTTACTTGATGCCACTTCCTCATTAAGGGAAACGGGAGCAAAACACGGCCACCCCTCCCCCTGCTGCCCTCCTGAACCTCCTTCTTTTAATGTTTTGCTCATGTGTTCGGCTAACTGACAAATACAGACACCCGAAAAAATTCCTTCCAAAAAAAAGACATCAAGACCAAAAATAAGACAGTTTGCAAATAAGCCTTCGACCAGGCAAATACGTACAAATGAATAAATACATTTTTTTTAAAAAGCGGCCGCCACGCTTATCTTCCTTCCCTGCGTCTCTGAGAGGCAGTGTGCGCTCTCATTAGGCACAGGGGCGACCGGTTATTCATTACCCACTCCATGCAAAAGCCTGCTATTAAAACTCTAAAAGCCATTAGAGGAATCCATAATGAACCCACCAATGGCAGGTGCACACGGGGGGCTTGGCTCTTGGAGATGACACAAACAACACAGCAACATGACATGTTTGGGACTCCGCTGGCCATTAGCATCGTCGCCTGCAACCGCCGCCGACTATTCCCGCATCGTTAATGCCAGCTGGCTGTAAGTAGCTGCTGCTGTTTTTTTCTCTCTTTTCCTCCAGAGGAAAGTCTTTCTTCGGGGGCTCCTTTATTTGCCGGGCGGCACTGGCTGGAGGTGTTGGGCAAACACGGCGTGACAGTATTGACCGCGGCCTGTTTACTGAAAGGAGTTCGGAACAGGATCAGCTAAACATATATTATGGTAGATCAATAGTGGCTGGAGAACTGAGCAATGAGCTTGATATTAGTCTGGCTTCAGCGAGCAGCCGCCACCGGGCCACTTATGACTTTGGCCCGCGACGTCTCTCGCACAGGCCAGTGGCTGCGGGACGCTGAGTTATTCTTCTGCAAAAGAAGCCATTGATCTGGCTGGGGGAACAACGTCTGAGGAGAAAAAGTAGGGAAGTGGCTCCAGAGCGGCATTGGAATTTAAAGGGAGAAAAAAAGGAACAACTGCAAATGTAAACCAGAGCACAGGGAGAAGAGAGAGAGAGAGGGAGAGAGAGAGAGAGAGAGAGAGGCAGAGGGGGAAATGTGTAGCTGGTTTCTCGGGGCCGTGGCTCCCCGTCATTATAGCCTTAGTCATACTTCATACTTCCTTCCCTTTTATCTTTGACGCACTTCATCTGTTTCCCATCACGTGAAACATCAGCATAAATACTGTACCAGGCCTGCACTCTGGCTGCGCACTGTTAAGGAGGCAGAATGCACTGCTGGTACCTCCTCAAGCATGGTACATGGTGTCCATTCTGCCGTCTCGGACGTCAGTTTCAGCAGGAACCAATGAGTAGTTACAGTTCCCCTGCAAACGGGGTTAATTATGGGGCTTTCTGAAGAGCTAGAGATAGAGGTCTGACAATAGACTGGATGCTACACTGCGTGTGGTTGATTTTAAGTGAAAATCTAAACACTGACACTGTAGCCATTTATTTTTTGGTGGAGTTGAGGATTAAAAGTCAAGCAAAAAGGCACTGTGTGATGTCAAAAAGGGCACTGACGCCTCAGCCATATGAGTCCAGGGTAAATGCAAAAAGCCAGGATCAGGTTTGACCTTTGGTGACCTTGATCGTGTCATGTTCCAAATGTGTGGAAGGTTCAACAAGCATCCTTCCTAGCAGGAAGCAAAAACCAAGTGTTTTTTTTTTATCTCTCTGTTTGGACTGAAAACAGAGAGCTAATTACTCTGTTGTTCAGAGGTCTTCAATTTTATTTATTTCTCTTTTTTAAGTAACTGACCATGCAAAGCAGTTCCACTGAAGTCTAGGAGGTAAAATAAAGAACAGCTAAGACACAGGACCTTTAAAATAATTCCAAAGCTACAAAACTGTCCCGCCCGGCCATTCCAGAAAAATTTATTTCCCTCAACCTCGTGCCAATCCTCGCAGCCACACGCACCCTGAATGACAGACACCGCAGGTAACTCCCCGGTCCGCAGCCCCTTCCACGTCACGACACAATGGTCACAACGACCTCCGGGTGGGAGGAGAGGGTGGGGGGGCTTGTCGGGGTGGGGAATGGGGCTGCGTGGCGGAGCAGGTCAGGACCGACTGACCCCTGAATTCCCCATCAAACGCGGAGGCAAAACAAATGTGCTTCACGCCGTGGCCACAGTTTACGCTGGGCGCCGCCCCCTTTGCCTTTAGCCCCGCTCGACCTGCGCGGCGCGTGGGCGGACGCGGGGGACAGATCCGTGGGGAGAGGCTCCCGGGGATGAAGTATGTCCTGCGCGGCCGTGATTGCCCCACCGCGGTCAACCTCATCTGTACCTCATCCCTTCTTCCGGGGTATGCAACCATGAAGTCAATCAGCACGACACCGGGGCATCAATCACACAGGCTCCCATCGGGGTGACCTGCTCGCTCCTGGAAAGAATACAGAGGTGTATAAAAAAAAAAAAAAAAAAAGCAGCGGTACATATTTCAGAAAAAAGGGCATTGGAGTGCATTTGTTCCAGCCCATTTCTGATGGGGTCGGCGCGCCGTTAGCCGTCAGGGCCGCACATTTGTTACTTCTACTGTTTTATTTTATTATTTTCTTTACAAGCCTGCATTCTAAAAACTCTGATTAAAATGCTTCCGGAGCAAGATATTATCCATAGATGCTCGTGTTCCACTCGTTCCGGCAGGGAATTTTGCTCTCCCTCCTCTCCCCTCCCCCCTCCCTCGCTCCCACCCTCTCACCCCGCTTTCCATTATCATGCACTTTTGCAGCCTCCTCCAAACAAATCTCCCGCTCCAAAGGGCCTTGGCCCCATTAATAATTCCCTCTCTAATCTCCTCTTCCCATCTGATCAGGCCCTTTTCTTCACAGCCGCTCTCAATTTCTCACCTGCCCAGAAACTCCATCAACACCTCCTCCTCTCCCTCCGCGCCGAGGTTCACCACTTTTGATGTCCCGTTGTTCGCTTTAAAAACGCGCTCTAACGACTGTGTAATCTGAAATAACGCCGCCCTGGTCAATCCCTTCCGAAGATGTCGGGGAGGAAGGAAGAATATGCTCAGAGCTAATGGATGTTCCCTGGACGTGTAATCTAATTTTTTTTTCTTTTTTTCTTTTTGGCAAAAAAAAGGGGCGCAGAATGGTGGGAGGGCGGCGGAGGAAATGGATGGATGAGTAGGGGAATAGATGAATAGAGGTTAGGGTGAGGGGCAGTAAGTGAAAAGAGGGAGAAAGGGAAGGGTGGAAAGCAGATGGAGCCAGAATGAGGTTGGGGCTGATTGAATCTATTCGCGGGGCCCGCGGTTGTTCCACTCAGAGCCACTCTGACAGGAGGAGGATTTGGCAGACTGATCAAAATTATAATCTCATACCCTTCTCACATCACTTTGGCAGATGGCACGCATGCGGTCGCCTCCCCTGCACTCTCAACCCCCTGCCAGCGCCGCCGCTGAAAATGGGATAATTGCTGACCATCCTTTGAAAGAAAAGAGGCCGTGACACACAACAACCTTTTTTCTTCTCTCTTTTTATAATGATTACTCACAGCCTTTGCGGCCGCTGAGCATCAGGTTTGAAAAAAAAAAAAAAAATCCCACATCTGAATGGTTGATGCGGACCTTGCAAGAGTTTTAAAGAAGAAGAAGAAGAAGAAGGAGAAGAAAAAGTGTTTCCTTGCACTGCGCGAGCTGGCACGCACGACTGAAATCCCCCTTATGATGTTTAATTCATAATCATTATGCAACCCGGTGCTGGACTAGCCTTAGCTTGACCTTGCTAATCTTTGAGGATTTCATTATTAGAGTTAGCGACGCCGCTGCGGAGGAAAAAGAGGAAGAAGAAGAAAAAAAAAACAACCTTGGACCACCACTAGCCGTCTAACTGGCTCTGCCATGACTCATCACCAGAGCCCAGAGCCGCCGCGGCACCTCCCGGCTGTCTGCATCAGCACCGACTCCCATTTCCTTCCCCTGCTCTGCGTTAAGTAGCCCTTCCCCGCCGCCTCTCCCACATCCCGGGCCCTCGGTGTTGGATGTCACTAACAGCACTTTAGCGTTGCAGCAGCAGCAGCAGAAGTAGAAGCAGCAGCAGCAGCAGCAGCAGCAGCAGCAGCAGCAGCAGCAGCAGCAGCAGCAGGCCGGTCCCTGGTGTGGTCAGAGGAGGAGGCCGATTGTGGCCGGGCCACATCGATCGAGTGGAGTAATGGATCTGGCTTAGGCTGATAATGCATGATGTAATTGTCAGAGGAGTTTAATTATATGCTTATTACATGAGGCAGCGAGCGTTCACGCGCTCCCTGCCCATTTGCCACGCACTCTGGCGAGGCCGTGCAGAATAAAAAGGGGGGATAAATAAATAAATAAAAAGAGACGTGGGTCACGTCACGGGGTTTAAGGCGACAATGTAACCTGGGATAGTAATAATAATGTAATAATAATGTAAGAAGAAGAAGAGGAAGAGGAAGAAGAAGAAGAAGAAGAATCAACATCATCGCAATGGTTTTGGAAATTCCACATGGTTACACAGACAGACAGAGACAGACAGACAGACATTTCCAGTTTTATCAGTGACATTGGAAAGTGTGTGAGGGTGCCAGTTAATCTAAAATTTCCATCATGGCGCAGGCTCACACACACACACACAGGGAGTCACGCACGGCCTCCGACTATCCCCGCTTCCCTCTCATCCCTCCAGGCCATGCTGATCCGTAATGGTGGCCTCATCGCGTGTCTGAGTGCATACGCTACACTGAGCAATGCTTTTCAATTACCTGCGGCGAAGGAGCCCAGATGAAAATACACCGCGCATATTTCTGAGGCAAAATGCTTAGGTCAGCCGCCCCCCGCAAAATAAAATATACCTTATGTCATTTAATTTGACAGCTGTCCTTTGCCGGCTGCTGACTGGAGGTCGTCGCATGAGCGGCGGGCGGAGCTGCGGGGATTTAGCGCACTTTCTGTTTGCAGGTTGAGGATTTTGTGGCTCTGGATTTAGAGCACGAAGGCTTCCTAAGTCATTTAGAAATGACAGTGCGGCCGTCACCTTATCGTCAATAAAAAAAAATCATGAGGTTTATGTTTCTGAGTGGTCCGGACCGTAACATCAGGTTGCTTACGAAGGCTTCATCCTTATCGCTGTCAACAGGAAGCTGAACGTTTGCAGCATCCAGAGTCCAGCGGAGTGAATGAAGCACCCAGTGGAATTACATGTGGAGAGTTTTTAAAGGGACAACGTGGCTCTTTGGTGGGAAAAAAAAACACATGAAGGTGGAAGAAATCTGAAGATTTAAAAGGTTGGGCGGGTTAAGTTTAGCACCATCTATGGGCGAGAGAGAAAACCGCAAACAATGTTGGTGTTGCACTTGATCTCACATCTTCCTGACACCAGCTGGTGTCTGGTCACAAGGAACTGGGAGCAGGTCCACGTTCTGGGAAACTGCAGTTACATTGTGGAGCAACATGGCAGCGGCGTCTTTACGTAAAAACTTCTTCATTGGGTTGTTCACATCAGCGGCGGCCACAGCGAATCACCCGCTACCATCTAAAGACCCAAATACCTGCATCCTCTTCAACACGTAACTTAACTTGCGTACACTTGCTTATCTTATATGGGAAACGAAACCAAGCAAAAAAGCTACTTCACTTTTGTAGCACATTGACCGAAAACACAAACAAGTATATTCCATTCCGTTTAACAACGGCGGAGCCCTTTAACATGCGGCACACTGGGCCTGTAAGACAGATTTGGGCAGCTGCAGGACGCGGATGGAAAAAGTGTAATTAACTGAAATGAATCAGACACAAGCGGACGAGGCCACACGCGGCACGTTGATTGTGTTTTCCAGCTATTACGCATCGCGTTAGATCGACGACTAATCGACTAATCGTCGCCGCTGATAAGACACCGGCAACAGGCTGCACTCGACGACCTCGCGCATGAAAAAGATGGAGAAAAAAAACCACCACCCCTGATGGAAATATGTCGGAAGCGCAAGTCCTGTCCAACGACAACTTCTTTAAACTACTTTAAAATGAACAACCCCGGTTTAATGATTATTTTGGGGAGGATGAGAGGAGAAGACGAGAGGAGGGGCAGGAAACCTCCCGGTGTCCGCCCATGTCGGAGGCTGCATTAATGAGCTTCAAGTAGGGAACAGAGGCTGAGGCCAGGCCTGTAATGGAGTCCTCCTGGAATAGCTGGGTGTGTGTGTGTGTGTGTGTGTGTGTGTGTGTGTGTGTGTGTGTGTGTGTGTGTGTGTGTGTGTGTGCGAGACACCACACGGGGCTGTTTGGAAGGGGTGAAACAGGACGCCTCGCTTCCTTCTCACAAATCACAGCGCCAAGATCAGAAACTGGGCTGCTCGGCCTTGGCGGAAAACATCCAGCCGGGCTGCTGCTGTTCTTAATGAAGTTGGCAGGTACCCAGTTAGCGACGTATTTTCTTCGTTTTTTTCAATATGGAATCACACTGGGCTGGGGAAATGGGGTGCGGGGGGGGGGGTTGACAGTCGTCTGAATGCAAGCAGAAACTTTTGAAAGCACAGAGTTTTTTGTTTTGTTTTTTCCTCTCCCGCTAAAACGCAACATCCCGTTAGTTTGGAGGTTAACATCCCATCCCAGTTTTAGCTTTTAGCCGGAAATGTTCAGATCAAATACGTAACAACAAACACAGGCAGTTATCTCTTTTTTTTATATAATCACATGTATGGAAATGAGTGTTTGATTTTCTCCTCATGCAAATGAGGTTTTCAATTAACCGCCCCCCCTCAAAAAAAAAAAACGAACATTAAAAAATAAAAATCCGGGGCTTGGCAGAGCGTTGCGCGCCCGTCTACTGTGTGTCCTCCCCGCGTGAAAAATAAATTATGAATACCTAAATACCATTTCTCGTTTGAGATAATTACGGCGCTGGCGAGTGTCAGCGGCGCGGCAACAACTTTTCGCATGCAAATCAAATGCGCCACTTTTTTGTCTTTTGCCAGGGGTGAGTCATAATTGGGCAGGTACACAGCAACACGGGAGTAAGTGGATGACCCACTTCCTGTTTGTTTTGTTTTGTTTTTTGGCATGTTTACCCTGCTCGCACTGATTCAAGCCAGAGAATAAAAAACTCTGATTGACTAACCCAGTGTTTCTCAAAGTTGGGTGGCGCAGAGTCACGTCTGGGGGGGGCGGGAAACACCAGGCGGGAAGGAGACGGGGAGCCCGGGGGAACTAATGTTTTCACGTCTGAACTTTTTTCACGGCGGAACAATTAACAAAAAGTGTTCAGTAGGTTGTAGCTAAGAAAAACACTGCTCAGGTACACAGGATGGACAAATATTTGACAGGGAAAAGAAGATTTCAGGAGTCCGGTGGTGGCCAGTGTTCTTTGTTGTTGGGCACTTTTGGCTGTAGAATCGTTCCGCAGCTACTCGCGTGTGCAACTATGGTGTCGTTCACGCCAGACTTGAAGCGGGGTGCACCTCCGCGACCGGCTCGCGTGGTGGTGACCTATTTTGTCCCCATTTTGGCTTTTTTTTGTGACAGAGAAAGTTTGAGAGCCACTGCCCTAATGCCATGCAAGTCTATGGGGTCAAAAGTCAACTTTGTCCTAGAGACATGGGACCACTTGCAGGTTCATCGGGATCCCTCAAGACACAGTCACGTGGAATTTGGGGCTTCTAGCCCATGAGGAAACCCCGAAACCCTAACCCTAATTCCAGCAGTAACCCTAACCCTAACCCTAATTCCAGCCTTATCGCTAAACCCTAATGCCATGCAAGTCAATGGGGTCAAAAGTCAACTTTGTCCTAGGGCCACTTGCAGGTTCATCGGGATCCCTCAAGACACAGCCACGTCAAATTTGGGGCTTCTGAAAAATTTTCTTCCTCCAAGGTGGGGCGTGACAGAGAAAGTTTGAGAACCACTGGACTAAGCTAACGCTACAGGTAAAATATCAGCAAATGTTCCCTGTTGGCCACTTCAGGGAGGACAGGCGCTCCCCCGTTCACCCCAGTTCAAGACTCTCCGGCTGCCTTTGGAGTTGGCACTCCTTTGCGAAACGTCACGAGAGCTAATTGAACGGAGTCGCACTCTGATCTCCAGTCACTCACTCAAATTCCTTATCGCAGGCGTCTGGAGTTGAAAAGATAACGAGTGGCACGGCTGCCGAGGAGGCTCCGCTAATGAACGCTCAGACAACGGGGGAAATTTTGCTGATGAGGCGGCGAACGTGAGGCTGTGCACGTGTGATAGAGCACGATGCACAGCGCTTTTACAGGAGGAGGCGAGCAACACTCTCTCGTGCTAGTTGCTTCTCTCACACCTCCCAGCAGGCTTTTGTGAATTAATGTAATCTTGTAGACTTGAGGGTGGGAGAGAGGGGGAGGGAGGGGGAGGGGTTTGAAATGCAGTGAACAGCAGCAGCACAAGAGAAGAAGAAGAAATAATTTTTTGTTTTAAATTTACAAAACTAATTGGAAATTGTACACATTTTCATAGACACACATTTATAGAAAAACAATTTAATAAATAAATTAATGATAAATAGCTAATTCTGTCCATCCATCCATTTTAAATACCCACTTCTTCCTGCACTCAGGGTATAAATAGGTAAATGATAAATATAAACAATGAAACAAAAGCTCAAAAGAGACATTCAACCCTTCAATGTTTCAGAAAAAATAACCTATTGTTTAAAACGGCACACAAAATGTTTTTGTGGCACCAAATTTCAGAGAAGCTCTCAAGGTCGTTCATCACTTTAAAAAAAAAAAAAAAATCCAACTGGATTCTGTAACGCAGGCTGTGGCGCTACACTAATGCTGCATCAGTGCTTAAAAGCCCTTCTATTTTATTTTGTCTGGAAATGAACACAACCATTTCTGCTCCTGCAAGAAGAAGAAGAAGAAGAAGAAGAAGAAGAAGAAGAAGGGGAGACGAGGGGAGGAGGTCGCTCAAAGTCACGTGCCCAGTGGCCGGAACCTTCCGGAGGCCACGGCAGCGGTGGTCACCTTTGTTTGTCTGTCAACACGTATTTGCACGTGCTCGTACACTCGTCCCCCGTGTCCACGGTGAAAGCGCTAAAAGGAAAACAGCGGGGTCTGAAAGTGACGTCGCAGGACGTCGGTGGTCTTCCGTCGGGCGAGTCAAACACTCTCCGCCCGGGAACGACGCGGACGCCTCCGAGAGGCTAAATACGCCGGCTTCCCGCTCGCAAGTATCAATCTCACTTCCTCTCTGCGTCCCGGACCCTGTACCCTTCCCTCTCCTTCCACTTTTCCTTGCCCCCCCCTCCCCGCCCCCTCACGCCTGACCTCAGCACGGCACTAAATCTCTCGGCTGTCGGGCGATGCGTCAGGAACGCGGAAGTTGTGAACTTGCGAGGAGTTGGGATCGATAAAGCAAGGACGGGCCAAAGCATCCCACCGGGGGAAAACACTTTTTTTTTTTTTTTTTCCTTGCGACGACGATGACGACGACGACGGGCACAGCAGCCCATAAATCCCACCATCCGGGCTGTCCGCCGGGCAGAGCAGCCCCCCACCCAATCACACCCCTCCACCTCTCCCCCGGGTCGTCCCCATCATTGTCCCCTTCACACAGAAGAAGCGGGGGGCGGTGGGCGGGATGGGGTGGGGGGGGTAAAAGGACTCACTGTAAACAGTTACGTCAGCCGGCCGCCCCCGTCAGCGCCAGCAGGAGGAGATAAATCCATATTAGCACGAGTGATGAAAGGGACTTTGATGCGCGCTCGTATCCGAGTTGTGTCAATGAAATATGGGCGGGCCGCGTCATATATGTCATGACAACATACTGTTATGTGGGTTTGTCGGGGGTTCAGATGAGCTTACCGCGAGGAGGCGATGATAAGTGTGATTGGCGGAGCGTAATCGGCAAACCCCCGAGCATCTTTGACCTTTTCCACGACTCTCTGTAATGATGCATGTTATTGCGGAGGCGCGCCGATCCGCCGGCAGATATGTAAATCAAAAGGCGCAGCGCGCAAAGTACACACGGGCTCCGGTTATGTATGTTTGAAGAAAAAGAAAAAAAAAATCCATCCGAGGAGCAACTTTTTCAGGCGGTGGAAGAGTGACTGCGCTGGTTAAGAGAACTCTCTGGGTTTTTTCTTCTCCTCCCTTTTTTTAAATTTTATATTCCATACATAAATAGTACGCTGTTTGGTCCCATCCCGGCAGTCTTCATATTTCCCGGTGACATTATCAGCTGTCTCCATCGCGCGCAGAGCGGGAAATAAATTGCATTTTTTTTTTTTTTTTTTTTTGCTGTTGGCTCCGTGCACAGGCAGACGGCAGGAGGAGCATTATAATATAAAACATGAATAAACAAAATCGCTCATGAGCAAATGTGCAGGAGCATGGGGAGGTAATCTCCTTTAGGCATGGTCCTTGAAATTAACTCAAAGAATCTGCACATGAAACGTGTTAAGAAGATTAATAAATATTTCTCCTCCTCTCCCCTCTGCCGACCCCCCCCACCTCCCCGACCACCAACTCCTGCTTCAATTCAAAGTTGTTGTTTTTTTTTCCCCCTTCTTCCGTCTTCCTTTTTTTTAATTCAAACATTATGGTCATGACTTATTATTGGGCTTACTTGAGCGAGACTGCCTGGCCACAGGTAAATCAGGCCGAGGGAAAGACGAGAAGCACGGCGTGTTACATCATCTATTTTCTAATGCGACTTTGACCGGATGCGTTAGCGTGCTGTGCACGGCGAGAGGTTGTACTGAAAATAAAGAAAGAAATCTATTTTTTAAAAAACGTCCGCAGAGACTAAACCGGGCGTGTCGCACTTTTTAAAGTGCTTGGCATCACTCGGTAATTTTTCCTGGATCAAACCCCAATTGCATATCCCATGATGCATATGCGTCCCGGCGGTGAAATTTGCTAGATAAACAGCGCATCCCTGGCGTCTTGCGGCTCCTGACACACATACATCATCAATTACGGGATATGATGCGCGGCGCGGTTCCGGGAGCTCCAGTTAAAGAATACAGGATCAGATGTTGCTCACACGTCCTTCATCTAAAACGGCTGTCAGGAGCGAGCGCAGGTAAATCACTCATCTGTCCGCCTAATCATGCAAATTTGCATTATTCCTCACGTCCCGCCGCAACTCTTGTCACTCATTTATGCGTGTTTTCCTCGTACCTCATCGCTCATGCCGCGTTGCACCACTTAAAATGTACAATATGTGTTTGTCGCTACAGTATCTGGGGAATATCAGTCAGCTGTCCCCGGATCTCGGCGGCCGGATGGAATGTCGTGAAGGATGGAGATGACACGCATTAATCCCCGTGAGGTTGGATCCCCCATTTTTTCCAACTGAGGGGAGCTTCTGATGCTCCGTCCCACCGACAGACGCAGGTTTGACTCCCGCGGTCTTCCAGGGTCGTCCACCCACATTAATAATGGAATTTCAAGCGGCCGTCAGAACATCTTTAAGGCCCCAACGTGTACGATTTTCAAAGGGGTCTGTTGCCATGAGATGGACGAAGAAAACGCTCATCCTCCAGAGGAATTTACGCCCCCTGCCACCCGCCACTGGACATTTGATCCCTGCTGTATCTTTAAAGACGACATATTGAACATTCCACTCATGTCTTCCTTAACATCCAAGCACATTTAACCGCTGGGTCTCGGGGTTCTAATTAGATAACGTCACGATAAATAAATAATTAGTGACATGAAAAGCAAAAGAGATGTGACATAAAGTGGCCTGATGGTGGCGGTAAAATTAAAGTTGTTTATTAGTTCTGACAACCCCCCCAAACCTTTTATGAAAGAAGAAAAAAGAGAACAATGGTTGCTGTCCAACCCACAACAACAGACAAACATCCAGAATGAAAACAGGATCATAACTGGAGGCAAAGGGTTCAATGAAAACAGTGATTATTAACCAGTTATTAACGGGTTGATCAACATTGTCCGACCAATCAGATGCAGATGCCTGCACGGCAATCAGGGTTGAGGCTGACAACACAGTTGCACTTGGAGGAGTCAGAGTGAGGGCAGCAGCGAGCCACCAATCATAGGGTAGAGGTCACATGACCGAATGAACACAGGGTGAGGTAGTCACAAAGTCAAAATCAGAAAACAGAGATCAGAGATCTGAGATTGTTTGCCATGTCTTCCTAAACTGCACCTCTCAAAAGTCTGGTTTGGATTGTGACACCCATCCCCACAACTGTTAGCATGGAGCAAGCACGGCTAATGGTGCGATTGCCAGTTTGTTGTTTTTCAATCCCGACAGAACGCAAACATCAGAGCAACGGCAAGTTCCCCAGTGTGTGATTTATGCAACGATTTTACACAAACTAAAATATGGCTGTTAATCAATATGCGTTAAGCAAATACTAACACAGACAAAACCGAAAACATCAAAAAAACAACAAAAAAAAACTGTCGTTTCTGCCTGTGTGATTTTTCATCAAATTGTCTTATTTGACTTTATAATTGTGGGCTTACCTGCATGACAAAGTCAGGAGTGCTCCATAACTGCTACCTGCAATCATTAGGGCTATAAATAAAAGTGTGGGAATCCATCTTGAAAGAGCAGCCAGTGTGACAGAGCCAGAGCAGCCGTGGCCTTCAGTCTCAGTCTCAGTCACACACACACGCTCACACACACACACACACACACACACACACACACACACACACACACACACACACACACACACGCACGCACGCACGCACGCACACGTGTGGTCGTCGAGGCAGAGTGACAGAATTTTGAAAGACAAAGTCACAGTCAGACCTTGGAATATGTTATGCCACGCTCTTAGCAGCGAGTATGGATATTGTTATGGATATAGGGGACGTTGGCGGGGGAGGAGGCGGCCGGGTTTTTGCCACTGTCCCCAGCGACCAGGGTGTGTGCACGGCTGATCGGTCCGTGGCCTGGTCTGGTCGGAGATGACTGATGAGTTGGCAGTGGACCTTGGAGGTTTGGGTGATAGCCTTTCAGTGTGTGATTCACGGGGAGCGCCCTGCGCACTGACACTCTCCGGTGCCGTGATTGAGTTCACAATCCTGTGCCATTGCTCTAAAGTATATATATGTGGTTCCCAAATAGATAAATAAAACGGCAGAAACACGAGACCCGCTAGTGAAACCGCGTCAGGGGCAAGAGTCGGAGGGTGCATTATCACATGATTATTGATGCAACCTCCCCAGAAAATTTCCTCAGACCTGAAAACGGGGGCAGTTTTGAAAGTTGCCTTGAAAAAGTGTCGCTGAAGGTGTTTGTGTCCTTCTGAGTGAGATGAACTGTTGCAGAGCGGGCATACGTCATGTTTCCGTCCCCTTTCGGCAGACAGAGAGAGGGGGAATAAAAGGCACTTTGCCCTGCCACCAGATTGGAAAAACTTGTGGCGCCATGCCTGAGAGCGGCTCGATTGCGTTTACCCGTCAAACAGAAAATCCACTTTATGAATTTCTCCACTTCCAAGAGAAAGCGGGGAAAAGTCAGGGAGGCTTCAGGCATTCCTCAAAGAGGAGAAGGTGGAAAACTAAAAGTTCCTGCTTCAGAGACGGCCAAATTCAGCGATCATGTCATAAAACAAAGATTTTCAGAATGGACGATGTAGTTTGATCCCGTTTGAGAGACCGCCGAGACCAGAGAGTTGCCATTAAGGGTGATACACGTACATTCACCTAATCATTCCCAAACAACACCTGATCTTACAAATTGGGTCTTTATAGAAATCAATTTGATCTGCGTTACAGAATTCATCATACCAGTAGGTGAAAACGGTAAAAGTGCCACTGTATCACAATAGGCTTAAAGAAATAAAAAAGGTGCAAACTCAGTCATTCAAAAAAGCAGTACAGCTAATATAGTTGCCCAAACAATGCCTAGCGTTTGTTTTCCTAACCTTTGATTAGACTTCATGGTTATCTAAGGTGTCAGCATTTCCATATATGTTAATAAATGAAGCAGATATTTGTATAATCTTAAAACCTAAGAGGAATAATCTAAAAAAAAAAAAAAAGCACTGATGTTTATTCAAACGATTGAGTCACGTTAAATCCACCGAACAAAGACGTGAGATCGGAGGGACGACCCTCCGCCCGCTCCGACTCCTTCACCCATGACCTAAACGCAGCTGATGTCAGCGTCGTCTCCATCTCCGCCGCCCTCGTCCTTCCTTTGCGTGACCTTCAATGCCTCCCTGTAGAGAGTAAACATCCCCCCCAACAAAATCACCCCAGGATCCCCAGTAACAAACCCCCTGCCTAAACCTCTGCCGCATCGTTTGATATCATGTAAAAGAGGATTTGCACAAATAGCGCTGTAATCTCCAACAGCCAATAACGGGGTGACGTAATTGTTGCTGCTTGAGAGGAATACAGAGGGGGGGGGGTACGAAGGTGAGTCATCCCTCGGTGAGAATGGGGTCTTAGCCAAAGTCTTTAAGCACATAAGCCTGTTTGGGCTTAATGAATGGGCAGGTTTGAAGATGTCATCTGAGATTTTTCTCCCTTCACGGGGATGGCAATGGGCTGTGCCGAGGACGGGCACTCCAATGTACCTGCATAAAACCATTAGGGGTAAATAAAGGAATCACAGAATGGAGAGTTTTCCTATGATACTAAATCTCGTTACCGTCCCAGAGCAGCGTTGGTCATTTTCATACCTAATAGTCCGTCAGACTCGAGTGGGGGACTCAGCACGGTTAGAGACGTTCGGCTGTTCCGTGTGTGCACTTCTTCTCTCAAACCGAACCTCTATTGAGCAACGCTTTCCCCTCCACACCCGCAGGGGTGCTGCATCAATGATTACTGAAAGGAGAATACAAGACTAAACAAGGAGCCTCGCTCATCTGTAGCCTCATTCAGCGTTGATTACAGTACTTGCACCAGGCCCCAGTATGCAGCCAATCAGAACGAGCTGAGACACAGCAGCACGTACAACATCGTGACATCACGCTGGGAATAAACTCTTTTCTGGTCATTCTCTGGCCTTTACCATTTTTTTTTAAACAAATAAAAGACCATGACTGAAAAATCTATAGAAAGATTTGATATGGATGGCTTTTCAGGTCACAGTCGCCCTGCCAGCCATTTTAAAGGCATTTATTTTTGTGTTGTGGTCTATGGGGAAAAATGCTTTTTGGGCCCATGGGATTTTTTTGCTGCAGTACCTCGAGTGGCCACAGGGAAAAATCGGCACATCGCCATATTGCCAGTCCAGTATCCAGTTCTTATAATACATGCGTGACATGCACACTTACTGGGGTTGTGTTTACCCACAATGCCCTGCAGTGGAGTCCGATTCCAGCATTTGGTTAGCTAGAAGCGGACCGACACCTTTGTTCGTTTTTGGAAGGACCAGAGTTCGCGTCTTCGATCCTCTTCCTCGGGTTCGATTGCGCTTTCACCCCTCCCCAAATCAACCAGACTTTACGAGGACCAGAGTTTGCTTAAACGAGCCAGTTGTGAACATACCAGGCTTATTCTGAGCACATGAGGCATGTTAAAAAAAAAGGAAAACTGCCTTCAGAGGAGAACAAAATCAAAAAGGCTTTTGACCTGACTAACCAGACGCCGCCGCGCTCACTGTTCGCACGGCAACATTTGTTTTTCCAGCACAGCAGCATCATGAAGGGTGAAATTAGCCGCGCTGGAAATGAGTAACAGCTGCACGCTGAACTCATCATGCGCGGTGGACGGAGATAGGGATCAGGAGGGGGAAGAAAGAAAAAAAAAGCGGGATGCGCCGTCTGTGCAGACCTCAGATGTCGAGTATGAGAGCGGCTCGCCTTATCAGTCCCCAGAAATGGCCTTCTAATTGGGGACATGTTTCTATGAAATGTGTATAAATTGACGGTAATTGCTTTTGTATGCATGGAAATGCTAATTTTCCTCCATAACGGCTATCAAGAGAAACATACAAACCAGTTCAGTGGTTTGCCAGTATCGCGGGCCGGGAGAACAATAAATAAATGCGGGCCAGGCGCGCCGGCCCTAATGTCAAGCAAATGCAAATTTGCAATGGAACCTTCATATCGTTCCCCTTTGGAGCGCTTCTGCGGTAATCACGGGGCCGAAACGTACGCGCGCTGCCGCCTCGCCATCTCATGTTGTCTCCCGGGAGAGAAACAGACATGAGACGCGGCGTCAGAAGTCTTTTTTTTTTTCTTTTCCGAGGCGGTGCACCCACTTGAGATGCTGACGGCTTGTGATAACTCCTGGGTTCAGCGTCCCATAGGCAGAGGCTCCGGCGTAATCCATTCTCCGTACAGATTTCTCCCACGGAAGCTGCTTTATCCCATTATCACAGGCATTATACAAATGTATACCGCTGTAATCCACACACTTAGAGCACGCTTGCTTTTGGAAACAGCCGTGTTAACGATGACAAACAGCTCCTGTTAGGGTGCAGCACGAAAATAAAGAAATAAATAAATAAAAAGCGCCAACACTTGCGGTGCGAGTCAATGCGAAGGGGGCCCGGGGTTGACGGCGACGATCAATTTTAAGCTTGTTTGTTTGCCCGCGAGTGTGCGTGCGTGCATGCGCAGACTATTTTCTGAAGGAGGTGTTGCGTGTAGAAAAGTTGATCCCGGCCGTATGGGAGGAGGGGAGGTTGTTTAACATATCCAAGGTCTCCAGCAGAGACACACAGAGACACAAGCGGGTCACGGGGGATGCTGATAGCTCTGTGAACTCAGCAGGTGGCTGAGCGCAAGACGTGATAACTAGATGTTCTGGATGACAACAGCGGCGGCGCTGCCCCGTCCGTAATGCACTGTATTTGCCTAATAACGCAGCAGGAAACAGAGGTCGGGCTGTGATGTGCGAGACCCCCGGCCCATCAGGAACACAAAGTGAGACGCACAGACGTGCCCCATATATCCTGCGGGCCATGTGACCCGTAAAGGACAAAGCATAAAAGGATTCCGAGTGTGTGTCTGCCTACATGAAAGAGAGGGTGAAAAAAAATGGACGAGAGGAGGAGGAGGAAGATAGAAGGGGGAGGTGGAAGTGGAGGGAGAAGGAGGAAGGAGGGAAGGTGAAACAAAGTGGGAAAAATAGGAAGAAAGGAGGTAGAGGGTGGAGAATGGAGAGATGGAGGGATCACAAAAACAATATGAAAGAAAAATGAAAAGAGGGAAGGAGGGGGGAAAGGAAGGCAGGATGGGTGGAAAAAATAAAAGCAAAAGCAACAGAAGCAAAAGGAAGAAAAAGGGAAGAAATTAAGTAAGATAATACATGAAGGAATTTATGGAGGAAGAGGGAGGAAAGATGGAGAGTAAAAAGAAATAAAATGGAGGAGAGGAGCAGGAAAAACAGAAAAACAAATAAAATGGAAGCAAAAAAACAACAGAAAAATTGTGAATGGAGATTTCAGGTGGGGAAATGAACAACAGACAAAAACAGAAGACAGATGAAGAAAAAGAAGAAGAAGAAGTAAAAGAGAAAATGGGAAGGAAGGAGTGAAGGGGAGGGCTGGTCTTTAGGAGAGCTTTGCTCAGGTGAGTCTCTCCAACTCAGCACTGAGGTTCATGCTCGACTGGCTGGCTGGCCGGCTGGCTGCGCGGCGCTGGGGGAGACGTCATCCAGCGGCAGCTGTGCAGCAGCTCCGCCGCTCCGCCGCTGTAATTGACATCTGCATGTAGGAGAGGATGGCAGAGGCACCAGTCTGTGCCATGTTTTCCGGGGAAATAAGACAGAGACGGAGCCGAGCGCATCCTGAGAGACCCGCATCAACTCCTCCTCTCCCCCCCCCTCACTCTCTCCATCTCTCACTAATGCCTGTGAGTGTTCCCGCATTAATGGAACATATTATGCCGCAAATTATGGAATCATATATAGCAGCTGTTGATCCAATTTGGATGTGGTGCTACAGCTAAAACAAGTCCCTCCGGGCTTGCGGGGAGCGTCTAGTTTTTCCCTTTTCTACGGCAGCAGGATGCTGATGTCTTCAGCTGGTGTCTGTCGTGCATTGATTCATTATTTATTTATCTTTCTCGTGAGTTTATGCAAAAATCTTTCGACAGCCTGAAGAGGACAAAGACGCGGCGGCGATCAATAAAGCGATGCAAAACTGGCTGCTGCAATGAGCCGGTACTTTCGGGCGATTAGATCGCAACAACTGGCTTCAGCTGCTCCGCTTCAAGTGTTGAACAATTATAGAAACATAAGCCGTCAGGTTTTCCGATGACTTAAAGGCCTAAGATTTTGTAAATAGAAAAAAAAAATAATAACGGTGCCCAACATCTTCCAACAATCGCACACGTCTCTCGTCAGTAAACACCTTCATCATGAGAGGAGACCATCCATGCCTCCTTTTTTCTTCCACTGAATGTTGCACTTTGTGGAAAGTCTCGTAAATCAGCCCTTTGTGATGTCACAGGTGCTAAATCTACCATGAGGGGCCAAACACATGGATGGTCCAACAAAGCAACAGTTCTGTCAGGAAGCTAAAATCCAGTGTTTGTGCAAAGTTCGGCATGAAAAACATAAATATTTAAATGGACAAATTATTGGACTTTTCAATTATTTAAAGTCCAACCAATGGAGAAAAAATAGATTTGAAAAAAATCTAATTTCTTTCATTTCAGATAGAAAATCTTCACCCAACGCCTTGCTGTGTACACTCAGGATGCACAACAACATTATTATTTTTTTTTTCAATTCCTTTCACATCTTCAATTACTTTATACACAGAGAATAAAATTAACTTCTACCCTCAACTTGGATTAAGCACAGCCACCGTAGCTAATCAGATTTCTGGAGAAAGAGAATTCATTGAGATCTACAGCGGGCTCCCCTACATTTGGGGTTAATGAGTGTCTTCCGCAGCCTCCTCATAGCCATTTCATACCTCGGGGATTTGAATAATTCCCATTGATGGCTTCAAAATCTCAAATCTGACAGGATTAATCAAAAGCAGCCTGGGCGAGGATGAGGATGGCCAAATCAGGAGGAAGGTGAGCGGGCGCAGCAGGGGGAAGGACGTTCACATTATGCCAACGGCCACTGGTGGCGCTCCGGGTTGGTTAGCCACGACAACAGTGCGAGTGGCTTCGCACTAGCAAGCGTAATGACTTTTAGGGCTTCGAGCGCACTTCTCCCGCTTTAATCAAAGGACATTTCTGCACGGCGCGGCTGTCATTTTCAATAGAACGTGAGGAAACGGCAAAGTATCGCACCTTTTTTTGTTTTTGTTCTTCTTTTGATCTAGAGGGTTCAGACAGGGGTATTCATTATAGTGATTTTTAATTGGCGTTCGTATGAGGTGGAAAAGGGAAAAAGGTCATTTAGTGCGTTTCTATAAAAACCTTTTTGATTCGCATCAGTAAATGTTATGGATAGTGATGTAGTCAAGACTGCTAACTGAGATCAAGTCACCCCCAAGACAAAGGTATCAAGACCAAGACCGAGAGAGGCCAAAGTCTAGACAAAGACCAAGTCAAGACCAAGACGATGAAAAATCCAACGGCTATTCTTGACAGTAATTTCGCAAATCCTGGTTGCTGTGCCGCCTCATCTTATGACGCCACTACACTTTATCCATCCATCCATTTTCTGCACCAATGGATGCTACAGAAACGCAGCACTAGCACCATTTTCAAAATTTCAAAAACTTTCAACAAAACCGGACGTAAACTTGATGTTTTCTGGCATATTCTTGCAAACGAAATCTCATTGAAGATCTGGTCGTTTGTATGAAAGGGACAGAAATCCCAGATGAAACTTGACCACCGTTGGCACGTTTTGCGAAAAAAAAAAAAAAAAAAAAACTTTTCCAAACTCTCCGCAGGGACCCTCTGCTGTCCGTCTCCTGGAATGCCTGCGCTCATCCATCTCAGCCACGTCAGGTCAATTATTCACAGCCGAGATGTTGAAAGGCTTGTAGGACTCCGCGGTGGTGTAGCCCCTGCGTGGCACACGGGCACTGCTATCCAAGTTTCCCCGGGATAAATCACTCACGTCAATTCGGTTACTGATGAGGCATGAATGCAGACGGCGAATTCCGTTCAGTCATGATTTATTTTAATTGTCACACTGGGACCCGCTATTACGCCGCTGCAGGATGGGTCACTGCATTGGAAAATTAAAGCGAAAGGGGGCCGAGGAGGAGGCAGGGGGAGGGGGGGCTTCAATTTGAAATCTATTTGTAAATCCTTGCCTGTGGGATAAAAGATGTGCTGAGCGCATGTGAATTCCCTCCCTGAGCGGCTGCGACTTCCTCCAGACTGGCCTGCACTCACCTGGGAGGAGAGCCCCCCCTCCCCCACCCTCCCACCCTGCTGCCTCTGTGCCCACTCTGGAGGAACTCAAATCAAGTTGCGAGCGAAAAGGCACGCGTCTTACATGAACGAGCATGGTTTTTTTTGTTTTTTCTTCTTTTCTGCAGCTGCATCTGGAGTGCGGAGTGGGGTGTGAGGTCAGCAAGTGTGCATGCGCGTGTGCGTGTGTGTGTGTGTGCGTGCCGGTGGTGACTTATGTTCTGGATTTTGCGATTCCCCTCCCCATTCCCATGGATCATTTAATACCTTCCTTTATCCACATTTTAGGGGAGGTAGCAGGAAGGAGCAGCAAGACAGTCCCGGGCGCACTTGGCTTTGAACCTCACACAACACGAGGATTCGCGCAATTAAAGTTCCCCAACTGCTGTGTATTTAACCCCATCGATGGAAAGCCATAACTTTTCTTTTTTTTTTTTTTTACCGTGTACGTGTTGCTTCAGCCTTTTTCAGAGCAGTCTGGCAGCGGCCGAGGCTGAAAAATCCAACCGTGCGAACCGGTTTGAGAGCGCTCCCGAAAGGCCATCGCTCTGACGGCGTGTCATCTCTATTGGCAGACAAGCCAGGACCTCCAAAACCCGATGTGTCAGGTTAGAGTGCACAGAGAAGCTCCGTCACATGGCCTTTTGTCTTTTCATGTCATCGTTTTTCTTCCCTGTCTCGACGTCTGGTCCGGTTTGGGAGCCGATCCGTTCGTGGGACTCGCATAAAGGGAGAAACGGGTCACGGCTCTCTTCCAAACTTTTTTTTTTTTAAAACTACGTGAGCAGCCAACTTTTTTTTTTTTCCTCCCCTTCCCTGTTTAACATCTTTCAACAGCCAAGGACTCAGAAAGGAACACAGAAAACACGCACTGGAAGACAAGATGTTCCATATGAAGCAGTGTGACCTCATGGCTGTGGAGTACAGACGACAATACATTTTGTGTACATCTCAAGCCTCGGATGTGTTTGTCGCCACTTTAAATAGAGTCCACGGGCAGGCAGGAAGGGCAACTTCAAATTTTAGATGCTGCAAAAAGATGACACTTTGTGTCACTTTTCCAAATGCCAACAAGTGGAGACTCCGATTTCAATTCTAAAATCTTACCTGCCAAGCTTACCAACCTCTTAACAGACAACGTTTCCAATGGATCTTAAAACAAACACAGTCAAGTTCCTTTAAAACAGGATTGGCAAACTGCTTGAAGGTTTAAGTTGTGATGGATGTGAGAAGCAGCTGCCCCAGGTTGGTCTGGAGAGTCATGGAGGAGGAAGAAGCTGCTGTGAGTTAGAAGCAATGGCAGTTGCTAAACAGATTGGCATCAGTGAAGCAGCAGTCCAAGTCGTAGCAGGACTGTCCGGAGCTTTCAGGAAAAAAACTAAAGGATCTGGATAAACATCACGCCACAAATACAGTAAATCATGAGTATTTGCTAGCTGCCCCACCTTAAAGTAATGGTTCTGACCAATCACGCTTCAAGTCCTGTGCCTTACCTCTCTAAACACTCTCTCATTGGCTCTTTGGCAGATGGACACGTGAGATAGATCCAAAAGGTTGAAAGGAACGTCCCATCTGGCACACCCAGTCAAAAACTCCCTAATTATACATCAAATGAACAAATTAGCATTTTCGCTAACATGTTGCGCAGTGCCACAGCTGAGCGCTGATGCATAGAGGCCTTCCTGGCACAGCTTTTTTTCCCGCAGGAGAGAATTAAATACAAGTGTAATTCAAAGAGAAACGGGTCCTCACCTCCATCTGACAGCAGAGTGACGGATTGTGATTGAAAGATTCCACGTTTCACACGGATTTCCACGCGGCCAAGGCCTTGGCTCAGTCAATGTGTTTGGGTATTTAAACCGTACCATTTGGTTCTCTGACAAATGAGACGCATAAAAGGGCCTGTCGCAGCCATCGCTAAATGTCAATTGAGAGATTTACACACATTCACATGCCCATCGCTCCAAATATCGCTCAGAGGGTCCTGACGTGATTATTGCGGCTCCGAGCACACGCGGCGCCGCACTCCGTGGCACAAAACTGGATAATTGATTTGCCGCACTCTTTATTTTTAGATTTGAATGACATTCCTGGGAATTTTTCCAATTGTCATGATCTCAGTTGTGCCTCGTCCTCAGTCCTCAGCTTGTCGATGTCAAGCGGCGGACTCAAAAAATAAATAAATAAAATAAAATAAAAAAGCAGGACAACATTACGCAGCACTTTTATTGAGGCTTCACGGAACAGCCGCCGTTTTCCCTTCTTTCTTTTTTTTCTTTATCTTCTCCCCGGGTTGTCAGAGACCCTCTCAACTAATCTATCATCCTCTCGCTCTACTTAAACTCGACTTTACCATTGGAAGGAAAAGGTAGAATGAAAGGGAAATTGGATCTCATTATTTCAGACCCACCGCTCGCTCCACTCATGATTGATCGTTATCAAAAGTAGAAGAAGAAAAAAAAGAAAGCCGGTTTGGAGGGGAGTTTTTGCCTCGGAACAGAAGGAATACATAGGCCCATTAAAAAGCCAGATGTAAAGTCCTCCTCAGAAAGAAAAGGAAAACTACACTTTTCCTCTGTGCCCGGGCTGTGATGGAGATGATTAATCCCACTCCTGTGCATATATTTTTAAAAAAAAAGAGCCTCTCGATGAGAATCACTGCTTTAATAAATGTTTTAAAAAGGTACTGCGGCGGCGACGGTGGTGCGTTACCCTCCGCATTTACCCAAGTGCTCGCACTGTGATCTGCCTAAGAGTGTTTTTACTGTCGGCAATTTCCTACCTCTACTCCATCACGTCGCACTGGCAAATGTTGGTCTCCATTGGGCTCAGACTTATCGTCTTTGGCTAACTCGTTGTAAAAGCCGCCGTTAAACAGCACTTTATGCGACTGTGTGGTTGAGGCGGCGACGTGCTCTCACTTTCTCTTGGCAAAGACCCGCCGTGCTGTGTTGCTACAGTCTCTGGCCGCTCATTAGGGAGCTTTATGCTAGCAGGTATCTTTTTTTTTTTTTTTTTTTCCCCTCAAAGTAGCGAGGGACCAGCAATTTTGTGGTTGTTTTTTTGTTCAGCCAAAAACAAGTTTGAAAGAGCTGAAAACACTCACTTCTCTTCTGGGAGCTAAACTCGTACTAACTGTCGCTACAGAAGCCGCTGCGTGTTTTAAACTGCACTCCCATCTGCCTGAAGAGGGTAGCCTGGAAACTGTTGTCAGGCCTGTTTACTCCTCCATGATATGTGGCCGTGTGCTATGACTTCAACCGCAATCGCCATCTAGCGTTTACAGCCTGTGTGTTCACAGCCACTGAGCTCCTCTCTGTGAAACTCCAGACTGGTCATGTGCTTGAGGAAAACACACGTGCGGGGCCTCCACAGACGTGGCGTCGAGGAGGAATTTTGCAAACGGCCCCTTTAAGACGACGCCACCTGAAAGCGCGGCGTTAAGTGGCAATTGTGTGATATTCTCCAGTGGCCCAAACAGAGCAAGGTGTGAATTTATGGCGAGGCTTTCATCTAGGTGCTAAAAAATCCCTCTCCTGAAACCAGACACTCCACAATATCTCTTCATGACGAATGCATAGATTTACACCCCGAGTGCCGTTATAAATAGGAACACAAAGCGACGTGGTGATGGAAAGCTCAAAACAAGTGCCATCGGACTCCTGAGTGGAATGAAAGACAATATGCTGAACAGGCGTTTATTTCCGTTATTTATTTATTTCTCTCTCTCCCGAGCTGAGAAACCGGGCCCGAATGATGTGAGCCAATGTGTTTCTCAGCTGCCGCTTCTCCACATCTCAAAAAACCTCGCGATCGGCTCTCGGACGGACGGCGCGATATGTATGTTGCCGGCGTCCCGATATGGAAGCGGCCGCGCTGCCTGCATGATAATCAGTAATCCACTTTGCTCCGGCTCTGGCCTGGCCCAGCCTGGCCGCTGACCCCCGCTGACCTCCTCCAAATTGATTTTGCGCTTGAACCCGAGAGCAGGCGCAAAGAAACCAAGGCGGGACGTTGCGGAGAGAAAACAGAGATCCAATGAAAGACTGTTTTTAGACTTGGAGGGGAGGGCTGTGGTGAGGGTCGGGGAGGGGGCAAAGATAGATGGGCACAATGACTTACTTTGATAGAACATCTGTAGGAAAGCAAGGCAAAATGACGTGGGCCTTGTGAACGGCTTAATGGCCTAATTTCCTGCCCGGCCCGGCAGAAATATGTGTCTGACGCTGACAGCTGATGGAAATGCACCAGGATTTGATTTTCTCCCGAGTGGGGAACAAGTTGAGACCGATCTTTCACTCGGCAATGTCCCGCAGGCGCTAACTCCGCTCCGCTCTGCACCGGTCCGTCTCTCTCTCGCTCTCTCGCTCTCTCTCCCCGAGCGCGGGCGGAGAGAAAATTGTGGCTGTTGCTGCTTTTCGGTCCTTCAGGGCTAATGACAAATTTAGTGATAATTGTCATGTTTTAATTGATGTTTCCACGCTACTGACTCAAACCACCGGTGGATTTCATTAGGGAGGGAGACAGATATGAGCGCCGCCGCCACCGCCCTCCCCACCCCATCCGCACGGCCCCGCAGTTCCCTTTATTGCACCAGCCGCTGATTCGATCTGCCCCGGCGCTCAAGGCTCTAATGCAAAGCCGAGGCGACGCCCACCTCTGGGACGAACCTGCTCGCAGACACTGAACGGGGTGGCGGCGGCGGCAACACCCCTCCCTTCCTTCCAACTTGGCAGCGCTTCGCACACGGAGTCACCGCCGCCGCCGCCGCCGCCTGACGGCCCAGCGAGGCCCCCCCACCTCGTACAGGCTCACTCCCGGTGTGACGCTCAGCGGCGAGCGCTAATGTATTTATAACCCTGCTCGTATGTGCGCTGGGAACAAATTAGAGACAAATGAGCCACAATTCCGCCGCTCGTCCCGGAAAGCCGTGAAATTAGGGCAGCGTCGTTCCGCGACGAGGCTCCGGTTGGCGTTGACGTTGTTGCGTACGTTTGGAAAACGTCGCCGCAGTGCAGCTCAGTTGTCTCCTTTTACATGCAAGTACACATAAGTGGCTGTTTTTCTTTAGTCTCTATTATGGAGGCACAACATTCATGACTCAATAACAAAGATAAGAGACTTTTCAACGCACGCATTAATTATTGATTGTTCTCTCTCAAGTTGTGATCTGTAATACTACAAAGAATACATCATATATACTCCCGATGTGTTTGGGAACTTAATTAGCTTCACACACCATGTTAGTGATGGTGGTAATATATATAAATAACTGGAATTCATTTGAATATAAACTAACACAGCAGTATTTTACTTTTGAGCAAAATTAATAAATAAATAAAAAGTGAATAAATGAAAACGAGGATGAAAAGCCGAGCAAAGGCAGGTCCTGAATAACAATTCCAACATTATATTTCTATGTACATTTCTTCAGTAGTGCAGGAGGTCTATTTCCTCTGTGACGCCCAGACCTGCGCGCATGCAACCATCAATCCATCTGACATAGCCGACGGTAACACATTAGCATACTTCTTAGCCGAGCTATAATGGCATCTAATCAATTTAGCATCTTTCAGCTGGCATGATCAACAGGAAACAGCATCACTCAGCAAGTACGGTTGGTTCTGAAGAGGCACTTTTCCGCCGTGCTGTGCAGTGGAACCAGCAGCTCGCTCAGAGCAGCAGCGCCAGCGCACGTCTCGGCGGCGCGGCCGACTGCGAGCGAGAGGCCGAGATGGGAAATGTGTTGTGACGTGTCAATTTAGTGGGGGGGTCGCCGTAAATATCATCACATCTTACAGGGAACAAATTGATGAATGTATCGGAAACACACACGCGCAAACACACACAACAGAAAAAGTCACTTAGCGCTGATAGCTAGTGTTAGCTAAAGTAGGTTAGCTGAGTCGGCTATTCCAGACAAATTCAGATAATGAGAAAAATCACTGGCAAAAAAGACACTTAACCTTCTGTTGAAGCATTCTTGAAACACTTTCAGTTAATATTTCCTCAGTGTTTCAGATGCTAATGATGATTTCCTGTTAGGTATTGTAAAAACTCAATAGAATATCATAATTAACCTGCAAAAGCAGACATTTTGTCGACTGATACAGCTAAAACGGCAGCTGAAGAATTGCCATATCTACCCTAACTGCTTGTTTGTTTTTACCAGGCAGACGTGTAATTACAACGCGGCTGCTTTGGCAGTGAAACTTTTATTATATCGGGCGCACGTATAAACATATATTTAAAAAAAAAAACGCACATTAAAAAAAAAAAAAACATCTACTCAAAGTGAATGTCACTTTTTCAATAGTGCACTTCCAGACACAGTGTCTGCTCAGCAACAAACAACATCCCCTCTATATATGTAAATCAGATCAATAGGATATCCATACAAACGGCCCGCAGCTGTGTGTCGCCATCAAGCTGCTCACCTAATGTAATAAGGAACATCAATAGTTGATTTTCAAACCTAGTGGTGCAGAGAAAGAAAACGAGGATGATGAGATTAGCGCAGCTTGGCTCCGACGTCGAGCTCCATTTTATAAACAGTCACAATTAACACAGGCTGTCATTATGCGCGGGCGGGGGAGGGGGGTAGGGGGAGAGGAGGGGAGGGCGGGCGAGCAGATTAATAACTTCACCGCGTGAGTCAAAACTCTGCACTACAAAAAGAAGCGCGGCCGTGTTTGTTTCTCAGAGTCAACACTGACATTTGGACGTAGGGATATGATAATTAATCACGAGGAGCCGAGCTGCTGCTGCTGCTGCTGCTGCCAGTGGCAAACGCTCCGACAGAAGGCCATGCTGCTGCTGCTGCTGCTGCCGCCGTCTTTGCGCGTCGCTCTTCAGACAGGTGCCGCGACGACAGTCGCCCACACTGTGAGACAACGCTGAATTAGCAGGTGCGCTCTGCTGCAAAAGTGCCTCCATTAGCGCTGAGCCACACTCCCCGAGGTGGATTAAGCCTGGTCTTAACTAATTATGTTTTTAACCGGGAACAGACGTGTTGTTGTGGGTTCCTTTTTTTTTTTTTTTTTGTTCTCTCCCCCTCAAGAATAAGCAGCGGCCCCTGTTGACGAAGAATTACGCCCACATCGGGAAAACTGTGCTGCGCCTCGAATGAGAAAAAGAGGATTCGCTGGTATTGAAAAAGGCGTAAATCAACACCACCGCCACCGATGTTTTGACATCCTTCCGCTGAGGTCAGAGGTCATCCAAATGCGTTCAGCCGGTCGTAACTCATATCGGAGGCAACCGTGCTAATAACAGCATTTTCCACAGCAAACCAGGGTTTGGTTCGGCACCAGTGTCCCAGCAGTGATGGTAATAGTGAGCTCAGATTTAGCGGGGCTGTCACAACTGCCTCACTGAGTGGGGATCAATCACCGTACAGTTGGTTTTGCCACTCGTGCACAGATCTGGCCGGGTGGGTCTTTACCGGGTTTCACCAGCCGGTCAACTGACTTGGACCAGCGCAAACTCAACCAATGTTTTTTCTTCTTTGGCTCAAATGAAACAAACTGCAGGTGTGAAAAGAATCAATGGAGCCTCGAAAACATTTTGTTTTAATTTAAATATAAGCTTCTTGCAGTAGTCATACCCCACTCGTGAAAAGGAACCAATCACTCAGTTGCGCTGGGAGTGGGCGGAGCTTGTGCACGCACCTGGGTTACTCACACAATCTAAGTGACTGACTCAGCGACTCAAAAAAGCTGATTCCCTTTCTTGGGTGACTCACATAACAAACTTGAGCCTGTAAAAAGAAAAAAAAAGAAAAGATTTTTCCATAAAAGTAAAAAGGATTTTTTTTTAATTAAGGTTTCCAGCATCTGATGTTTCTGCATGACAAACATCACTCCACGAAACATGAAGAATGAAAAGATTTCTTAATTTCCAGGCGTCACCTCGCCAGCAGAAGGTTCAGGCATTTATCACGTCTCATAAGTCTGCCGCCGCTTTCATGTTGCTGCCCCTCCCCCTCCTCCTCCTCCCGCCCCGCCCTCCCTTCGCTGGGGACTTCCTCCACACTTTTTTTTTGTCGACTAGCGAGAGGGGGGCACGTACTCCATATAATCCTGACTTCCTGCACTGCCAGGGGCTGTTGTGGTGGAGTGTTTCACTCCAGTGGGGCGTCTGAGGGAGATGAAGCTCTCAGGCCTTCTCACTCTCTCTCTCTCTCTCCCTCTCTGACTCTCTCCCTCCCTCCCTCTATCGCTCTCTCTTTCTCTCAGCCGCACTGGATTAGTTAGCACGCGGTGAGTCAGCCATTCGTCACTGACACAGTAACAGCCTACCGGTGGCTTTTAAAGGCACCAGGTGGGGAATTTAAAAAATAAAATAAAAAATAGCACTGAAAACTAGCCTATGGTGTCCCGAGGCCAATTTAATGGCAATTCATCTGCAAGCAGCAAGTGCATGTTAAACATCACACCTGAGGGGCTTTTTTTTTCTTTTCTTTTTTTTCGTATCTCATTTCATAAATCTTTTCGATCACTCCCACACCAGCCAGTGACATGTACATTAAAAAGTGCACTTAAGTGGAAAACGCAGACGTTTTTTTCTAAAGAAATAAAAAAATAAAAATAAGAACAGAAAAGTGCCGGCGCAGACGGAGAATAAAGTCAATTTAAAAGTGAATATGTGTTTGCCGGGTGCTGGGAGTTGGTGGCTTAGTGGGTTACAGAGGCATTGTCGACTCTAACCGCGTTTGGTAATGCGTTTTTGAGGCGCTATTATTGCTATTCATGGTATTCAAGCGGGAGAAAATGCCTCTTCCCCTGCCCGCGGACGCATTATGAGGAGCCCGGAGAAGATTACTGCTGGGAGGAAATAAGACAAGGCCGGTAGGAGGAAAATAGACAGTTTCTGCTGGGGAGGGAAAAAAAAAAAAAAAAGGACAACGCAGGATGAATGAAGCCAGGAAAGGTGGGGGGGAAGGAGGGAGCGGGGGCAGCGAGAGACAAAATATGTCTGGAAAGTGTTCAAGTACATGTCTCCAATTCATAATTAACTTTTTAAAACCGTCACAAAGCTACGGGAGCGGGGGCCCGTGCCAGCCCAGCCATCCCTCTTCCGCAGGCAGATGTGACTCTGTCTGTGTTTTATTATGTTTATTTACATGTTTTCTCAGCGCCAGCCGCAGTTTGAGGAAACACATGTTGCCAAAGGGGCCCGCGAGCGCATTCTTTGTCTGCAGGAGACGCGCGGCGCTCCTTGCATACAAACATTTGTTTAAGCGGGCGGATGGCGCGGCTCTGCTCGGACGGGAAAATTGTCCTTTTTCCCCCCTGCCGCCTCCTTCTGTCTCTCTGTGTGAATTTGCCCGGCGCAGGTTTTAACACTTAACATATTTCAAGGCGGCGCATTTTCGAAAAAAAAAAAAAAATATATCGAAAAATATCGTTTAGCCGCGTCTTTGCGCGTTAATTGCGACACCTTGGGCAGCCGCCAGGTAAGTTGGGTATGTGACTAATAAAACACTAATTGTGCAAATGAGATGTTTGGGATCCCTCGCTGAGTGAGCCAATCAGCAGCTGCATGCAGTCGGTAAAGTCACTGTTCGGGGCTGCTGGTTAATGATGTTGACTCATTAACGCGTCACTCACTGCTTGGTAATGAGGACGAGGTGAGTCATTAACCAGCGAGCGGCTCAGCCTTCCGAGCGCTCCGCACCCCACGCAACCGTTCAGGTCTCCGGACTGGGAAATAAGAGCAGCTTGCGAAACCCGGCGACGTCCTCCGAGTCCTCCGAGTCTCGGTTTTAATCACTGGCCGGCGAGCGTTGAGTGGTGGCCGCGTGGCCCTCGTTAATCCTTTCCATTTCTTTGCAATAAATTATGCATCGGGAAAGAAAGACGGGGAAAAAAGAAGAAGCTTTTTCCACCTCAATGGACGTGTCCCCCTAATCCCTGGCTCCTAAAACCTGTTTAATCTGAACTAAGTCATTAAAACAGTAAAGGGATATCACAAAGGACTTTCAAACCAATTGGCTTAACGGTAACGTGATTAGATCATTGATCTCTCGGCAAAGCCTTGGGCTTCCAGGTGCGAAATGACTATTTAATGAAATCAGAGGAATCTCGTTACTTGAAAATTACTGATCAGAGTTAAGGCCATGCGACCGGGGTGGCACGGCTATCCGTGTATCTGGGCAAAGGTATTTATTCTCCAGATCCCCTCTTGACATTACCAAGAATGCATCGGCGGCCGGAATGAGAGATCGTGTCCCTAATCCCTCGCCAGCCACTATCCATACCTCCATGCATCTTTAACGAGGGCTGTCGCTCAAAGCTTTGATAGCGATCGCTATCGAGGCGACGCCCGTGCCTCCGCGCACAAAGAAAAAAAAAAAGGAAGTGGTAATAACAGTATAGTCTGATTAATGCGCCAGCCATCTTGGCCGGATCCCTTTCAATTATGTTTTTGTCCTTCACTCCACTAAATCAGGTTCACAGCTTTGATGATATCAGCGAGATGCCGGTTAATAGGCCCTCGGAAAATACACCGAACCGGTCGTGTCGCCGGCTCGGGTAATCTCTGGAACCGTGGAGTAAATCTCAAATTTATGCGCGCCGTCACCTCACCTGACGTGCAACGACACCTGGTATCACTCAGCGGATTACGACTGCCCTCCCCCGTCGCGAGAAATAAATAATTATACCGGAGAAGACCTCTTTTCTAATTAACGAGAAGAGATGAAATATCACTTAATTTCAAATTTAATTATGAGCCGTAACATTTCCTTTCATTTGGACCTCCTGCTAACGCGGCACACTTTCCCCCGCTGCTGATAAACGCGGCCTGTGGTTTTAAAAAAAACAAAAAAACAAGCGCGTTTATAGTTCAACGAGTCGCGCAAGAAAATTTCCCCATCATCAGAAATTTTCACCGAGAAAAACGCCAGGAGACGACAACCCGAGCGTAAAAAACGCGCACATCTCGCCGCGACACGCGCACAACGAGGGCTATCATCATCAGGAGGAGGAAAAAAAAAGGTTAATAAACACTTTGTAATGAAAATTAATGGCACAAATCATACACAGGACCTGACACACTTTTCCCTGTCTAATTGCAGCAGCTGAGACGCGCTCATTTTTAATTACCGACGCTGAAGCATTGACGTCCTTCAGCGTCTAGCTAGCCAACTTCTCCCCCTCGCGCACAGAGACACTCAGGACGGACGCAGCGTCGGAGGCCATTATCATAACCATGACAAAGGTATTGACTTCCACCCTCAGATGAGTTCTGCTTATGCAATAGGAACCGCCATTAATTGGGGTAATGAGGCTTGGACGCTGACTTTCAGGAGCACTTTTGGTCTCAATCATATAGTGATGATTTTGCATAAAAGGCATTGGCTCAAGTCCCGACCGAGGTCGTTAGCGGTGTGTAATTGTCATTTAGCTCTGCTTAAAGCGGAGGACACTTTGAAACAGGTTGCCGGGTTCCTTCATCTGCTAACAGATATTAAGCTTAATGATGGAGGCTAATGATTTCCACATCTCTGTTCTCAATAGACGCAATGTCAGCCGTGCGAGGGAGGTGGATTATTAAGGTTGCCCATATTGTGCCGGCTTTTCGCATCTTTATTTTTCATTCCCCGACCACAATGAAGCACGGCCACATGAAAAAAATGTTTGTGGTGAAAAAAAACAAAAAAACTTTTTAGCTGTCCATCTAATTTATTTATCTCTCTGTTCACAGCCTCCTGCAAAAACAAACTGGTTTAGCTTCCGTCTAAAACAGATGTTGTTGAACCTACCGCTTGGAGAGGTGAAATACTAGTGAGTTGTCAGCCCCCTTTGTGACAACACAAAGGGATGTTTCCCACAAATTCAGATTAACTTTACTTTAGGACCCGACCGTTCATACGCTGTCACGAATACATTTTGTAACAAACAACAAAAACAGTTTGTGCAAGAAACACATTAATGCTGAATAAAGAAAAATAAGTCATCCGATAGAACCATATATATTAATACATAAATATTCAATACAATGGGATAAAACAACAGCTGAGAGAGGGTGAAATGTTGATAAAAACGCTGTGTTCCTCTTCTAATTGGTGCAGCAGGTGTTATTTAGCAGAGCCACAGACGCCGGGATGAAAGAGCTTAGAACGATTACTTCTGTATTTGACAGCTTGATATCTTCAAATCCCTGAAGCTAGGACTTCATATTCACAATGCAACAAATGTGAAGGGTTCCTAATGATACTCTCCCCCTGTGCCAGCATAGAAATGTCAAATTGACAGAAGGGAGCTCCTTCCCGCATATCACTTTCATTGCATTTTTTGACAATTTGGAGGGTTTTTGTTTGGCACTGAACAGCAAAAGCATAAACTTTGAGAGAGAAAACACAAAAACAATGGACTTCTCGAGACTAGGAACCAGAGTGTGGCCTACTTCTATATATTCTTTTCCTTTTGGATGTTCCCTTCAGGGGTCGCCACAGCAAATCACACAGAATTGATTCGCATGTTTGATTTAGCATCGGTTTGTATGCCGGTTGACCTCCCTGTCGTAACCCTTTGCATTTATCCAGGCCTGGAACCACAACAAGGAAGACACTTGGGGCCGGCTACGGAACCCTGGACCTCTCGGTCACAGGGCAGACCCTCCATCACCAGGTCCCGGCCGTGTTTCTGTATGACCTGACCAAGACAGAGAGCAAAGACAGAACTCGGTCCACGTCCAGCATCCGGTTTTCTTTCATGTCCCAAACAGGTTCAACCAGCGGCAGTGAGATTTTTTTTTTTTCCTCACAGAATTAGAGTCAGTCTGGACACAGCTGGTCACAGCCGCTGTAGCCTTCAGGTGTTGTTCCCATAACAAACCCCAATTATCGCCGACGTTTTCACTGAAAACTGGCCAAATCTGCTCCAAAACGAGAACACAGTGTCAAAACATTTGGCTCCGACCGGCAGCCGCGGTTCGAGTGCTGCCCCTCCAATTGGAGCCAAGTTATTCTTCAATCCACTGGCAAGAACACTGTAAGGCGAGAACCATGAAACAAAAGCAACAATTCATACACACCATCTTCAGCGGCACCATCAGGTGGCACGCGCACATGGACGTTGCTGAAATTGAAACCTGACGGATGGATGGCGGTGCTCTGCGCATCATCTCGGAGGAGCCAACGCTAAGCCAACGCTCGCAAGGCGACTTGCTGAATTAGCAGCCTGTCGCAAAATAATAACAAAAATTAATTCGGGATGGAGGCCTGCTGCTGCTGCTGCTACAATTTGATGATTGATGTTGGGGAAAAAATAAAAGGCAAAATATGATGAATTGCCCAACGCGTAGCTTTTTGCTAATTAATGATAATTAATCATGTTGAAGTTTTCAGAGGTACAGTCAGGCATAATGTTGTCTGTTTGATGTATGGCCCATATGAATCGCAGCATGTGGATCAACCTCGTGTCTGGGCAGGAGCTCAGACTGGTCTTCAGAAGTGTGGCATGTGTGCGTGCGTGTGTGCGTGTGTGTGTGTGTTTCATTGAATGTGTCCTCTTCATTCTACTCCACAGATGGGATTTCATTTTAATTGACAGTTACCGGGATCCATTCGTCAAGATGACAGGGCGAGGGGAGGGGGACTGCTGAGGAACAACAGCGGATGCGCCGGGCGAGGTGCGGAGGTGGGAAGTGTTTCATTTGTGAGCCGCGTCCGCGTTCCCGTGTGTGCGTGTGCGTGTCGGTCGCTCCTTCTCAACTTCCTCCTCCTGTCGGCCTCAGATAGGTCAATCTCGCCCGTCGCTTCTCGTGCGTGCGAGCTCGTTTGCGAGTGCGGGGCCGCGCTTGCCTCCCTGATTCCATTGATCTCCGGCGCTCCGTGTGAAGTCTGGCCTTTTGTCTGCCTGATCTACCTCTTCCCCCGCCACCCGTCTCTCTCTCTCTCTCTCTCTCTCCCACCTCGCTGTCATTCCCTGACACGTCCCAATGCGCCGCACCGGCGGGAAAATAACGCACATCTCTGACCTCTTGAACTCCTTTTCTCCTGCCAAAAGCCCTCCGGAGGAAAAGCGCTTCAGCTGCCCCGCGGCTTTATTTCTTTTTTTTTAAATGTCTAGCAGGGGACGAGGCAATTGAGATACGGGCCGGCGTGGTGGTGGTGGGGGGTGCATTCAAAGACAGGTATGGATCGCCGGCCCGGTCGTCAAGCAAAAACAGGCGAGGATTTATGGCGAGCGCGGCTCGTGCGCTGTGCATATAGACTGGCGGCGAGGCCGGAGTAATGGACGGTGTTGTCAGCACTTCTCCGCCCGGCCTTTTCTCCCCGCCGGCTACGCCAGGTGTTAAATCACCAACTGCTATAGTGGCACGGACACCGCTCAATTCCGCCTCCTTCTTTTCCTCTTCTTCTGCTTTATTTATTTTTTTTAATTTCCCTCCCTGGGGCAGCTGAGTTTTACCGCGTCATGCTCAAGATCGCAGGACGGCCCTAGCATCCTGCTAATGCATCCTGCTAGCGCCGTGCGGGAACCCTTTTAAAGTTGAAAGGTGGAGCGGGAGGGGGTGGGTGGTTGGGGGGATTCTGAGCGGTCACATGACGTCGTCTTCAGCCAAGGGGGGGGGGCCCGGAGGAGAGGAGGCGTCACGCGTCATCTGCCGAGTTTGAGGCGGGAGGAGGTGGGAGGGAGGGAGGGAGAGAGGGAGGAAGGGAGGGAGAGGGGAAAAAAAGGGGGCGGGGCCGGGGGATTGGAAGAGGCCTCTCCACAGCAACAGGGGACAGCCTATGGGGGAAAAGCCCCGGCTACCTATCAGGAAGGTGATGTCATCAGAGTGGAACATGTGTTTCCGCATGCTCCCGGCCCCTCCCCCTCCCCTGCCCCCTCCTGCTCCTCCTCCTCTTCCTCCCTGCTGGAGGTGACATGAGCGCCGGCTGTCGCGCCGTCCCATCCCGCTGCATCACCTTCAGGCCGTCCTCGGCCGTGCCCCCCCCCCCTTCCCCTCATGTATATTGAATGAACTGCGCCGGCAAGCTCATGTTCACGGGTGATTTATCTTGCGCAGGTGCGACACCGTCGATGTATCGATCGATCGGCCCGTGATTGAGAGGCCCGCACGCTCCCCGCCGATGATTAATATTGATACGCGCGTCCGTGCCCAGCCCCCACTTGCCCCCCCTCCACCATCTTTAACCGCACGCAGAAGTTCGAGGTGTGTCTCACTCTCTGTGTATGTGTTTAAGAATGTCTTAACCATGTGTAACTGTGACCTGAGGGATTGCACACACACACACACACACACACACACAGAGCCCCACAGCTCACATTGTGTGCGACCAAACGGCGTATTGTACGGCTGTGGGCCGCGGCTGAAAGAGGTTTGAAAATGAGCGCCGCCCGCCCTTTATTCTGCGCTCTCTAATCCTTTTTGGGCCGACAAAGGCTCTTTACACGCCGGCACTAAAGGCAGCGAAGGGGGACAACTGCGAGCGTGGCCGGAGTGTCTGAACTCTGATTTCATGCAGGCGGTGTGCGTGCGTGCGTGCCTCTCACTCTGCCCCGCTCCGTTTGCATGAGGTCATCGGATCGTACCCCCCCCCCCACCTTACCCAAAACCCCTCATCGCACCGAGGGGGGCGGGGAGGTAGTTCTTCACAGCGAAGTCGTCACGACGTGCTAATCTGGTTGGACACGAGGCCGGAACAGGTTTGTGTTCGACAATATATCGCTGTCTTAAGTCACCGGCGCCCTGTGCGTTTGTTGCCGCAGCTGCCCAGAGCTGGCGTCAGGCCCCGCTGACAAAAGGGAGGCATCAGCGCTTTGGCAACTTGAGTGGGAAAGTGGGAAGAAAACACAAAAAAAAAAAAAAAAATATATCTACAACAACAAACAAAACGAAAGGACAGAGAAAAAAAACGTTTATCCGCAAGCTGTCGTCGTGTATTTTTAAGTTTCTCCGTTCAGCGCAAGATCTTCAAAGAAAGATCCGATTGTCTCTGGCGTCAGGATTTAAAGGAGAACGGAGCCTAAACGGAGGCCAAAAACAAATTTATTCATCTCACTTTGCCGTCGTGGCGAGATATCGGCGGGGGAACTTGTTCTCGTCTGTCTGTGCGTAGGTCCTCCAGCAGCTGTGTCTCACTTCTTTCTGAGGTTTTCATTTTTTTTATTTGCCATGTTTCTTCCACCAGGCCGCTGCCGGCTCGGCATCCAGTCACGGACAGAGAGCGGCGGCGGCAGCAGAGCTGATTTGTTGCGGCGCGTTACGCTGACAGATCGCCTGATTGTTGACAAACAGCTCGACTCGACTGCGGCCGCGGTCGCCCCGACTGTGATTTGCTGGATGCTCTCCTGGATGACAACCGCGCTTCATCCCTCACTTTCATTGCTCCATAAAGGTGGGGGGTCCTCGGTTCCTCTGGTGCCGCTGGATGCCGCCGCCTGCCGATGCCGCTCCGGCACTTGTTAGTCTTTGTCATCATTACGGTGTCACCAGACAAGGTAGCCGCAGAACGGCAGCAAATAAAAAGGTGGGGGAGAGGAGGAGGAGGAGGAGGAGTGGGGCTGGGTTAGGAGTCACACTGGGGTCCGCTGGCCGTCGTGTCGCCCATCCGTCTTCATGCACCTGCGTCCCCGAAAAGGCGACAAGCTCCTGGTGACGCCGAGGGGGGGGGCTACGCGGCCCGGGGCGACACGTCACATGACCCCGTGGGGATCATCGCTTACGTGCGGTGTAAATAAAGCTCTCCTGATTTGAAGATGTTCAGAGTTTGTCAGGGAAATATTTTGAATTTGAACGAACTCCAGGAGTCATGACGAGACTTTTTGATCTGGGGTTAAAATTATTTATATATTTTTCTCGTGCACTGTGATCGCACAACAAATACCACAGGGTGTTTTTTTTTTTGTTTTTTTTAAAGGAGGACTATGTATGTGTGTGTGTATGTATTTCAGCTCCTCCCTCCCACTGTCTCTCCTCTGCACCTGAAATAGGAGCTTCACCTACGGATGAACTTCTGGATTTTTTTTTCCTTTTTTTATCTCTCTTTTGAGGCGGGTGATGGGTTGTGGGAAGTAGGGTGGCGACGCGTCAATGTGGGCCGCAGACAGAAAGCAGGAGGAGGAGGAGGAGGAGGAGGAGGAGGAGGAGGAGAGCAGCCTCCTCTCTGCTCCTGCAGCAGTCGACTCCGCCGCCGCCGGGGTAATGAGGAGGTGGAGGCTGGTCTCTGATCTCATCGTGCCGCAGCAGCTCGCTCTGCCAGGAAGCAGCCGGCCGGGGTGACGTAATGCTGTTTTCGCGCGCGGCGGCATCAGACGCGCAGCTCAGGGGGAGCAGCCGGCTCGGCGATGACAGCGCCTCCGCTGTGATGCCGGCGAGGCGTCATCGTCCTTCAGTCATAATCACGTTTACCGGAACGCGGCCGCCGTTGTTGCCGTGAAACGCGCGCTTGTGCATCCGTGCAACCGTGCATCAGACCTGCAGTGGGAATCTGTCTGTCCAGAGAACTGAAAGGATTTTTACTTCAATCCTTGACTGTAACTGTGATACATTATGACTAATTGTATAATAATAACAGTATGACGATTACTTACTACTAACATCACCAGTACTAAACTACTACAACTCAAAAAAAAAAAAATATGACAATGATAGCAGTACTACTAGCTTTAATGTTACAACTACTGGTAGTACCACGAGTACTACTACACCTCCTACTACCTACTCCAGTAATAATCGTGAAGGGATGAAGTATGATGATTATATTAGAATTATAATGCTAGTAATTACACACTACTACTACTGCTGCTAACAATCACTGATAATTCACAATACACCAAAAAGTACTAATTACCAACATAAGTGGTTGATTATAAGAGCTTTTACTGCTGTTTGCAGTGGATGTGCCCTTCTTAGAATTGTAGCCACGGTTAAAAATAACTTCCTGGAACGACCTAAAAGTACAAATTACGAAACAAATTGTTTCTTATGAAAGCTGTACAGAAAAAGCTTCCTTATCTGTCGCCAACAGCGGACGTGCTGCAGTGCTGCACGTCCACGAAAATGCATTTTGACGAAGGGCGCATCCACCCGAAAAGTTGAGAATGATATGTTGGACAGTTTAACGGCAAATCTCATATTCCATTCACCTTTTACAGAAAAGTGTAAATTACCAAATTAATTGATTGCTTTTTACGGCCGCCCACAAAAAGGAGTCCATCCATTTGCATTACCGCCGCCTCTTCCCCTTGCCGCGCCGCGGGACAGTCACCTCCAGAGAATCATACGTCTCCAGTCCTGTGTAACGCCGGGGTGAGAATATTATGCTGTGGATTTTATGCCGGGTAGTTAAAGGGATCACCGTTTTATGTCCGAGGCAGGAATGGACCTTCCCTGATTCACAGCCCGACGCACTAAAGCGGGATAGCCCTGTTCCTACACCCGACTCCTCTCGTTAAATTGCCCTTTGTGTCCAGCTTAGTTCTTTGCTAACTGTGCAAATACGCAAAACACGGAGCAAGAGGTGGTGTGGGGTCTCCTTGCCGGGGATATTAGAGGTTTTGTTTGAAGGTATTAAAGAGCGGTTGATGCACTGAAGCCAGCATGTCAACAAGCCTGGTGGTCCTTCAACCAAGTGAAGGCCACGCCCCCTGCAGCTGCAGGCCCCAACAATCCAAGATGGCAGCCCATTCATTTCAATGAAGTTGCTCACCCAGCGCATACGCTGAAAATGTTTTTGACCATGTGTCACTTCCCATCATGCCTCTGTAACTCACTTGATCTATTTGGCCAATCAGAACGATCCTGGAGAACGTCACTGAAAGATACGTCAGCCAATCACAACGAGCTGAGACACAGCAGCACGCTGGGAATAAACTCTTTTCTGCTGATTTTCTGGCCTTTATCATTTTTTTAAACAAATAAAACACCATCACTGAAAAATCGACAATAGAAAGATTTGCTGCAGTACCTCAAGTGGCCAATGGGAAAAATATATTTTTCATATTGCCAGTCCGTCCTTCATCCAGTTCTTATAATACATCCATGGTCAGAAGCCCTTTGACGGAGGCAGAGAAATGTGTGTGTGTGTGTGTGTGTGTGTGTGTGTGAGCAGGGTGGTGTGGTGGGAGTGGGGGGGTGAGTCAGACCAACACTTGTCAGGTGATGTCATCTGCAGCGAGCGCTGATGACCGGCCCCAGCTGTTTCTCTCTTCTTCCTCTTCTTTTTTTTTTTTTTCAGTGCGCACTGAGGCACAGTGTGTAGCACCTGTCGGACGGCGTGTTAGCTCGCTGCGCAACTGCGGCGCAGGACGCCCTCCCTCCCTCCCTCCCTCCTGCCCTCAGAACTCCCAGCGCGACGGAGTCAACGGAGGTCAGGGGCGGCAGACGGCGCGTCGCTAGCAGAGCGTGGCTCCCAGCAGAAGACCGCGTGCGAACCAGTGAGCAGCGCTGCGCTCGTCGTTCTCTGACCGTCCGTCCGTCCCAGAGGCGTCGGGCATTTGCCTGCCGATGACATCATATCTGACACACTCTTGCATTGGTCATGCAAAAGGCAGAGTCGTGGAGTCAGTGTGACATAACTTGGACTGAACGGCACAGCGGTCGATGCTGCAACGAAACTCCCTCACGTGCAGAAATGCGTTTATATCGGGGGGGTGAGGGGGGTGGGGGGGAAGGTAAATTTACTGATGATCACGACCAGGTGGGCTGAGACGGCTTTGCGGCGCCCTACAACAAGGCTGCAGGTCCTTCCCCCACAGTAAATCAGGGACTGTTTCACTGTAATAGCTGTACTTTGTAATAGCCATCGCGGTGGAATAACTCTGATTTAATCTAGCCAGCAATCAATAGTTTCTGACTGCTATGATTGATGACTATTAAGTAGGACTATTAACAGAGTTGGAGGGAGGGAGGAGGGGAAAAAAATAATAAAGTGTCCAAGTCTGAACCGGGCTGCATGGCGCTCAGTCAGGGGATTAATGTGGAAGGGAATAATCTGTCAGCTAATTCACAAATAGGGGCTCCGAGCTGCGGACGTATTTTCTTAATGAATATGTGAATTACAACCGCATTGATTTCTATTGTGTGGGAAAATGGCAAATGTATAAAGAGCCGTTCCGCGGCAGACACACTTCATTGACGTTTGGCTCGCAGACTGGGAGAAATATTGCATATGCTGAAACCAGCAGATTGTGTATTTAAAGTCTCTGGTGAATCAAGGTTACGGCTCTGACCCTTTTAGTCGGCGCTTGTCGTACATTTAGCAGGCCGGGGGATCACTTCAAACTGGCCTCCATCACATTATGACAGATCTTAATTGACTGCCGATAAGGCTTTTGCTGAGTTGACGGAAAAAAAGAAAAGAAGGGGGAGAAAAAATGGTATTTTAATCTAATCACCGCATTATACCTGATTGGCTGGAAAGCAACACTGGGTCGTATTAAAACATTTGCATTGCCGAAATGGGTCAGTGGGGGATTGCCAGCATTTCAAGTCCACAAAAGTCTTCAATTGCACGCTTTAATTCATCCTAATCAATGGCGGTTTTACTGCTTCACAGTGTTATTTCAGTCAATGCGGCGCTGCTTCCGGTTTATTGAAATTTACATTCACGCACTTTTATAGTGCAAACATTAATAATGGAAGGATTTGCGAAGTTGGAAGTGTTGAATTTCAGGTAGACTGTGTGTCTGCATGCTCCTGTTTTCAGCACAACACAGACAATTTTCAGTCAGTCAGTCAGTCAATCAGTCAGTCCAACCTCCCTCTGTTTATCACTGAACCACATCATTAATAAGTGCCCCACGGATTCCTGTCTAAACTGCACGTCGACTCCCCGGCTGCTAACTCTCTGGATAAAAAAAAATAAAAAAAGCCCAAGGCTGAGTCCACTGACATTCCCCGGCACAGAAGGTAAATGAAGGCACAAGAGGAGACGCGGACCACAGTCCCTTCAGTGGTCTTGGAAGAGGGGAGTGGGAGGGGGAGGGAGGCAGAGGAGGGGAATGCTGATAGATTGCACGGAGAATGGGCTGATGCAGACACATCAGGCCTCTCGTACCCGAAGAGCACCATCTGCTGTCAGTTCAGGTGACTCATTCGACTCGGCTGACGCGCGCATGCAAGACCACCGCCGTCAGGCGCCGCAGTGATGGGCTGAATATATAAGAGAGGAGGAGGAGGAGGAGGAGGAGGAGGAGGAATAGAGGGGAGTGGAGAGAGGAAGGGAGAGACAGGTGGGGTTCTGACAGCATCCATTTCTTTTATCTCCTCAAATAGTGCATTCGTCTAAACAAACAATTTTTTCCTTTTCCATCTAAATATGTTTGTTTTGGGTGATTCTGCTTTTCTGATCACGCTCTCACTATGCACGCTGCTTTTTTGCAGATTTTTTTTTTCATTTTTAAAGGAAATAAAAATGCTAATAGAGATAGAGAGAGAGTGGCTGGGAGGTGGAGGCAGGGCAGGAGGAAAATATGTCTCTGATAAAAGTGACATTACAGGAGCGCAAGAGCCAAAAAAAAAGCAGAGCCGTTACGATTCACTCCAACATTTATGTGCGTTGTGAGTTGTGGGGCCTGGGCTCCTCACAGTTCCTCCTCGAGGGCTGCGGGACGGCGTCCTTTCCCAAACGGAGCTTATTAACGACTATATTTCATCGCAAAAAAAAAAAAAAGAGAGACACAACAACAGGACAGCAAGCAGGGCGCGTCTAGTGGCGGAATCAAACGACTGGTGTGTGACTCTCTCCAAACAGACGCCGCGGCTCTGTAAAATGGACCGTTACATTTCAGAGCGCTGCCGTCTCCTGGAAGAGTCACTCAGCCTGCAGCTGCAGCAGCAGCAGCAACAGCAGCAGCAGCAGCGACAGAAGCTCTGTTTCAATTACAGTTTTTCACAAAGTAAAAGCAATATTTCAAAAATTTCGACAAAGTACAATTGCGATTTGCAGGTGTTTCCACTGAATGGTGTGAAAGGCAGAGGCTGTAATTTTGGTAAAATTTTGTCCTGCGAGATTTTACGAGAATCACGTTTGCTTTTGTTTGTTTACATTTGTTTGCTGTCAAGAATGGTTGTAAAATTTTTCTCTTTGATTGTTGTTCCTTGTTGAAAATTTTGTCTCCTCCTCCGGCCAAATATAATGCGCCATTTTCACTTGAAGTGAACTGGTCACATGACCCTGTATGTCACGTCCTCTGACGTGTAAATGCGAAAAGTGTTTCCATGACACTTCTGCGATATACCTCTATATCGATACGTCTGAAAAATCACCTCATGAAAGCGTGAAATCCTTTTCACAATATTTGAGAGGTTTTTTGAAATTTAGGTGTTTCCATGACCAATTTTTTATTGCGATATTTATGTTTTGCGCAATTCTAGGGGTAATGGAAACGCAGCTAGGGAGGCCACCTCCTGGACATCTGCTTGAAAACATATGGAAATGACTTGAGCCGCCGCACCGATCAGCTGACCCAACCCGCTAGCTTTTTCATTTCTTCTTCTCCCAAATTTCCCCACCTAGGAGTGGCCCAACCAATACGTGCTCCTGGAATAAGGTGTCGGTTTGGGATTTAGTCGGGTTTCCTGTCATCTCCGATTTCATTTCAGGGATCCAAGACAAGCTGATTGTCAATAAGGACCAGCTGCACTGACACCTGTGACACTCAACCGCCCTTTTTTCCTTTTTTTTTTTTTTTGAACTCCCGCTCCCTCCACTCCGCCTGCCGGTAGAGCGGCGGCGGCGAGCGGGGCTGCCCCCTACTCCCCTCCTCCACCCACACCCGCTGACAGGGCGTGCCAATACTAAAAAGGTCGCAATTTATGGAAAGGCCGTGACACCAAAGCGCTGATCAATGGCTTTCATGGGCGGCGGACGCGGCGCTCAGATTGATTCCATAGGTGATATTGTTACTGGAGATGTGCGCGGCGCGCTGGAAGTGTCAACAGGGGACGCATGCCCGACTGGAAAACAGGCAATTCGAAAGGATTTGCGTCAGTCAGGTCTCGGCGGTCGGACAGTGATGGGAGACCCCGCTGACCCCGCGGGGCGATGCGTTCTTGTCAGTGTGAGACAGGTTTAAAGTGCAGCAGACTGGAGGGCGGGGGGGGTGGGTGTGTGGGGGGCGGTGATGGGAGGGATGGGATGGAGGGGGAATATCATATTATGGTGAATAGGCTCCTCGCAGCAATCAAACGGCTCCCTCGCAGCCACCGGGCCATTTTATTACGGGACGGACGGATGAATGGGATTCTTATACGAGACGATCCAGACAGGTCCAGCCGAAGGGGAGGTGGGCTGCATTAGTGCACGTCAATGCCACAGTGGCGAGTATCGCTGTGTCAGCCCTCTCTCACACACACACACACACACTTGCCACCTTGTACGTCCATAGAAAGGCAGACTCTCAAACGAGGAGACTCGTAAAGTTCACACATCCAGGTGTAAATACACAAAAAAGCAAAACCCATAAAAAATTAAAATGTTGTTTTTTTTTGCAGTAATAGTAATAATGTCAACATTTATACCACCAGTCAAAAGTTTGGGTATGAATGAATGAAACATATACGGCATTATGTAGCAAACAAAAAAAAAAAGTGACATAACTCAAAAACATTTCAAATTTTAAGTTCTTCAAAACAGCCACCTTTCATATAAAACGTTTAGAGTTAATTAACAATGATTTCTTTGCTACATAATTTCATATACATTGCTCATATATTTGATGTCTTCAGTATGTAATATGTACTTCTACAATATAGAAAGGAGTAAGAGATAAAGAAAAAACGTGAGAAGGTGTGTCCTGACTGGTAGTGTAAGTGTTTTAAAGGCCCAGTGCGGAAGATTTATCAGCATCTAGTGCTAATAAGATATGGTTAAAAAAAAAAACAACAGCAGAGCATCACTACTTATTATTAGTGTGTGAAAATAGTGATATATTTGAAATGACTGTCTGAATAAAATACATATTTCTCTCTATCCCGAGATATAAATATAACGACAATGTCACTTAAAGAATGTAATGCTGAGACCTCAAACCAACGGAGACAATAGCATAAAGCAACATGCCACATACTATCATCCTGCAGCTGCAACACCACACCAGCTTCCATTTGTGATGCGGGGATGTTTTTGAAGCCAGACCCGTGTCACAGCCTTCACAGAAACAGTGACAGAAACACTGAAACAATGTCTGGAATGGACAGGAAGACTGCAGGGCATCATGAATTAATAACGCCACTCCAAATGCGAGCACTCCTTTGTATTATGATGTATTTGTCCGTGCTTGCAGAAGCAAAAAAAGAAAAAAAAAAAAAGATGAAGGTACAAGTGCTGGCGAGCGAGCAATTGAATAAATAAGTAACGCGGCCACAAAAAAAGTGCAGGTCGCTGTTGAGTGTGTGTGTGACACACTGGCGAGGGCCCCCAGTGTTGCATTACCACAGCGTCGCACACCCAGCTCGGTTATTCTTCCTTTGGTCTTTTCTCTTAACAAATCTTGTCCTTTCTCTTGGATTCAATGTATAATTTAAGAGCGCCTGGCACATAAATCAAAAGAAGGGAGCTCTGTATGCTTAAAAAAACATATATATTTATATATATATATACTCGACATGCTTGCCATGACAGCAAACGCTCTGAGCCATCAGCAGGATAGAAAATCTTTCATTTTTGATAAACTGGGGCGGCGAGTGTAAATAAATAAACAAACAAGAGCGATGATGTGAAATAAATCTAATTTGCCATGCAGAAGATGATCAATACATTAACCTGGCATCCCGCGCTGGAAGCACCTTCACTCGCCAGTACAGTAACGCGCCTGTTGACTTTAATTGCAAAAAGTGCCGGACGGCGAGGCGGTGGGCAGACAATTGATAGTAGCCATTAGCAAATGATTAGGTGGACAGAGATGAACTCCCCCCGCATTGATTTGGCCGGCTTACATTTCCGACTTTTGCGGCGGAATAAATAAATTTGCCCGGCGAATCTATAATGCATGACTTTATATTCATAATTTCCACCGGAGAGGCTCCCCGGCTCGCCGCCTTTCATTATGTACACAGCGAGGCTGGCAGCTCGCTGCAATCAGATGTCCACGGTGTCTGTTTGGTGCCAAATCATAACTGTTTATTCAGCCAAACACAGCATTAGAAGATGTATCGCTGTGAAGATTTATAATGAGACTGAGCCCGTGGAGTGAGACCACAGGCTTCTCCTCACGCCGCTTTTTCCAGACACGCCGAAAGCCTTCAGCGAAATCAAAGGCCTTCGTTATCACGTCCAATTTTGAGAGATATTGTCGCGCGAGCCGTCCCGACCACCAAGTCTAATTTGTTTACTTCCAGCGCCTCGGAAGTCACTTTAATGTCTGAGATGGGAGCCGTTCCTACTGCTTCCGACCGCTGTGAGGAGGAGGAAGAGGGGGGGGAAGGGGGGAAAAGAGACAGATTGCACCGGTGGAGTCCTAACTTTTCACCAATAACAGACTCGGCGAGCCATCACCGTCGGACAAGTTGCTCTCCAACTCGACATGACTCTCTTCAAAAACCCAGCGACTGTTTTAACGGCATACGGTTCCAATTATGGGGTTGGGCCGCTACAAAGCCGAGAGCCGGACGCCGAGAGCCGGACGCCGAGAGCCGGACGCTGACCGGCGGAGTGACTGTGTTTGTGTGTTCACGTTCCCAACGCCAGACCCGAGCCGAGGCCGTTTGTCCCTTTTATATTTTTTTTTCCTCTGGAACACACAGAAGGGTGGTAATCAAATAGAGGTGCTGCTGTTGGGACTGGGCGTATGGTGTCCACAAACCTAATTTGCAGCTCTGACCCCCCCCTCCCGCCAACCCCCCCTCCACGACCTTTGACATTCCAACCCGGCCGGCGAGGGTACCGGATCATTTATTTACTCTGTCAAGACATAAGCCAGACGAGGGGCTTTCAAGCCTCGCGGCAAGAATCCGTGGAACTCAAAACACAAATAAAAGGCAGATTAAAATGTAAACAGCTGAGGCCATCACATGGATGACCTCGCAATAACAGCCCCGCTCCCTTGATTTGGCTTTTTTTATTTGTTTATTGTTTCTTGGTGTAGCGGGGGGGGGGGGAAGGTCATAATCAGCATTGATTCGCCCGTGAAACATTTTCACACGTCGGGCCGCTCATTTCCCAGATTCCCACGGAGGCGAATCAATTAGATCAATTATTGAGACAATAACTCGCGGTGGCTGCAGATACGCGTCAATAAGAAGCGTCGGGCTGCGGAGAAGAGGGCCGAGCCCACCGGGGCCAATATACATATCAATACCTTGGCCGGGGACATTACTTTCTTGCGCCTCTTCGAAAGAATCTCTTGTGTTCAACAAATGGCCTTAATCTGGGATCACTGCGGGGTCAAAGGTGACGGCGAGACCAGAGAAACCCAAGACGCCACTGGCGGCCTGAGAGCAGCGGGCTTCACTTTGTCTCTTCCTGTGAGGCGCCTCCAACCATGTCGCCTTTTTTTTTTTTTTTCAGGTTCTTCTTACAGCTTTACACAAACTCTCCGGGCGCAGCTAACGTTAAAATAAAAAAGGAAAGGGGAAAAAAAAGAGCCGTTTCTGCAGTTAACAGCGCCTCTGTACAAGCAGCTCGTCGTCAACTTGTCCTCCCGCTGAGCTCTTACAGCTCCTTCCACAGTCAGCCTGCAGCAGATCCCCACATGTGCTGCTCAAGTGCTGGATTCCCCTCCACCTCCACCACCTCCACCTCAACCAGCAGCAGGAGCAGCTCCTCTTCTCCCTCCAGCCCTCTCCTAAAATAGACCCATCGCTGGGCCTCCCAACATTTGGCAGTTTCCTTCCTCCGAGCTTGTCTGCGCCTGTTCGAGGTCTTGCACAGCTGCTCTCTCGCCGACCACAGTTTTCCATTGCTCATCGCCGCTTAACTCCCCAGGTCCGCCTTCTGGAGTCCATTACCGAGGCTAACTTTCCCAGATTTATCGCCACCGCGACCTGCAGCAGCCAAAACAACGGTGGCGTGCATGAATGGAGGGGGGTTTGGATCAGTGACTCTGCAGAAGGAAAACAGGGCCTTGTTTTACTTTAGGGATTATTTCAAGGATGCCTTGAACGAGGGCCGGCCCGGTCTAGACTCTGTTCCTCGGGCAGGGAACGGCACCAGTGGGCCCAGTCAAACTCATACTCATCACCATTTCCATTTTTTCAACCCAAAACCTACCTGTAATCAGTTTTACAGGAAGGTGCAAGGGCTGTGACTTATTTCGGATCTTTTGGAGCAATCTACTCCTGACAGGACAGAGTCAAACAAACACACCGTGCAGCCCTTGCGATCCAGGTCCCTCCGATGGAATCCAGCAGGTTTAAACCCTTTAATGTCGCAGCGCAAAAGAAAGAGCAAAGAGGTCGAAAGCCGCGGTGCAAAATGCTCGACTGAAGATACGGAGACCAGCTCGGTCCAACAGTGATGAATGCAAATAGCTGGGGACGGTCCCCAGCAGCCACCAGTCCATTTTCAACTCATACAGTGTGGGAACTCACTCTGATGATAAGACATGAAAAACGTGAGCGTGCGCTCGGAACCCTCATACGAGTCGGAATCCGGCGACATTCCAAAGCTTATTTAAACACCGAGCATTCGGAGCGCGTTGGCAAACGGTGAAAGGACTTGCGGGCCCCTTTTTCCATTTTTTTCACCCGTTTCCTCTCATTTTAGTATTCACACCACAGAAAAACAAATCTAACCTCTATAAGTGGGCTAATGCATACTGGATGAGGCTCCGCCGTCGGTCAATGGATTTGCCACTCACACCTACACCGCACTGTCTCTATTTGTTTCCATTACGAAACTAATTTGCGCCATGCATTATGCATTTTCTAAAAATCACTCCGTCATTAAAGCGTCGCCATTCAGAAGGACGGGAGGCGATGAGAGGCTCGGGTGAGAGAGAAAGAGAGAGAGAGAGAGAGAGAGAGAAGGCGCCGGAACAGATTCATTCTGCTGGATTGTTTATCCCGGGAAAAAAAAAAAAAAGCTTATGGGAGAGACAATGAGTCTCGAGATGCGACGCTACAGTATTTTTGTTTCACATGATAGGCTTATTAATCACGGTAATGAATCGCAAGGCGGTTTTGCGGAGCCTTTGGAAATCGGGAGAGGTAAACAAACGCAGATGATGAGCCGCAGATAAAGGTCCCCCAGACTGGAGGCCGAGGGAAGGGAAGGATGGTTGTGGTGGTGGGTGGTGGTGTCGATGTTGTGGAGACTTTTTCCCGCCGAACTCGCGACCCCGTCTTTCACATCCCATCCCATGTGTTTGCTTAGGTGCGCTGTTTACAAGTTTGTTTGCTCACTTATTCATGCGACGACTGGCTTTATAATATGGTAAAAGCTCGTTGTGCATCCAAGTAATTACGCCGTAATTGATGAGCTAATAGATGTGTAAATTATGCAGCAGCGTGTCTGCTGCAGCCGAGTCGGAAAAAAAAAAAAAAAAGACGCCGCTGCCGCCGCCGCGCGTTGTTTAATTACAAACTCCAGATGCCGCGCTCCCGTACAGGAGTCATAAATTAAGCGCCAGCAAATCTGAATAAGCGAAGAGCCGAGGCACACCGCACCAATGATGTTCCATCAACCTTTACAAGGTGCGGAGCCATGTGGCCACGTGCAGTTTTAGCCACTGGAGCATGTGGCTGTGGTGGGGGTTAGAAGTTCAATTCCCCGCGGGGTCACAATGGCGCGCTACCCATTACTGTAAGGGGCTTTTGAGCAAATGCAATCTGCAAACAGCATGGAGGCCTATTTACGGCCTCCAACCCACTGCTACGACGAGCTCGGCGCTGGAAGAACCCTTCTTCTAAATGGAGTTTGAGAGCTAATGAGGCCTTCGCCTGAACCTCATCCCTGAGCGACTGGAACGCTCCTCCGCTTTTTAATGACCCTGCTGCCGCACGTCAGCGTTAGGACACCTTCTGATGTGCAAAATTGACCCGAATCTCAGGCTGGATTTACGCGACGTGGTGCGAGTGGCCCAGTTCCGACGGCTGGGTTATTATTTTTTTCTCCTCCCTCCCCAGCACAGATTGGAATTGTAACGTGAAGACGTAAGCGGGACAAACAGCACGTTGCCAGATTGTAATCAGGCCTCTTCCATATGGGGAAATACGTCGGATACGATTCAGGTACCTTCCAATTCGTCGGTAGCGGAAGCCGGCAGGCCGGATATTCCCTGGCACTGCGAGCGGTGCGTCACTGAAAATACAGATTGCAGTTGCGGGGTGGCCAGGCTTTTACGAGGGCTCGCTGCTTTTTTCCCACTCTGCCTTAAAATGGGAATAGTTTCATCCTGTTCTGCTCCTCAGCAGCGCCGCAGAATTTACGATCCGCACGCTAGCGTCGTTTCACACAACTTGACTTTATTTAACTTTTATGGAAGATAGAAATCAGCCGCAGAGCAGGTTGTACTCAGTCAGTGTTCCACTCAAATCTGTCCCCGGAAACAAATTGGAAGTACAAAAATGTCAAAATAATATTCTCATCAACAAATACCAGCTAGCTGCAGTAGTTGCAGAATATTTAGAATGTTTTACATTGTCATTATCTGATTTCCTTTTCAAAGTTTGTGGGCAAATTGCAGGTCGTTTCAAGTTTAAAGAAAGTCTACAGACAAAGTGCATATATATCAGAAAGCAACCAATCAGGTTTTTCGAAGTTTAGGTGATTCCATTACCAGTTTTTTGTTGCGATATTTAGCTTTTGCGCAATTCTAGTTTGGACAAATAGAAAATCGGCCAATCAGATGGCATTAACTCCCAGCCGGCTACTTTCTTATTCACGTGGTACCAGCCAGGTGCGCCGATGAAAGTGGCCCGTGAGCATATCTGTCATAATGTGTGTCGCGCTCAATGCGATTTGACCTCAATTTGAGCAGCCGTTTACTTTGGTGTCACTACGGATCACTCGACGTCACTCCTCCACTCGTCCCGAGTGAGTCCTCTCGCTGCCAGTCTTCGCTGAAAGATGATGACAGTTGTCACGACAAAACAGCCCCCTCAGTTGCCGGGAGAATCCCCGCCTTTCCTGCCGAGTCACGGTAGGATTGGCGTTTTAGGCGGGAGAAGAAAAGCGAGCGAGGGCGGGGCCAGAGGCGGAGCTCGGGGCGGGAAACCAGAACCATGGTTCTCATCAACTCTTGCGACGGGCAGCTCGTTACAGTCGCGTTCAGAGAGGCCGCAAAATTATTAAAGCAATCCATCATGTTTCTGTTCACGAGCCGACTCGCTGTTTTTTTTTCTCTCCCTCTCTCTTCCCAGAGATTTACATCTGTGATGTCACGGCCCCGCCGTCCGAGAGAGAAAACACTTTGCGTCACCGTGTGAAGGGTAACAGTGGGATGGTGGGGGGGGCTGACCTGTTGGCGGCATTAAAAGAGAGAGATGTGATTATAACGGTGGCATCAGAGGAGTCATCAGTACAGGCTGACAGCTTGTAGGGCTCGGCCGCTATCTCCTCCCCGCACTGTCCCGCTCCTCCTCCGTGCTCCTGCAGGTAATTACAGCGGTTAATCTTCCGCCGTCTCCCCGCACGCACACTCTTCCTCTCTCTCTCTCTCTCTCTCTCTCTCCCTCTGCCCTCCTTATTAGCCCCCTCTCCCGCCCCCCCTTTGCTCACCTGAGATTTTTGTCTCCCTCCACTCGGACAATTTTTCCCTGCCGGCGGGGCCCAATCGGAGTTGCCATTGTTTATTGTGATAAGTTGGGATAATGAACAAATGACCTGCCACCTGGAGCACTTAGAGGCTGGTGTTAAACTCAGGTTATAAAAACCTCTTCCAGCTCTATTGATTTACTGGCAACATTTGATTGTACCCAAGGGGACGGAGGGAGGGGGTCCGGGGTGGGGTGGGGGGAGCGCTGCTGCAAGGCTGCACAGGGCTCTTACTGTTTTACAGTCCTTATTACACCAAACAAATAAATCTCCTGGCCATTAATTCACTGCCGGTGCCCTCCCTCCCCTCAGCGGATTGATGGGTCGGGAACCAGAACGGATCCCGGGGCTGAGCGTCGAGGCAGATCGTCGAGGTAGATTCCAGTCGGCGTTCCAGCTCAATGCGGCCCCCGGTCCCGCGTTTGGATTAGCAGACGGAAGGCGACTCCTGAGCGCTCACCAAGGAAGATCTTACAAGCACTCGGAGCGAGCACACAATGAAATGACTCCAGTCTATCCAAAAAAGCAAAAAGCAAAAAGCCGGCGTCATTATTTCAATATCCTGCGAGGCTCGTTTACGACTCCCATCCCCCGCGGTGTTTGTTTGGATGATTTCCAAACAAATACACGGAAGCGGAAACGAGGCTCCTCGTAGTAATCAAAAGTCTTTTTTATTTTACCACCAGAAACTGTGAAGGTAAGAAGCCCTAAAATGGGACCAGAGAGGAGTGTTGCACAGGTCTGGGACCAAAGGCCACATGGTCTTCACTTCCAGCAGCCAAGGTAACCCGAGATGAGGCAATCCTCTTGTAAAACGTTAATTAAGAGCTGTCCAATAAAAGCCACAAGTAATGATTTTTAGAGTTTGCTGCATGTTGATGCCTCGCTGTTTTTACGATCCTAACCAAAAAGAAAAAAAAGGTGGAGCGTAATGTTGCTGTAAAATGGGTGATGTTATTTATTTATGGGACAGGACACTTTGTGCAGCCTCCCTCCCTCTCTCGCCCTCCCTCTCTCTCTTACACACACACACACACACACACACACACACACACGCACATACGCACATACGGGGTGATTAGAGCCCAACACAACTGTTAGTGTATACAGTACTGTCCCGGAATGATGAATACGCTGCGGCAATAGAAGATGAAAGATTTCCTGATTGGCCCTCGCCAACATGTTTACCATTGTTTGAATCACTACCATACACGCTGATTGTGGACTTATGTAACGCAAGTTCAAGCGCACTTTCCATCCAGCCACCCCCCTTTTTTTGTGGGGGGAAACTTGCGTAATTGTGAGCATATGTGCAACGTACGCACGCTGTACACTCGGCCGTCGCTCACGTAACGTAACGCACGCGGCCAGGACACAAAGCTGGACGTGCGCCATCGTGCAGAGGATCGTCAAAGCGATGGGATGAGGATGGATCTTCCAAAGACTGAGCGAATCTCTCAATGACCGGCTCAGTTTGAACGACCTGCACTGGCAGGCACGCTTTGATGCACTCGAGGACGATCACAGACGCGCACGCACTGACCCAAACTGGGGAAAATTTTAAAAGTTATTATGTCATAACACCATAATAATAATTTTACGTGTTGTCATGTGCTGGATTCCATGTCATTTTCTGCCAATTAATCACTCTGTCAAGATCTCCTTATGGCAAAGGCAAAAAAGCTCAGTGTCTTTGAACGTGGTAGGATTGTTGAGCTGCATAATCAAGGCCTCTCACAACGTGCCATCTCTGCTGAAGTCGCAGTAAGAGTAATTTTGAATTCTTTAAAAGACCCTGAGGGTTATGGAACAAAAAAGACAAATGGCAGACCTATACATATATATATACATAAATGTATATATATATATATATATATATATATATATACATATACATATATATATATATATATATATATATATATATACATATATATATATATATATATATATATACACACATATATATATGTATATGTATACATATATATGTATATACATATGTATGTATATATATATATACAGATAGATATACGCACACACACACATTGAGGTTGAGACAGACACCATTCCACCTGAACGTTGAATCCCAAGTTGCTTCCCGAGCACCAACGGCGCCCCAACGCGCTCAACCAGGCCTCCGAAGTCGCCAGATTAAAGACAAGACCACCAGCCTAACCTGGACGCCGCCTCCCCCCAACACGTTAATGTGACAGGCCGCCTTGAATAATGAACACGTACATTATCACAGAGGGAGGTATCGCCGGGGACGCGGCGGATCACTCTCCATGCGGTAGGTGGACATGACACGTCTGTTATCGTCGCCACTTCTAATGAGTTAATTCGCAGACGAGTGTACAATAAGGAGCCCCGGGTGAACAAGCGTGTACGTGTGTAACAATGATAAAGACGGAGGTATCCTTCGGGGTATCACTAAATCTCTGCGTCCATCTGTGTCTGCTAATAGCCCCTCAATGGCAATTTTATTGTATCTTTTTTTTTTAATCTACAATCATTAACAGTGGAACCCATATTGTATTAATACCAAAGTATCCACAGCAGTTGGGTCACTTGGATTTCAGCTCTGAAATCTAGCTCATCCATCTTGACAAACTCATGCAAAGAGTTTGTTTTCCTTAGCCAAGGCAGTTACGGAACTCCAACAAGATGTTTTTTGTTTTGTTTTTTTTCATTTTCACTTCATATGAATAACCAAAAACAGCACCAGAGGGAGTTTTACTCAGTGGATGACATGTTCTCACATCACTCCAGAGCAAAAAAAACAAGTTTTGGCCCTCCAAATGTTGTGTAATGGCTCATTGCCAGATAGTCAAGTTACACAAATCCCGAGGATTTAGGAAGCTCCCAACCTGACATGGCAATAAACTGTAATATTTGGGTTTCCAAAGGTGGAAAAAAAGAAAAAAAACCTGACAATGTTCACCCTGTGCACCTCTTAATAAGGCGTCCACACAACCGTCTATTTCTGTCCCGCAGCCCCGTCGTCCTCCTCATCCCCCCACCTCGCCGCCCCATTTCATTCTGCTTCCTGTGGGGAGCAGGGCTCGGCTTTACCTTTCATCCACGACACGCTACCTGTCACACTGCAACGCACGCCCACACCCACACACACACACACGCACGCACACACGCACACACCTTTAACTTGGTGCAAGAGGCATGTGACATCTGTTCTCTCTCCGGTGGGCTCCTCGTGTCCTCGACCTCAGCCGAGCACCTGGGGGGAGGAGGAGGAGGAGGAGGAGGAAGGTATGGGGGAAGGGGGGATTGTATGACAAGGGGGGCACGGTATAGAAAAAAGGAGTCGGGAGGGGGCGCGGAGGTGCGAACGTGTGGACAGAAAGCAGTCGAGCACAACATCAGTCAAGACTGCCGCCACCCTCCATCCCTCCCCCTCCTCCCTCCCTTCCTTCCTGCACGCACCGTCGCAAAACTTTTTTCCCCCCCTCCGTGACCTTGACCCGGGCGCTTTCTGACAGCGCGGGGGTCCTCGTTGACACCAGCTGCGCCGACACAGCGCGGCAGAAAGCGGGGCCCAAGGAATCAAAGCGCCGGCGTGACATAACGCCGCAGTTTTTTTTTTTCCCAAGCGCGCAGGCTGAAGGATGGCGGGCGCGGCGCGCTGACCTTGGCGCCTCAGATGGTTCCCCGATACGAGGCAACAATGGATGGCATTCCAGATGAGAGATTAAATGCTGGTGGCTCCAGATGCAGGAGGGATTGAAAAAGTCCAGGCGGAAAAATGAGAGCGGGTGGCGGGAGCTGTGGACGCTTGGAAAAGATACAGCGGATGGGTCTCTGTGCTGAGCAGGTGCTGCTTTCACGTCTCAAAGGTTTTAAAAAAAAGCCAAAAATCCCTTGAGAAAAAAATTAAAAACTAACAGCAACTAGTTTCTCACATGAAAAATCCATCCTTTACTTCTTTCGCTAGTTCCACTTTTGTTTGTATGCTCTAAAATAGGCAGTTCTGGAAGTCATCTCTTTGTGATGTCACAGAGGGCACCAATACCACGTACCCGCGATGGACAACATCCCTGGTTCCAGGCCCTGAGATCACCTTGGTGTTGTCCTTCTTTGAGACACGTAAAGGTGGAGGAACTCTTGAGTTTTAGCGAGAAGCTAAACCTGTTAGCACGTTACCATAAAATATCCAGTGTATTTCAAAGGAAATTTTTGAAAATTCACTATAAAAATGGAAAAAAAATAAAAGCACCAGTGCCATGTTTCCATTTGGTGATTCAACGCAGCCTATTTGAAGAATAGTTACGCCACTGTACAGAACTATGCCACTAACATGATGTGGAAGGCTGTAAACAGAGGGCTAAACATGTCATTTCCTGCTGATTTAAGCCCCTGCAAAGCTGCTCCCCTGAATCCCAGGATGGAAAAATATAGTTTGTAAAATTAGCATAACCGCCTAAAAGCTTCCACTCTTCCTCCTGTAAGCGAAGCCTCCTCATCCTCCGCCTTCCCGATACCAAGTGCCCAGCTCCCAACAGGTGAGTCGCCACGGGAAAGTCTCCAAAGTGCTGCAAGACGCCTGAGAGGTTTTCCCAGCTGTGATTACCTTAATCTGCATTTTTGTTTCCTTTGTTTATTAGTTTTTTTTATTCCAGGTGAGGCTTCAAGGAAACAGTTTAATTTCTAATCAGGCCTCTTCTCGAGTGTTATTATGCGTTTTGATGACTTATCCAATTGCCGCAGAGCCGAAAAAACAATAAACCCAAAGAGTCCCGGTAGACGCGCAACGCGCAGAGCTGCCGGTCGTCACCGCTCCAGAGAACTGCTGACGACACATTTCACGCAGTATGGATTTTAGCTTTTCCATACAGTCCACACGGTTTGCTCTATCAGGTTTATGCACAATCAGATGTGTTTCATTTAATTTGCTCGGCCTTTATTGCATCACATCTCCATAGTGCGAAGAGCGTAGGCGCCCGGGGCGACGCCCGTGCCTGTGCGCCACATCGACTCTGCAGGGGTCACCGGGGTCAGCGGCTCGGGCTCGCCTCCCTAACAGCCTTAGTCAAATCATTAAGTAATGAAGCGGGTGCCACTCAAATATAAATGCATCCACAGGCCGGAGATCCGTCCACGTCTCGAAACCATAAAGCGCTCTTGCACTTTTTTTTATATTTATTTATTTATTTATTTTCTGCCTCGGGGAGTCGATACACCAATAAAAGCACATTCCCAACGACTGCCATCCACTGGAAAATAAAGCGTCGGGCTAATAGCTGCAGCCCTGCGCCAAAGTGTTTTATAATGCATGGCGCGCTCGGCAGTTATGCTTATTTTTTCCTAATTTGTTAATTGATTATTGGGTAATCTTTAAAAGATCCTGGCGCGGGCGGCGGCGGCGGCGGCGGCATCGTTTGAAGTGGCTCTAAAAACACACGCACACAAACACGGGGAGATAAGCAAAGCCCCAGATGTAAGTCTCTTGATACTCGCTGATTATTGCAGGCGCAGCCACCGACTGACCTTGGCACACCGAGGCGCTTCGCTTCCCTCTCCCCGACTGGAGTGGCCCCTGGCCCACAGCTTACTGGAGGGGAGGGGGATGTGGGAGGGTTTGGGCTGGGGTGGGGTGTGGGGGAGGGGGGTTTGGTACTCATTTCAGACAGTCTCTAATCTGGGAGGCAAATGATAAGGCTGAGGTTTACAGGAGGAGCTTTGCACACGCACCAAAATTTGCATTTAAAGGCCCTCAAGTAATCTTTGGGCTTATTTAAATCTCTGCAAGACACTAGCAGGAGAGATGGAGGAGAGGAGGGACGACTGCTGCTGCTGCTGCTGCTGCTGCTGCTGCTGGGGAGGAGGAGGAGGACTGTTATTCTGCAGATCCACCTCCTCTTCCTCCTCTTCCCCATGGCGCGCCAAATCCCCCCTCCCGTCATAAAGGCTCGGCTATTCTCACAGCGGCCTCGTATTATCAATGGCTTTTAATTGACTGGGAATTATTCTATTTTTTGGACTGCAAAAAAAAAAAATACCCTGCATGGGACAAAAGCTCCACAACACAATTGTAAAAGCTGTTTTGCCTCTGTGTGTGTGTATGTGCGTGTGTACACGGTGTTGTACAGCTACAGACTGTGCAAGAATGATGTTTGGATATTTTGGGGACGAGGGAGGGAAGAAGGGGCTGGAGGTTGCTCTGTTATTTTTTTATTTTCTTTTTTTGCTTTACAACAAAGATTTGCATGTTTTTGGTTAATTCCTTTCAAGCATTGGTGTCAAACTCTGGCCCACGGGCCAAATTTGGCCCACAGTGTTATTATATTAGGCCCGCGAGGCAAGACAAAATCACGACTGGAGCTGCTGGCCCACTGCTAGGAAACAGCAGGTGTACCACTAGTACTACAAATCCCAGAATGCTCTGCTGGTATTTTGGCCATCAATCAGGCCTGGACGTTCATTGAAGGATAGATTTTCGGCGTCATTTTATTTTTTTAAATGTATTATTAGCCCATGGAAAAGGTTACTGTTGAAATTTAAATAAGAAGGCTGCAGATGATTTTTATTGACATTTTATTTATTTTGATGAGTTTTAATTTGAAATTTGTCATTAATAGCATAGTATTAAGCTTTGAATAATCAGGTTGAAACAAAACTTGTTTGGGTCCATATAAAAAGGTTCACTGTTATATCTAGAGGAAGATTTTTTTCCCGCGACTTTTGGCCCCAATGTGTGTTTGACTTTGACACCCCTGCTTTAAAGGAAGACTTAGCCCCAAAGATGTAAATGTCATTTATTTACCCTAAATCATTGGAGAATACGAATCATGTTTTTGAATCCACCTCACTGCTGTTTCATTTCACTGAGGTAGATAACGTAAAAAAGAAAAACAACACAGGAAAAACCAAAAACGTCCCAATGCTGCTTGTGTGGTGTAAGCAACAACTGTGTTCTTCGCCAAAAAAATGGGATCTGCAGCCTCCTAGCCAAGTGACTTGCAGCCACTTTATTATGTGCACCTTGCAAGTACCAGGTATCTAATAAAGTGGCCGGTGAGTGTATAAAGATGTTATCTAATCTAACCTCCACCGGGCCCCTTCAGGCTCCACGAAAAAGCATTAGGTATTCCAAGCAAGACATTGTTCCCCTGCAGAGTTTTTTTTCCGCACAGCATCCACACACTTTTCCATCATGTCTCCACTTGAATTATTAACTTCCGTGGAAAACCCCCCAAAAAAAAAGACTTCAGATTTTGGCGTGGCGGTGTTGGAATATATTTCGTCCCAGTTTCCTTCTTTTAATTTTTTTTGAACGCGTGCGCCACTTTACCGAGTGCTGCACCGACTCTTAAGAGGAGCGCCGCCGTCGGCGCGTTCACCGGTGAGCCGGCTGTGTATACACACACACACACACACACACACACACACACACATATATACCATAACACTGCGACGCTTCTGGTCAGCCAAGTCGCGTCAGCGTCACGGGGGTCTGTTTTCAGCGGCGGATTGCGCGGCCGCGGCCTGCACATCCGGAAGGGATTTGAAAGATTAATCCTCACCTTTCCAACTGAAATGTATGTAATTTGGTTTGACAAACACCAGCCCTACAGGGACGTTTTCTTCATTAATACTTGACAACGCGCCGCGCATCTCGGGCCCGGGGAAATGTAGCGGTGTGACGAGAGTGTGGGACGGGAGCATAAAAGTGACCCAGATTCGATATCTCTCTTTCTCTCTCTCTCTCTTGCTCTCTCTCTCTCTCTCTCTCCCTCTGTGTCGTCACTCTGCGAAGCTCTTAACTCCGAGTGTGGCACCTGCGATACAAAATTCAGCCCAGAGAACAACAAAGGCGGGGGGTGTTAACAGCCACGGCGACGGGCCGCGGAGAAGGGACACGATCCAATGAGCCTCGCCGAGTGTAATAAACCATGAAGTATTCATGACTGCGGGGAGGCGTTCAGGAACACTTTTCTCTTGTTTTTGTGAGAGCTTAAAAATCTGTTTGACAATCTTAGACGCCGTTTCTCGCATTAGAGCGTAAAAAAAAAAAATTCTCCCGGTGCAACTAACCCTGCACATAACAGCCACCGAGATTAATGTTTGTTTGTGGGTTTTTTTTTCCTTTCGGCGATCAAGGGCGTGTCGCACGCCGTCGCCGGAAACGTTTGATAGTTTATCTATTCGGGTTTTTTCAATACTGGTTTCAAAGTTGCATCATACATGGCGCATGTGACAGCAAAAGTGCAGCGAAGGTTATGAGGTTGTTTTTCTCATGAATTGATTATGCACCTGATGGATGTTGGTTTAATGTCTCAAGCCCGTCGCTGCGATCGTTTAAACATTAAATCATCGCCGCGGAGGCAAAGCAAAGGTTACATTTAAAGACAAAAACACCTTCAGAGTGAAAGCGGTTCAATACGTCCTTGCTTCTGAGTGGTAAACACATTAATTAATTATTAGTTGTGGTTTTTTTTTTATCATTTTAGTCGAGCAAGACTAAAGGTCCGACCTCATCCCTAATGTACAGCCGTTGTAAAAAGAAAGAAAAACATACAAAGTCAGAAATGTGGGAGAAGATTTGCTTCCAGCAAGCAGAGAGAGTTTTAACAACACAACCCATGATTACATAATGTACAGAATCAAACCATGTTCATGTTTCAGACTGTATTACGACACGCGGTAAGACTGGATCTGATCTCAGATGTGATACTCCGCCGCAAATTATCCTCTTCAGCTTTTCTACCGCCTTGAGATGGTTCAAATTAACCTCGTGCATATAAAAAGCTTTCAGCCAGGAAGGGAGATTCATGTCAATGGCCCATTCATTTCAGCGCAGTTGCTCACCCAGCGCATGCGCCAAAAAAGTTTTTGACTTCTGCATTAATGGGCCCAAAGGGCATGCACAGAAGTCTCACTACCCATCATGCCTCTGTAACTCACATGATCTATTTGGCCAATCAGAACGATCCTGGAGAACATCACTTACAGACACGTCAGGACGCAGCCAATCAGAACGAGCTGAATCACAGCAGCACGTACAACGTTGTGATGTCACGCTGGGAATAAACTCTTTTCTGGTGAGTTTCTGGCCTTTATATTTTTTTTTAAACAACTTAAAGTCCATAACTGAAAAAGCTACAATAGAAAGATTTGCAATCAATCGCATTTCAGGTCACAGTCGTCCTGTCAGCCGTTTCAAAGGTGTTTATTTTTGTATTGCTTTTGGGGCCTGTGGGATTTTTTTCTGCAGTACCTCAATTGGCCACTGGGGGAAAATAATCGGCATAAAAATCCTGTATCCAGTTCTTATAACACATCCATGAGATACACCAACATAAGAAAGAAGAGGACAGGACAATCAGCCCCTCTCACTCCCAACCCCCACCACCACCACCACTACCACACACACACCCACGTGCTATCCCATCCATCTCGGAAGCTAACCGTTAGCTTTGGCTGGCCGGTCACACGCTAGCGAGACCCTGCTCACTCTTCCGTACCGCAGCCACTTCCTGCTCCGGGCTCTAAACAATGCCGACTCCATTCGGTGCCGGGGCCGTAATGGCTGACTGCTTGACATAACCCCTTGTCAGTGAGAGCCGAGACGGGTGACACTTGACAGATGTGTAATTGCTGGAAGAGCTCACTGACAGGTGGATGAGCTTAAAGACACCTGATATGCTTCCGAGGCTGTTGACGTCGGGGGAGGGGAGGGGTGGGTGAGGGGTGGGAAGGGGGCCGGCGGCATTACAGCTTCAAGCCGTATTTTTCCCCTGCATTTTTCCAAGAGTGGAGGAAGGAGGGAGCGGGGGAGGAGGGGATAAAAGGGGGAGAAAACACACTGTTTGGGTAATTTATTCAAAGGGAAATAGCTCTGATTTGTTTGAGCCGAGATATGAGCCAGGCGTGACAGTGAGAAAGGTTAAGTCTGCGGCTCCAACCCCCCCCCCCCCTTTTAATGCATCCAGATGGATTTTTTTTTTTTTTTCCAGGGTTTCAACATCATCTGATCGCCGCCTTGTTAAAAGCCCGTGTTGAGGCGTGATAGCTTTCCCTCCTGGGTCAGCCCAGGTGAGGCGGTACCAGAGGCGGCGGATAACAGCCCGCCCCTATGAAAGACGGGAAGCGAGATAAACATTCGCTCCTTGATTAGGGAGCCGGTGGTTTGTTGGGGGGGGCTGCCGTGTGGGAGGCGGTGCAACCATAGGGGTGGAACAGTGAGATGTGGATGGGGGCGTGCACGTGTGTGTGTGTGTGTGTGAGGGAAAGAGAGAGAGAGAAAGAGAGAGAGAGAGAGAGAGAGAGGCTTTTTGGGACTCTAATGCAAATCAATGATCTCCTCCGGTGCAGAGCCGTACAGCACAATGCCCCGCACACCTGTCCATCATTCAACATCTTCTGTTCCACCTCTTCAAGCTGGGTGGAAAAACAAGAAAGAAAGAAAAAAAAGAAAGAAAGGAAAGAAAAAAAAACACTTTTGCTTACAGTTGAGGGTTGAAAGGAGGATGAGGGAATTTGGTCGGAGGTTTTGCTTAGAGGGCCGCAGACTTTCCTACTTCCCTCTTTTCCTGCGCGTGCGTTCGATCCACACTGGCTAATTTGGTGGGATGGAGACGGGTGCGTTCACATGTGACCTCGATTGCTTTGGCGCAACATCCGAAAAAAAAACCACAAAAATAAATAATAAAAATAGTCCCATTTCGGCAACAAAGACGAGGGGGGAATGAGGGAGAATGAAGGGAAAAAAAGACAATATCTTTTTATGCAGCGGCAGAAGACGGCGTGCAGAGGTTTAGCGGCGATGCGGGGCGTAGGTGGCGCCGGCTGCGCCCGACGAGCGCAGCCTCCTCGGCTCATTGGGGGTATTTTCACTTATAATTGGGGTAGCTTTCATCTTGGCTGCCAAAAGGCGTAGCAGGCGAGGAAGAGCACCAAGAGGGAGCTATCACTTCCCCTATTTCCTGGGCCCCAGACAAAGGCGCCCAGGCAGCAAGCCCCCGCTGAAGATGATGCGTTTCTGATCAAAGAGCCCGGAGTTGTCAGCAGCCGCGGCCTCGCGCTGCAACCTGATTGCTCCTGGATAGATTTGTCCCTTTGATCAGAGCAGACTCCTGACTGCAGGCGCTGTTTATGCAAAGAAAAGGCGGCGGAGGCGCAAAAAAAAAAAAATAAAATAAATCCACCCAGCGTATAGCGGGGAAGCCGGGCCCGGGGAAGGACTTTGGCTCGCGGATATGTTGCTTCGCACAATAATACAAGATCATATCGGTTGTAATTACCACTAATGAGATAACGGCGGGCTTTTTCTGCAACTTGTTGACGCATCGCTTTTATGCTGACAGCAAACAAAATTTTTACTTGTGCTCCTCCAGATGATCCGATAAAAAAAAAAAAATGTGAAAAAAAAACTGCCTCTAATTACAAGCACGCACATGAAGATGCGCAGAGATAGCGAGACACGCGCGCGAACCCGGCGCTGTTCCTGCAAAGTGATCAGCTGGTTTTACTAATGCAATCTCCCGCGCAGTGCAAATAACCGCCGGCTATGAATTTATGTGGACTTGGAAGGGAAAGAGACTTTTCTTTTCTTTTCTTTTTTTACTTTTTGTCATAATATATTGATGCTAATTCTCTCGGCTGAAGTTGAGATTAGCGCTAGCGACGCGCGGCGGAGAAACATTTAATGCCATTAGCACGTGTCGTTGTACCTACAAGTCCCGCGGTGACGCTGGGCAGCCGGCAGCGAGCGGATCAGCGACATGGGTTCCAGCGCTCGGACTGTCAAACAGAGTCGGCTTTAACTCAGGTGGGGCGGCGCCGGACGTCGGCCGCTCGCTCTGCCATCTGGAGGAAAAGGGGAGAAAAAAGAAAAAGGTGAAGAACTTTTTATAAATGGGATATATTGACATTTAAAGGGACGTTCCCACTTTGCTGTGAGCTTATGAGTTTATGAATGCAAAAGGCGTGCACGGACTAACATTTTGCATTTATCACTTAGCGCCGGCTTTGCAAAAAAAAGATGAAAATGCTCGCTTCCAGCTGTCAGAGCTTCTCTTTGATGCAACGTTTTTCTGTCTCCACTTGTTACTTGGCTTCAGGTGAGAGCCGGCTTTCTTTTACATTTCGCCTCAACTCCAAGCCTACTGCACCGATGGATGTCAAAAAGCCGAGGTTCATTTAAAGGCGCAACACACACACACACACGCGCACACACAAACAAACACCCCATCTGGAGTTTTAAATCTCGCATTTACGTTTTCTCGGGGCCGTTCCGCCCGGTGACAGGTGTTATTAAAAAGCGACCTTTCGGGCCCCCGGGGGTGCATTCGTCCGCGGTTTGAAGTCGGCGGCGGAGATCAGGGAGAGCGGGGTCGAGGTGGTGGATGGTGGATGAGGGGGGTGGCGGGAGGAAGTTATGTAAGCTGTGATTAACATATCTGACGGCCGCATTTGGGTCAAACAGTGACGGGTAATTCAGGCCATTTCTGACAGCTGATGAAAACAGGAATCATCGTGGCGGGCGGCGCGGCGTAATTATGTATTTATGAAGGCAAGAGGACCTCTGGGGTAGCAGGCAGAAGGGATGAGCGCGCGCATCCGCGGCGCCTGAGTGCTACGGTAATGACAGCTCATTTCCCCGTGTCGATGTTTTCTCCACTCTCTCTCTCTCTCTCTCTCGCTCTCTCTCTCTCTCGGAGCTCGGCGCCAAAGCTTTTGTTACCCCTCCCACCCCTGCCGCTGCCACCAGCAGCAGCAGCAGCAGCAGCAGCCGCCTACTGTACCTGCCAGCCAGGCTTTTTATGGACAATACAGGAGGGTTAAGTGTTGTATTATTAAGGGATGAATTCCCCGGCCAGGAAAAGAGGGAAGCGTGTAGGTCTTACCCCAAAGGGCCCGGCGTGCGTGGCGCAGCTTGTTTGTGTTTGCGAGAAACACGGCTGGGAGGGGCGGAGTCGCAGGGGTTGGCGGAGGTGGGGAGGGGAAGTGGGGGGTGGTTAGGCACTTTTAAAGATGCATGCATTTGATGTGCTATATGAGCTTTGTGCATAAATACATACATCAGACGGCCCCGCGCCGTACGGATCAGCTGCCTCGTTAACTCACTGTTCTATATCTGGAACTCTGGCTGCAATCTATTTATTTCTTTTACGGTTGTTTCGCCTTTTGTCGATAAGAAAAGTATGCGTCTGCGCGGAGCAGGAGGAGAGCAAAGCAGAGGAGAGAACGGGCAGAGCCTGATGTAAATAAGCCAGGAGTTAAATCAAAGCCATCGAAGAATCAAACCCCGCCCCCCGCTAACCCCTACCCCCCCCCCCCCCGCTCACTCACTCTGTCAGTCTGTCTGCTGTGACATTTGTGATACGGGCAACACTTTCAATCGGCGGCCGCCCGCCTCCGCCGCCTCCTCCTCCTCCATTGGCCGCGTAAAGTTTAATGAGCACCTTTTGTGGAGCGATATGAATAATGTATACATTACGGGGAGCTTTAAAGCGCCCGTGGTGCATCTGTCTGCCGGGATGGACGGAAGCCACAAAAGACGGAACCGGGGGAGAAAATTAAAACGCCCGAGGGGTAAAAAACGGAGAAAAAAAAGCGGATGGGGGGGAAGGAAAAGTTGAAGGCGAGTCGCATTAATTCCGACGCCTCCGCCGAGCCACTTCCAATGCAAAGCAGAAGTCGCCGAGGGCCCCCCCGACCGACCCCCGACGTCAACAAGATCCATCTCTCGTCTGCTGCTCGTCCGTGTCGACGGGCTCTCCTTCAGGAGGTGGAACACGGAGCGACACGGTGAGGCGTCGAGGAGGCGAGAGGAGTCGGCACAAAGCGGAAGAGGACCAAGAGGAGACGACGACACAACTCGACACTAGCGGCGTTTCCATGACAGTTTTTCGCAAAATAAAAGCGATATTTTGAAATTTTCGACAAAGTACAATCTCGATTTGCAAGTGTTTACATTGAATGGTGTGAAGCGCACGAGCCGTAATTCTCGTAAAATCTCATCCTGCGAGGATTCCGAGAATTCTCTTTTTTGCTGTCAAGAACAGTTGTTATATTTGTCTCTTTGATTACTTGTGAAAAACATTCTCCTCCTCCGTCCAAACATAACGCACCATTTTCACTTGAAGTGAACTGGTCACGTGACCCCGTAAGTCACGTCGGGTGACTCGAAAATGTGAAGTGTTTCCATTACATGTTTGCGATATACCTCTATATCGATACGTCTGAAAAACCACCTCATGAGACTATAAAAACCTTTTAGCATGTTTGAGAAATCTTTCCAAGTTTAGGTGTTTCTGCTTTTTATTGCAATATTTAGGTTTTGCGCAATTCTAGGGGTAATGGAAACGCAGCTACTGATAATAAAAAAAAGACGGCCTCTCTCCCCAAGGCCGCGACCGACTGACCGCCGTGGTCGTTTTTTTGTCTTGGCCTGGCTGGCACTTTTTGTGACATCACAAAGGTCTAGTTCCCAGAAAAAGTGAGGTTCTACGGAGTCAGTAAAAGAAGCAAAAAGCTTGAGTTTTGCCATTTCTGAGGCTTTTCACCTCAGAGTGTGGAGAGTGGAAAACACTCCCTGAGAAGTTCTCCTCTCTTCCGTCCCGCGGTGGCGTCGCCCCGACTGTGCGGCCGGTGAGGCTCGTCGGACACCTTCCTCCCTGACGGAGCCTCCAGCGACCCCACAGCTGAGCTCCCGCTGACCAAATTAAAAATTCCCCCCTCCCCACATCTCCACGTTGACTGCACCACCCCAGACCCCAACACACACACACACACACACACACACACACACACACACACACAGCCCCTCATTCAAAAGAGGCCTCTATCTTCTCAGCCATCAGCTCCCTGTTGAATAAGCAGCCGAGCGTTCCCACTTGGCGTGTCCTCGCCGCGCAGGCCTGTCACTCCCCAACCCCTCCCCAGCCCCTCCCTCAAACCCCTGTTTCCATCTGCGCAGACTGACCCCCACCGACGCCGCCGCTAACGCCATCGCCCACCACCCCCACCCACACACCCCCTCCCACAGCCACTCCCTCCCCACCATCACCGCCAAACCCGGGCCCTCGCTCTGAGCCGACACGGACACACAAAAGGCGGCTCTGGGCTTAGTGGCCCAGTGATGGATGCATTTTCATAGGCCAATCTCTGTTATCTTGGAGAAACAGGTCTCAGCCTCCATTCTCCCAGGGCTTTACAGTTCTCCCACTGCCACTCACCACCCCCCCACCCACGCCGCCTTCCCTTCAATTTTTCCTCACCTCCTCCCTCCCACAACCGCCACCTCCCTCCTCCCCCTCCCGCTCCCCTGCCGTTTTTCTGAAGGTCACTCATTAATACTCCTGAGCATTGACGCTGACCGCGTGACCCTGAGCTTGAAAGCCCCGGCTCTCCCATATTGAGCATCCCAGCCCAGCGTCCCAGAGTTCTCACCCGGGCCTGAGTGCAGTGGGCTTGGAAGCCCCCGACCCCCAAGGTCAAGGACCGGCTGACACCGGGGCCCCAAAACAATAGGGGGCCCTTCCTCTCCACGCCGCTGGACACCCCCCTGGGATGTCCCTCTTTGGATTGATTGGCTCTGCAGCAGCATCTCCAAGTCAATCAATTTCATTCATTTAATGCAGATGAGACAAAGTTGAGAATTTAATTCAATTTCTTCGGCAGGAAAATGGGAAAATCTCCAACCATCTCTAATGGTTTCGTCGATCTCGATTGGGGCGCAAACGACTATTTTCTGCTTCTTGTTTTTCTTTCTTTCATTCTTTTTTTGCAGCCCTCATCAAATGTTGCACCTTATTGCCTTTAAATTAGCACTCGAGCAGAGCTGGATGCCACTCACTTTTAACGCCTGTTCCATGACATCGCCATCGTTGCGTTCCATTTATTTCCTTGCAAATGAATCAGGTGCAATCTATATGTAAAGCTCGCCTCGCTTTTAGACGAGGTTATTTACAGACCAGCTGTTTTGGAACAATAACACTCATTTGAAGTGTGAGACAATAAGAGGACGGATAAAACTTCTTGCATTTCACAGCGAAGCAACCTTGATTCACCCCTAAGTAGGAATTGTGGTGTTAAAATAATAAATAAATAAATAAATAAATAAATAAATAAATCCCCTCTGCAATAAGCTCCATCATTTTCTGTCCACTCTGCAGTTTGCAGCTTCCTCATTTCCCAGCTGTGGAGTTTCGCCGGGTCTTGATGTATCATATATCTCTCTGTTTTTCCTGAGTGGCTCTTTTCGGTCCCGGGGTCAGAGGGTGAAATAAAGCAGACCCCATTTTGAAGCTGACAGGGTCTCCAAAGCCTGAACCCGAGGGCAGTCCCCCCCGAGCCCCGGCCTGACAGAGGCCGCGTCCGACAAAGGTGCAGTTTGTTACGAGCTTCTGAGGGGGAGGAAAGAGAAGGGGAAAAAAAAAAAAAACAAACACAACAGGGAGGGTTATTTGGTGTTCCTTTGACCCCTTAAGCCCTCTGAGATGAAAAGGCTTTCAATTTTTACCCGACAAGGAAGACCACTTCAGCACAGAACCACTATGGGCTTCAAAGCTCAGCAGAAATTTTAATCAGAGACAAATTACTGTATAGTGTGTGATGTACTTTGCTTCGGCTGCGACCATCCACCGGGGGCAAAGGGGTAAAAATAAAGCCCTGCATTACACCGACAGGGAACGACGTGGCGGCCAGGGTGAGGCTCTCCTGGCCGCTGGGAGGTTTTTTTTTCTTTTTGTTTTTCTTTTTTTTGAAATCATGAAAATTCAAAGCTGGATTATGTCAAACTCATTGTGGTGGGAGACGTTAAAAGCCTGACGTGCTCATACGTTACCTGCCAGGCCGAAGGCAAATATCAATACCACAATGCTGTTTAAATCGGCATTCGGCCTAATAAAAACATATCTATCATTTACAACACAAGGGCAAAGAGAAGAGAGAGGAGGGGAAAAAAAGGCCCGTGAGCGCATCGTGCCTCATGTCATTTACTAAACATTTTATCAAATTTTACAAAGCCTGCTTAATATTTAAAGCCTCGGTCATGCAGCCTAATGGTGCAGGGCAGGGATAAGCTATTCAGGGGTCAATTGTTTTATTAAGATTAATGAGGGGGAGCAAGAGGGTACGTCATATCTGCACTGCTTTCCCTCTTTCGCTGAGCGCCAGTGAGGCATATTAAAAGGAGTGAGTAAGGTTTGCCACTTATCTTATCTGCCTAAGTGGCTTATGGATGTATTTGTCCGGGACATTCAGGGTAAATTTTTTTCCATCAATTCATTTTTCATCAAGTGATGAACTTACTTCCCGGCGCAGAATATATCAAGGAAGCCTTTAATTCGCCTTACACCGCATCGTCGTTCGGGTGTGTTAGATTAGCTGCGCAGGCGAGAAAAGGCACAGTGTGCACTTTTTCCAATAGCATTATATGAACACGGGGTGAGAGAGTGCTGGGCGATCTAGTTCTGCTAAGTGTGTCAGACGTTTGTGTTCTGAAAATGCTCTTTTTTTTTGGTCCACTTTAGAGTTAAAAATAAGAATGAACTAAAGATGCACTTGCGAGTACGAAAGGAAATGGGACTTAAATCGGCCCAGCAGTGCTGGAATGAAGCGACAAAAAGTGAAAGTGACAAAAAACGAAAGACTTTACAACTAACCACCAAGATCAGAGATACTGCTATGTCTTGCATCACTTGAAAACACTTTAAAGTTAAATTAGAAGAAAATTATAACGATAACAATAATCATGCTGTGTTGTCAGCTAGTCGCTCAGGACTTCCACTACACTTCCACACACAATTCCACCTAACCAGCTAACATTTAATAATGTGTTCTAAACTCGCTAACAGCCTCAAGTAACTTGAGTATGCAAACAGTATAATTTCCCCATGAGAGAATAATCCTTCTCCTCCTAGATCCTTCCAGGCAGAGCTGCTAAATCTTAGCTGCACTAGTTCTAGCGTAGCTAGCAGAACGTGATGTTTTCCACAACATGCTAACTACATCTCAACATGTGTCGACCCAGTTAGCTAGTGTCTGAGAAAGCATTCTCCAATGGACAGCTGACACACAACAGGCTCATGTCTTAAAATGAAAAAGAAAATCGTGCAGCTACAGGTATCTAGAGCCAAAGTACATTTCATTTATTGATTCAACATTTATTCGCCGATGGTCTGTTTCACCGGGCCCAAGGCTGCGCAACATCTGAATTTAAGTGCACGGGGAAGGAAGACACACAAGTAACGTCCGCGAGCAGCAAGATCTGTCTCCACTGGCCAGGTCAACATCTGTTTCTCCTCTTTCTGTGCAACTGCGTTTAAAACTGACATATTGAAAAAGACGGATTTGTTTCCCCGCGGTGAGAATCCTTTTAGAATGTTACATGATTCAAATCCCTGACTCACCCCACAGGAGGAGGAGTGCTTTTCTTTTTTCTCTTTTTTTTTTTTTTTTAAGGTGGGTGTTTTGAGTGCCGAGTCTCCTCTGGTGGCTGATTTAATGTGATGTGACAGTGAAAATGTTTCTGGTTGAGGCGGAATGACAGGACTTGTTGTGAGAACAGTTTAAACGTGTCTGCAAACACATGTAGGGACTAGGGTTTCAGCCGAGCGACGGGTTCCCATGGCTGCAGTGGGAGCGTTTTTACTCGATGATCCGCGGCTGTCACGTACGCGCGGTGCTCAAATGAATTAATAACAAGCCCGCGGATCCCCCCCACACCCCCACCCGAAAAAAGACAGGAGGAGATTGAACTTTGCTGCTGAAAACGGTTGGCGAAAAACAAAGATGTCACGCGACAGCGAGTCCACAGGGATCATTTCATTTCCACTGGACTGCCTCTTTCCCCTCTTCTCCTTCTTCCAGCAGAGCATAATGTGAACGTTGTCTTTTTTTTTTTTTTTTTCAAGGGCCATCGTCGAGCGCAACACGAGATCCTTTCATGTGTCCGTGTCCCTCTACGCCTCAGTGTCTCTCCCTGTCCACTCCAGCAGCCTGCCTGCGTGCACCCTGACACGCTGACGAGCTCGGAGCGAGTCGATGCCGCAGCTGACCTGGAAGGCCGCGGCCACGGAGCTGCGGTCCACGCCGTGATAGGTGGACAGCAAAGTGCAGCGAACTCAAAATGCCCCAGGGTGAACCTTTCACGTTGGTCCACGCTGGCAACTTAGCGGGGGGACGGCGGACAGAGAGGGCGGAACAGGGCGTGAGAGCCTCAGGTCGGAAGACAAAAGAGGTTAATGCTTCAAAGGACACGGAGTGATTCTTAGCTACGTTACAGTGAGTGGTGTAAAAAAAAAAAAAGAAGAAGAAGAAGAACCTTGTTGCTGATTAAACTAAAGTAAACCCTTGAAAAAACAATTGTATTATTTCAGTTGTACTGAACTTTTTTGAGCCACCTAACCTAACAATTTCTTTTAACATCTGCAGATTTCACCAACCAAGCAGCTCCACCCACTCAGTTAAGAAGGTGCAAAGTACGAGAGCAGGTTGCTTAAAACTAGACTACACGAGAGAATAAAAAAAACATGGCCGAAAACTACATGTGCAAGTCAGCTGCTGCGAAAGGGATTAGCATGGCCACAGTAGCCGTGAGTTTTATCAGAACCGGATGGCATCCTCACATTAAAAGAATAATAAAAACCACACTCAATGCTTTTTTCCATACACTGTTTTGCTTCAGTCCTCTGCTTTTCATGGTAAAAGTTAAACATGAGGGTGCAGAGCGGCTACCCACGGGCCTAAGCTAATATCAAGCAATGCAACTATTCCACTTGAACGTCATAGGTCTAAAAAAAAAATCATTAATTTAGACAGACATATTAAAATAAATTTAAATTTATCAAAATCCCCCATGAGGTGTCAGGATGGTTTGAGACAAACACCTGTTAAAAATCTACAGTATGTCTGGGAGACATGGAATGCCCTCACCTTCACAACAAGCCTGTCTGCACTAACAGCCCTGATTTCATTTTACCACCAACGTTTGCTTTAGAAACGGTGAGTGAAGCGATAATATGCAAAGTGATCAATATATGCGGCCGCAGAGAGAGAAATGATTACCATTATTTTTGCAGACTCTCTAATGAGTCCACCTGTTGGCATCACACAGAAAAACAATTTTCCACTTGAGGAGACATGGCGTATGTAAACACTCATAAAATGTTAAACCAATGGAAGGTCTGCTGTGCTCTTGGCAGCTGCAGCCGGGAATTATGCAGCATCCAGCCATCCGCCGGAATACCAAACTGGCAACGCAGCGTCTTTTGGCCAAATTAAAGGAATGCTTTTCGATGAACAAAAGTGAAGTTGTGCAGTGAAAAACAAAAAACAAAAACAAAACATCTCTCTCAATCTCAGTGACTGAATCTCTAGATATTTGAAACTTCTTCTTAAACCCAGACATTCCAAGTCAGATAGGCGATGTTGTGTTTATTACATCTGTGATTCGGAGCAGAAACAGAAAAGGAAGAGGGGGGAAAAAGCGTCTGTGGTTTGCACCCTGCTCTGCAGAGCCCACCTCAAGGAAAACACTATATACAGTATTTCTGGTTTCCTCCCCTCCACTGCCGACTTCAAAGGCTTGTGCAGAAATTGAAAAGGATGGGTATCGATCCAACTTCCGATGGATCGGGAATTGATAACTGGACACTTCAGAATGCACTTTTAAGTTGGTCGGCTTTGAAGATTTCCACTGTCCGTCCTTCTGAGGGGGATGTTGTTCCGCCCAAGCCTCTGTTGAATGTTTGAAACGCTCACTCCTGACTTGGTTCACAAGCGTTTTGGTATCACGGCATTCCTCATTTTTCTCACAGAGAAAGTTTCATATCAGCATGGATTGGTTAAATTCAATTTGAATCTTTCCACTCAAGTCTGTAGTCAAGGAGTATGGTCGGGTTAATAATCCAACAAAAGATCTCCAGAACACTGAATATTCCCACGTTTGGAAGAGGCAGAGATTAATTGGATGATTCCAAATTTGGATGTATGGGTGTAACCAAAGATAAGCAATGACAAGAGTTTGAGTGCAGCATGTGCACCAACCACCCAACTACACTTGGCAATACTAATGCCATGCATTCATCGGGATCCCTCAAGACACAGCCACGTCAAATTTGGGACTTCTAGCCCATGAGGAACCCCGAAACCCTAACCCTAATTCCAGCAGTAACCCTAACCCTAAACCTAATTCCGGCCTTATCGTTAACCCTAATGCCATGCAAGTCTATGGGGTCAAAAGTCAACTTTGTCCTAGAGACATGGGGCCATTTGCAGGTTCATCGGGATCCCTCAAGACACAGCCACGTCACATTTGGGGCTTCTAGCCCATGAGGAACCCCAAAACCCTAACCCTAATTCCAGCAGTAACCCTAACCCTAACTCCAGCCTTATCGCTAACCCTAATGCCATGCAAGTCTATGGGGTCAAAAGTCAACTTTGTCCTAGAGACATGGGACCACTTGCAGGTTCATCGGAATCCCTCAAGACACAGCCACCTCAAATTTGGGGCAATTTTGAAAAATTTTCTTCCTTCAAGGTGGGGCGTGAAAGAGAAAGTTTGAGAACCACTGGGCTATAGACACAGCCAATTTCTTTAAAATTATACCAAAACCAACCAAATTGACACAAGGGGCTATTTGGTGAGTGATTTAGACCAAACAACGAAAAATGAACCATTTTGTAAAGGTATGAATCTTTCTGTTGACAGCCAGTGATTTTTATTTTTTGCAACCATTTTTGGCGGTCCCTGCTGGCCAAACAATAGAATGCAGGTTTTTGCCACTTCCGTGTTTGCCTCCTTCCTGAACACGGAAGCTCCTCCCATCTTCATACACAGTCAATGGGTGACGCCAACACTGGGAATACTGTCAATGGCCTGGTCTGGGTATCAGTGCCCCTTGTGACATCACAAAGGGTAGTTTCAGCACACACACTCTGAAAAGCGGAGCAAGCGAAGAGCGTAATTCTCTCATTTCCCCGGAGTTTTCCGGTCAGGTAGAGAATCACGTTGCTGTTGTCTGCTCCCGCTTTCGGTGCGAAGGAACGACGGGCCCCTTTTCTTTCCTCTCCGATAAGGCTGAACGTGCTCCAGAGCAGGTCAGGTGTGGTAAACGGAGAACCCCCGGTCCCCCCGTGTTCTTGTCTCTTAATTGTCTCACCCTCGCTGCCGAAGCATCATTCTCGCTCTCCCACTGGGGCCTCTTTAACCCTCAACATCTGTCCCACTTTACCACTCCCATGGCAGAGAGTCGGCCAGTGTGACGGGCACAGGGGGGGCGGCGAGCTTCGCAAAGTGCTTCCAGACTTCTCGCAGTGCTGTCATCTGTGAGCCCGGGCATTTATCCCTCAATTTATTTGTCTTTAATTTGCCAGGACTTGTCGCAGATGTGCGCGCGCTGCCTGAATATCTGGATGGATGAAACAGTCGGTGGACGGTGACGAAGCACATTTGCTTCACAGTTTTGTTTTGTTTTTTTCTGTATGTGTATGAAAGCTGTGTTTTTCACACCAGCTCCTCCAAATTTAACTTTGTACTTTTGACTCCGCCACATTTTCTTGAAGGCGGCTGTTACTCATTTCTTTTAAGTAAAAAAAAAACTGTATTAATAGGCTTGCATACTTTGGCCAGGACTGGATTAAAAACATCATTGAACAGGAAGGAATGCCTTGAAGTGAAAGAGATTTACATCTACAACAGATTTTATTGTCAGTTTGATCACAAACTTACCAACTTCTAAGAAGCTAGAGGTCCATTTCCACTCATTGAAAAAAAAAGATCCAAATCAGAATGACCCCCCCGACGAGGGAACTTGTTTCATTCTCTTTTCCCTCTGCCCCCCGACTTAGAAAAAACAAATCATGACTCTCCTCCATGATTCACTCAGCCAGATTTGAGTGATCAGAATTGGACGGTGGATGGACAACGGCACAACACAGACAAAACACAACACCTCCCTGTTAAGAAGCAGATGACGGGAAGTTTTTGTTTCCTGTCAGGTGATAATGATGCCTGATTTTAATTTTTTTTTTTTCTATGTTTACTTCATTCACCGGCGCTGACGCGCTCTGTGTTCAGCGGCGTGCAGCACGGAACACCTGTGTGTTGTGTCCTGTAATTACTTTGATTATACCTACTATGGGGTATTACACCAGGCGGGGGAGAGAGATAAGGTCCAATTTAACCTGCAGAGAAATTCAATTGGAACCAAAAACAAACCGGGGCGGGGGGGCCGTTCCCCGCAAAATTCAATCTGTGGAGAAAAATTCCTATGATTGCCTGCTGCGATCTGCCGCGTGCCGCTACAAAAGGCGGCGCCGATGCATATTGGCCGGGGGAAGTTGAGAGTTTCGCACTTTTCAACGGGTTTGTTCGTTTTGATGGCTATTGGTCTGCATCCAGACATGTGACAGTCCTGGGGGTTGGCTGATCGGGGGCGGGGGGCATTCTGGTCGCTGAAGCCTGCACTCCCGAAAGATGCCGGGCTGCCTGATTCGGAACAAATGCTCACAAACACGAGACACAAACACACCGGAGGGACCTCGTGCGCGCTTATAAATGTGTCGACGGGGGTGTGTGTGCGGGTCCTCTTCTTATTTTTTTGTTGCATGAACAGCCGAAGACAGCAGGTGCTGAGCTGCGACCAAGTAGAACGGGCAGCCGCGGGCATCTCCCGGTTCGGGGCTCCACTCAGAAATCTGACAAAGCAAAGCTGCTTTTCATTCAGCAGCTCCCTCGCCGTCCCCGGCGCGATCGCAGCGCAGACCACCGGCTTTCTCCTTCGCTCTTCCCCCTCAGCCTGATCCCTGCTGTCTAGTTAGTGAGGATACAACACTTCTGGTCGGACCGGGGGAGTGAAACCTATATCTCATCACTGCCACATATAGAGAGGCAGGTATTTTTCTCCCCAAAGGGGAAACCTTCTCCTGCTCAGCCCCGAGAAAACATATACAAACATCCTGTTTTTGAATTGCAGGAGTTTGATTCACTCATCATCAGCCACCAGGCAAAGACCTAATAAAGCAGACGGTGAATCTACATGGACACCTATCATCCTTTGCACTTTGCTAAATATAGAGCAGGAGGAAAAGAGTGACATAGTAAGGAAAAATAAAGCAAAATTTGAAACTTGTGATGCGAATGCATATTTTTTTGCACATATTTTGGTCCAAAGCTGCATCAGTGTTTAATAAACACTGACTGCACTGTTGCCAAGTTTGTTGCAACAGCCTCTCTCTCTCTCTCTCTATATATATATATATATATATACATATATACATATATATATCTAAATCGCACTAAACATAACTACATAATAATAAGATGGATTTTCATATTGTTTTATCCCCACTATTATTCTTTATTTTCATATTTCATTTCCCCTGTTTTATTTGGTGTGGATCAGAGAGGGGACATGAAGAAGAAACAAACAATTACACTAAAAGCCCCGTCAGCACCTCCCCCCGCATCTTCGTCCTCCAACCTCATCTCGAGAAAAGGGGGGTAAAAAAAAAAAAAAAGAAAAAAAAAAAAAAACATAAGGCGGTGCAATTACCACGAGCGTAGTCTGGGGGATCAACTTGAACTTCAAAGAGGGGGAGAGGGTGCGGGGGGGAGGGGAGGGGGGGACCAGGGCCCCGGCGTCCCGCGCTCCACACAGCCCCGAGTGGCAGCGTTGCGAGGGGAAGGTAAACACGAGCAGATCACAAGGCTGTTAATAGCAGCCAGGATCTGAAGAGGTCTCCACCTTGTGCCTGCCTGCCTGCCTGCCTGCCTGCCTGCAGACTCTCAGACGAGCCCCCGCCTGCGAGGAGCAGCAGCGCGCTCGCCCTGCACACTCAGCTACTTGTCGTGCAGTGCAGTGTGTGTATGTATGTGTGTGTGTGTGTGTGCATGCATGTACTAAAACCAGTGGCAGCACCTGCAGCGCCTGATTTGGATGCTCCTCTGTCGAAAGGGAACCACTGCAAACTCTGCTTTTTGCAGCAGCAGCCAAACCCAAAGAAAAAAAAAAAAGCATGTCCATGTGTGTGTGTGTGTGTGTGTGTGTGTGTGTGTGTGTGTGTGTGTGCACGCGCACGTGTGACACTGCTGCTGCTGCTGCAGAAACACTACAGTGCTCACTTTGAGACTTATTGCCAAGAATTATCCCGTTCACGATGCGGCCCAACTCAGCGAGCGGCTTCTCATTCATCTTTTTTGACAACGAGAGAAAGAAAGATTGGAAGAAAAAAACGATGCTCTGTGCCTGGGCCTTCTCTCTCCCTCCCTCTCCCTCCCTCCCTCTTCCACCCCCCCCCCCCTCCCTCCGGTTCTTCCAATCTGGGGACATGTCTACTGTATGTGAAGTGCATTTAACGCCCACTAATCTGTCATCACTGGATAAATACGATAAGGACTGCTGCGATTCCTGACTGCTAAACAGGATTAAACGCTCGGCTCTGAACACCGAATTAGGCCGTGCGGCACGTTTATTTATTACTCCCCTCATTCAATTGTTTATTTTTTTTTTTTTTTGTAAGACGGGATAAAATTGACCCTCCTCTAAAAGTAAACAGGGCACGAACTAAGCCCTCTCTGTCTCGCTGTCTCTCTTCGAAACAGTGGCATAATAATCCATTGGCTACTTTCAATCACATGACAGAGTTCAACATCCCATGTCAGGACACATTCATTCCCTTCGAGTGTTATTGAACGAGACGCAGGGTCCCCACCAGCTCTGGGTTGAGGTGGTGGGTGAGGCTGCGGGTGACCCCCCGCACTCTGACCTCCCCCACTGGGATGTAGTGGGCGGGGACGGGGGGTGAGAGAGAGAGAGAAAGAGACAGAGAGACACATTCCCTTGGGGGATCAATAAAGAATTACATTAGCATACATGATGTATATCAAAGTAAATCCGGGGCTAGCATGTCGTCTGCATTGCTAATTCTGCGAGTCCCACCGTCGGATTTAGGGCTTTGAATGAGGCGACAGCGGGCGCATTTTTCAAAACCCAGCGTCTTGGAGGTGCGTGGAGGGGGCTGGGGGGAGAGGCAGACAAGAAGGGAGGGAGGGAGGGAGGGAGGGAGGGAGGGAGGGGAAAAAAAATCAACTGGAAAGGCTGACATCTGATGGCGGGATAGGGCAACTGCAGCTGGAGGTTGGGGCGTCGCTGCCATGCCGAGGATGCGGCTGCGCTCGGGGAAGAGAGCAGAGAAAACACACTTAAAGAGGCACGAGGGGGGGGGGCAAGGCACCCACCTCACCCCAACCCCTCCCCCCTGACCGAGTCACGAGGGGGGGCCACGATGAAAAGGCGAAGTTCACAGCCAAAGCGGAATCGTCCTCGTGCTTTTAGCGCGTCTTTCTTTCTTTCTCGGCGGATGTCGTTTGTTCAGGGAGAAAAAAGAAACTTCATGCTTGCGTGAAACTTAATTCCCCCGTGTGTCCTTGAGCCGTAAACTCTCACCCTCTCCCTGGAGCTGACCTCCACCATTTCAAACACACACACACACACACACACACACACACACACACACACACACACTGTCCCCCATCACCTCTGCGACTCCTACCACGCCAGATGTTACTTTTCGCCTGTGATTTATCGCGCCGTTTAGATAAGGGGCAAACAAACAGTCATCACAGTTATAACTGCAAACAGCGCTTTTTCCTCCCCCGCCGCCGCCACCACCCCCACCCTCCATCTCAACCCCGTCGGGCTTATCGCAGGTCACAGAATACAAAGTTAGCCACCGGTGCAGCGAAACAGCAGCAGCAGCAACGTGTGCAGCGGGAGCGGAAGAAAACGACAAAATTGCATTTTTTTTTTTTTTTTTGCTGTGGGTATAAATACACTGAAAAGGCATCCTGCCCGCAGGTACACACAAAGACAGGCGCGCGCACACACACACACAAGCGTCACCCCGAGCCCTGACCTGTAGGAATGTGTGCGCTCTCTGCGGAGGACGATTAGCTTGGCCGGCCTCTTAGCTCCTCCAACACTGAAACCTCGCTGTGATAAAGCCCAGTCAATGTTTGCTGACACACGTTATCTACCGTCCACCCCCCCACCCCCCTTACCCCCACGTCCCTCTCCCTCTCCCCGGGCAGCCGCTCGCTCGGATCGAGCTGCCCCGGCTCCTTACAACGATTTAAAGGGAGCCATTTGTTTTGTTTTTCCGAGGAGCTGTTTACACAATGGCTATACCGACCGACCACACAGGGGACGGATGCACGGGGACGACAGAGGCCGCCGTCTGAAATATAAATCTCAGCCGCCTCTTTATCTCCCCCTTTCTTTCTTTCTTTCTTTTTTCGACTTTCCGGCCCTTTTTTCGCATCCCTTTATCGCGGGATGAGACGATAAGCACAAACAAGGCGGTGGACTTTTTTTGTTGTTTCTTGTTTTTGTTTTTTTTTTTGTCGGCAGCTGCCAATGCATGTAACTGCGTGAAAGGAAAAGGGGAAGCAGACACACTTATCTTGCATGGGCGTGCGCGCGTGGGGGCGTGCGTGTCGAGGAGGGGAGGGTGATAAAAGAGAATATTCCTCAAGGAGGATCAATAGTTGTTATTCAGACCTGCATGGGTCCCTCCGTAGGAAGCACCGACACTGTCCTAAGAGTCTGCCGGCTCTATTGATTTTAATTTATTTTTAACTTAGTGATGGATATGGGACATGTCATGAGAGAGAGGCACTGGTCAAATAATTACCAACATCTATTCATTAATTGGGAGGCAAAAGAGATAGACCACTCAATATTCATTAAGAGCTGCAAAGACTTTGCAAATGTGCCGCCTGACACGGGGATGGCAGAGAAATATGTCGATCACGTAATCGAGCAATGCAGATTTGTCCCAGTGAAGCAAAGCGCACGCGGCTTTCTTGTTGTCCATGAACCTTTAAAAGTAAATTGAAATCATTTTAGACTTTTATTTCCCCTTTTCTTGAATACAGAATTCACTGAGGACATTAAGAAACCAAAAAAATCTAATTATATAACATTCAATCCTTTTAAAATACCCATTTTAGTCAGTCAGTTAGCTAGCTTGTTAGCTAGCAAGTAGACACTTTCATGATTTTCTCTTCCACAGATTTTCCATAGTTAAATTTTTATTTCTGACAATTGTACATCTTTTATTCAAGACATAGTAAAATTCCAAGATATCAGAAATTTAATTAAATCAGATTAACATGTAAGCTGCTAGAATGTGCTTAAGCAAGACTTCACTTTTTATTGGCTACGTAGCTTCTCAGCTAAGTCATATACTTGTTAGCTCAGAAAGCTGAAGACAGACACACAAATCTTAATGCACATAAAAGGAAATCAAATGAAACTTTTTCTAATCTCTTAAAATACAATATTATTTTTTGATTACTTTTCTATTTGGTTATCTAGTTAGCAAGCTAGCTAGCTAACCATTGATCGGCTTGGCTGTTTTAGTCAACTGGTTGGATTTTCTGTCAAGCAAAACATGAGGCACACAAAAGGCAACACTAAACGTTCATAGTCATCTTGCACATGGCCATTTCACAGCACTCTTTCCCAGCCAATGAAATGACTGAAACTCAACTGAGGAACACAAAAAGGTGAGCGTCATTAAGTCGGTGATTGGATGACAGTGTTTCGCAACGCTGCCCTGGAAGGCTCAGCTTTTCCTGCAGTACATGAACCAGGCCACTCAGCAGATGGAAGGTGCAGCTGATGTTGCTGTTACAGAATCAGCAGTCTTGTCATACACGCGCCGCATTAATATATCATCAAAACCCTCCTAACCTGCAATAATTTGCTCGATTGGCTCCGCGAGTGCACATTTTCGCCGCCGTTGCTCCGAGCCCCGACCAGCCAAAGTGGCCCACTGCTCCTCGCAGACGGGCGCCCGCAGTTATTGAGCACAATCAAAACACTAATTATCCTGCACGCAAGCGACTGCAAGGCTCTGCCCTTTGAGAGCAAGCAATCAAAGAGCTGACGAAAGGCTGAATAATCACATGGACTGAAAGCGCTGGGCAGAGTTGTGTGTGTTCATGCCGGCTATTGAATATCGTACGCTGGGTGTATAAACCTCAGTTGAAGGTTGGGCCATTTGTCAGATTCAGTTTGTAACAAATACAGAGAAAATGTCAAAACAACCAAACTTCAGTTCTATGTGGAGTTTTTTTCTTCTTAAGTTGTTCTCTAAAACCTCTTCCAAGTGATTTTTTATTTTTATTGTGACATAGCGGGCTGTCTCATTGGACTATGTAGAGCTCTGGAGAGATGCTGATTTTTAACTTTGGTCTTTTTCGGTCAGAAATTTGTTATATTTTTTTTTTTTTTAAATTGGATTCAAATAAAACGTTTTCCCAAAAACTAACAAAAACACCAAAATAGTTGAATAAATAGCCATCCTGCTATGTAAACTTGGGAAAAGCATTGGTTGTTTGTCCAAAACAAGTAATGGAAAAAAAAAAAAATCTCAAGTGTTAATTATTACTGTTAACTAGTTAAAATAAAACTTAAACTGATAATTACATGAGATTTCAACTGGCCATATCAACCAATCAGAAGCAGGGTCCTGGATTTGACCAGAAAACAGTGGAAGGGACCTAATGAACAGCTTTGCTGAAGGAAATAAAAGGACGCATCCAACATAAAGGTCATGTGATCTCAAGGCGCAACTGACAATCCTGACTGCTGGTTTTGTTAGAACACGTCATGAATGTGATGGAGGAGGAGCAGAAGTGACCTGCGACTAGTTTGACTTGACTCTCACCAAAAGTATTGGCTTCAATCCAGAAGGCACTTTGCCATCTCTGGCCGAAGCGTGAAATGGTGGAAACATCACAAAAGCCAGATTGTCCACGTGCAACATCACAAAAAAGAAGAAAAAAATACGACCTTCACTCTTTACCTCTTCTTCAATCTCAACACCGTCAACTGAAGACGGGATGAATGCTGCGTTTAATGAATATGCGCCACAAGTGTGGTGGTGGTGGGAGGGGGGGTGGGGGGGGGGTCTAGAAATACTACATTGATTTTCAGAATCCCTTGGTTCTGCTATAGTGCCAGGCTCAGTAATGATCAATTATTTGGCCTGGGACAGGCGTTTCTTAGAAGCCTCTCGCTCATAATAGCTATGAGTATGAAAGGCGACGCTCGCTGCACTCGAGCACCAAAGAGAATCCGTGCCTTTAATCCTCAGCCGTTCAGATGCGGCTCGATCCGTCCGCTCGCGCGGCTCTCATCCACCAAATGCCGGGAAAGTCAGGTTCTTCTCGGAGGAAAGCAACTGATGCTGCCACTGCCTGCGTGCGCGGTGCCATTAAGCCCCAGAAATGATTCCAGAGCTGCGTAAATTTATATCTTAATGCCTCCAAGGCCCTCTGAGAAGGAGCGTGAACAAAATTATTACTATTAAAAATAAAGATGTCATCCGATAGTCACTTCCAAAAGGGGTTTTTGCAACGACTTGGGGGCTGTTACCGCTTTAAAAAAAAATTTGCAGTTGAGCCCCACTGGCACCTGCCACACTCTCGTTTCAAGGTGATCAAGACGCATCAGATTAGCTCTGATGGAAAAACATCAGCGAGGTGGTGATTTTCTTTTCAGCAGGGACGAAAATCTTTTCTCTTTTTTTTTTTTTTTTTTTTGACACGTGTCCACGCTCAGTTTGAAAGGGCAGCGATAAATCACACTCCACCACAGGGGCCACGGAGCAGGCTGCACTTTGGTCCAATTTTTTAAAGCCTGTCCTCGAACACCTCCCTCCCTCCCAGCTCACGCCTCGCAAATCCACCCTCTGCAAAATGCACAGAGGCAGCCTAAATGCACCATCAGCACAGAGGTTTGGCCCAGCTGCTACAAGGGTATTATGTTCCAAACTCTCTCCAGCTGGAGCGAGGAGAGCCCAAGCTCGCGACTCCCGTTTCTCCCCAAAATTCACCCAAAGAAATCGCCAAGGCTTCCTTTCACTGCTCCCCCGCCCCCGGTGCCCCGCAATTAAGCGTCTAAGAATCCGAAAATCCGGGGGGCATTAGGACATTGTTTTCCCCCGCCGGCCGTTGGGGAGAGACGGCTCGGAAGGAGAGTGACGAGGGGAGGGGATGGGAGGGCGGGTTGTGTGGAAGAGAGAATTCAAGAGAAGGGGAGAGCTGCTGGGGGCAGGTGAAAGCTGCTCGCATACAAGGTGGCGATTAGGGGGAAAGTGGCCCTGTGTGAGGCAAGAGGAACATCTGTGCCTATTACCGCAGCACACAAAAGGCCGGGAGGAGGCGGCGGCGGGTGTGGGGAGGAGTGTGGTGGCGGTGGTGAGGAGGAGTGGTTGAGGGGTGGGGGTGCCCAGGAAGAAAGAGCACGGACTCCAACATGAGCGGGGGCCTCACCAAACACCACACGCTGGATTTGAATGGCCCCAATTTGAGGCTTTCAGCCGTGGCTCGGCATTAGCATTTGAAAAAAAAAAAAAACAAGAAAGGGAAAAAAAAAAAAAAGAAAAGCAAGGAGCCGGCTTGCTTAGTAACTCACAGGGCCGAGTGGCAGAGTGACTTAAGAGCTTGGAGGAGGTGGGGTATCACCCAACCACCGCCCCGCCACCTCTTTAAACTTCCCTCTTGGACACTTGGAAATCTCCACAACATGGATGAGAATCATCGGAAGAATCCTCCGAGGCCCCCTGTTGAACTTCCGTGAGGGTGACGGTTGGACCGCATCTATACCCCCTGCGGACGAATGTTCAATTTGACTGCGACATCATAAATACCCGCGTCTCCGAGTGTGTGGACCTGGCTCAAAAAACACGGCTAATGGATTGCAAAAGCATAAAAAATAAAACACTCATTCTGGCGAGCGCCGCATCAAACTTGTATACTGGATTGCACTCTTCTCTTTTCTTTCTCTATTTTTTTTTTCCGGCAGAACTGAGAACACTCAGGAGGGAGACAAATTACTTATTTAAAGGCCACAATGCATATATCTGTTTGCTTAAATATTCCAATTTATTCCAGGACAGTAAGTGCCTTGCTGCAGTGAATTATGGATGCTAAATCAAGACGCTGAGTTATTAGTTATGACACCATAAGGTTGCGTCTCAGTCAATATGGCTCTCTTAGAGACTGTTAGGGTTTAAGTTGGGGAGGTGGGTCGCCGATGAGCCCTCCTGATTGGCGGGGCGCGGCTTTACACTTCATCCGCGGGCAGCTTACAACGTGATCCAAAGTGTCTCTTGACGGGTGGGTTCAAATTAAGAAGGAAAGAAACGGCAAACTCGGCCGAGGTGAGAACCCGGCGGAACCGCTGTCTGGCGGCGCCTTTCACAATTGATTCCGCAGACTGATTTCGCCACGCGGTGACGGAGGGAAATTCATTACGGGCGGATTTACAGTTGGCCAAGGCGGCTGTGATTTCATTTGCAACGAGGGAAGTTCATCCCGGAGGCAGAGACGGAGTGCCTGGGATGGCAGCGCAGTCGCCAGGTCGGCCTTTTCTTACACCCTCCATGTTTGTCTGGGGGAGAAGGAAAAAAAAAAAAAAGCCTACCTATTTTTGCCAAAAGTCCGATGCACAACCCAACTCCACCACCAGGGACTCATCTGGAAGAATAAACCTCAAACAGCCCTCAGTCAAAAAGTCTGTGTTTGGAAAAGAGAAGCGGCGGTCAATATTTTTGAACTGCAACTATTTGAGGTTTGGATCAAGTAAATAAATCAATACGTATATGTATAAATAAATAAATGAATGAATGAATGAATGAATGAAGCAAAGAAACATTTGAATTGAAGTTGAGGCACTGAATCATTCATATGTGCTCCAGGTGATTATGCACATTAATTGATCGACCATTCGTTTGTTGTTATTTGACATTAATTTAATCAATTTAATTTAATTAAATTATAATTTTAGGCGTCAATTGAGAGAGACAGCAGAATGCCCTCCAAGGGGTGGCGTGAAAGAGAAAGAACCACTGAATTCGTCCGTCCCTGACTTATTTCTTTCATTTTCCACAGACTAACAACACACTACAACACTCAACATTCTGCATATGAGCCCTTTGTGATGTCACCTGATACCTCTTCCCAAACTAGGGACAACACACCCTGCCAGGTGTTTGCTCCGCCCTCTGGCACCGCCCCTGTGCTGCTTTGTGTGCCCTTCCAAAACTGAGCTTCACAGAGGGTTTTTTTTCCAAGTGATTTTAAGGGTATTGTTGTAGATCTGAATACATATTTAATATGCGACCTTTAAAGGCCAACACCTTATTTCCTCACTGGTATTCTTGCAATGTATTTGCAATGTTGTGCCATTTTGAGATTCCTAACTTAAATGGTGCAATATCAGATCCTCTGTTATTTTAAAGCATCCTCACACGGCATATTATGCACATAGCACATTTCATCTCACCGCTGCAGCTGCAAAAAAAAAAAAAAAAAAAAAAAGTCACTGTTAGCTTCCCTCTCAAGGTGATGCTTTGCTGAACCTCAGTCATGTTTGGAACAGGTGGCCTTGGAGGGAGGGAGGAAAATACAACCCCTGGCTGGCATTAACCTGTGGAAGGTATGAGGGCCTTCAATGACATCACAAAGGGTTGCTTTTCATTTGAAAATACATTATCTGAAAAGTGCAGCAAGCGACGAATGGGTGAAGGATGGACGCTTGACATTTTTTTGTTTTGAGATGTGTTGTTAAAGGACATTGACAAAGGGGATTTGGCAACCTTAATTAACAGGGGCTGAGGAAAGTCACATCCAAAAACACTACAGTTTTTCTTTTCTCCAAACCAAATTATTATTTTTATTCAAACGTCACTGCATTGAAGCTGGGCGCAGGTCACAGCCAGCTGGGAATCGACAGGAACTGCTGCTCCCTTTTTCTTTCTTTCCTTTACCATAAGCTGCGGCTTGAGCTAAATGTGTAAAGACGTAACAATGCATTATGCATGTCGGAGGAGTAATTTGGTCCTATCTGATGAAATTCCGCATTAGCGAACATTAAAGCAGGTAGGTTCAAAGGCAGGTCTTCACGCAACTGAAGGCACGCATCAGGAAACACACAAGATCAACAAGGAAGTGTGAGCAGCCAGTTGGCTGGCACCGCTCTATAGTCTGGGGGTTTTCATCATTAGCCTGTTTGTGCTATTACCACTAAAGGGGTCTCTCTCTCTCTCTCTCTCTCTCTCTCTCTCTCTCTCTCTCTCTCTCTCTCTCTCAAGAATAAAGAAGAATCTGCCGATGTCATCATTTCTGCTTTCAAAGGGGTTTCAGAGATTTCAGGGCACATAAATGTTTGATATGCTGCTGGAGTGATGCATGCAGGGCTGCATTGTGCTTGAGAAGCACGCGGGCTGAAGGTCATCAGATCTAATTGTTAGACGAACCGAGTCCAGATTGCCAACACCCCCCCCAAGGTTTCTCAGGAAGCCTTGACGGGGGGAAAGTGCCGAGCGTGCCGTCATCACGTTCATGTTTACTGAAAACAAAGCGAAAGCGAGGGCATTTAAGTCAAGTAGTTGGCCGACGGAGCCGCAACACGGGTATTGATAGAGCGCTCACTTCCTCTCCTGAGGTCTCAGGTTATGCTAAAAACTCCCTTGACCAGCGGTAATAAGTGTCTCCAGCCGGTCAGCCAGCTCTGCAGAAATGGAAAAATGTCCATCCATTCCCCTTGTTTGTGATGTCACAAAGGGAACTGATACCGACCAGGCAGGTACCTTGCCATTTTTTTATCCCTTCCAAACATCTGGATCAAAGCATTTCTGCAAGTTGATGTGAAAGTAAAAATCGAGCCTCATTTCCAAGTTAGCCAGGGTGCTATTTAACAGTCGAGACCGTTTCAATGAGTTCGCTGGTGCGAGGCTAGCGCAAGTCAATGGTTTCTCCTAGCTTGCCAGTAAAAACAATCTTACCAACTCCACAGTACAACCGAGGAAATAAATAAAATATTATGCCAGATTATCGATTTAAGTGTCTGCACTGATTGAACAATGTCAGAAATAAAACTACCTTCGTGCTAGCCTAGCACCACCGGACTCCATTAAACTGGACGACTGGATGAAATTTGTTGTTTCCACTCACAAACTTGGAGATGTCAAAAATTACAAACCACCTCTGTAAGTTAGGTGTAAAACAGGACTTCCAAAATTTTCTTCTATGGACATCCTCTCGTTTTTAAGATTATTTACTTTTTTTCACTTTATATGACCAAACCAGGACGATTATTTCACGTCCTTGTTTGCCCAGCAGGTGCTTCATGCGTTTGCTGCACTCCACGGCTGCCTTCGGTTCGCCGCACGTGCAGCGACGTCATCCGAAAGGGTCAAAACACATCGCGCATTTCCTGCCTTGAGCAACTGCAACGACACACAAGCTGCGACGCGCTCTGTCCGCCGCACACAGGAGCCTGGATCGCAGTTATTTGCATCCCAGCGAAGCGCTGATCAAAGCCTCCTGCACGTCCTCTAACCTCCGCGCATGGCTGCGTCGCGGCGAGCGGCGGTTCAATCCCTTCCCAGCCGTGTTGATGTAAATGCTCCGCGGTGCACATTTAATGTGATGTCATTGTACTATCGACATCTAGGTATGGACCGGCGGCCAGTGCTGATTTGTTTAATATCTAGCTGAGAGAATTCTATTGACTTTCCTTTCTTCCCTCATCTGCTGGCAAGATGAAAACATATCTTCCTACCCAGAAGCTGTGACCTAATATGCCTTTCGAATGTTTTTCAGAAGGACACGCTATATTGCGTGTGAGTTTGTCCGTGCTTGTGTGCACCGCCTGTGTGTGTGTGTGTGTGTGTTTGGCTCCATTCAGGACATATATCGATATAAGCCAGGCTTAATCCTTTCACTCTGATGGCTTCAATGACAGCGGCACACCATCAGATAAGAGGTCATTGAACTGCAGCAGCCACCTCTTCATTCAGAATAAATGGGGTGCACCGAGAGTGCACCTTACTATGTGCAGTGCTGCTCGGGTCATAATGAAAATGTAATGCAGTTTGGGGCTGCAGCTGCCATCACTACCACACTGCACTGAACAGATTCTGTTGATATTGCTTGTATAACTTGTTCAATTTGTTGCCAGACATGATGCACATACAGAGGAGAATTTCTGCATCTGGTATGTATGAACTCAGATTCTAGGTTTTTCTTTAAAAAAAAAAAAAAAAATTCAATTCGGCCTATTTTGGGAGCTCCATCTTAGCGGTATCATGAGTGCACATTTCGAATGCATAGGTTTGTATGTGTGTTTTTCTGAAAAAAAAAAAAAAAAAAAATAGAGCATCACTGGTGTGATTTTGGGCCTGAAATTGAAAAACTACTGTAGGTGTAGCCACTAAATTCCAAATGTCCATCAACCTTGAGGCTAGCATATGGTACGCATCTATCAAAGTCGGCGTCAGACTAATGCTACTTCCGGGATCTTGGCACAGCATGACCATATGGAAGCATGGATGTTTTCTTTATCCTTGGCGAAGCGCTCCAGTCGAAAGGGGAGCAAAGGATTGGAGGTGGAAAAAGGGAAGGCAGGGGGAAAAAAATACAAATCTCTAACCCTATTTACATCTCGCTCTGTCTGAATGCGACCCTGCTGAGGGCGTGAAAAGCAGAGGCCAAAGACGAGGCCTGATTGAGGCGCAGCGGAAACATGCTAATGCCATGATTTTGTTTTCGCTGCCGGCGCTGCTAGGCCCGTCGCTTATCATTCGATTTCATTTTTTATTTTTTTTGCATGCGTCGGATCGCTACTCGCTAACTTTTACGACACGTGTTTCCGTCTGCTGACACCTCCACATGCGCCCCCCTTTGAGCGATTCACCCATTGCATATTCGTGCCCGTTTCCTTCAAGTGGAAGTCTCGAGTCGTGTGGGAGCGCTGGAAAATTCGGGAAAATATAATTGCACTCAACTAATTACAATCCTGTTTTCTAAAAACTGCGTAGCTATCCTTTTGCTGCATTTCCACCCGTACTTTCCTGTCATCTGTGGCAAAGAATGATTGTTTTTTCAATGGTAGACTGCCGCAGAATACAGTCTTCTCCTTCGCCTCTGCCTCATTTAAATTCAATTATCACCAGGAACAAGCTGACAACGGGCGTATTACAATAATAATAAATAACAAAGGATGAGCAGGGGGGTGACGGTGTGCAGTGGCCACATGGTGACATCTTTTGTTCGTTATTCTCTTATTCTCTTTTATATATATAGAGAGAGAGTAAATATATATATATACACACACACACACACGTGGATTGGCAAGATAATGGCCCTGGAAGCTGCGGGGGGGCGGAGGGGGCCTAGAAAAGTGGAGCTCACCGCACAGGTTATCTTTCATGGTGTACGGGATAATCACAGAGTGGCGAGCGGCGCCGAGCGGCGGAGACGTATCTTCTCAGAGATCAAGGTCAAAACAACTCAAAGGAAGGTGGAAATTCGGTTTCGAAAACACTCACGGCCGCCTGAAACATATTGATCTCGCTCCTCTTCCCTCTACCTCTAAAGCCATTTCTCTGATAGACTCTGGTAGAAATGCATTATTTTCTTGTCATAGGCACCACAATGGATCACTGTTAAGAATATATTGCACCTGCCGGGGGGTGGGGGGTAGAGGGCGCAATGTAAAAAGCCCCGGTTGTGCGGTCCCCCATCTTTTTTTTCCCCCCTTGAAATAACAACCCAGAGGAGTGACCTCTGCTGCCCATCAGCCCCGTCCCGTTCCACACGCTGAAATTTCCATCAATCACAAACGTGCGGCTGCAAATTAAGGGCATCGAGCATTGGAAATCCGAGAGCGGCGATAAGCTAGGTGGGCTCAGAAAATGACTATTTGTCAAGTGTGCAATTGCTATAATTAGAGTGCAGGGTATGGATGAACGTTATATATGTCCAGCCTGGGATGCAGGCACGCACTTAAGAATGCATGGCTTTTTCTATTTTTTTTTCTTCCTCTCTATACACAGAATCGCTCTGCAGAAACTTTACACAGACAGATCAATAACGGCGGCGAGCGCCGAGTCCTCTGAGGCGCTGCAGTGAGCTCAGCCACTGATGTGTCTGAGCCAAGTGGCCTTTGCAACAAAGAAACGGCAACTGCCTCCTATTCCTTTGATTTATGCCCTTGGAGCTTGGCACATATTCCCACCAAAGAGCTCCTAACTGTTTGCTTGAAGTGCTTGATGTGAAGAAAAATTGTTATCCTTAATTCGCAAAGAGTTCCAAGATCAAAGTGTCGCAGGCCGGCTTCAGTGAATAGATTATATTATGTTTGATTTGAAGTCCTTCGATACTGATAACTGCAAATCCGAACGCGCCGCCGGGGAAGAGGCGGATTTCCGAGCCTTTTTGTTTGCGCTATGCCGCCTACAAGTTTGCAATTTCATTCACAAGTCTTGAACCTGCACACCGCCATGCATGTTGCTCGAGTGAAGCCCAGCCGGCTGAGTGCTGGATGTTGTTCAGGCAGCGTCGCTCCCGAGTCCTCCACCTCTCCTGCTTTGTTCTGAGCACAAATCCTTCTTTTATTATCCAGGCAGCAGCGGAGGGTCCTGACCCCACTTCCCTGTTGCTGTTTCCTCTGCGTTTGATGCACGGCTCCCCCTCTCTCTCCCTCTCTTGGATTATTGTAATACTTTGTGCGCTTGCTTTGATGTAATAACCATGTGCAACTTTTAGTCTGTGTGGAGTTTAGCGGGGCGGTGACCTGACAGTAGAGGCAACGCACATCGGGCAGCTCGTATCCAGGTCTTTGGAGCTGTCAAACAAGCATTTTTTGAAGGGATCTGCGGTCAAAACATGGCTTTTGTTTATTCCCCATTTGATTCTATCAGTAATACACTGCAACAGTGCTCGGCAGCAGGTTTGCTCAGACTTCAGTCACATCACTCGTCCACCTTGACAAGCTCCAGCAAAGAGTGTTTTCAACTGGTCAGCTGCTGCTGTCTGCCCATGAAGGCCCCCTTAGAGACTGTGAAGATAAAAAGGAAGTGACTACAAGTCCAGACTAAAGTAGATGTTGCAGTTGAAGCAACTTATGAGAATCAGATTTGGTTTTTAACATTAAAAGAAAGCCAATGGTCAGTGGAAACAGTCTTCAATTTAATGTTACTAGCATTGCAGCTAGCCACAGGGCAGTCATGTGGCTAATATTGCTCTTCGAACCGACAGGAAGCCCTTCAGTTGTAGTCAACTTGTTAAAGTAGCCATTTAGTAGCAACAAAAACAAATTAGTTTTACAGAAATATTTTCTATTTATCCATCTGGGTCTTTATCAAATGGATACAGCTGGTGTGTGCCAAACACATTAGCAAATACAAATCAGCTGTACTTTCACAATAATGCAGACTATCCACAGCCGTAATTTCTAACCTTGACTTTAATTAATGCGGAGAAACTTAGAAATGAACAACGCAAAACAAACATTGCCGCCCTGTCGTTTGTTTAAATCGTATGGATTTAACGAATCAATGAATTTGTCAAAGTCAAATCCAGCAGAAGGCGGCGGCCCAACTGTAGATACAGTTGCACTTATTATCTTCTGCCTGTTTAATTTATCGACTGAGGACTTAATTGATTTCCTGACACGAGTCTCAAAGTCACCTCATCTGAAACGTTGCGGTAGGGAAGAATGCGGTACTAGCACGAATGAGCAGCTTATGGGGCTAATTAGCCATTGCTAATCAGATGAAGGTGACTCGTCAAATAATACAAAGATTGAAACGTAACCGCCAGTAAAAAAAACAATACATGTGCCACCACTTGCCGAGGCTCTTGTAGGTGCGCTTGCCACTTCATCTGCGTATTTAGCACACCTAACATCTTCAGCCAGGTTGAGGTCTTTTGTTCCAAGAATGCACGGCTACAATCATGACTTCAAGTGCAGCTGCTGGCAACAAACTCAATAAACGGGCCACATCAGTCGATGCCGGGAGCGGACAAGGCCGGGGCTGTTCTGAGATCACAGGCTCTAAACAAATACGAGGCCATGTAGGTGACCGAGTTCAGGCTGGAATAAAAAAAAAAAAAGGAAAAGGCAGCTTACCAGTGTCGGGATATGACAGGGCAGTTCTGCTGAGATTTGGCCTTATAAATCATTAATACGTTGCCTTCAGAGGGAGCGGCGAGAGATGGTGACACGAGCTTGCACTCTTTGGAGTTTTTCTCCATGGCTTCACACACACACACACACACACACACACACACACACACACACACACACACACACACACACACACACACACACACACACACACACACACACACAAACAGCCGTGCTGTTGCCTTCAGTAGAATAATTGCGTGCCACCCCCCGGCTGTCAAGACATGTCAGCATCTTGTTAGCGCTGGTATTGGCTAAATCGTAGCTGGTAGCATCAGGGAAAGGTCAGAGCGGCGATGCCTACGCTGTCACGCTGAGAGCAGGCTGGACAGGCACAGCCAGGCGCCGCTCCGTCCGTCTAGCGAGAGAGAGAGTGAGAGAGCGAGCCCCGGACCTATTTTCCACAAGCACCCTGACGGGGAGCAGATCTGGCTGGTCATCACTTAGCAGCTGTAAGCAAAGTCAACGCACACGTGGATTCCAGTGGAGCAGCGGCCCAAGACAAATTCTGTTCTTGTTAAAAAAGTAAGCCTCCAGATCTCCGGAAAGCAGAAAAAAATGTATTCAGCACTCTGTTTACAGCGTCATGCAAAATCAATTTAGCTCCCTGGAAAATCTGAAGCCTCGTGTTTGGGATGAGATCACAAGGTGCTGATTTCCACAACTGTGACTTTCAGCGAGGCTCTTTTGTAAAAGTGGAGGAGAAAAGGAAGAAAAGAGGATAGAGAAGCTACATGGGCAAATTATGAGAAAACATTAATCATGTTAATTTTCTACTCTATGCAAACTGCATAAATGTGAAAAGTAAAACAGCTTCAGAAAATCATCCCTTTGAGGCAAAACATTGACATGATCTATGTATCATCCATCTGTGTAACACCTGTATATCTATCATCTTTGGTTAACATTGGGATTAAACAGGTTTTGAGAACAAATCTTTTATTTCACCCACTGGCACCCAACCCAACGGCAATTTAACTTTCACTTATTGAGTGGAGTTTTTGTACGATACAATATTACTTTGAGAGACCAATACTTCCCATTTAATCTTCATTCAGCTGCTATTTCTGCCACCGTGTCAACACGCAACTCAAAGGATGTTTCCCTGTCCTGTTTCCCTCCTCCTTCGTAGTCTGACTTGCCCAAACAGCCCCAAACGTGTTCGCTCCTAAACAGTACTGATAACGATGTTGCGGTTGGCGAGGGGATGAAGGCTGACAGGTGGAGAGACACAAAGAGAAAAACCTTGCTGACGCCCCATCTGCCAAACCTCCTCTGATATGTGTCCAAACTCTGACGGGACAGAGACGGAGAGGAAAAAAAGAAGAAGAAGGAGAAAGAGGAAGAAGCAGCAGCTAGACCCAATTTATTCCTCTCTGCTGCCAGCCTTTCATTTCTGTGACTGGCGCCAGTGCAGCTTATCAACTGCATAACTATTAGCCGCATCAAATCAATGTGTTCATTGCTCTCACTCGCTCTCTCTCTCTCTCCTCCGCCTTCCGTCTCATTCGCTTTTTTTTTCCTCCCCCCATCTCTCTCCCCTTCTCTTGCCAGACAGGTCAGATATTAGAAACCTGTATTATCTGGCCTTCCCAGGATGCTGGTGGAAAAGTTGATTTGCAACGCCCGATTGAATCTACTTATCCTTCATCCCCTTCCAACCCCCAGCCAGCTGCCCCGGCAGACAGAGGAGCCCAGTGGCCTATCTGTGCCGAGGTGCCAAGGAATAAAAATATCTATCTGCGGGAGGAGGGGAGGAGGAAGGGAGGGGAGTGGGCGAGTCGGGAGGGGAAGAGGGAACAGGAGTGTCGGCCGCACACGTCAACGCTCTGGATGGCTCTGCTGCCGGCGGAGGGCTACAGAATGTCCTCCTTGGCTTTTCCCATCCCGGCAGGCAGGCAGGCAGGCAGGCAGGAGCCCCCTTCCCTCTTTGCAAACCTTTATCTACTTGCATTATACGTCCATTTATCAGCCTGGCAAACAAAACATGTCATCCTGGGTCCCCACCAGCTTGACACACACACACACAGACACAGCCATCCATCCACGGGCGGAAAAGGCCCGCAGACAAAGTTAAATTAGCCGAGGGATGCGAGCGGAGCAAAGGTCACGGAGGGGGATTCGTTAAACGACTGTAACTTGCGCTAATTGAAGCGCAGCCCGTGATAAAGGAAAGAGGGGAGAAAGGGAATATTTATCCGCCGACCAGGGGCCCCCGCCGCCGCCGCCACCACCACCACCACCGCTGCTGCTGAGTGGCTGTCAGTGGCACAAAGCGAGCCATTACGGCTTTATCTCCCCCAACGTAAATAGAGGTGGGACCGAGGGGGGGTGCCGGCCTCGCTCGCAGTGCCGGGCCGGGTTCGGGGGGGGGGCTAGATGATGACAAAGAGCGAAAGTGGAGGAAGAGAGAGGGAGACCGGGTGGGGGGGGGGCCTGGGCTGAGGTGACTGATGAGGAGGATGCAGATCTGTGGCTGGTCGGAGGAAGAATACGCGGAGTGGCAGGCAGAGGTGGGGGTGGGGGATGGGGGTGAGAGGATTGGGGGGGGTGGCTGGGCCGGGCTCAATTTGGGAATGCAATTACAGCAGACCTCCCGAGTGCGTCGGCTGAATCAAATCAACACTGTGGGAGCAACTCGAGTGTCTGCTTTCATTCGGTTTGCCCTTAATTCGCGGGAGAAAAATACGGACACGGGGATAATGAGCGTGGCAGGTGTCCGCGGCATCAAGAGGCCGAGCCCCAAAAAACAAGAAAGAAAAAAACTTCACCACAGGTGCGACTGCGACGATGAGTGGAACACTGCCGCAGGGGGAAGAGAAAGGGAGCACGGGTGGGTGGGCGAACTCGGCACCCCCTGCCGCAGCCGAGCGAACGGCGATGGGAAAGGGCAGCTGTCGATGAAGATGCAGATGTCAAGCGGCGAGAAAACCGCCGTTCCGACGGGACTCGGCGGTGTTGCACCCCCCCGACGAATTGCCCCCGTCTGCACGGCTCTTTGACTTATCGGCAACGAGCGCCCCTGCAATTAAAAGCCAGCTCCATTACTGCCAAACGCGTCTGTGGGTTGTTGTTTTTTTTCCTCTCTATCTCGGACGCTCTCCGACACCCACCGCCAAATGATGTTTGACTTTCGGGCCCTGGAAACTTTTAATGGAGTTCATTCGGCAATCAACCTGGCAGGGGGAGTCGGGTGAACTCTGACTTTGTCGTATTGATCCTATACAATGTGTTTACTGGCTGAGGTCACCGGAATCCCTTCCTCCAGCCTGTGACGGGGTCAATAATGTCAATACAGTAAATTAGGTCGTTCTGCTGTAAAACATCCCCAGGATGGTCAATTTCCATTTTAGTAAACTTTATATGCGCGGCACACAATTACGGCTGCGCGTCCGTCCGACGTGTCAAGCTGCCGGCGCACTCTGGCCGTCGAGAGAGCGATTGAATCTGGTCCTGAAGGCGCGACGTACGACTGAAGGGGCGGATCTATGGGTAAACAAATCGCTGCGTGCCAAGTCCAATGATAAATCACTGCGGCGCTAAGGATTGAGCACTAATGGCATTTAACCCTTTACGAGCTTCCCTTCAAAGGGACACGGGTCAGCGGCGCGCTAGGTCAGGTGTTGCCGGGCTGAACCGCTCAGACGAACACAGCCGACAGATTCGGACGCTTCAAAACAATTTGCATTGCTGCTGAAAAACATTTTCGATGAGTTTGTTTTTACTTAAACATTACATTGCGGGTCACCAACTTGCTTTTGTAATATAATTTGTATAGACATTTTCTTTTTTTTCTTTTTTTAAAGAAAAGTAAAGCATTTAGTCCATTGTAACTGCAGAGGTGCTCAATTGGCAAAAGTCTAATAACATGAATCAGATAAGTTCCGTCTTTCGCGCACAAAAAACTGTTAACACGATTAATGTAAATCAATACGTCTTTAAGTTTTTGGATTTTCATCTTGAATGCAGCTTCATCCTCAACATTCACAGAAGACATTTTTTTTTGTATTTCCATTGCGCTAATCCACCAATATTTTGACTCAGCTGAAGATGCAGTCAATGTTGAGTGTCAGTCTCTTGCAAGCTTAAACGTGCATCATCAGCATATACTTTCAGTTCTGCTGAACCCAACATAATGGATATGAAAACAACAAAAGATATAATAATAAAAAAGAAACTCAACCATCAAAAGCGCAATCAGTGATCGTGGCTTTCGGAAGATCCCTTATTACTTTCAGTGATTGAAGCAAGACTGAAACGGCAATCATTCCACTGAGGTCATTTTCGAGGCATGGAGTACATAATTGGGGAATAAAGAGAAACATCAGTGGAGTAATACACTCCCCTTGAAGCATCAGGGGGATAATTAAAGCCACTGTCAGCGTATCTAACTTGAAAACAGAGATTTTACTAGATTTATGTGAAAAAAAAATAGCATATCACAATGAGTTTTCTCAGTTAATGAATTGCAGTGCCGAGATTGGTGCCACAGAGATCGAACGGATGCGATGACCACATCTGTGACATTTTATTCTTCCGGCATTCCACAAAAAAGCTCCTGAATTGAGTGTGATGCTCTAAAAGTGTGTAGCAAAAAAGAAAGAAAGTGGCACAACCCCCCCCCCCCGCCAAAAAAAAAAAAAAAAAGCTTTGTCCAATTGGTTCTGCCCAGGGTGGACCAGAAAGATTACAGCCAGCGGTGAGTATCGCCCCAGCTAACCATGGACTCTCACCGGGAGCGGGCGAGGCACCGAGCAGGCGGACACGCATCATGCCTGCACCTTGCGAGACGGGAGTCCTGACTGAGGCCTATTGCTTGACGCCACAAGGGAAATAAAGTGCCTAAAATAGGCGCGAGGGCAGGAAATGGATTTTATTGGAGAACTAATCAAGGGGGCCGTTTTAGTGGGGCACAATTTAGATTTTGATTGGATTCCTACTGACATCAGGGTTATCAATGTGTCTCATACTGGGAGGTGTAATTTGATCTTTGATGTCCACACGGTGGTCTTGATGTATGTCCTGCTGCATGGGCAATGACTGCTGTGCATGTGTTAGTCACAGCGGCGTGGGTGTGTGTGTGTGTATGTGTGTGTATGTGTGTGTGTGTGTGTGGATTGCCAGTGTGCGCCAAGCCTGCAGTAGGTCTGAGGAATGCGGTGCAGATTATAGTAGCCATCGCGGCTCCAGCCATGCCCCGTTTGACTCAAGTCGCCCTCCAGTCGGGAATATTTCCATTAAACAGAAGTAATGGTGTCAGAGGGAGGCCCAGCAAGAATCGCCATCTCCCAAAACGGACGCTACAGAGGGTCAGAGAGTCCGACTGTGAGAAAATCACAAGCATCGCCGTTTCGGTCAAAGCCTCTTTCCTTTCGGTGACCTCGAAACTCTTCTTTCAGGAAAAAGTTTTCCAGTCAAAACTCCAGTGAAACGGATTCACTTGCTTCTGTGGTTGCTAATAAATACTTGTAACATATCACAAGCCTGTGTAGTAAATTAGCTGCCCCATTTGAAGAGGTTACGCTGGTTTATTTGAACGAGGCGAGCGATGATGCTGCAGTCGTTCTGCTTCGGATGGGATCTTCTCCAAAAGAAATCAGCGCTTTTAAGATTTTTCCTTGAGCGGCAGTGTGTTATTTGGATGGAGATTACTGCATTGACACAGTGCAAATAAATACAAATACGGCAGTTGACATGTTTTCCAGTTCGTGAATGTAGCTTGAGGACGGCTGTCAGAGAAATAAGGACTCTAACGCTGGGCCGAGTCTTCGTCTGGTTCTTTTAACTGCCAGCAAAGCAGCACAGACGATCTACAGTATGGGGGCGAATGCAGGTGGTTTTGTGCTGCTACACAGATAACGAAAAGCGTCAGTGCACTTGCCTTCCATGCTGGTGGTCATAAAGAAATAGTTCTTTATAGAAAAACTCAACAATTCTGGTAGACGACCAGTAAATCTGCAAGGTACTCGCTTATAAGTTTGGCTACGATTTGATTTACTTTGTGAAAGCTGCCCAATTCCAGGATGAACCTGGCAAGTTGTTGTGCATTCTTGGAAAGAAATCGATGCACTTTGCGTTCGTCTTGCTTGACAGCGTGTTATTATCTGGACGAGGACCGTCGCACATCGGCGTGCCGTCCTAATTTGCGGCCTCTGGTCCAGCCAAGGAGCCCTCAACTGGTGGACAGACACGGCCGCGAACGTGGTTTTCTCGACTTTGGAAGTAGCTCGCGCCTCGGCGGTCGTGTTTCCAGCCTCGCTGCGGCTGAACGACGGCCAACGGAACCGCTCCAGCTTGGCGGTCGGACCATAATTAAAGCAGGGGATTTGGCAGCGGGCGAGTGGACATGAACGCACATCTGCGAGCGCCGCTCGCCGGTCCGCGCTTTCATTTCAACACTGGCTTCTCGCTCATTTGTTTGCGGTTGCGGAGGCGTCTCAAATAGAACCTGACATCTGGTGCTCTGACTGGCAACGTCTGAGCCCAATTTAGCTTGTAATAACGTTGGCGGCCAGCTGAGGCGCTGTCCGAGAGGTTTTGCACCTGATTGGACGCGATCCGGCCGCGTGCGTCTCCATTACCCGACAGAGCAGAAAAGACAAAGGCGAAGGAATTGACGACACGCTTCCCAGATTTATTTTTGGACGATCTGGAAGTATTCTGCTGCCGCTGCTGCAGCTCCTCCCCCTCGGTTCTTCTGACAAGTTCTGACATTGAAAAGTACTCTTAATATCCTGTTATGCTAGGATGAAGACCAGACCCACCCCCCCTTCCCTACCCCTCACCCCCGCCTTTTTTTTTTTTCAACATGCAACACTCTAATCCCATTTAAGTTGCAGCCAACACAGACCAGTGCCAGACTATCATCAAATCCAGGCGGCTTTGAAGCCCAGGCCAAGACTTTAAAGACAGAGGAATGTGGTAAGAAGGGGGCCAATGCCAGGTGTATAGCACAGTGTAATTAGGCCTGAATCGAATTGGGAAGCGGTGTACTGAATATAATGTCACTTTTCGACGGCGGCTTCGGGGATTGTTGCAGCCGCAGGTAGCGGAGGGTGACGCGAAGGGAAGCCAGGACAAAAGGCGGCGTCCGCCACGCCTCCGCTTGCCCCCCGGCCCACCATCGGGCGCACACGAGCGAATCCCTCGGAGCAAGAAACACGTGTTTCCAGGAGGGTGTCAACAACCGCAGCCGAGCGACGACTCTCAGAGTAAAGAAACAAAACCCAGCAAAACCGACTGACCCCGTCCCTTTCAGCGGCGGTGCTGGAAAAAAGCACTTGAACGCAACGCACCGACGTTTGCATGTGAATGAAGGGACCTTCCACAGAGAGAGAGAGTGTGTGTGTGTGTGTGTGTGTGTGTGTGTGTGTGTGTGTGTGTGCGCGACTTATCTTTTGTATGAAACTCAGGCGCTGTTCTCGTCAGCCGCAAATAAGCCCCATTGTATCCCACTGATAAAAGGCAATCAAACAAAGTATATAATTGTGGAGTCAAGCATTAATAGCCTGTGTAACTGCCGCCTGATGGTGAAATAATTAAGAACGTCTCCTACTGGGGGGACCGCCGATGCAATTATCACCTTGATGACTGCGCCACACAAAGACGCCTCAGAGTGAGGAGAAAGGAACGAGAGAGAGCGAGAGAGAGCAGCAAATAGCTAAAATGATGAGGATATAACAATTAGAGAACGTGGCTGAGAGGGGAAGGAAACAAAGGGGAGACAGCCTCAAGGCTTTCTCTCCTTTTTTTTTCTCCTCCGACAGGGTTGCCATGTCTACACACTTCATTTGCATGCCTATAATGTCACACAATTAAACTCCATTAGCATCCAAAGTTACGCGGGGAGGCTGCAGAGCCCTTACGTAACCACGATGCTACCCGGGAAGCCGCGCGCCACCACTAACACCACCCTGCCCTACCCCCCCTTTCCTCCCGCCGCATAACTTTGCCAAGTCAAAGTTAGGATTGAAAGTGAGGGTGAGTGTCGAGCGAGTCGGCGCCTCACATCAGACATCTAGCTCACACCTTTATCATTCTGGCTCGCTGCATTCCTCTGACAGCCGGAACGCCTTGAGCTTTTGGTGTTAGATCCCATGTAGGAGGGAGACGTTTTTTAATTTTATTATTTTTATTTTTTTTAAAGCGCTACCTATATTAAAGCTTCCCGGCACTAGTGATGCGCAGTGTCATATAATGCAGTGGACAGAGTCCTCATCCGTTGGAAAAAAGGGGGTAAATGTTCTATTCCTCATTTTGCATTATTAAAGGTGGAGATCAAATAAAATATTCAGCAGCCGATATGCTGCTTTAATATTCATAGAAATGAACTTTATATTAGAGAACACATTTTTATGGGAAGTAGACCGGAGGCCACTGATTAAATTTCATTGTTTGATCACTATGCCGGGACATTACGGGGGTTATTTTGCTGGCCGGTCAGTGGTGCCACCTTTGGCAAACACTTGAGGTCCAAGCCGCAACTTTAACAACACTTGTGACGCCTTTTCAAAGTGTACAGAGCTGGATTGAACTTTGGGACGGCCTCTTTTTTATTTACTTTCTCATTTATTTTTTTGGTTTGTTCGTCTTTGCTGGAGTTAAAAGGCGCGAGTCAAAGCACGTCTCTAAAAGCGGCGCCGATGCATATTCATATATTTACCAGCAAAGACGCCACCTAAGGCAATCATGATTCTGTAAATATGAATAAATCAGACGGGTCCCTCTAGTACACTTTGTGCAGTTTGGTATGCAAGAGTTGCTCCTGTGCTGTCTCGTTTTGTTGTGCCTACCCGTGTTTACATAAGAGTATTAAGGAGTTAATTAAGTTTGAGCTAAAACCAAACTGAAGCCAGACGGCTTTTCAAGAGAGAAACCGAGTTCGTCTCCATGACGTGTCGACTTGCTGCTTGATTTATTATAATCTGTCTGTGTGTCCAACATATGCGTGAACACACACACACAGACTGAAACCCCTTCTGGCCAGAGAGATCAAGAGAGGCACATCGGGATCCCTGCTGCGACTCAAGATGGTATTCCGGGAGGTCGGAGAGGTCGCCAAAGTTCACGACTACCTTTAAGGGACGTGAAACTCTACTCACGGTTTCCTAACAGTTATCTAATTGGATTAGCCCTCAAAGGGAGGCCCTCCATTTTCTCATCCCCGGCTTTTTGTCCGTTGGCCTCGACGCCGAGCCGAGCTCGCGGGGCTCCAGACGCTGAGGAGGACAGGAGACGGATTAGGTGAAGTATCCTGACCAATTAAGACGAGGCCAGGTGTCACGCTGATTGCAGGGGGAAATGGAGACCGCGGGGCCGCCAAGTGTCTAATTCCCCGCTATCTACCCGCCAACCACTCATTTGCCTTTTCCGCTGCGCACACCGGCGCCTTGCCCTCCCCTTCCTTCCCCTGATCTGCGAAGGTAACCCGAGCCGCCTTCCCTTGACCCCCACCGCAGCCCTCTGGTCTTCCGTGGAGAGCTAATCAGACCCACCTGGAGCTCCCTGGGGCTCTGTTAGCTGCTGGCTCAGCTAGCAACAGCTGATCCACGCAGGAATCCCCGGGGCCAACACCGCCGGCCCCCGGCGCCCAACACACATCTGACTCAGGATCAGCCGGCGGGGAGATTTTCCAACTGATGGTTCATTGCACCTCGAGCAGAGTCATCACTTAGCGGTGATAAGGAAGTGTTGAGTGTGTGAGTGTGAGTGTGCCCACCTGGATAGTGTCTACCTGAAAAAAAGGAAAAAAACTAAAGGCCTGTTGTGTTAGAGAGACCACAGGGGGCTTTGTGTTGCATCATAGGCCCAAAACTCCTTTTTATGACATCATACAAAAAGTCCGCACTTCCTGGGTGCTTTCAGGCTATTTTATCACATTCAAAAAAACAAGTTTATATTGTTTAACCACAATGTAAAGTAATTAGTATATAGTATTTATGCTAAAAAAAAGTCTTCCTGTTTAAACAAAGGCCCGCATATTCATATTCTGTACTACACGTACACATTGCCTCAGCTATTTATCAAAAACAAAATGCAATAGCAACAACAGCCTTTTCTGCATTGAGTTATTCCGAATATAGCCAAAGGAAACAGATCTGTATGCACATCCAGGTCATTATGCATTGTTAAACATTGATCTATGGTTTAATATTTGCCTCCCAACACCAATGACAATGTGTTATTACCTTGACAGAGGGGCCATAATGTGCGTTGACATGATGGTGATTATTTAAATAAGCTCAGGCAATAAATAGGGCTCCACGTGTCTGGCAGGGAGAAACATACAGGCAGGGGAGTTTAGCACCGAGGAAGCCTGATGCAGAGAGGACACAAAAACAAACAATATCGCTATAATATATTGCAATATTGTATCTATATTGATTGGGTCGATGCATCTGTATACACACACATCTTTACAACTTTCTACACTGCAGATAGATACTGAAGACATCAAATATATGAGCAAGATATATGTAATTATGCAGCAAAGAGAAACACGTTAAATAACTAGAAATATGGCTTTTATGAAAGGTGGCTATTTTGAAGAATTTAAATATAAAAAGTGTTTGAGTTATTTTACACTTTTATTGTTTCCGACAAATTTCAATGTGTGTTCATACGTAGTTTTGATGCCTTCAGTGAGAAACTGCAATGTCAATAGTCGTGAGAATGAAAGAAAAGACATTAAATTCATTGTCCAAACTTTTGACTGGTAGTGTGTGTATATATACATATACACAGGTATATACATCTATATTTTTAGTGTTTATTTTTATTAAGTCAGAGAAGACTCAAGACTCAACATGAAATTGTAGCTGGAAGTTGAAAAACTTCAGACTGTTCCAGAGCAGGTGGTATCCACATCCACAGGGGATGCACAGCGGGGAGAGAAAAAAAATGTTTTTTCTGTTCCAGCTCGGAATGCAAAAGCGTTTGTGTTGACAGAGACACAAATACGTAGCAAATCGGCAGCGGAAACAACAAACATGAAAGCCTCTTGGCAAACACCAACTGCTACGAAAGGCAGCGGCGGGAGCAGAGCATCCGGCGCCGGCAGCAATTAGACGAGGAGGGTGAGCGAGGACCCCACCTGTCCCAGGCTCGCCCACTCGTTCCCACACCTGTTAGCGCTCGTGGTGCAAACCAGAGGTAGAGAGAGAGAGGGAAAGAGAGAGGAAGTAGGAGAGCGAGTAGTTTACTCTGTCGCTGCGGCGCCACCACCTTACCCCGGCATCGTCTAATGAGATTACAGGCTTCACTAATGAGCTCTACAGTGAGAGGAGTCAACTGCGGAGGGGAGGGTCAGAATTTTCATCACCCAAATGTGCCGTCGGAATCGGCGAGTCATTAGGCAATAACAAACAAATGATTTAAAGGAGCCGTCCGGCGCGCCTCTTGAAACTCTCACCGCTTTTTTAATGAGCGCCTGAGATGATGAAAGACGTCGTGCAGAAACAAAAATAAACGAAACAGAAAACCCGACAAAAACAGGTTCGCCGCAATTCCAGGTTCCGCTGCATTCGTTACAGAGGCGACACAATCCGCGAGCTTCTCCGGTAACTTTTTTTTTTTTTTTGCCCCACCCCTACCCCCATTTGTCCTGCAACTGCTATATTTCTTACATGGCCCATTGGTGAGGTAAGCAGCACCTTTAATAATGTGCTGACATAAAGTCATACATGTTTAAGCAGCTAATAGGAGGCTGTGAAATAATGATACATATTGGCTTTTAGGACACGGTATTAATCTCTGCCACTCTCTTGCCACTTTCCTCCTACCGCTCGCTCCGCTCAGCGCAGGTTGAAAAGCACTGACCTCCCCGTCAGGCAAAATGAATTATTTCGGATTATATCCTTTTATTTGCCTCGGACCAAAAGCTGCACGACCCCGTAAGTCAGCATTTCCTTTTAATACAAAACACCATCTATTTTTTTCCCCCTGTTTCCCCGACAAGTTATTATCCCCGGAAGTATTTGATATTGGGTGTAATATCCTTTTTTAACCAATGACAAAACGAGTTTGAGCGTGGCGTTTATCTGGTGGGACGCGATCAACGCGCAATTTACTAAAGTGCACAAAACTACCTCTCTCTTTTTTTTTTCTTTTGCTTTTTTTTGTCAGCGCTGCATATTTTGCGGAAGAAATATCGCACGCCAGAGTGCATTAATATGACGGCGGCGACGTCGCAGCCATGCATCTTGGCGCCGGACCTGAGAGATCCTTGTCGTCACTGTCCCCACGTAATCTGTTTAATACTGTCTGTGTCGCTCCAAATTGAAGGCGCGCGCCGCGGAATGACTAATGTCAGTGTCATAATTTAGTCATAACACTCTGTACCCTATAGGCGCCGCCGCCATTGGGTGCTCACAGCCCCGGCGTGCGCGCGGCCAACGGCGATCCGATCACCCCCCCCACCACACCACCACCCCCTCACCTTTAAAAGCCCTGACGGCAGCGGCGAGCGCTCCATCAAGCGCCGCGCCATCCTTCAGATAAAACAATAAAGATCCAACGAGGACACCTATGTATTACGCGCCGCCGCGGCCGTGGGGGCGCCGCCGATGATCTCACTGACCCGCGTGCTGAAGGAGAAAGAAAAAGGGAGCGCTCGAGGGCGACGACTTCTCCACTCACTTAGGGAACTTTGACTTATGAGGTGCACTGCATTTAGCCAAGCTAATGCAAGCGAGGGCTGTGCCATTAACCTCGGGAGGAGAGGCAGGGCCGCGGCAGCATGATGCATTCAGATTGGCAGTGGACAATATTTCACCATGACAGGCATTACCAATGAATAATTAAGTGTTTCATATAATGATCTGGAGAGACAGGGAGAGCGGGAGAGAGGGCGAGGGAGGGAGAGAGAGAGGAGAAAATGGTAATTCCACAATTCATTGCCCTTAAAACCTATCTGGCATTATTACCCGGCAGCGCGCATGGGGGAGAGGGTTTTTGTTGAAACAAATAGGTTTTTGATGGCTCCGCCAGAGTAGTAACGGTTATTAGGCTGGAGAACTCTTTCATGATGGAAGTGGTATCCTGCCGAGCGGAGATCATGAAATTTTAAGTGGGGAATTTACAGAAGAAAGACTGTGGGACAGCGAGGCCGCCTGGGCCACGCCTGGGGACACGTGTGTTTTTGGCGGAGCACTGCGCTACCGTGACGCCCTGCTGCAAATAAATAGTTAACAAGCTGCAGATAGCCGGGCCTCGTCAGAAGCGCAGGTCCGACACACAAACAACTTCTGCTTCGTTTTTGTTTCTCGCCCCCCTTTTCACTGGTTTAAAAAAATAATAATAATGATAATAGGAAAACATGTGGGTTTTGAAATAGAGTTGCAAGTCGTCTGGGGAGAGATGAAAGGCGTCGACCACAGAGCCAAGTCCTACTGTAACAAAACCATGTCAAGTAGCAGCGCCAGCGAGGGAACTTGTTCAATCAAACGCCAATTAAAGCAAACCAGAGAAGGGGAGAAAAACGCTGAGATGAAGCAAAGGGAAGGAAAAGAAAGCGACACGGGCTTCTTCAGAGTGACTGCCTGGCTCGCTGCCAGTGCATCACACGTATTGTACTCGATGCAGGTTTGTTTCCAAAGAAACACTATAAAAGTCGTACTTGGTTTATATTGATCAAGAAATCTGAGAGGAGTGACTGATGACGGCACGCCTTCAAGCCGTCTCTCTGCGAATCTTTTCATAAAAGTTTCCTCGAGTGCTCTCAGGTGCTCTTTTTTTTCTTCCTCTAAAAAAGCTGCACTGATACTGTTTACCTTTGGAGCTGAGAATCTATGAAACGCACATAAGGTCACGTTCTCCACAGACAGACAGCGGCATGAGACAGTAATAAAACATCACTAAAGAGCTAAAAATGTGCTTTGAGGAGCCAACTGTTGAACTGAAGCATCGAGCAAAAACCTCTTAATGTTCATCACTATTGAGTTATAAGAATTAAGAAACAGTAACCTGAAGAATTAAACCCACTTTCACATTGGTCAGCATTAAAACTGTCAAATGCACCATATAAGGATGTCTAGAGTGATATTTAAAATCTCACTCAGCACCAAATATTCATTTTGTGTCTGTAATTTGTCATGTGCTGTAACAATAACACACCCACTGGCCACTTTATTAGGTACAATGTTCTCCTGCTTCTTATCACAAATGCCTAATCAGCCAATCACATGGCAACCACTCTGTACATTCAGGCACGAGATGAGACAACTTGCTAAAGTTCAAACTGAGCAAGAAATGGGAAGAAATGGGACAGAAGTGATTCTGAACATAGTGAACACAGTTGTTGGTGTCATCAGGCTACAGGTCTGAGTTTCTCATAGACCACTGGGATTTTCACCACGTCGCAACCATCTCTAGGGTTCACAGAGAACGCTCTCAAAGAGAGAAAATATCCAGTAGGTGGAGGTAGTGTGGAGAAAAACGCTGCATGTGTGTCTGGTGTCAGAATGAGCAGACTGGTTGGAAGCCACAGAAAGGAAAGAGAAAGTCAAACAGTAACACTGGTTACAACCGAGTAGCATCTCTGAATGCACAACAGACAGCGCATGTAAATATATAATAATATGTGGTCCCGGCCACTTTATTAGGCGCACACAGTTAGCAAGGTGTACCTGGTGAGTGCAAATAGAAACACACAAAGGATGCACAAGATATCTCGAATCGGCCGTGGGCCTCCATCAAACTCCCGCGCCGCAAACAGGCGGGCAAACTTCTCAATCAACGCCGTCCTCTAAAAGTGAGCCAAGGACTGCGCACGTGGCACGTCAGGCACGATTCGCAGTCCGCCCACGCTCGGCGAAAAACACAGCCCTGCATGCCTGGCAAACGCCCGGCAGAGCGCTAATGCTTCGCTCCTCACACTGGTGACCTTTGGCATCACGCATGTAGCGCTTGTTGCCTCGTGTGACAGATTCCCATGCATATTCATACCTGCATATGGCCCGCCAGAATGAAGTCTGTCCGCTCGCTGCAGACTCCACTCAGTGCGGGAGGCGCTTCATTACTGAGCGCTCTCGGTCGGGTCCGGTCAAACCCTGAGGATTTGCCTTGTGTGTGTGTGTGTGTGTGTGTGTGTGTGTGTGTGTGTGTGTGTGTGATGGTGGTGAGATAATATTTGGTTGCATGTGTTGGAGAGGGGGACGTGTGCTGTTGTGTGGGGGGGTGGCGTGCGGTGCCACTGGTGCAAACGTTGGGGGTGGCCGCACGTCTGCGTCTCTTTTGCGCGCGCCACTCGTGTGGGTGTGTGTTTGTGTGCGATCATGGCACACACTCACAGGCTCCTCTTGTTTGTGAGGTGAGAAGAGAGAGAAAGTGGAGTCCCTCAGCATGCCTCCACCTCCCTCTTGCTCCATCTGCCCATTTCGCTCCGTTCTCCATAAATTAAAAAGCGCTCTACATCTGCTTTGGGGCTACATTGTTAGTTGTGTGCATTTGGTGGTTCCTATGTTTGTGAAAAATTAAACACTCTCCCTGCATTCAATTATTTCCCCACATTTCCCCTCCTCCCCGATGTCTCCAAAGCCCAACATGTTGAGAAGATCAGGGCCTCCGCAGAGGGAGCGGGGGAACATCTCGAGTCGAGTTAAAAAGTGGAGAAGTGATTAACATCTGCTCGCGGTAATGCCAAGCACGTGTGCCTGTGAAGGCCGTCCAGCCTCGGCATGAAGATGTGCTCTGCCACGGCACGAGAACGATCGGCCTGATGAACACCGACGACAGAATCGAGTGCGCTACATGTGGGTATATTTATCGGAAAACTCCAAAATCAAAGAAAATGTTTGCAGCGACTAATCACAAGAATCAATGGAGGAGCCGCAGAGCAGCAACAAACGCTTGAAAGCGAGATCTTCTGGCCGCTTCTCGCCTCAGCTGTCGACTATACGGCACCTGTGTGCTGCTAAATTCCCAAATGTGCACTTTCCCCGTCTCCTCCCCACGCCTCCCCTTCTGAATGGATCGGCGCTGATGAAAGGACTGACCGGCTAGGACGAGCTTTTGAGTGAGTCGCACCATCTGCATCTCTGCGTAGCTGCAGATGTGCGGCCGTTAAAAAGGGACGGTGTGGTTAATTGGGACAAAAAGGGAACGACGAAGGACGGCCCCCTTCTCCCTGCCTTGAGCAGCATAATGAGCACGGTCGCGGTGCTGCAGGTCACAGCGTCGCCACCGTGCAGAGCACCCAAGGCCACTGGGGAGGGAGCCGTGTTTATCTTTGACACAGGCGAGCGGGGGCGTCTATTTGGCCATAGTTTGGTAGCCGGGAGCCTCGCAGCAGAACAGGTGTAGCGGGCCGACGGGGCCATCAATCTCTCGCCAGGCTCGTCTCTGTTGGATTCAGGGTTAATTATCGTCAAATAAGTCATTAAGGGGAAAGATGGAAGGGCACAGGACGAGGGGATGCTCACCTTGGCAGGAGCGAGGCAGCTGGGCGGCCCAGTCGGGTCAAGTTGGCTTTCGGCGGCGTCGCCGCAGCGCTGAAAATATGCCCGTCTGGACCGTGGCATAACATTTATCCAGTGATAAGGAGCAATTTTGCTTGTAAATTAAAAACGATTAATTACGTAGACAGGAGGTCACGGTGAGATCGGGTACGGGCGTGAAAAAAGGAAAAAAATAGAAGGAAAACACCTTTTAGCTGCCACTTGGGTGTGCGCTCATATGTCACATTATGATTTTTTTTTTTCTAAAATCCAAATCAAAAGTGTCCTTATCATAAGCATGTCAGATACTAGAAGGCACAACATCAGTTTTCCCTACAGTCGCTCGTCATGCGGATGTTCCGTCGTGTCTAACTTCAGATATAACCGATACTGGATATTTCCTGGGAGACCGCTCGTTTCTTGACACGCCTCTCAATCGCTGTGCACAAATGTAACAGAGGTTCCATTTTGTGGCAACACTCCACACAGGTAGGGATGACTGTTTGATATTCAGGCTAACACAATAACTCTGCACAGTGTGCGAAATAACGGTCAATATCCAGGGGGGATCCACATCCTTTGGATTGTTACTCAATACTATTCTAAATTTCCTTAAAGCAGCTCTAGGTAACTTTCGGTGGAAATGGCGAAGTGACGAAGTAAACACGCTGCAGCGCTAGTTTATTAATGTGGGAAAATACAAATAGTCGCCTAGCTGGAGCGCTCGTATGTGTTCAGGAAAAACACCAATATGAAATGCAAAACAGACATTGGCAATAACGTCGTAGCAAACGTTACTTCTTCTTTCATCGAGGTTAATTATTGGGTTCCATTCCGTCATTTTATAATCGTATGTATTTGTAATAGTAGTATGTAAGGCCGCCTCTAAATAAACGTGTAACGACATTGCCGTATAGTGGTTCGTCCGGCATGTCGGGTCGCGCTTGAAAGTTACGCAGTGCAGTTACAGCCGGCACAACCCCCCTCTCGCTGCCGAAGCGGCACCATTGATCCTATTAATCGGTTATGTACCACTTTACTGAGTTTGGAATCATAATTTTATGGTCGAAAAGTTACCTAGAGTTGCTTTAACATGCAGCATACGTATTTTTAAAAACGGAATATTAGAAAAATATGTATACATATAGCTTTTTGAAAAAATATGAGGTTGCCTTAAATTCTGCTTTTGCTTTGATGCTTTCAGGGGGTGAACAGGGGGTTAATCGGAGTGGTGCGACCCCCTCCAGAGCTCCCTGTATTCCGCACACTGACTCTGCGCTGCTCTCCAAAATACGTAGGCTCAAATAGATACATTTTGTTGGACAAAAAGGACTATTGCGGTGTTTTTGTCAACATCTATCCACTAGCTGAGCACCCACAGCGAGGAACACTGATGACCTCACAACTGACCCGCATCCGCGGTGCGCATGCAAATCCAAAGGGGGTTTTGCAGGTGGAAGAATGGAAGTATGGAGGGACATACATTTTGACATTTCCTGTCAAAACGGCACGCTGCCTCTTCCTGACACTTGAACGGCACCACGCCAGTTGAACAGAGGAATGTTCGGCCACGTGTTTTTTTTTTTTCTTTTTATTACAAGTCCATATCCATGATAAAACTCCACTAAGTGGAATTCTTCCTCTCCATGAAAATCCAGAGCACTTATATGGATTTGGAAATGTCACCAGAGCCCCCGTCGACATTAGGGCGAGCAGCAAATGGGTGAAATTGCAATTTTTCACTTAACTGTCCCTTTAAGTTAGGCTCAATTACTCGGCTGAGCTCGAACTTGGAAATACTTGCGTGCTGCTGGCCTGGCCGGTGGTTCCCACACTTTGATCGCCTCTTTGTCCCAGAGTATTATGATAAAGTGTGAAATAATTTGACCACCGTGTTGGGATTATCAAGCGGGGTGACATGTTCAGGTAAAAAGTAATGACTGCGAGAATCAAAGGTTTGGGTCTATGTTAGAATTATACAGATTCATACCTATATTAAACAACCCCATAAAGTGCTCCCATTTTTACTGCCGCGCGCCTTTAGTCTCCAACGTATCCATCTCATTGTGCATTACTTCATAATGCAGAAATGGAAAATGCCATTAGGATTTCGTTTTTTATGCTCTTAACACATTAATTGGCGTCGCAGTGAATGTCAGATCGTACAGTAAATTGTATCCGGTGAAGTCAGTGACACCTGACCTATTGAAAATTTTACAGTGTGCTTATACCTTCATTTATCTACTCTATGTTCCCATGAATATTTAAGGGTGACAATTAAACCCCAGCTGACCTGCGGGATGTAGCCGGACCAGCGCTGTCAAAGTGAGGAGGCATAAACGCGCCCACGCAATCACACTCTCCACAAACCTGAAGGTGTAACACACGCACGCACGCACGCGCTCGCACACAACCCCAGTGCTCCCATTTTACCCAGGTACACAAAATTGTAAATTGGTGCTCAGGCTCTGTCACAATGTCAGGCGGTCACAGTGACACGGCCTGCCTGTGACAGCCACATCACATGTGTCATGTTTATGGGGACATCAACAGACACGGGTTGTGTTTTGTGTATGTAAATGTTTGGGTCCAGGGTCAGACTTAATGTATGACGGGCGTCTCGCTTCACCTTGGTTGGGTCTGGCAAAGGAGAAAAGTGGAGGCTCGGGGGCAGCGGCAGTAAAGGTGTAATAGCATGTTGCACAAACACGTTTACTGCCTTATGGCTCACAGGCAGCATTCAAATAAAAAAAGATTGGTTCTTGTAGGCGGGTTGGAGTTCTGATGTGCATTTGAAAAACATTTTTTTTAACAGCTAACTTGCTTTTTATCTGCTAAATACCGATTTGTGCATATGCAATGATCAACTCTGCAAGCTGATAGCAAATGTTATCATCGGGTGCCATGGCATTAGCCTTACTCGCAGTATCAGCTACGCAGTGTATGAAGTGCGTCATATTTGAAACACATTCAGCTACAAGCTACTGTGATTTTTATTTCCGACCACAAATCAAAAACGTTCATCTTGAAAGGCAACTCAGACCGCGTGCCAATCGGAGGGGAAGAAAAAAAAAAACCTCCCTTCGGCTGACAAATAACATTTATGAAAACAGGGCAGGTTGATGGCGAGAATGCACGAACAACATGCCTGCCAGCCAGGCTTACATGAATAATGGATTCAGAGGCATCTACTGCATCCCCAACACAGTCAATACTTTCAACAATCTTCATTAAAACCGATTTCACACAAAGTTAATCAATTGGAATTCAGGTTAATCTCCAGTTTGTTTCTGTTCCCCAAGAGGCCCAAAGAAATTGACTCCAAAATGTGCAATTTTCAACATGTTGTGTTTCACATGACATTTTGTCTATCAGTGTATTAAAATGCAGGGCGCACTGAACTGTATGTGTTCATCTCAACATGGCTAGTTTTGTCATAGCTCACACATGTTTTTTAAAACTACTGCTAAAATAAACAGACAGAATAGACATTGTAGGTGAAATTCTGCATTCATTCCATATAAACTATAATCCCACCACAACATTAACGCCTGATTTAAAAAAAAGCTTAGCTGCAGCCGGGAGCTCAATGACTAGCATGCATGCACGCTAACGCCAGAGTGACAACGGTTTAAGGTTCATCCAAGGTGTTGCAACAAAATCTAGTTTGGTTTTCAGCGTGATTGGTCAACGGCATTCTCACTCTGCTCAGTGTGAACACACTCCTGCCAATGCCGTCAAATACCAAGCATTGAGTAAAAAAAAACGCCTGTTTTCGGTCACACCTAGCGCCTCTTATCTCCTCTACCTGAATAAACCACTGCTGAACTCTAAACCTAGCACATCCTGAATCAAACGCTCCATGGAGCTCAACCCATGTCTTTCTAATGTCAAGCTCACAGGCAATACATGCGATGCATTTCCCACTAACGGCATGCCATTTCCCCTGCCGCATATCCATACACATATATACAGTCCAAATGTAATAACCGTCACATTATGCTAGACTGATCAGGCTGACTTTGGATATCTCTCTGCAAAGAGGTCACGCTGTCAACTTATTTTCATCTCCAGCCTTGTATTAATGCATCTGTCCACTGGATGTGGGTTATACGACAGTCCCGCTTTTTTATTCTTCCCTTTTTTCTTTAATGACGTAAATAATGCAATAATTCCATAGAAATTAAACAGTCTCACTCTGGCGTCTGCCTCTTAACTTATCCGGCGTGAACCGCGGTGTCTATAGGTCAGATTATTTTTTCAAACGGTATAAAATATGAATGAACGAAGCTTTTTCCTACCCGCCTAATCACTTTCTTATATTTTTATCACAGCGGCCGCGAGGATGGAAGGGGGAATGACTTCCCATTCTAATCATATTGTCATGCCCCCAGGTTAGAGCTTCCATTTTGCATACCGGGAGGAAAATGGCAGAGACAGAGAGCCTTGATATACCCTAAGTGTTGAACTGTGTGTCAGAAGAGTTCCATTTCTTCGCAGCTTTCAGGGCTTTGCGTCAATACGAAGCGGGCATCAGTCAGACAGAAGTAATTTCAAATAGAATTCGCAGTAGGGAAAGAAAAAAAAAACTTGATCAAACTTCCTTTCATCTCTTCAATAAGATGCCGAAGCTCTCCGCGCCGACTGTGAACGTGAACTCCATTACCCTCGACAATCCCGAGCGCACATGATGCGGCAATTTAGCAGCAAAAACCTTCGCCGTGAATTTGTTTCACACCTCGGCTCGGTTTTTTGATTCTTTTCGCCCTAAAACGCTAGTTTCCATTTATGAAAGACATGTGGTTGGCGATGTGTCATTACAGCAATCAGCGCTCGCTGTTGTGTCATTTTCTCTAAAACATACATTTTGCCGCAGGTCTGTGGAATGTCCCGGGGGCAGTCTTGATTTTTTTCTTCCTCCCTCCCAATACACTATCATTTCGTACAAACGGTCATCTCCACAGGCAATCTACATCCTGCCGCAATCTGTGTTTGCGGTGAGTGTATAAAAAAAAAAGAGTGAGAGAGTGAGAGAGAGGGAGAGAGAGAGAGAGACACCTGTCTGCGCTGCCGAGGCATTTGCTTCTCAACAGCTGCCGAGCATCAAAGTGAAAATCTCTCCTTGTGGAGTTGGAGAATCTGTGGGTTTGGGAAAGGTATCATGAGTTGGAAGGCCCTGGGGACTAATACAACACTCCTCCCTGTCGCCTGCATGCACGATCACTGGCATCTGGGAACGCAATCAGACCTTAAATGAAAGCGGCGCGTGATGACAACTTTTGCCGCACGCACACACATCTGCTTTTGCGGCACAATTTTTCCGTCAGGCGCAGGGATCACATCTGCGGAACGGCGCGGCGGTGGTGGGGAGGGGGAAAAAGTTAAAAAGGAGAAACCTTGTGCTTCCCCCTCAGGTTATATAATAATTATCACTTAAAACTTTTAATCTTGTCAGGCCTATTTTCAAACCGGCTTTGGCTCCTTCAAAAACAAGCCTGTGCGAATCGACAGTGCGCGCACGTCGATCAGCCTCTCCCCCCCCCCCCTTTTAAAGTCTGTTAAAAAGCAGCGGCGGTGACAACGAGGCTCCAGTTAGCAGCAGTTTGGAGCGCTCCCTTGTCTGAATGTGTCCCGGGAGGACGCTTTCAAATGTGTGATTCCGAGTCCTGGGGGAAATAACAGCAGTTTGCGAACGCCAGACTGCTTCGGCGACTGTCGTCACGGGCGAGATGAGAATTCGCTGCAACGCGTGACGTAAAGACGAAGGGGGAAGAGGAACGCTGTCGTTTACGGGACTCAGTGCTCGCAAATTAAAAGAGCGCGAGAAGGATCACAGGGTGAGTTTTAAAACGCTCGCGGCGGCAGCACCGACGGCTCCAAACGGCAGTAAACACCGCAACGGCGGAGTTAAATGAATAATTAGAACTCCAGGTTTACCCTCCAGTTTCTCGGCCACGATTATTTATTTATCTCTTCCTGCAGGCTGGAGATGCGTCAATGTTTAATGTATATTTTCACGTTAGGCCTCTTCCAAGAAATGGAGGAACAATTTAGATAGTTGACAGCGAAATCGTGAGATACGGACTGAGCGGATCAAATTAAAAGACGCTAAATAACGAAAACACTTTCGTTTCATACATTTTCTGCCAGTGGGATTTATAGAAACGCCATCTTGAGGTGTGATCAACTGCTCTCAGCCTGATGATCGCGACTCTCATCAAACCCAGGTGGACGCCGCGACCGCGACTCTCAGTGCCTATATTACGAGCGATGCTATTAATTTTTCTTGAGTGTCCTGTGCGAATTGGAGTGGCTCTCATCTCCGCAACATCATTAATCTGCGCCGGCGTCCTCCTTCTTGATCAGGGCCGCGGCTCGCGCGCTCTTCATTAACGGAACCTTTTTCCCGGGAAATATTCAATCTGCGGGCCAGTCAGGTCAAGCAGGGATCACACACACTCACTCGCTCGCTCGCACGCACACACACACACACACACACACACACACACACACACTGGGAGCAAGGGATTGTGATTCTAATCATGCAGAGGACAACATGCACATAGCGCCGCTTTTAATTGGCTCATATAGCCGTGTTGAGCAGGTGCTGATAACAGCCCACTTGTGCTGTTTTTTTCCTAAGTGCTGCACCCCACACCGCCGCCCTCCCTGCGGTCCAGTGGAGTGGAGACGGCGGGCACGAGGGCCGGCCGGGCTGCTCGTGATGCCCTGCAAGTGAATCCAACACCTGCAATCTCTTTCCATCTTTTTTTTTTCTTTCTTCCCCCCCCCCACCGCGGCCTCATCGGTAAAAGTCTACCATCTCTCCACCTTGCCGGTGAGCCTCGGCCCATCCGTAGACGAAAATCACCATTAATATTCGCAATAAATTAGCGGCGGCGGAGAGTTGCCGCATTCAGATGGATGGCCCTTTAAATCCGTCTTCAATTAGTCGCCGCCAACTTACATGTTGCAGCTGAATTTCGATGAGCTGATCTGGCTGGAGGGCCCTCGGCTTTGGCCCTCCTGAGCGCAGCCGGCCAGCTTTATTTCATACTGGAAACCTTTGATCAGTCCCCTACTTATTACCTGTGAAAGCAGAAAGCCATTACGTTTTGTGCTGCCTCCTCTCCTTGTCCGCAGCACTCTAGCCCTCACTGGATGAAAAAAAAAAAAAAAAGAAGAAAGAAAGAAAGGCTCGTGTAATGACAAAAAAAAAAACTCAAGAGATGTATTAAAGTAAAGCAAACGATAATACATTTAGTTAACATGTCTCTGATCTCTCCTGTGTGCCGGTGAACCTGTGGCCCGCCTTCCGCCTCTGCAGCGAGCTACTTCCCTCTTGTGGCCAAGCGGGACACGGAGGCGCCGGAGACACTTAGCGAGGTCAACGTGTTCACTTCCCACCTTCCTGCATTTTTTAAAAGCCAGCCGGGGAGGATTAGAAATGTGCATAACACGACAACACTCGGCTGACTTTCGTCATCACCCCCCCCCGACGCTTCCGTCCCATCCCGGCGGAAAGTGGATCACGGCGGGGAGCTGAACCCCGCCCATTAACATATAGACTCCTTATTTAAATCCCGTCCACCCCCTCCATCCGTTTGGAAGAGTGATGCCGGCGGCGGCGTGGCGTGGCGCGAGGCCCCTGATTGAGCCCACGATTTGATCACTTCATCTGATCGCCAGGTAAACAGCGTCGTGATGGATACCATCTCATTACAATTGGAGAGTGAGGGGGTTTAATTTCCTGTACATGTTCCATCTTTATTAATGTCAAAGGCAGCGGGTCGGCAATCGCATTACGGCCCTCGGTATTCCGGCCGAGAGCCGCCCCGCCTGACGCAAACAAGGTCACGGAGTCGGCTCGCCAGAATTGCATCAGGGAGGGTTTCCTGCGGCGAAATTCGGCATTTGGTCTGCGCGGAATCTTTTTAAAACGCAAATAAATAAATAAATAAAAAAACAAGCAGCTTTAATTAATCAAAGTTGTTCGTCTCCTCCTGTGTGGTGAAACGGCAGCGAGAGACCCCAGCTGGTGCCGGAGCCGGCTTGTCAAGGAAAAAAAAAACGGCGGCTATCACACCTTGACACCACCCGTCTTGTAGAAGAAGAAATGTATCGTGGAGGTGAGGGCGGGAGGGAAAAACTTCAATAATAAACCTGTCAACAGCCCCCATCTGAATACCCAGGAGCCCCAACTGTCTCAACTCTCCTCCCGTGGTGATAGTCATCATCGCGGACACTCTCCTGAGAGACAGCATCTCATCTATCAATCAGCTGTGTGGGCACACACACACACACTCGCACCACCACCAGTGTCTCAATTTGTCCCATTATGTCCCTAACACCGACTAAAACACCTCCGCTGCTCCAGGAAGGACTCTGTGGAAAGGTTCAGCTTCGGATCGGGTTCCTGTGTGAGCCTCGTCACCGGCTTCATTACTCAGCTCCCACGTTACTCTAGCGGCTGCACCTGCTGCCGCCGCCGCCGCCTTGCTTGTTTGCCCTACCCCCGCTGCAGCCTTCGGTCGAGGCTCGACGTGCGGTGCGGAGCCACGGCCACGTTACCCGCGGGCCTCTGGGAGCCGGGGCGACGTGGCGTGAACCGGGAAAAGAGAAAGAGGCAGACGCAGGAGACTGGCGGCCCCCTGCACCTGATCATTACCATGCTAAATTTATATTGATTGCTGTAGCTTAAGAGCTAAATGTGAGCCGGCCCCCAGACGCCGTCTCTTTGTAGGATCCGCGATGCTGCTGCTGGTAATCCTGAGAAACCACAACATGTGTGCGCTGTGTGTTTGGGCAAAGCTCCGGTGGTGCACATTACACACTGCCAGGAAGTGTTTATGAAAGCCCTAACCAACACTTCCAACACTGATGTTTAAGGTGAGGCGACAGAGCTCTATACTCTATATGCAGCCCAGAGTCATTTTTAGCTCTATAGTTCCATCCTGCAGACTTTGCGACTTTAGTTGAGGGCCTATATGAAAATAATCTAATTGCAACCTCAGCATGTACGTCTGCAATAACACACTGTTTCGGTGAAGCCTTGTTATTCCGCGCACTCATTATAACGTCACACTATGTGCCATGGCGCCTCACAGCACAATGTCTTGAACAGGGGTTTGCAGAAACGCTACCCGCTAGCGTCTAACATCATAGCCACGTCATCACCTGCGCTCCCATTACAGTTTTTCGCTAAATAAAAGCAATATTTCTAAAATCTCGACAAAAACAATCGCGATTTGCAGGTGTTTCCATTGAATGGTGTGAAGCGCATAAGCCGTAATTCTCGTAAAAATCTTGTCCCAAAAGATTTTGCTTTTGTCTGTATACGTTTGTAAACGCGCCATTTGCACTTGAAGTGAACTGGTCACGTGACCCCGTACGTCACGTCTGGTGACGCGTAAATGTGAATAAAGTGTTTCCATGACACTTTTGCGATATACATAGATAGAGGTTTTTCAAAGTTTAGGTGTTTCCATTACCAGTTTTTTATTGCGATATTTAGGTTTTGCGCAATTCTAGGGGTAATTGAAACGCAGCTACCGTCTTCATTTAGTGTTTGATTGTCAAACCAAGTGTTAAAAAAGGTTCTATCCATCCATTTTCTATCTAGGCACCAGGAGTGCTTGAGTCGATCCGAGCCGTAAATACAACATGGACTAGTGTTCATCCAGTTCATCCACTTCCAGAGAAAAACAGCTATTAGCGCTCACATTCCTGGACAACTTAGAGCTACCAGGTTGCCTGAAGTGTATTTCTTTGGACCCACACAGACACATGGAAAACATGCAAACTCCACACCAAGTCACACTTGACCTGCAACAATTTGTACAGCTTAAATAAAATATTGTCATCCCTTCAGTTCCTGCTTTACTTCTTCTCTCTAAAACAGAGCATCCTCTGAGTGCTATAACTGAACAGCTGCCATCACATCACTGGGATTTTTTTCTCTCCTCCGGATTAGCCAACCGTGGCCTGTCGCGAGACAAAGAGGGGCGGAACAAGCAGCAAGGTAGGTGGCTGAGTCTCCGAGACACCCCGAGCACTTCCTGCCCGTCGCTCTGCAGGATAAATCTGTGCATTTGCTCGCCGCGTCTCTTCTCCTGCAGGCGGCCTTCCAATCGCACGCAGGCATGCATATGTGGTTGCCCTTGACATTATCATCAGCAGATTTGTGCAAGGGGCCCCGGGGTAAGGTTGAAATACTGCTGAGGCTTCTGAGAAAGTGGCCCGCTTTAGAGAGAGTGTCCAAGGGGCTAAATATGCACCCAGAGACGAAGCAGAGGAAGAAGGAGGCGGGGGTGATGGGAGTGGGGGGAGGCAAAGCTCAGTAACTGAAGCTAACAGAGCGCCCCCTCAGGGGACAGGAGTAATTAAACAGTGATTAAATTAAGGGGCAATGCGGGCAAAACGCAGACTGATTGACACCCTCTCTCTCTCTCTCCCCGTCTCTCTACCAAGCACGTCCCCTCCCAGTGCTGAGGAGGAGGAGGAGGAGTAACACTGCGTTTCATTGACCGGCAATTGCTGGATGACTCTGAATTCTTCAAGGTCCCATTTTCAAAATGCTGGTTTCCTCACAGAGTTGTTTCTCAGCAGGCAGAGCTGCGGGACTGGAGGGGGCGAGGAGGGCAGAGGGTGCTAAACAAAACACTTCTCCTTGTGTTTCCAATACTATCAATGTTCGCTGCAGATAAACTCACAAACTCGTACCATCGCTCTAGTGCTGCGCCCAGAGTACTATCAGTCTTTACTGCTGATAGAGTCACAAAAGTACAATCACGAAGAGCTGTCAGTGATTTAGGAACCACACTCATGCCGAATTGAAAGCGAGTTTCTCCCCTCTATTTTTTCTTTTTCCAGCGCCAAGCCCTGTGGTCGGGCAGCTTTAAAAGTGCCTTATCAAATACTCTCCTCGGGGTGGAAATACTATAAATTACCTTTGGTGACTCCTTAAACCCAGAGCAAATAGACAGACAGATGAGCCGGGCAACTGCAATAAAACCAGCTTTAACAAAACAATCAGAAGAACCCGCACAGTGAAATTGCCTCCCACCAAATTTGTGATTCTCCACACGCTTCCGGCTTACCTGGCTTGGCCCCAATGCCCCTGTTGGCAAGGCCCTGGCGTATATTTCTATAAACAAGGTCTTTGTGCTTATGAAAATATTGAGTGTCCTTAAACAATCTGCTCAGTCCTCCGATGGACCAAGACGCTGCTTTTAGCGTGTAGTACAAATTCTCGCGGCTGCCAGGAGATGGATTATGGTGCAGGCAAAGAACGGCGGCCCACTTCAGAGGATGAGTTCAAGATGACAGGTATTGATTAAGTGCTCAATGAGAGCACGCCTATGAAAGGCCAGCCGCCACGCGGCTCATGAAAGAATCATATAGCTCGTGCGCGAGGCACTCAGCAAACATGCAGGCGTGGAGCGTAGGCGTCAGCACACACGCCGCCTTGTCATAACGCAGGCCTGGCAAACGCGACTGATTTTCCGTGGTTATGAGTCATTAAAAACTTATAGATAATTTTTCTGATGCATACTGAAAACCTCCATAAGACCGATGCATCTGGTCCGCCGCCGAGGGAAGGGAGATGTCAGCAGCAGGCAGAAAAATGCATTTCTGCGGAAGTGGCTTTTCCCAGAAAGACGGAAATGAATCCATATGCCAGAATCAATTATTCTGTGGTCTGAAACTGCGCGCGCTCAGCCCGACTGTGCCGTTGGAGAGAATAAAAGGGATGTTCTTCAAGATGATCAGCGCAGGCGTTTCTTTTCTCGGTGAAACAGCAACAAACAGGACGACTTTGTCGTTAACTGAAGACGAGCACAATGGCGGCGGTGCACAGTCGGCCTGACCCACCTCATCATCCTTGACATTTTGCACAACGTTGTTTCCCTCCCGCGCCTCCCTCAGAATAAACAAATGTTTTGACCCTGATTCTTATCAGGTGCAGTAAATGGGGCCATGTGGTGACAGAGAGTGCAAAAAAAAATCTTCTGAGAGAGGCCGGGGGTGAAGAGGCAGAGCGACAGAGACTCATGTAACAGAAAGGGAAGGTTTCTATTATTAAAATCAACAAGAGAATAGTTCAAAATCCACTCACTGGCCACTTTAATAGGTATGATTTTTGAGTACCAGGCACTCAAAAACAGATGTGTTGTGTATTTAGAAAAGCTCTTACCTTGGCTGCAAGAGGTAGTTACTTGACTTCCTTTTGCCTTTCTAAGGTCTCCAACCAGTCTGCCTATTCTGACCACTGACATCAACGAGGGATTTTCTTCCGCGCAATTGCCACTCATTTCCTCTTTTGTTATCATTCTCTGTGAACCCTAGAGTTGCTTGTGATATTGTGGAGACCCAGTAGATCAGCAGTTTTTGAAACAGCCACTTAAATCACCTTTTGATGGTGGTTTTAAACTCAAGCATTTGCACCGAGTTGCTGCCATGTGATTGGCCGATTTGCTTTTCATGTCAACAAGCTATTGAGATTTTTTTCTGCATTCACGCTATTCAAAAAGTAAATTTATTTAAGGCCTAATAGAGAAAACATATTTCTTTTCATAGGTTACAAGTATGTATGACATTAGCATAGCATAAGGCCTGACCTGAGGTATACTTTTAGGTTTAAGTTCAGTGCTGCGCTTGTACAATTTTTTTGTGAGATAATTATATTCACTTATTTATATTTTACTATTTTAATAGCTTTTTTATTGTTTTGACACCTTGCAGACTTGCACTTTATCTTTCACTGCGCTTCTACAATGTGATTAAAGACAATATCACCTATTGATTTATTGGCGAATTGATGAATTGAGCATGAAATCTTTGCAATGTTTGCAATGGAAAGAAACCTGCAAACGTTTTCAACATCCACCATCACGCTCCTGGAATGCCATCGGGGGGGATTTGGTCAAAGGTAGAGGCCACGTTGCAATTGCGCTTTATCAAAATCTCGCTCAACATGTGCACAGTGCGTAATGGAAACCAGGGGCAGTGAGGGTGGCGAGTCCAGACCAGCAGCCAGGGGGAACCGGCCAGACGGCCACCTTAACAGGGGAAGGTATCTGAAACTAATCTCCGAGGAGAGCTGTCAGGTCCCTGCACACACTGTTCTGACGGAAACTAGGCAATAAATGCTTCCTTAAGCCATCATAAATATGCAGCTTCCTGCCTTGCACACTCACAGCTAAGACCTGGCTCTGAGCTCATTATCCCTGGTGTGCAGCGGCGCGGCATGCATGCTACGTTGCAGGCAGGATCACTTAAAGACCCTTAACACTGGCCACATAGGGGTATGAGGGCTGACGACAAAACTGTGCCCCTTAAACCGTAATGAAATTGAAAAAAAAAATCATAATATGTCAGTTTAAAAAAAAAAAAAAAAAAGCAATGTTTATACCAAACATGTGGCGAATGCACTCGCACAGACCATAATTACCCAGTAAGCCGTGAGGACTTTCACACTGTACCCTCAGACATTATTAAGTATGCATGGCTCCTATTTCTGCAGCCCATATGGAAGCATATGTTTTTTATATGGGCAGATCACATGAATAATCAAAAGGTCCGGATACGTCTCCCTATAAATCAAACGTGTCAGGCTTTAAAAAAATAAATAAATAAATAAATAAATAAATGAGCCTGACACCCAAATATTTTCAAAACACAATTCAGGATGGATGGCACTGACAGGAGGCACATCTGACTTGATTAGCCCTTGGCATTTCTCTCCGTGAATGAAGGCTGCGGCGGGATAAGGCAATCACGCCACTGACACGGTGTAAATATATAAATATGCCTATTTGTCCTGCTCTCCGGATAAAGATATAAGGGGAATATAAACACATGAATGGACAAACGCCTCCCAGCAGCCCAGCCAGGTCCACCCGCCCGCCTGTCTGTAGACTCTGACAGTACAGCTGCGTGCCCTTCATTATCACCGGGTAATGCTCATCACAACGGCCGTGGCTTCTCTCCATAAAGCCCCCCCCTCGACACCCCCGCCAAGTCTCACTCACAATGAGAAATAGGGGAGATAAGGTGCTGGAGACCATTTCTCTTGACATTCACGACGGCAAACTCATCAGTCATGCTGTCAAAGGCACTGGTCTGGGCTAGTTTGGGATTTATGAGAAATAATGATGGGTTGAAAATAGCCGGTGAGGGTTTTCGCTCTTACCTTTGGTTTAGGAGTGTTGTGTATTGAGGCACGCTCTGCATAAAACCCAATTTCTTTTGTCAGTGACCCTTGCACTGATTTCACATCCAATCTCGACATGTCTGCTCGGCTCGGCAGAGCCTGTTTGAGTCGGCGCTGGCATTTCCGCCTCACATGATAAAAGAATAAAGGCGCAATAAGTTTATTTAACCGAGGCGGCACCAGAGGAAGCGGCGGCTCCTTTGATTTACACCGTGTAAGCCAAGAGGGGTGCTGTTGATGACTGCTTTTTTTCTTGTTTTTTTTTATTTTATCTTAAGGAATAAGAAGCAGCTCTGCCGAACAAGAAGTCGTCCTCTCTGGAAAATGGAGCATCAACAAAACAGTAATAGCGTTTGTCAAACGCTCACGTTGTTCCCTTCAAACCCGGCGACAGGCGTTGACAGATGCTCCCAATGCAATTCTCTTTGTAGACATTCAGGGACATGTTTGCGTTACAAACAATTATTATGATGGACCACCAAGGTCTTTAAACTTTGTGCCAATTACTCATCACAAAGTCATTTGAAAGTGAATTTTCAATATTGTTGCAAGGGCAAACGCGGCTGAATGCCACAACACAAACACAACTATGGATACAGCAGGCAGAAGGACTTGTGACGGAACCTCGATGGGACCCGACTGCAGGCATGACCTACGGCAGCAAATATTTTGTCATTTTCTGATTATCAACATTATGAATAACTATTCCTTATGTATCTCATCAGCCAGGAGATATAGCCTGTCTAAGTTAAAAGCTGCAAATGGCTGCTAAATACTAGATTAACAATGTGCAACCCCACTTTTTTTTTTTTTTTACTTTAAAAGTTCATGAACCCAAATAAAACTGGGCCTGTTGAACCTTTCAACACTGCTTCCAGCACAAAAATTGCTGGGTGAGATAGTTCAGAGTCAGATTTGGATTCAAGGGTGCAAATAAGACCCCTCGAGGCTCAAGGGTACTTGGATGTGCATATAAATTAAGCCTTGAGAACTGCAGCTTAGGGGACACGGGATTGACAGCAACATTAGCCCCTCGGCACCTCGGCTGTATCGCACTGCGGCTCGGTAAAGTAGACGGACAGGAATGGCAAATTACATCTTCTTAAATAGTAGCCTGGGACGTGGAGACGTGGAGTCAAGTTGGTTTGAACTGCAGCACCGTAGAGTAGCGGCGCATGAAGGTTGGTGCCTTTTTGGTGGGATGAAATGAAGTGGCTGTGGAGTGTTTTGGTTAATGGGCCCCTCCAAACCAACTCAACGCCAAAAGCAGTGTCACGTTTTGAAACGAGCTCCTTCACGGCACCACTTTTGGGCTTGTGTCGTGTGTGATGGTCGCCTTACAAGACCCACAGGACAAAACAAACTTTATTGTTTTTGTCACAAACGGGATGATTTTCATTTGAAGCGCAATGCTCAGAATATGTAAGAAAATAAATAAGATAATTGCTTCGGTTCACACATCAAATTCACAATTGCATTGGCATTTTTTTTAACAGTTGAAGTGAATGGAGCGCACACATATACTGTAGTTCAGTTGTCACTTTGCTATATTAATTTCAAAGATCATTGCTGACATTTAGTTTTGAGCAACTTGTCCCTGAGGGGTTGCAGCTGAAGTGACTAAGGGTTATTTTGTTCGTACATTAACGTAGTTTCCCCCTTTCTGCCATGTTGATCTGGTACGCTGTACAAAATAGAAGCAATTAGGTACAAAGTAAAGTGTACCTAATAAAGAGGCCAGTGAGTGTGTATTTCCCCTCTTGTTTCATGTTCATGCGCCGCTCTTTGATGGTTCCAGGAATATACTACAACAGCAACATCTACTTTTCTAATGGTTAATAAGGCAATTATTTTTGTCGAGGGCTCTCGACACCTCAAAAAAAGTTCATAGGTCGTGGCGCATTCTTTGCCATTCATTTTGAATAGAGTCATAAAATTTATTGCGCCACTAACGTGCACAGGCAGCAAAGGGTTGGTGACAAAAGGAGAAGGCAGCCGCAGCACTTTGGCTTTTTGTTGTGGCTTTGTTGACAGGTTGCGCCGCACTCTCTTCTTCCTCTCATCCCCCCCCCATCCGCGGGTTCAGTGACACCGCATCGCAGCGCCACAAAGCCTAACCCTTAATGTAGACAAAGCCAAGTCGGCAAATCTTTGCACAGGCAACATGCATGGACGCACACACTTTTAACAGTAGGGAGGTACACAGGAGGGAGCAAGGCGTTTTTCAATGCATTTAGATGAGACCTTTAACAAAGGTCCCTAATGCAGATATCAATGAACCAGGGGACCGGGCTATCGGAGCGAAATTGGCTGACGGAGGGATGTCACCTCTGTGCATGAAAAATGATGGATCCCATTTGTAAACTTCTCCTCCTCCACCCCACTGCCCCCACCCTGACCAACCCCCAACAGCACAACCAGAGCCTCCCGCCAGGGGTTATTAGGCAGGAGAGGGAAAAACCTGAGGCTTTCCTGGAAAATAACAAGTGGTCTGGTTAAAAACTGGCACCGCGCTGGCCTTTTCCATCGGACTGTCAAGGAGCCCACAGAGGAACGCCGAGGTTCTGGTGGTGACAGCATCGGTTATTTATTACCGACTTCGTTTTTCATCTTGCGTTCACTCTCCAGCGCGCTCTCCCTGGACATCAACAAAGGGAAGGCTATTTCCATAAATCTACAAACACAAAAGTGTTTGATTTTGTTTGTTTGCATCGAGCAATCTTCTGTCCTTGATGTCGGGAAACACTTCTAGGTGAACTGACGGCAAGGTGAGCTTCCTACATCCTGAAATTTAATAAATGTGCGTTTTCTTTTCCGAAGTCGTTCCGAAAGAGGGACGGCTGAGATCTCAAATTGCAAACATCAATCCATAAGACAGAGCACATGTAAATGTCACTGGGGATTGCTGGGAGACTAATGCTAAGCATGTGAGCCAAGCAATAATTGAGGTGTTCTGCACACTGAGCATTTCTATGGAAACAATGATATATTGCTAATCATCCCAGAATGAACTGCTCCGTGTTTATTGCGCTCTCTCAAGTCAAAAGGTCAATATAGGCAAACAAGCGTCTCGGCTCGGAGGAGGAGGAGGAGAACTTCCCGGCGGAGCGTGATGGCTGGCCTAAATGCAAACGCTGACAGTGTGGTTTTTTCAGTGATGGAGTGACTATGGGAGGGTTTGTGGTCCGGCAGCGTTCAAAGCTGTGCCTTGAGGGCCAGGGGTAAATTTGCTAAGTTAATCACATAATGAGGGCAATTAAACACGGGAGAGCCCAGGTGAAATGGGAGCTGCCACTGAGCCTCCGACAAATGAGGCTCCACTGACGTCCTCCCTGGACAGGCTGGACAAGCCATTTATAGCTCCAGTCCTCCACTAAGTACTCAGTCTGCTACACACAGAGAGCACCTACTTATCATATATATGTATATGTAAAAAGAGTACTGGATTATGTGTGTGTGTAATGGGTGTATTAACCGAGCAGTAATTGTGTACATTAACATCCGACCTTGCGTGAATTAGGGCAGATGATTATTTTCATCATCCGGTAATGTGTAGATTATTCTTGCCGATGATTAAAAATTAATCTGAGCGCCTTTATAAAACTTGCAGGAAATGGTGGAATATTGCCATTTCAAAAACAGTAGTTTTTGAGTTTCACATTCAGTGCAACAGTCAGACCAGATGTTTAATGTTAACAGTAGCTCTGTATCACCATATGTACAATTTACGTGCGTGTCCTTTTATTAACAGAGACAGAAATACAGCAAAGCCTCACACTGAACTGAGAACTCAGTCAGAATGGTGCAGTTATCATTAACATAGGAAAGCTTCCGTTCATAATCAGCTGTCATGAGGTTCTCCAATTAATCATTATCTCTGGTTTTCAGTACATTCTGCTCTGTTTCGACCACAATATCTATTTTGTTATGTTTTTAGTAATACATCATTTGACAAGTTTATTCTCAAAAACTAACAATTACATTCTGGTTTAATCCAACAAGGTTTGACACAAAGCACTGGAGAACCTCGCTAACTCTAGACTGCCATGTAAATGCATGCGTTGTTTACACTGATTCCATTTTGCACATGCACGCAAGGCTAGCGCGCAAATAAATTTGTGTTGCTCTACAGCTACAACCCCACAGCAGTAGGGGGCGCTGTAGCCCCTTAGCTTCAAAAGTCCCTCCAGTTTTAGAGTCCTAAACTACACGCGTTTTCTTTTTGTTTTTCTAATTTTTTCCTGTGTGTCTATTGTGTCTTATTCCTTTCCCTCGGTGTGCATCCTGACAAGTTTACGGGCTCTTCTTCGCGGTTGGGTGGCTGATGACGTACGGTGCCGTAGGCTGCACCTGGCCTTTTTAACCTCAAGAATCTGACTCTCTTCATCACAAACAGGCATCTGGGTGTCTGGTCTGCCGTCAGCACCCTTGATTGTAATCACTCCAAAGCGCTGATGACAAGAGCATCTTGCCATTCAAGTGTTCTCCGGCGGTCTCAAGGAGGATAAATCACTCCAGCGGCAATTAGACTTTTCTGAGTGCTTCCTACATACCTGTAACTCCACAGGCATGGCAGGCCTGGGGGTCAAAGACTGCCAGGGTTATACACTGAGCAAGATGAATGGCAGTGAAACAGTATATTTATGTGCCACCCTCTCACACTTAAGAGTGCTAAGAGCTCAATAATCTCGCCCCCCTCTAAACCACTTCTAGTACACGTGCAGTTCAAACAACTGCAGCAATTTGAAACCTCACTTTACGACTTTACGGCTTTCTGTGTTACCTGTTCATCAAAAAAGCACCGCAGCCTGTGGCTAAAGAGGTTATTGTTAAAATATAAAATCAGCCGAGGAATCGAGCAGCTTGCTTGCGGGCTGGAAGGCAGAGAGCTATAAACAAAAAGGAGTGCAGAGTGAACGGCATGTTAAAATGTGTGCTTGTCAAGCAGGGAGCAACATTGCCGAGACAAAACTGTGCAAAAAGTCTTGTTAATTTAGCCGTAAAGCATTCAGTAGTTGATTGGCACAAGTGCAGAGGTGGAACCGAGCAAAGTCTGAGAATTAGCAGTTAAGACTTTCTTTTTTTTTCACACATATTAGATTCGAAAACGTCAAGCATACTTTTATCCAAGTCACTATCATTTACTTAAATTCGTTCCATGAACTGAGCTACTCCGTACCACTAGATTTTGCCATTTTACAAAAGTAGCGAAAGAAAAAAAACGTCACCGCAGGCTAGCCGCTCTGCCCATCACCAGCTACTGACCTGGATTTGCGCACAAGTACAAGACATACAAGGGAAGCAAAGGCAGGCACATCTTTTTTTTTTCTTTTCTTTTTTTAAACCGGATCGTGTTGCGAAGATGATTTGTTAATAAAATGCAAACGAAGGGGCTAGATGTTGCCACAGTGACTAAAGCGAGGCTAGTGATTCGAACTTAATCCGTCATTATCCCGCCTTTGAAGTGACCTCGCCGAGGATGTTCCCACTGCGACCCGGTGGCACGCTCGCAGCTTCTTCATTAGCTGGGATAAAACAGAGCCCCGGCACACTTTGATGTCCTGTCATGCACACACACACACACACACACACACACACACACACAGTCAGGATACCTACATCTTCACATATCCCTTATCATTCACTACGCCAGGGCCGAGGAAAAACATTATGGTTTTTAATCAATTACAGCTCCCCCTTTGGGGCAGCACATTCATTACATATGATAGGAGCGGTGAAGGGACAATATTCCAACGGCGTGCCGAGATTGAAATGAAAGAAATTGTATGGTTAGGGGCGAGACAGAGACTGCAATTTTTAAACTGCAGAGCATCGCCGTCCGGATTTCCATAACATGCTCGCTGGCTGGCGACTGCACTTGATTTCACTGGTAAAAATTTATGCGCGGGCAGGTGATTTATCACCGTTAGATCACCGAGCAGAAATCAAGCGCACGTCTTCCCCTAAAGAGGTCCGCGCGGCGCCACCGGTAAGTGATAGGCGTTGTAAAAGTTTATCGCGGCGATGAAACGGAGCTAATGAATCAAAAACGCGCAGGTTGGCCGTCACGCAAAATGGCACCCAATCAGAGGCAATTAGGCATTGTGCACATGCAGAATCAGGAGCAAAAATTAGTCTTTGATCAAATTTGTACACTTTGCAAGTTGCTATGCCAGTTATTTAAAGGTGTGGTTCAGTCAAAAATGACTCATTAGTTTCTGGCTGCTCTATCAAAGGAGGGTCTGGTGACACTTTCTGACCAATCACATGATCACAACCATTGTTGAGTTTCACACAGGGGATGAACTCCACTCCATGGGAGTCTTTCTGTGGACAGCAACTGCAAACTCAGAGCGGAGCAAACCTGGCATGGTTGGTTGTCGGTTCGCTGATCCTTTAGCTGATGTTGTTTGTCACATAAGTGAAATATCGTTAGCCTAATAGCATAGTTGACTAAGTCATATTTGAACGTTTTCAGAAAACAAGAAAAAACACATTTTTTTAGAAAACACATCAGTAAATATAACAATTTGTCCAAAAAATTACTTTGGCAATTATGCTGTTAGGCTTGACGATATTTAGAATGTTTTGTGTTTAACACATTTGCACTGGCATTTTGTTTCTTTAATGCCATGCAAGTCTATGGGGTCAAAAATAAACTTTGTCCTAGAGACATAGGGCCAGTTGCAGGTTCATCGGGATCCATCAAGACACAGCCACATCTAATTTGGGGCTTCTAGCCCATGAGGAACCCCAAAACCCTAACCCTAATTCCAGCAGTAACCCTAACCCTAACCCTAATTCCAGCCTTATCGCTAACCCTAATGCCATGCAAGTCTATGGGGTCAAAAGTCAACTTTGTCCTAGAGACATGGGGGCACTTGCAGGTTCATCGGGATCCCTCAAGACACAGCCACTTCAAATTTGGGGCTTCTAGCCCATGAGGAACCCCGAAACCCTAACCCTAATTCCAGCAGTAACCCTAACCCTAACCCTAATTCCAGCCTTATCGCTAACCCTAATGCCATGCAAGTCTATGGGGTCAAAAGTCAACTTTGTCCTAGAGACATGGGGCCAGTTGCAGGTTCATTGGGATCCCTCAAGACACAGCCACTTCAAATTTGGGGCTTCTAGCCCATGAGGAACCCCGAAACCCTAACCCTAATTCCTGCAGTAACCCTAACCCTAACCGTAATTCCAGCCTTATCGCTAACCCTAATGCCATGGAAGTCTATGGGGTCAAAAGTCAACTTTGTCCTAGAGACATAGGGCCAGTTGCAGGTTCATCGGTATCCATCAAGACACAGCCACATCTAATTTGGGGCTTCTAGCCCATGAGGAACCCCAGAAACCCTAACCCTAATTCCAGCAGTAACCCTAACCCTAACCCTAATTCCAGCCTTATCGCTAACCCTAATGCCATGCATTTCTATGGGGTCAAAAGTCAACTTTGTCCTAGAGACATGGGACCACTTGCAGGTTCATTGGGATCCCTCAAGACACAGCCACGTCAAATTTGGGGCTTCTATGAAAAAAGATTTTCCCCCAAGGTGGGGCGTGACAGAGACAGTTTGAGAACCACTGCTTTAAGGTGAAAAGTGAATGACCAGCATCATGGAAATTGATTGCAATGCCATCTGACCTGGTGTTCAGTATGGTGTCAAGTATTTATATAGTTTTTATACATACATATATATATATATTTATATATATTGATTGAAAAAAATCAAACCAACCTTTTGGAAGTCTCTTTAATTAGAGAACTTTAGATCCAATCTCCGAATACACATTCAACCCACCACTTCCAATCTAATATCTGAATGTCAACAAAATAAATTAGTCTTGTAAATTAATGTATATTCAGCTTTCCTTAAAAAAAAAAAAAAAAATGTGCTTACTTCAGAAATAGACCATCTGTCTCTTTTGGCACAGAGTCTGTGCTGGAAGTCGAGTCCCTGACAACACACAAAAAAAAGTGCGAGCACCCATGCGGTTCTCCTCACAACACACACGTTTGCCGCGCCTTGTAAAAGTGGAGCCCTCTCCCCAGGCAAGGAGGCCAGGGTGTTAAAGTGCGAGCCGGGCACGGCGAGCAACAACAGGGCCATCTGCCCTGGGAATGCACACATCCATCTTACTGAGGACAGCCCGTCTGAGAGCAGATAAAGGAAACAAGGGAGCGGGAGTGTGGGGGGAAGAGCCGACGAAGGGGGAGTAAGTAAATGAAGTGGCACGGCGAGGTACCGCAGGGCCGTGTGTGTGTGTTTGCTCGATTTCCAATCGGGAGGAGGCAAGAAAAAGCAGGTGAGGGATGAGGGAAGGGAGCGCCTGACTCGGCGGCAAAAAGCAAAGGCCCAGCAAATTGCAGTCAGCAGCGCACTGGTTTTCACTCATGCAGCCGTGACAAGTTGAAGGTCCCAGGTCTTTATTTTGCATCCCAGACCCTGTCGGAGCAATGTTGGGTGATTAACTATGCAAAAAAAAAACTTCTCTAGAAGACAGCATGTATCGCCCTCTGTTCTCCCAGTGGGTGGAAATGGCTGGGGGTGATTTCGCTGAGCTCAGAGAGGTAGCAGTAAAGACCTGGGGGGGGCTGATTCCCAGAACTGTGAGGTTTTATGCACACCATTTCTAAAAAGCCAAAGCCAAAAAAAGAATTAAAGGATGAACTGACAGGCTAGAGACACTTATTACTGTGCGGAAACACTGACAAAGTGAAATGTGCTGGATGTGGAAACTTTAAAGGATTAATTTGGGAGATTTAAAGGGATCTGACGGCTTAAATTTGGAGAGAAAACACAAGTATGCTTTCAGTGTGATAAAGTCGCTTAACTTAACTACACAGTTGTTTTTTTTTGCTTATGATAAGCACTTATGCTTACATATAAGTACAGGTTCTACTGTTTCTACAGTAGTGCAGATTGTGGATCTACTAAAGGGTTCTTGATTTTACCCTGACTTCAAAGTTGGTCTGAGCAAGATAAGAGATCAAGTGGGATATCAGATTACAAGGATTAACATCAACGTGGCCATTCTGTTCAATATGAATTACTATGACCATGCTGCTGAATCATGAACACTGAGCCTTTGAATTCTTTTACAATGTATGATAAAATAAAGTGGACCGAGTGACTCCACTTTTACTTTTTTTATGCCTCGTTTTTAACAAGTTTGCTGAGCAGCTGCTGTGGTTGAGAGCGTTTCCATTACAATCGTAGCACAATTGTCCGTCACGTGTGTGCTTGCAAAGCCGATAACCATTCTCATTCCTGAGCATGACATCAGGAAGGTCAGCGGAGAGGCCAGCAGTAAGTCTTGGCTCCCGCCGTCATCACGGCCTCATAACCATCTGGATATGAGGGCAAACACCGCAGTCAGGAATCTGGGCGCAGCGATATCATCCCACTTTCTCCATTTATTTTTATTTTTAGGCCCTTTCCTCATCACTGCGTAATCAGTATATATGGAGCCACTGATACAGCTCACTTTTCCGCTGCCTCTCTGACTCCACATTACCTTATCACACTGAGAGCTTTTAGCCGCGCTTCCAGCCATTAGCTCCGGACGGAGGGGAGACGGGGAGGGAGGGAGGGAGGGAGGGAGAGAGAGGAGAGGAGGGGAGAACTCTGGCTGTAGATGATGTCAGCATTTCATATCGCCACCTGCCCGACCCGCCTCAGCCACAAGGAGGCTCCACACAGGCCTTACAGCAAGGTGAATATCAGGGTGTAAAAAAAATTGATGAAAAGGAAGGAGAGGTAGGGGAGGGGGGTCTAGCATTAGTACAACATGCAAAAGTTAGGGGGCACTGTTGCATGATTCAAGTAGACTTTAAACCTCAAAAAAATGTGTCTAATTCCCATTATGAACAAGAGGTATTTCTGCCGTCCTGTTTAATTTCACAGAAAAACTGCAATTTCATACAGAGCAGCAGCTTGTTTTGTTTCCAGTTTGCAACCCGTTCGTCTGCATTTAGCGTTAACAATAAGACTAAGTTTCTTCCCGCAAAGCAGAGAAACGTGTGGGATGTTTGTGATTTCAAATACTGACACAAGGTTGTGATTTCTTTAAGCTGTTATAACAGCCAGTGGAGTTGATACCTCCGGCAAATCCATTTTGCTATTCTTGAGCTGCACGCTCATCTAAATAAAGTCGCATGTCACTGCATTGAATAACTCAGGGGCAACAAACAACACACTGGATCAGCAGTTCTGTATCATGATGCCCTGCGTATTTGTGCACGTGCACGTGCACACAGGCGCACACACACACAAACACGGCCCAACTCTTACTTCATCAAAACTTTATTTCCCACGCTTTTGCTCCTCACTGGTGGTTGCACTCAATTTACCGAGTGACTCTTGAAACTAAATGTACGTTTTTATGCCTCAAATTTTTACGCCGAGGCATAACAACCCGAGTCCATTCAGTCGCCGTTGCATCACAGCCGGAGGAGAGAAAAAAAGCCGAGCAGGCGGCTCATGCAGCTGCTCGCTGAGGCGCGTCTGAGCCGGTCGAAGCGGACGGTTATTGACGGACGGGCGAGCCGCCCGCTTTCTCCCTCCTGGATACCGCAAGGTGATCCTCACATCCGTGTCAATCAATTATTCACGTATTTGTGGTGGCTGGCGAAAAAGAAAAAAGAAAAAAAAGCAGCTTGACGCGAGCGCCAGACTGCCATGCATTTTGCAGGAGAGGGGGACACCAGCGCCCTCGCGTTTCATCCTTTTGCCGGTGAACTAGCCTAGCGTAGCGTTGGCGGGAAGCGGAACTCGCACGGCCGACAGGAAGTGGGTCAGCGGTTCTTAATGTCTGACGTTACAGCCGTTAGCTTTTATGGCCGACATACATCTCTCAGTTTAAAAAAAGAACACGACTCGGAGCCGAGGTCAGGACTTCGACTCATGCGACGGCTGAGCGGGCGAGCCGCGGCGGGATACTTTTTGCGTGGGCGACTCGGTTACAGAACACGCTGGAGAGGAAAAAGAAGCCGCGGCTACTGTAGTTACACAAGCATCTGCATCTGGTGGCTCCGGCTGCACTTGAGGGAGAACTGCTTTATTATTCCTTGTTTAGTCGGCCCTCTCTGGACTCCGCCCACCCACCACCCTCCCCGCACCTCCCTTGAAGTGCGGCGCATGAAGTATAAAGTGAAGTGATACAACACTGAGTTTAATATGAGATGCTTTGGTTTGCTTTGGTACATATACCATCACACGCTTCTCTTTTCTACCCTCCCCTCCCCCGACGTCGCACAGAAGTATTACAAAAAAATTGCGCCCCAGGGTCAGTGGCAATGGTCCTCACTCTGCCCGTCACTCTGCCCCCTTGTGTTCTCCACAGCCGCCGCCGTGAGATGCAGTGATTCATGCTTTTGATCCACTCCAATATCATTAAGTTATTAGTTGATTTCGGCAGATTTAATCAGCATAGTAATTCCTCTCCGTGGGAAGATAAGTCTCTCTCAAGAGCAGTTACGGCCGTCCACTACGCCCGCTGATTAGACGCAAAGGCTCCAAAATAATTCATCAGAAGAAGAAGAAAAAAAAAACTGCAAAAAAAATAATAATTTATCAAAAGTGCTTTGCACAAAACCCGCTCAGGACCTTTGCTTCTTAATAATTAAACTGCGCAATTAGGCATCTTACCATGCACTCAGTGTGAGGCTCCATGCAATATTCATAACCGTACATAATTATGCAATATATTCACTGAAATAGGAGGCTATATATTCACGGTGGGGCTGTCAAGAGGCAAGACATTTTTATTTGGTTTATAACACTGTTTCATCTTATACAGCGGCAGCTGGCTCCTGGAGGCGTCTAGTCTTTAGCGGTCCAACACTGGTAGGAGGAAAGAACGGCGGCAGCAGCCTCCCCCAGGAAACCGCCAGATATAAAGTACGCGAGAAAGAAGCACCTTTGCGGCGGCGCGCAAATGACCAGGCTCAAGATGGAGCACAAACAAAAAAAACAAAACAGGGCTTTGAATTAGAAAGGCACTGAGAGCGGCCACTGTCTGGGGATGTATTGTATGATAAATTATACATAATGCTCAATCCAGCATGATACAGTAGTATGAAAGAGAAGTGGGGTGGGGGTGGGGGGGGTGTCTCTGAGCTCTTGATGCCATCCATAGCAAATAAACAGCGGCAGTGGCAGCCTGCAGTGGACAAGGCGAGGACGAGGTTGGCTTTCATCTGGAGACGTGGTTCAAAGCTACGGGCGCTGCGAGCACAGCAAACCAGCAATCAAAGCTAATGTGTAACTGGGCAGTGGCGTACTTCACAGAGGCCAGCGTCTGGAGTGCGGTGAGGGGGGCGCGGGGTGGGGGGAAGGGTGAACACGCCAACGCCGCCTCCGCGTCACAAAGCCTCATATTTTGACACGCCGTCTTCAAAGCTCATTATCTTTTCACCCCGCTGATGTAAAGCCAGAGGAGGAGACGATGGCCATAGGGAGCGCGGTGCCTTTTGAAGGCCTTTCCTGACTTGCATTATGATGACGGAGGAGCGGAAATATATTAGAATAAACAAAACATGCATTTCCCTCTGACAGGAATAAAAAGCCATTCTGCTTCTTCGGAAACTATTCCCAGGGACGTCTTTTACACAAAATCCTATTGTTTGATTTAATCATTGTGCTGCATTGAAAACTCATTGAACATACATGTACTGAAGTACAATATACTATATATACACATCTCCAGATTTTGTGTGCAACGATTAGCACTGTCATCTCTCAGCAGGAGGTTTGTGGTTTCAATTCGATTTGCTTGTTGCATCACAAAGGGCAGATTACCTTTCTGGTGTGTTTTTGACATTTTGACTTACTTCACGTTGATATTAATTGCAAAATTTCAATTTTATTCACGAATTGGAAACATAAAAAAAATATATTTATCTTAATTTCTTTCCCCTTCTTATAGCCCTAATCCTCTTCCGTAGTGCAGCTCCCCAATGTTTCAGGTACTTGGCATTGCCAGTCAAAGCAATTAGATATTTCTCATTATCTTTATAGTCAAACAGTTGTATTAACTTTTCACAGCTTAAGGAAGTTTAAAAATGTTTCTATAGAAAAGGGTCTTTAGACTAGTCATACACTTTGCCGTAAACATCACCAGGGTGTTTTTCTCTCCCGTCACGTTGCACTGCAAAACAATGACCTCACGGGATGCGACACAATTTTACCGTCGGCACAAGACAGACGTGATTAACATAAATAAGACTTAAAGTCAAATAGGCGTAAAGGTCGTCACTCAGGACCAGCCGCGGGTCCGCCGGGGTGATTTACAACAACTTAATTTGACTGTGGCGAGTAATTTATCTGTGACAGAGCGAAGCCCGGCAACTCTCGGCGTGCCACGCGCTCACATGCCGGCGACAATATGCCACGACTGCACACATCTCACATCGGCCCGATCAGTCAAGATGCTTTACAACTTCTGTCAGAGGCCCTAACGCTTGCCATAAATTACAAGGCCATTGTATATGGTGCCAATAACTTTTGAAGGAGAATCTCATCCAAACTGGAGCCAGTGGTGTCTCCTGTTTTCACACACGGTCAATGTCGAGATGCGGCACCGCCAGTTAAAAGGTATTAAAGATGCCTCGGCAAGCTCGCTGATATTTCCCATTTCCTCTCCTCGTATTCCATCTTCTTGTCTCCTCTTCTTCCTGGATGGAAGTGGCACCGAGGTGGTGCCGTCCTGACGCGAGGCGGGTGACAGACAGCTTCTGGATCGAGATCGAGAGATCACTGTCGTTTTACCTTTTCGGCATCCCGCATCACTCAACAGCAGCTCCGGGTGTCGCGCTGGAGCTTCTGTGCATCCGTGTCATCTGCAGATCTACAGTGGGAGATGGGTGCGCGAGCCATGAAAGACGCATAAACGCTCATAGGCGGCGGCATCATAATGCAAGAGGGACAGAAAAATGAATAGAGAAGGTCCACAGTCCACAAGCAATGACGAGCTGCTATTTATTCTCAAATGCCCCCCTGCAGAGGCAGGGCATGCACATGGCGGGACTTCCACCAGCGCCGCCGTCAATATCATATACGTTGAGGGACAACACGCGTATGAATGTACGAATCACCCGCAAGTGCATGACGAAAACAACCTTCGACGGATTATCTGCATGTACGCAGGTGTTGTTGTGTCCTTGTTATTTTGGCACCAGCGGCGCTCGAGTGAGGTTGGCCGGCCCTGCTGTTAGCTGGGTGCACCGACTCTCCCCCCCTGGTGTCATACGCAAAGGGCGAAGCTTAAATTGAAGGGCAGGTGCCAATAACCACGTGCAGGGATTTGCAGGCCACCCCCACCTGGTCACCTTTGGAATTTCTTACTTAGGAACCTGTTAAGATGGTGGCGGGGAAAAAAAGAAAAACTCTGGCCGGGCCCCCGAACCATTATGATTTGGAGGCAGTTAGAACCAAATTGTTTGAAGCGGCTGAATGGCACAGCCACCCCACACACAACAAAGCAATGAAGATTCAAGTTTAAGTTGGTTGGATTCACACAAAACTTTGGGGTTATTTCAGAAAACGACAGGACAAGACAAAAAAAATAAAGTTTCCTCTTCTTACATCACAGCATTGTGATATTTTGGTCTTTTCAACCTTACGTCATTGATATCTCACTGATATGTCATCCTTTTTTAATACTTAAATATGTCACAGACCCCTCTGCCAACACATATGGTGCTGTGTCATGTGACCGATTCCTTCTACAGCTGTTTAAAAGTTCCTTCTTCAAATAATTCCAAATACTTCCTCATGTGACCTGAATCCCCCCGATGACATGCGTCTCATGGGTATAGTTGTTGCAACCGTGTGTCTAGTTAACCTAATCAAGTGTTTTAACTGGATAGCCTGCCTGCAAACTTAAGGCGTTTTACTAAGAAGACCGGCCTCGTAAAAATCTGAAGGGTGCGACGCAATTCCAAATATGTCCTTTCACACCACAGTACATCCTGGTGAAATCTCTCATTCTGGCCGAGTGGCTCCAAATTACAAACGGCGCTGAGTTGCGTGCAGCGCGGTGAAAAACGACGAGCCACCAGCCCGCCGCACCTCGACGAGCAGGTGCTTCCGAGGCAAAGGGAGTCATCCGAGATGGGTGAGGCGGTGGAAAAAAAAGCCCCCACTCAAGCAGATGGCGTCCATAAAGCATGGCGTGAAGCTCCCCCAGATGTTGAGAGGTGGTTGCCGATGCGGCGACATGGCGGCGCGAGGGAGGAAGTGGTAATGCAAAGTGTATTAGCGGCCGCTTTATGGGTGCATTAGGTGCTGCGGAGGGGAACGGCGAGGGGGGGTCCGCCGCCAGCGGCCACCGCCGCCGCGCTTTACGCTTTGATGGACCTACCCTTGAAGAAGCGGGACATCCGTGACCGTGCTCCGCCAGGTTCGGAAGACGCCTCCCTCTCTTTAACCTCCCGGAGAAGATAAATCAGTTTCTCATATCATCATCCAGTCACATCCAATGCATATGCAGCTCTAAAATCGGTAAATCTGTCAACCACCTCCCGCCGTGGTGATATATCAGATTCGTAATACTCTCCCACACACGCTGTAAATCTCTGACAAAGCCCATGTTTCTCAGAACTCCGTGATGAGGCCGACGTGAAGCAGAGTTCTTCACGCTGGGAGGGCCATGCCGGGCCGGGCCGGGTCGGGAAAAGCCAGGCCAGGAGTAGCAGTAGGTTGAGAGCTTCAGTACTTTGCACAGTGTCTTCTCCAAACAGACAGGAAGCCGGAATAAATTTCCCCGGCCGCTCGTCCCCGATGAGGACTAGCAGAACATCTCCGTCTGATTAATGGCTGTGCACTGTCTAATGAACAGTAATTGAATGGTATAATGCAGTAGGTCCTTAAAAGCCCAGAGGAGTCGTCCGCCTGTCCCCCGCTCTCGGCGAACGTGAGGCGGTGACATTGCCCGAAGTTGATTATAGTTGACCTTGCGTGGGGAGAGGGGGGCCTTTGAAGTGGCTAACCCCGGCTTCAGGGGAATAGGAGCAGGAGGAAAAACAAGTGGGAAGACAAATGAAATGGACCTGCATTGGGAAAGGAAAAGGGACGGATCAATACGGCGGTCGATGGCCGTTCGATTTTATTATCACAAAATTCTTAGGGAGAGGAAGACCGTGGATCAAGCGCACCACGCCGTATTGGCATTTCTAACAATATTAATTAAGAAAAAATGCTTAGCTGACTAGTTGATAAACCAGCCGATATTGTTAAATCAAAACAAATGGTTGTAAACGCGCGGCCACGTCGGAGCGTCGCAAATCCACCCGCGTTTCCCGCGAGCACAATGCCTGCGACGGCGTTTTCCCGCCCGAGCCCGACGCCCCCAACGCGGCAGAATCAATCAAACGCCTCTAAACGGAGCGCGCTCAGAAAAAGGAAACGCCAACCTTCGCGGAGCCCGACAGACGTCAGTCGGGCGATGGCGAGAAAGCGAGCTTTGATAAATGCGCGCCAGGCCGCCGGCCGCCATCCTCGGCTCCTCAGCGATGTCCTGCCTTCACTCCCGACGGACGTCTCCACTTGGCAGGGATGCTGAATCTCGTTATTCTTTATTTGGCCTGGACCGCGCAGGTCAATAACGCTCGCGCTAGCCGCCTCGCTGGTGCACTGTCTGCAAATGTATTCACTATTTAAATTCAATGCAATAAATCATTTAAGGCTCGGCCTGAAATTGTAATCATGTAATTGAATTCGGCCATCAATATCTGATGCGCGCGCGAGCGTGCACGAGGGCACACCGGGGCATGGGGATGGGGAACGGGGCATAAGGGGTGGAGTCTGTCCAAACTTCAAGCATGAGTCACGTCAGTGTGGTGAGTCGTCGTTATTACTCACGGCCGTCTGAGCAGCGCTGTGTTGGTCCGGCTTAAAAGTAAGAGGTGGACACAACTGTGAGGTTTAATGAGGAGGCGTTTGGCGAGCGGCCTCACCTGAACCGTCTTCATCTGCGGGGCGTCGACGGCTTTTCGCAGACCTATTAAAACTGTTTTCTGACAAAAGAGGTAAACACACACTGTGGAACCAAATGGTCCAAAAATTGAGGAGATAAAGAGGCAAGTTACATTTTGCCGTCTAGACTCTCACCTCCGTGGCGATGCTCTCTGTCGCCAGCCGGCCAAGTGCACAAAGTCGAAGGGGACGCTCATTAAAACTTAAGCTGAGCGCAAAATAGGGATTACCATTGTTTTTCATTATTATTCTCCTTATCTAATGGCCTTTCCCCTGGAATCTATAGATGATCTGAATCAGCAACATTCGCAGGATGACTCAAAGCAATAAGTAATGAATGAAGCTATTGATGAGGTCTTTAGCCAGGGTCATAACTGGCCCCCAGTAGTCAATAATTACCCCCCGATAAGAATATCTTTATTACAAAAGTGCGCACGGCAGCAAAAAATCGTCAGGATACAAAAACATTCCCCCCGCGGTGTAATTGCCACTCCTTGGAATTATAGTTTTCATTAAAACAAAATGTTGGAGATTATTGATTGCTTAAATAAGACTCAATATCCTCTCGTTCCAGAGCTGAGACGAAATTGCTCGGAATAGTAATATCACCTAACTATTGTGCGCATTCATCACGGTGCCGCCGCTTCATATTGTTGTCCCTGGAGGATTATTAGAGCAAAAAATAAGCGTATTTAAATGAGCGCAATTTCTGGGAGGCACGGATCCGTGGAGAAACATCTGTACTCACATTCCGACTCCCCTCAGTCACTGCGAGCGAGCGTGATAAACAGAGGGGAGGACGGTTATCAAACGCAGCCCCACACTGAGACGAGGCTCTGCCCTGAACGCAGATTTTCAAAGATCAAGGGCGCTCGTGTGCACAGCGACTCTGGCTGGAGATGAGCACAGCAAAACAGGTCACAGTCGGTACCTGCGACACCGGCGTGACTGAAACCTTGATAGTACCACTTTGACTGAGAGACAAAAAGGTGCCGCAGTTCCCTCCAGCGCTTCGTCAAGCTGCTCTTATGCAATTATGAAAATGGCGATGGCCATAATTGTTGGTAAGGGGCCAATTGCCGGCTACCTCATCCCAACGCCAATTGAACCTGCAGGTGAAAATTTCCACCGCGTCGGACAAGAGTCCCTGAATCACAGAGAGAGCCAGGACGGAGAAAACAGGATCCTCCCCTCGGCTCAGACTGCACTGTGCTGTGCTTGCTCTGCTGACTGCAGTTCATATTTAAAAATTTATGTCACTTCTGAGTGCAGAAACATATTATTTTTATTCAGTGTTTTGTCTTTCAGCTGAATAACACACAGACCAAGTCCCTGCAAAAGCACAATATATCTGCCATCAAACTGGCTTTGGCCTGTGGGTTCAACATTTCAAAACAATATTGTTTTGTCAGGGGCAACAATTGATGTTTGTCTGGCTGCCGCAGTTGCATTTGATAGTGAAAATCATTAAACCGCAAACGCGAGGTTTGATTTATGGGCAAATGTTTTGTAAATCGCTGCAGTCTTTTCAAAAACGCCAGGGTTTGAACTAATTACAGAAAGATTGACAGAAAAAGCATAATTTCAACATTGTTAATGTCAGTTGTCATGCTGAACAGATAATATTATTGCATGTTGTTGGTTTAGAAGAGGGAAGAAAACTTGTCCAGCCATTCCAGCCACTGAGCAATGCATGTATTAAAAAAAACCTCTCCTCAAGTTGCAGTCCAAAACCATAAAAGCACCAAAAAGGAAAAAAAAAGACATTGGAAAAATACACAACACACCTGTCAAGGTTGCCACAGTTCACCTTGTGATAACAGCGTTTACTGAGTGGAATCCATTCTCACTTCCTGTCAGAAACACGCGGGCCAGGCTGCTTGCTAAAGACTTGGGCTTTCTGCAGTGCTGCACCTGATCAATTCCGAGGTCCACCTCTGGTCGGCCGGCTTCCTGCACCTCCACCGCTCCTGGCCCCCTCACTTCACTCTTTCCCCACTCCGCCCCCTTGCAGGCTCAACACGCTGCCCTCTGAGAAAAAGTGATTAATCACAATTACCTGCGGCGCTGGCAGTCACCGTCTCATTCATCCGCACACTCGGTCACCCTCTACTCCCTCACAGCCCTCCATCCCCGGCTGCACTCCTGTCCTCTCTCCCTTTGCTTTTTTTTTTTCCTGTTCAACTTTACAGGAGATCAATGTCGCTGTCAGGTCATTTATTTATTTAGAGCGCTGCCGCAGATGAGAGGGCACGCGGGAAGCCACGGCTGCCCCGATATCTTCGGTTAAACATCAATACGCGGCATCGACGTTGCATTCGCATCGCGCGACAAAAGTTTTCATCGCGTCCATACCGTGATCAATCGCTCCCCCGTCTCCATAATTCATTTACAGTAGCGTCACTTCAACGTGACAGGGCCGCGGCGTTCAAAACCATCAACTTTAAGGAAGCGTCCTGTCACTTTGATGATCCTTCACTGGCAGTATTTGTGATGAATAACTGAAAAGCCATTCTCATCACCGCACTCCACCAGGAGGCAAAAAGAAAAATCACAGCATTTTGTTTCCCCCTGTGCGCCGCAGCTAACGAGGCTTTCTAGATTCATATTCAACAAAATGGCCTGATTGAATTCATCCATGATTTAAGCCCCCCTACCCCCGACGGTTTTTGATGTTCCATTGCATTTAGTATTCACAGAAGAAAAAAACTTGGAGCCTCTATTCGGCTCCGCGCAACAAACCGGCGCCACTGCAGCAGTACAGACGGAATGCGGAATGCGCGCACCTTTTTGCACACAAAACACACACGTACGCGCGTGCGCGCACGGCGGTGATAAGTTGTAGGCTTCTTAATAGCGAGGAGTGATTTTGCTGGAGGCGCGGCAGACAGAAATAGGAAGGAGTGGGACTTTAGAGCGTCTCTGCTCACCTCCCCCGCCAGGAAGAGAGCCGGGATCCTGGACACCTGCTGCGGCTGTTTGGTCGTCTCCGACGCGGCAGCGGCGGCGGCGCTCCTTCACGGAGCGGCCGCTGGCGGCGCGCTCAAGGTCCTCTTTAAAGGCGGCATGAGAGCGAAGCTGCACGGGGAGACAAAAGAGAGGGGAAGCAAGGGCGCAGATTAAGGCATGTTTTTCCCTGTGATTCATCATCGACTCTTCTCCCCCCAGTCGGTTTCGGCACAGAGGAGGAAAGGAGAGAGACAACACAACACATCAGGGCGGGAAAAAAGAGAAACTTGTTTCGACACTTTTTCTTTTACATTTTCCTTTGACCTCAATTTTTCATGAGTTGATGTGCTTTGTAGCGCTCCTCCTCCTCCTCCTCCTCCTCCACCTGCCCCCCTCCCCAAGCCCCTACCAGCAACTCCTACTGTATTGAATTCATCTGGTTCCAATACATCCGCGGCGCACACACAACCTATCAATCACTGGGGAGCGTGGCAAACTAATCATTTATTGATGAGATGGGGCGGCCATGAATTTCTAACTGCATTTGTCTTATTTATCAAGCCAGATCAAACAATGAGAATCCAAACAAGCTTAAAGGGAGACGGAGGGAGTCGCAGGGAATAAGTTATTCTTCGGCAGCAGACAGCAGAAGGTTATTGATGGAGATGGGAGGGAAACAAAAAAAATAATAACACTAAAAAGAGGGGGGCTCGGGACCTAGCTGCACAGAGAGAAGAAGGGGAAGAGTGAAGGAATAAAGGAGGAGGAAGCAGTGGGGAGAGTTCAGAGATGCTCAGACAGCAGGGTACACAGCTGAATTAATGCTCCCACAAAAGGCAATTTTCTCCTCGCAGGCTCCTCATCCGCTCCGCAGGTAGCAAGGTGAGATTTGTCTCTCGCCGAGAATGAGAGACACAGATGCAGGGAGCCGCCGAGAGCCGACTTTATGTTTCTTTTTCACTTACACCGCTCTTCACCGCAGCTGCCTGCCTCAATCCCTGAACTGGCTCAGGGGATAGTGTAGTGATCTCGGGCTTCCACCAGAATTCACTTCTGGCAGTGGTGTTTGCAAGCTCACTAACATGGACTCCGGGGAATAGCCGCAATGTTTCTGCACTTGTTTGCTTTCTTTAATGCCGAGGCAAAGTCTGTTGGTATTCTTTTGAATTTCCTTCAGCCGTTGGTGGGCCGCGGGTGGCGGGGTGGGGAGGAGGGGAGGGGAGAGGAGGCGGCAGCGGCGGTGGTGGGGGGGTGGAGAGAAAAGAACAAAACAAAAGAAGAGTGAAATTTGCCAAGCGCGTTCGGCAACGGGGAGTTGAAACAGAGTTCACGCTCGAGCGCCGCAGTGTCCGCGCCAGATCAAAGGCAGAGGAGCGGCGGCGGCGGCGTCACAGCGGTGAACCGCTCGGCAACCTCGACGCGCCGCGTGTGCGAGCGACGCGGGACGAGTCTGGCGTGAGGTTCAGAATGGGAGCACATCTGGGCCAATCAAAAATTGAGCAGCTTGTTTTGCGTGTTTACAGCCCGGTGGCGAGATGTAAACAGATCTTATTTAAATCAACAGAGTTAAATCGGGCTCGTCTCACTCGGGGGAAGAGGGAAACCAAGAGGGACGGGGAGGGCGGGGCAGAGAGGAGGGGCGGGGCCCCCGGAGCCCGGATGGCAAGAGGCGGGAAGAGGAAAAAAAAAAAAAAAGCTGAGGTCATCCCGGCTCTCTCGTTCGCTTGCGTTACGTATCTACGTCCCTGCGTCCTGTGGGAGCCGGCGACTGAGTTTATCAGGAGGCCCCAGAGAGCGAGAGAGAGTAGGAGTGAGTGTGAACGGGGCTCGGGGGGGGGAGCAGGGGGCGCCGCCGAGCAGCGAGTAATCTTTGTTCCCTCTCAAGCGCCGGGGAACAGGAGTCAACAGGAGGACACGGCGATATGACAGCCAGGGGGTCGCGGCCGACCGGACCAGACGGCCTGCAGCCACCAGTCGGCCGCTGCCTTATCAGCAGCAGCCACCGCCAATGCCGGCGCCCCTCGGTTGGATGACAGCGGGCGAGGGTTGGGGAGGGGAGGAGGCGCTACTTCCTCCGAGGTGACATCATCCGGGAGCAGCGGGCAGCGAGTCATCGGTGATGTCACGGGGAGGCGGGGAGTCGAACAGGGAGCAGCGTGGCCTTAGCTGGCAGCTGTGACCCGCGCATGACACACGCATCAGTTTGTGTCGCACAGGGGACGTTACTTTGGCAGAGTTTGGCGGCCGTTGAGTCATTTGGTTTTTTTGGACGGTAGTCACTGTCGCTGTTAAACAGCTGCAGGGGTCGGGGTCTGCGTGGCTTCACTGAGCTCGAGCTAGCAACTGCATGACGCTGCAGTACGGCTGTACCAGTTAACGACAGTATTTAGTACAGGTGGCCGACTACCACTGACGTCACATTAAAATATTGGGCAAATACCCAGTGTCATTCTAACATCATCATAAAATTGTTTGTGAACAATTTGGGCTACTTCAGATAGCAAAATGATGCATTCCATGAAACCCAAATTGTATCTATGCAATCAACAAGTAACTAAGGGCAGCGTGTCAGCAGCTTTAAACTGAAATCATTCGGCACTGCTACATTTACTGCTGTAACTGTAGATGAGCAGAAATTAAAATTCTGAAATTCTGCTGGAGATTAATTTACCGTTGCGCCACTTTGCAGCTCATTGCCACTAGGGGGTGCTGCAGCCTTGTTCGCACTGCCGTCAGCGTCCCTGTTGAGAAAAGATGATTGAAAGTGCATTGGTCATTATCAGGGCTACACACACATTTGTTTATATATAAGAAGTTACATTGCCATGAATCACACCACTTCCTAATTTTTCTCTTTTTCATCCCATTCCTCTCTATTTTCTCTTTATACGAGACATCTCGGAAAAATATATTAAAGAAAACAACTTTCTAGCTCATCACGTCTGTGAATCCCGAACTCCGCAAAGTCTGGCTTTTGATGAGAACGTGCCATGCTTTCGCAAGAGCAGAGCCTTGCAAGGGGTCGTCACTTTACACTTCAGGAGCAGTGAGGAAGCAGGTGTCCCTGAAAGCAGCGCAGGAGGGACACAAAAAAGGGAAAAGAAAAAAAAAGAAAAAGCTCCACTGCCAGTGTCTGGGGGTGGTTACGAGAACAAGGTTACATTTTACACAGGCTGAGCGAGAACGCGTTAAGACAGGAGTTTTACAGCCATTTCCTGCCAGACTGGCGTTGTTTTGTGAGGTCAAGCTGAAATGACTGACTGATATGACCCTACAAGTACATGCAGAATCAGCCGGCAAACAAGACGGGCTGGGAATTTTTGTGACTCGTGTCTCTTTCCCCATTGAAAATCGTCCTAAGCAAGCAACTCCACAGGGGTTTAGGGATTCCTGTGAATCAGACTCCAGAGGCCTCAGCGTCAGCCAGTGAATGAGGAACACTACAGTGATCTGGTAGAGTGAGAAACACAGCCACGTCTCTGTCTCTGTCTCCACCTCATGGCGCCGTGGGAAACAGCAGAGCCTGCTGTTTTGAGCTGAATCCTTCCAGACTCCTATACCTCAGGAAGAGGCCTCAGCTGAAGTCAACAAAGGGGTTTGGTATATATTATGGAACACTTGAAGGTGATTCAAATGTGTCTCAGTGTTTTGGGGCTTATTACCACACAGGGGGGGGGTTAAAATATTCATCAGATTTTCAAGACAACGGTAGTCTGGCGCAGATAGGCAGCTCGAGATTCGGCACAATAAGGCATTTTTCTCCATCTGAGGTAAAATTGGCATCTGCCAGCGCACTGTCATCTTTCATGGTTAGAAAAATCAAGTGTCAGACACATCTCTCACTGGAATCCCATCCACTCCCTCCATCTACACCTCAACCTGCTGACTGGGCATCTTCCTATCCTCGCCATGTGATTTGGTGTTCATCCCAGACCCCCAACAACAACAACAGTAGCGGCAGCAGCAGCAATCCTCACATGAATTCAAAGCACTTCACTGTCTACTTAATCACAATACAAATTGTCCCGGTTCTGGTTTAAATGAGAGGTTTCTTCTTCTTCTTTTTTTTCTCTCCTCTCCAATCATTGAAGTCTCCCCGGTGCATATGATCTGTCTGTGAGGCTCACTGCGCTTGATCAAGTGGGCCGGCCTGTCTCTGTTGGGATTATACCCATCAAAGTGGAAAGCAAAAGGTAACTCCATGCTTGCCGCAGACAGTGATTGATGATAGGCCTGTTTCATAACGAATTGCGCGCCTCCACGCCTTCTCCCATTCGCACATAGACACGCACACAACAAGTGCAGCACATGGGAGATGTTAATTGAAATGCCGCGTGTGCAAAGATATGCCTTTTCGCTACCGAGGCGTTGCCGCGATAAACTGGAGGGAATCCGGCGTGTCAGGAGAAAGTGAGCAAACTGTCTGGAGCAACAGCACTTCCCCGCATCGCTGGCATGTCTTGTCTGTCAAATACAAGGCAGCAGGTACAAAAAAAAAAAAGTCAAACAAACATATTTCCACTGTCGTTTCACATCAAAATGGGGATCAGTGTTGATTTAGATATGCACATATTAAGCTTATGGCTCTTCATTCCTACCAGCATGGTGTTTGGACTTATCAAACCCCTGTAGGGATCATATGTCTCATGTCTGAATGATTTCTCCACAATAAAAACAGCACTATCTAGCTTGTTTCCCATTTTTATCCACGTGACTGAAAATGTCTATTTAGTGTTCGGACAGAGGGGCAACAAAGAAACACACACACACACACACACACACACACACACACACACACACTAAATATTAGTAGTCCCACACTCTTATTATGTGGCTGTGATAAATGTATGAATGTAAAGGACTCGAAAATATACATTTCGATTAAACCGATTAAAAAAATAAATGACACAAAGCGAATAATAAGAGAAAAAACCAGTCTCACCAGGTTCATCTTGCATGTCAACCTGCCACAGGTGAGGATGATTAGCGTCATGGCGTCAGTTGTTTCCGTAGTGGGCGTGGTCTTCACTACTTTTGAGCTAAGTCTTCGTCGAAGAAGTTAAAGACTGTTTGTTGAATATAAATTATCTCCTAACTATGGCACACCTGCTACTGTTTAAGTACTTGCTGTTTGTTTCTTTGTTTTTTCTTTAGCTTTCCCTTCGGAGTTTTCCGTTTCCAAATCCCGCAAGAAGATTTCGCGAGTGCTGTCGAGTCGTTCTCAGGCTCTCGCGAGAATGCGTTGCTGTTCCGAAAGAGTCGAGATGACGGGACTGACAAATATTACGGGCAGAGACACGTTCATGTCCAATTTTTAAAACCACATTTGGAATAAAACTCTAGTACTTTCTTGACAATCTTTAAAAAAAATGCATCACATAGACTTTTCCTGAGCTCAATCACGGGGTTGTATGTATCCCAGCTCAATCTAAAGAACAGTTTTCTAATTAAAGAATGATTGAGAAATAATTGTGTCAGTGTTTTTCAACTGGATAACCCAATTTACCATATTAAAGATGTAGCATCGTAATTTCTGTCTACCTGTGTGTATGTTTTGTTGTTGTTGTTGAGTTGCTGTGTTCGTGCTGTCATAAAAAATTGTGTTTGGTTCCAATTTTAATAGTTTCAACAATATCAATCATTTTTCAGCGGTAAATGTACTTTCCTGTAGGTCTACTGTCACACGAGGGTGTCTGTTACCTTAATTGTCTATGCAATGTGGTCATATTTCAGATGTAGTGTACGCCTTTTTTTTTTACCACCACAAATTATCCGCCTGCCCACTGTCAGACAGAGCTGTCCGAAATGTTTACCTCAAAGGTAACCAGAGATTGCAGCAACAATGGCAGCTAATTGGTTTATACTAGACAAGTCCTGGTCAATTAAATGCATAATTCATCTCAGCTTTAATTATTCATTTCTTAAGGGACCCGAGCTGTGCTTTATTAGGGGAACTGCATCATGCATATTCAAATTCCTCTTCTTGGAGAGACTCAATCGGATATCATCTCTGCTGGGATGCCCATCCGCAAAATACAACGGCAGCCGGGGGTGTAAGACAACCGCTATTAATCACGCAACTAAACCATAGAGGTTTAAGAAAGATGGAAATGTCATAAACCTAAAGTGTGTACTGTTTTGTCTTCTTTTTTCCCCCTGTCAGCTGTCACCGTGCTGTCATGTTGCAAACAAGTGAAATCATTTTCTTAATATTTGAAACTCTTGTCTTGGATAAAGCATTATTAAACTATAGTAACATCAAGCTAAAGCTATTGTGTTATTCATCCCAGTGTGATGTGTCAACAATGTTTGGGCAACATGTATTAATTCACACTGAAGGTATATTGCAACGTTTTCCCCAAAGCCATTTACATGTGAATGTATCCTCAACAATTAAGTGTACTTAAAAGGATCAGTTAAAACTATGCAGCTTTGAAATGAATATTGTCGCTTTTTTTCATAAATTTAATTATGTTTTAGAGCAAGTCTCATCGTTTCAAATCTATGTGTGAAAACATATGTGTATATTTTATATATAATTATATTATATCCCTGAGTTAAAAAGAAAAATATTTCACAGACTGATTTTTAAACTGCAGATATATCTTTCTCCGCTAGGTGGCAGCTAACTAACAAAGCTGGAGGTCTACTTCAAATGCAGGGCAGCATCAGCTCTGGGGTGAAAAGTAAACACCCTCCCTTAAAAATCATAATAATAAATAAATAAAGTTGAAAATGTATTTCCGCAGCTGCCTTATAATAACTTATCGCATACATATTTATAAAGAACAAACATTGTATTCCGTTTCTCTGATTAAAGGCACCCAAGTGGAACCAAAATCCTTCTTTAATGTAATATTTTATGCACAAACTACTGCCTTCTACATTTACTTATTTATCTTATTTGTTGATGGCAAGTGTTGCAATTATGGCTCGCTGGATGGTTTGCATAACACAATAACTCAATATGTTGGCTGGCTCGCTGTTTGAAACGCTAATGAGTCAGAGTATGATTAAGGGTGTGCTTAAGGAAAGGAAAGTGTGTGTGTGTGTGTGTGTGTGTGTGTGTGTGTGTGTGTGTGTGTGTGTGTGTGTGTGTGTGTGTGTGTGTGTGTGTGTGTGTGTGTGTGTGTGTGTGTGGCGGGGGTGTCTTAATAAAGAAAACCTTAAATACTGGTAGTCACATGAATAAGTAAGCCAAGTCTTGAGTCTTGAGATCATGCAGACGATGTATACCAGACTTGAGAGGCACTTTGCAGATAACAAACAAGTACAACAGCAGTGATACTTTGACATGTCTTTGAGTTTTTTTTTGTTTGTTTGTTTTTTAGCTTAGATTCTGTCCTTTTCAAACTCACAGACAAAACACATGGTGGGATGGCACGCCACGTCTGTCCACTCCCCAGACGCCGCCATCTCAGTACAGTCCTCGTCATCGTCGCCGCCGCTGGGCTCCCCTTGCCGCCACTTGCTGAAGGTGGTGATGGGCGAGAGGTCCACGTAGGTGAAAACCCCCTCGTGGCGGAGGTCGTGCACGCCCATGTAGGTGCCGCTCAGGCCCGCCTCAGCGATGTAGGCCGCGATGGCCGCGTTGGACGTCTCGTCCCTGGGCATGGCCAGGTGGCCTCCCCTGGTCTGGCAGTAGGCCTCGGCGTCTGCGTAGCTCTTCTCCTCTTTCACCAGCAGGTACACCTTGCTGTCCGTCTCCCTGACACCTGCGACAGCTGCAGGGGAAGGAAAACGCCGGGCATTTTCAAATTTCGCACCTGCAGGCCTTCCAGGTGGACGCACAGATGCAAGAGCCGAGAATGATGAACGCTAAGATCGTACCATTTTTGATGAATCTCAGCTCAGAGGAGAGCTGCGACACCAGGATGTCCATCTCCCCGATCGTCTTCCTCATCGATGTGCACTCACATGGAACTCCTGTTCAGTCGACAGAGATGTTTTGAGTAATTCCAGCCTTGCAAAACCAAATATAATGTATTGTGGTGAATTATTACAACCTGGATCTCCATTTGGACCCCTTGGACCTGGATCCCCGATGTCTCCCTTCAACCCTGGGAATGTAAAGTAAAAAACAATACACCAACAGTTTGCATGTATGAAAGGGCCATTTGTGAAGTGGACTATTGCATTTGTGATTCACCTTTAATTCCGCCGGGGCCGACTTTTCCATAACGTCCCATGATGCCTTTCTGACCTTTAAGCCCAGATGGTCCTGAGGGAAAAAAACAACATCAGGGATACTTTTTTTTTTTTTCCAAATAAAGTTCATCTCCTGCACACAGAAAACATGTTGGACTCTTGCTATCCACTGAGGTACACAGCCTGGGTAATCTCCAGTGAAAGTATGCGCACATCCTCCACTCCTCGTTAAGGTCTTCAGTAAACACTTGACCACAACAGAAGATTCCTCGGATCCACTCTCCTCCAGCTCCTCACCCCAAATGTAAACACTTGGACATCTCCGAGCGGCCTGGCAGTGACGCAGTAGCACATTATCAGCTCGCAGCAATGTGATCTTTGGCCCTGTTACTTTGTGTCAGTGTGGAGAAAGCAGGAGATGCTACTGATGGTGGAATCATCTCCCCTTCTAGTTTAAAGTGCATTAAAACTACCAGCACACACATACACACCAATATCTCCAGGCGGGCCGACTCTTCCCGGTCTTCCCGGTGCTCCTTTTTCACCTTTCTCGCCAGGTTCTCCTTTAGAAGACAAAGAGGTTAAAAACATGAGTAAAAAACAAAACAAAAAACAAATAAAAACTTGATGGATGAGGGACAGCCTTTAGAGAGCATAGGACAACGTACCTTTGAGTCCAGGAACCAGTAGCTGAATGGTGCAGGACTCCTCTGCCAGGATTTCTCCATGTGACATCTGCAGGGTCAGTAAACTCAGCACAGACATGAGCGTCACAGGAAACAGCAGCCGCTCTCCAGTCATCCTTCCCACGGGGTGGTTGGTTTGCTTAACAAGGAGGAAACGAGGAGGAGAAAAGTGAATTGTAGAAGATAGAAAGTCAATACTTCTTGCTGAACAATCGCTAAAGTGCAACATTGCTTCAAAGTTATCTGTATTATCTGTAATGCTTATTTTTTAGAATATGCAAATTTAAACTATTTAGCAACAAACAGGATCACAAGCACCTTGATTTATTCATTGGGAAAAATATTCGATACACTAGAAATATGTTTTTTTTTTTTAAATCATAAAGTAGTGTTTGCAATGTGCAGCTCAAAGTAGAATCCATATTATTTTGTCACCACTGAAAAAGATAATTTAACAAATAAATGGATTAAATAAATAGAAAAAGACAAAGCAATGAAATCCCTCACCTTTCAGAGATGTGGTTGGTCTACCTGCAGTTCTCCAGACAGGCAGAGAGAAGGTCTGCCAGCTTCCCAGCTGCTTTGGGAGCTGTGAGTAGCGACGGCCCTGCAGGTTCCTCCACAAGCAGCACAGAATGCAGTGCGATAGGACTTTTATAAACAGTTTGTAGATAAAGCCCAAAGAATCTGAAGCCTGAGAGGTTATTGGCTGGGAACGTGGCTGAGTGATTGACAGCAGAGGAGCCTAATGAAAACACTGACTTATCTTCAAGTCGGCATTTAGGGAAACCGTGTTGTTGTTTTGGTCCATACTTATGTTTTTTTCCAATATAAAAATGTATGTTAATTACTTAATAGTTAAAACATATATTAACTATTAAGTTGTGACATTGTTTCTACACTTTATCTAAGCCACTGCCATATCAAGCGTGTCTTCAATATTATTTTTAATCGTTGAGGGATGTTACAGAAGTTAGGCTACTTAGCATTCCGAAACGTAAGCATTTTCTTCCTATAAACAACAGACAAACAGCTGAGTCGACCCTTTGGATAATGCCTTTAAGGATTTATGTTATTTTCATAATCGCCCGTTGGGATTCGACCTTAATTTTTCATGCAAGAGTGCACAAATTAAAGGTTGGAATTTTTTTTTTTTTTTTTTTTTTAACATGAAAATACTTCTGCCACACTGATTTCCCCAGAGTGCACCGGTTTCTTCTGACGATCAGCTCCCCCCTGCATCATCTCATCCTCTGTCTTTACTTTCCCTCCACCTTCCATTTTAATTGGTTTAGCAGATCTTTGAGTTTTTTCTGTCACAGCGCTGGGAAAATACAGAATGTGGCCACTAGAGGGAGACATAGTCCATGCAAGTGTCTGCGAATTTTTTTTTGCCATCGATCAGGCGTTGGACATTGCTGTTGTATATAGAAGCACTAACTTCTATATGTCTAAGTCTAACTTAAAATAAAATAAATCAATAAATAACGACAATCAAATTTTTTTTGTTTTGTTTTTTTTGTTAAAAAAGTATATTTTCATGACGACAACAGTGAGATAAGTAGGTGATTGATGAACAGGAAGTTACACAGGTCAAAACTACATGGACTCCATATGTTATAACCGACACGTGCACGTCTTTGTCATGCATTATTGAGGCTTTAGTTAGTACGAAGCTTGACTCGTGAACAGAAATAAAGTCATGTTAGTGTTTACACACCGTCATATGGTCTCAGTAAACTGATAGGCGTACTATCGGATCCCCTAATTAGATATACCGACCCAGCAGCAGCTTTCAATGGAGGGTCGGGTGTCTCCTCTGAAAGAAAAAAAAAGCCGTTTCAGATGACCAGCCATTCAAATATTTATGAGTTTTTGCGCCCTTTTTCACTTTATCCAGTCAAGTACCTTGGTGCAAACTTCTCTCTTGTTCAATGATGTGATTCAGCTCGCCGCTATTTTTCAATTTTAAAACATTTGGTTTTGGTAAGATGTGGTTTGCAAACGCAATTTGGTGTTGATTGAAACTTGTATGTCAAACTGTGTTGTAAAATAATTATGGCAACTTCGCCGATGCGACCATGAAAGTAGAGTATAAAAGAGTATTGAAAATTAGCTTTTAGCTTTGTTGTTGTTGTTTTTGTTTTTGTCAACGTCGACTGTTGCCAGCAATATCCACCTGGACCATCTCGACCTGGCGCAGCTTCTTACGTGCCGCTTGACTTGTTTGTATGTTTGTGACGTCAGCAGCTCACCGGAGCCACCCGTGGCCGCCCAGCCTTGTCACCCAGACTCCCTGCCTGCAGCCGGCATCCAGGACCGAGGAAGTTGCGCTGTTGGCCGCCGTCCGCATCCACATCCACATGAGCGTTGCTAGAACACGGAGCGGCTGAATCGAACCGTATCTGCAGGACCCAAGACGTAAGTTTTGACAATTTATCAAAAAGTTGTCTCTTATTTTTAGGGAGTTTAAACAGCTCAGGATCGTTGTTTGTGTAGCCTTGAGTGAATGGAAGCCTAGAAGCCTTGTCTGTGTTTGTCAAACTGTCTCCTGCACACTTATGATGTCATCTCTTATTCAGTTGTTTACTGTCATTGATATTAAGATTGCCTTTGGCTTACTGCAAAACCAAAGCGAGATGATAAACACGCCTCATTGCTTCACAGAAGTCTGACTAACTCTCATTTGATTGCTTGATAAACATGCCTCCATGATATTCGGAACAGGCCTCTTTTCCTCATATAGTCGCTCCACTATAACTCTTGAATAGCCACCACCTCAGACAAGTCAACCTTTGTTACTTTTCTTTCATATTAGATCGTGTTCTTTTTCTGTTCTTGTCCCAGTCTCTTTCTGCCCAGCACGGGACAGGAAGCAAGAGGCAGGAAATAAAGTTGTGTGTGTGTGTCCTGCTTACTTCCATGTCCCTGTGTGTGTGTGTGTGTGTGTGTGTGTGTGTGTGTGTGTGTGTGTGTGTGTGTGTGTGTGTGTGTGTGTGTGTGTGTGCGTGCGTGCGTGCGTGCTTCCTCTGCAGCGTATGTGTCTCCGAGCCTTATGGTTGACACAGCAGCCCTTCTCTTTTGCATAATTTTTGCAAGCGATCGCTGACATCAGGCTGCCGGAGAGCCTCACCTCCCCGCCTGGATTAGGGTCAAACACTAAGAGGATTTAGGAGCTTGCAGTCAAAATTACTCAAGACAGGCTGATTTAGGATTCTTTGAGAGGGGTCACACCGATGCTTTGCGGACATTTGGACAGGCGGCCACGATGTGCCAGATCATCTCGAGGTTGTAGATGATGGGTGATAGTATTGATGATGAGTATTTCAGGATCGATCACTGAAAAAATAAATTCAGCATTTCCTTTATTGCAACTGCGTTTCCATGGTGAGGGTATGGCCTGAGTGAAGAGGATCTGTGTGGAACCTCTGTGGTTGTTGGCGAGGACAGGGCAGACTTTAAGAGGCCACCAACCCCCCCCACACCTTAATTTGTACTTGAAGGTTGAAGTTAACACACTGTGAAAGTAATCTCATCCTCTGTCCTGGTGAGTTTTATTAAATCCCGCTTCCGTTTGAACGTGAGCCGGACACGTGCAGGCGAATGCAAGTAATGAAATCCACGCTTTTTATCACAGCCTGTGATGAAAACTCTATTTATTATGGAATCTAGGGCGTGGACACTGGAGTGGGTTAGAACTTGGTCATTAAAGTTTGCAGCTCCTTCAATCATGCCTCTGCTGTTGACCCACGCAGCTTTTGGTGGCAGTCAGTGTAAACAGAAGTGACAGTTCAAACCTGAGTAAAATCAGATTAAAAGCAGCCTTGTCTCTTCGCTTAGTGACAGGAGTCACAACAGCCAAAGGCTTGTATGTGAGACCATTATTCCCCAAACACTCTCACGTGTTTACCAGTTCATGGCGTATAGTCATATTTAAAATAAAGAGCCTTTTGAGGAAAAAGTTAAAAAAAAACAAACATGTAATGCGACTACAATAGGATTTAAGAGAAGATTGATTGAAATGTAAAAGAAAGAAAATGCCCAGCCACGTTCCCTGACTGTCCTCCAGCTTTACATGCAGTCAGAGTGTTCGTCACCGGCTGCCATTCGCAGTCTCTCCCACAGGGGGTGGAGCCACTGTTGCTATGCTGAGTCAATGTACCTGCTGAACTTTGAGTCCCGATTAAAGGCTGCATCGGCACTTTCCAGCCCCTATCCTCTCTCTCTCTCTGTCTCTCTCTCTCTGTCTCTCTCCCTCGCTCTCTCTCTCTCGCTCTCTCTCGGTTGCGACTGACCTTAATCCTTGAAGCTAATTGGATGCTCTGCCGTAAAGTCAGCACTTTTTCCTGAAACACTCTCTGGTCGTAGGGATGAGAAACGCTGATTAATGTCGAGAGCCAAAGGACACTGAACAAAGATGCTCTGAAAGGTTGCGGTGCCAAACTGCGCACGTGGTTGTCTGGGCCCAGATGGCCGCTTATCATTTATACATTTATACATTTATTAATTCTTTAAATTTGTGAATATAAATAGTCTTATCTTAGCTGAGTTGGAACAACCCTTTTCACTGTTAATGACTCTTATTTTGCTTTGCTCAGAAAGCGTTTGCCTCCTTTGCTCTGTACGCTGTTCATTTCCAACATGTTGGTTCTGACTATGGTGTTGTTTCAGAGGGAATCTCTCCTGAGACTAGTGGGAAATAAAAAACACTTATGTTATCTTATAAAAGATAACAGATAACACTTACTTATCTTACAAAAAACTGATGAGATCCGCTGTTAGAACAACAGGTTAATGGAAAGGATGGCAGTCAGCAGCAGCAGCAGGTCGTGTCTCAATAATGATGATTATGATGGTGCAGCTTTGAAGTGAACCTCCTTGTCAGGTTAAAGAAGCAGATAAACATCAGAAAATTACAACTTAAACGCATCAATATTTTTTTTCAGGTGCAAAGTCAAAAGGCTTATTGTGCTCAGACTTCCACGAAGCAGCTCCAAGTTTGTTTGAAACTGCTTTTCAATGCAAAACCTCACACTTTGATTTGCATTCGGCCTCTTTTGTGTTTTCACGGTGCCCTTTTTGCCTTTTTTCCTGCTTCCCACCAGCGCCAGTCGCGAGGTTGCGACGACTGCAGATAAACCATGGAGGACGGGAGGCCAGTTTGGGCGCCCCACGCCAGCCACGGGTTCCAGCTGGGCACCATCGTTGACATAGGAGCCGACACGCTGACCATAGAGCCGCTCAACCAGAAGGGCAAGGTGGGTTCATCACATCGCACACGCACCCACACACATACACACACACACTCACAAACAAACACACACACTCGCGGACCCCTGAAGATCTCCGGAGTCACTCTACATAAAGAAACAAGGAAAAAGCATCAAAGGAAATGTGTTTTTTTTTCCTCTGGCGTCCCGTCTGATAGCCAGAAACATGAGAGGCCACACGCACAGAGCCATGAATAAGTAAAGAGGGCAGCAGCAGGTGTGCTGATAGTGTTGCCCGGAGGGAGAGAGCTGCTCATTAGGGGACCAAGGCAGCGTGTTGCACCTGAGCCGTAAAATGTCCCCAATAAGCAGACCCCTGCTGTTTGCAACATATACATATTTATCAACAACAAGTCAGCTAACTTAAATAGCAAGGCCTCTACCATTTTAAAAACAAAGAAAGAAAACAAGGCACAGTCTTGTTTTGTGGATATAAAACACGCTGTAGCAGGTTTATAACTGGGGGACTTAGGGATGCTGATGCTATATCCAAAAGCATATAAGCACTAAAGCAGCAACACATAGTTGTATGTTAATTACTAGCAACTTCAATGCTCAACGATTTGATTCTTAGATTGATTTTGAAAAATGTTTTTAAATTTTGAATTTGAATTGAGGTCAGCGTTCGTGTATATTAGAAAACTGGTCTTTTACAATATTTATGCCTCAAATGCACTTTTAAGGGACTATTGCAGTCGAGAGATGCATTGACAGTCAGCAAGTAACAATCATTGGATTGGGATGTTGATATTTGTGGGGCTGTGAGCAGTTGTGAACTTGTGATGTACTTCGATCAACAACTCCGCTCCCATTCATTGAGGAAATAAAGACCCCATTGATTGTTTGTTCCTGCCGAGTGGCTCATTAGTGCCTGACCCCTCTCACACCGGCCTCCCCTTCTTCTTTGTCACTTTTATATTATTGGTGCGGCTTTTTTTTTTTTCACTCCCTCGCAATTATTACTGTGGACGGGGCCCGTCCAGACTTGAGCCAGGTCACTGTAGCAGAAACACAATGCGGATGCTGTTTATGCTCACGGACTGTGTGCGGTAATAACCTCATACAGCATGGCACTGGCTGGGTCGCACCCGGTGCCATCGATAATGGAAGCAGGGTGAACATGGGCATGTGAATCGCTGGTATTTACTGTGGGAAATAGCTGCACTGTCACTGTCATCGGCAAGAACCCAGACTGAATGCAAGCGTGCATGCGGTGTGCTTGTTCTTCATATGTAAAGCACATGAACAGACACCATTTCTGTCAACGACGCATCTAAAAAGTCTGCTACTATAAATGCCTGCTTTTTTATTTTACATTATATGGCATTGAATTATATTTCAATATGTAGATAGCTGTAAACCAAACTGTTCATGAGATGTAAATATCTTGTTTTTCTTTTTTCCGTTTATACCCTACAAATATTTTATTTTTATTTATTTATTTATTTTTTTAATTAACATAATTCTCCATCTTTTTTAACTATGAAGTTGCTGCTGTAATTTTGCAAATTTCCCCACTGCGGGATTAGTAAAGGCCTTCTTCTTCTTCTTCTTCTTCTTCTTCTTCTTCTTCTTCTTCTTCTTCTTCTTCTTCTTCTTCTTTAGATTAGCTCAATAGCAACATATTTTGGGCAAAATTTTTTACATTATTCCAAACATTCAACCTCGAGCGATTCCTTTATATTTGACACTCATGACAATTCCATGAAAATTGCTCTAGAATTAAGAAAATAAAGTGCTTCCATAGTTCCGAAGTTTGTATACGGGCCTTCATTCTGTTTACTGATAGATGCGTAGTTGTACATTGAATGCAACATTGGATGCACCAGTAGCATTTTAATGTCCATTGGCACCGGTGGTATTGTCGCTAGCTGTCCCAGATGGCGGACCGTTCTGGTCTCAGGTTTGGTCCGAGTGGTGTATCTTTCAAAAGCAACAGTTTTAGGACCTACACCAGGTCTTGCTTGGTTGTTCTATTCTAACGTCTCCTGTGCAGATGAACTTAATGAGTTTCTGCAGCACCTGTAGCGAAGACTCCTGCTGCTGCCTCCAACACACACATACACACCGCACATCCGCTCACTCAGGTGTTCAGATCCAGTTGCTCAGCAAGCAAATTATTCATTACCTCGCCGTGTTCACCCCCTTGTTTCTCTCACAGCCGACTTGCTCCATTGACTTTGTTTCCATTTATTCAGACTCCCGAACAATGGAGTGGGAACATCAGGAGCTAATTTAGCCTGTGAACATGTCACACTGAACACGGTTACTCTGATCTTTAAGCTCAATGAAAGATTCATGTTTGTGCATGCTTGCTTAGCTTTTTTTTTTGTATGTTACATGTCTGGCTGCTTTTTTCATGATGAAGCAAGTGATGCTACAGATTATTAGAAACACGTTGATGCCTGTAACCTGTCTCTCTCTACCTGGAACAACAGACAGCAAATTGATTTTGTGTTGCAGACGTTTCTGGCTCCGATGAGCCAAGTTTTCCCGGCGGAAGATGATGTCAACAAACACGTAGATGACAACTGTAAGTTCCCTCTTGCGTACGTTTAGTTGTATTATTCCAATTTCCACATAACCCCCCCATTTCATTTATTTTTTTCTTCTCCCCACCAGGTTCTCTCATGTACTTGAATGAAGCCACTCTTCTCAACAACGTCAGAGTGCGCTACAGCAAAGATCATATCTACGTATGTTTTTTTAAATGCTTCTCTTTTAGTTTATTTATTCGTTCAATCTTTATTTAACCAGGTTGGTCCCACTGATATACAAAGACCTTTGTAAGCTTGGCCAAAATAGCAGCAGGGCATGAGTTAAAAGTTACAACATTAAGACAGACAATGCACCATGACAAGGACAAACAACAAAACATGGACATGCAGTAAAATACAAGCAAGCCAGACATCATAGTAAAACAGGCATGGGCAGTACAGGATAATAACATAATAAGCAAGTGTGAATATATCCTCTGTGCCTCTATGTGGCCTCTTGGTTGAAAAGTCATCATCACTGTCATATGAAGAAGAGGTTTGAGAGGGATGCTCTTTTCCCAAGGGTGGTGAAGAGAACCAGGTGGTAAAGAGGGAAGTGTAGCTAGCGGTAGGGTCACAAAGTCAATGTGGGAAAACCCAACCCCGATCACATTCACTTAGGAAATGAGGGACAGCTGGCAGACTGGAAACCAAAGACAGGAGGATGGGCTGGGGTGGCTCCTTTTCACCTCCACAGTCTCACTATTCACCATCTTCTTCACATATTGGTGCCGTATTGCTCACTTTCTCCACCGTGACTCTAATCGTGTTTTTCATCCTCTCCAGACATATGTGGCAAACATCCTGATAGCCGTGAACCCTTACTATGACATCCCGAACCTGTACAGCCCTGACACTATCAAGCTGTACAAGGGCAAGTCACTGGGGACCCTCCCCCCTCATGTCTTCGCTATAGGTGAGGGAGTCTGTCTGCGCTGCCATTGTTTCATAACCCCAGAACAGTCAATATTGGATAAAGTTGTGGTTTTCTCCACATTGTGTTTTTTCGCGAAGTGCTGAGTCACCTCGACAGCAGCGCCAGCTGACATTGATCGGCACTTATTGTTGCCTTTCTTTTCATTCCTGCTGCAGCTGACAAAGCCTACAGGGACATGAAGGTTCTGAAGATGAGCCAGTCAATTATAGTTTCTGGAGAATCTGGCGCAGGAAAAACTGAGAATACCAAGTTTGTCCTCAGGTACGAGCTGAAACTTCTTTCCTCCGGCTGCCCCTTGAGACACGACGCAAAATTCTTCGGCACTCTCAAATTTCTTTCTACTAGCCCAGCCAATTATGGCACACTGTTTGAGTGCACAGCACCAAAGTCGATGCTAATTAATTCCTGCAGATATTTCATGAAAGAGGGCAAGAATTATTAAAAGTTGAATGACGCTGATCAAATATGCAACCACTTGAAAACATATTCAAAAGAAAAGTGTTTGTTGGTATAAACCAGTGTTTCTCAAAGTGGGTGGCGCGTCTGGGGGGGCGCGAAACACCGGGCGGGAGGGAGTGGGGTGCACCTCCGCGGCCGGCTCGCGCCGCACAGCGATCGTTTCGGCGTCTGGTCTATTTTCTTTCTAATCCTCTAGCCGCGAGCGAAAAAGCCAGAGGACAATGAACAGTTTTCCAGCGCTGATAGAACGTAATCAAACACCTTTGCAGCAGTACGTGATCTATGCCGCGACTGGTGCGATATTATGACTTAGCGCACGCCACGCTCAACGTCATCCCGTGTGGCAGGTAGAAAATGTGATGTTGTAGCATGACTGATGTTGTTGATGTGGTCAATTTCATCAAAACAAGACCCCTGAAAGCGCGGCTATTCTCTGCACTTTGTGAGGAGATGGGGGCACAACATTAAGCTGTGTTGTTTCACAACAAAATTGTCTTCCTCCAAGGTGGCGCGTGACAGAGAAAGTTTGAGAACCACTGGTATAAACCCTTCAATTCCAGTTCCAAATGGCATTTCTTATCTGTTCTAATCACCCTTTGAGGTCTGTCCTGTCAGAAAAGGAGTTCTTGTCGTCACTGCTGAGTTTTGCCCCTCCTGTGTAGATACCTCACCACAACATATGGCAGCGGTCAAGACATTGACGAGAGGATTGTAGAAGGTAATGACGATATGCAACTTTGAATGATGCATTGTTCAGCTCCCCAATGTAGTCAATTCAATCCCGACTCTGTTCTTGCAACAGCTAATCCCCTTCTTGAGGCCTTTGGAAACGCAAAGACAGTCCGCAATAACAACAGCAGTCGCTTCGGCAAGTTTGTAGAAATCCACTTTAATGAGAAGGTAAAGGTTTGTTGCAGATTATAACAAGGATTAGACTACTGGGGGGAAAAAATGTGTTCAATCAATTTTTTTCCCCCGCTTGTGTTGAATAAAGAACGCAGTTGTCGGCGGCTTTGTCTCCCATTACCTGCTGGAGAAGTCGAGGATTTGCATGCAGAGCAGTGACGAGAGGAACTACCACATCTTCTACAGGCTGTGCGCCGGCGCGTCGGAAGACCTGAAGAAGAAACTGCACCTGGACTCTCCAGACAGCTTCAGGGTGAGTGGGATTACAGAGAATAGGCATCAAAAAGGAGAGTTTCTTTTATATATTATACCAAAATCCATTGTTCCAAGGACAAGTAAATCGACCCTGAGGAAAAGTCTTTTCACAGGAACGTGCCTTTGAAGTTCTCACTTGGTGGGGATGAATGAACTCCTCCTTTTTTCCCCCCTTCGGACTCGCACTTGCACGGAAGCTGAATTACGATCAACCCATGTTCAAAGTTTCACTCATTTAAAGTGCCAACCTGCAACGAAAAAGTTGTCAGTTGCCTTTTGGATTTTGTCACATTCTAGTTGTGCCCAAACTGCATCCGCCTTTAAAACCAACACGAGAAAGTGATCATGAGCCCAAGTGGTGCAGTCGTTGAATGCTTGTCAGATTGAGACAGCAGAGGGACAATGTGTATACAATGTTTTGGACATGAGGCCAGATTGAGGTGGTAGAGAGAGATAATATATTGAGAAGGCTGAGCTAAGAGGAGTTTTTTTTATATATATATATATATATATATATATATATATATATATATATATATATATATATATATATATATATATATATATGTAGTGAAAGAGGACGTGAAGTTAGCTTGTGTGTGAGAAGTGGATTACAGGGTTAGACGGATACAGCTGATTGGCTGTGGACTCCAATGAAGGGAACAGCCCAAAGGAGGAGAAGAAGAGGATTCTAAAATCAAAAGTTTTTCTTCACGTACAAGATGTTTTATGTTTTCACTGTCAACTCTCTGGTTTGGATTGTGATGCATCGTGACTCACACACATCCAGAGTGGCCTCCATCTGTTGCAACTTGACTTAACTGGTTGCACAACATTTTATCGGTATGTTCAACTCTAACCCGTCACCTATGCTGAGTTCTGGCAAACACTTATAGGACTTGCTGTCCAGTAGAACCACCGTTGACAACAACCCATAAGTAAGAAGGAATAATGATGATGATCAAAAGAGAAATCCCTATTGTACAAAATTTGCCATATCAAAGTCGAGGGGACGAGAGTCACGGAGCACAAAGTTGTTTACCCCGGCCCTCATCCTCTGCTCGACACGCTCGACAAAACAACACTTAACAGAGCAACAAGCAGCTTGGAGCTGTTTCCCGCCGCTGTTTATCATGGCATCATTATATCAGGTCCCAGAGGTGACGCCCACATCAACAGAGGCAATTACTCCGCGCCACTCATCCCATGACGGCCACACCGCAATATCGGAAAGTAAATCTTTCAGATGATGAAAATCAATACGGATATTCCCCAGCGGTGGCACGTGTGTGTTCAGCGTCTGAATTTAATTTATTTAAAGGGCTAATTATGTTTAAAAAAAAAAAAAAAAAAAGAATGTTTCATGGCTTACACCACCTCACTTCACCCCCATTCCCTCTCTGTTGCAGTACCTGAACCGAGGGTGCACCAGATACTTTGCCAGCGCTGGTTCTGACAAGCAAATATTGCAGAACCGCAAGAGTTCAGAGGTAATGATGGGTTTATATTGCTCTAGTAAAAAAAAGAAGAAGCATTTCCTGTGTTTTTCCAGTTCACCTCATCGTTTTATGAGATTCTGTGTTTGTTTGTGTTTTGTTTTTGTTTTTTTGAGGTGCTGATGGCTAAGTTACACTTTCTTTGGTAAACCTATATTTTAGCAGTACAGTTTAGAAGTACAGTTTTCCAGAGTGTTGGAAACAAACTCCACTGAGAAACCTCTTCACATTCAGAGGGATTCTGAGGATCCGGCCAAAAACGTCTCCTCATACCGAGAAATTAGTTCAGCTCTGCATATGTGATCAATTATGTGTAGCATGTGTGGAGAAAAAGAAAAAAGGGGAAAAAAAGCAAGCGGCACTTTGTTGAGCTCTACCGCGAGGCCTTCGGCACAATGTGTAATTAATATGGTGAAACAATTAGCCGAGTAAGTGTGACACGCCGCTCTCTCAGGGACTAATTAGACATGTTCATTTCGCTCCTCAGTTTTTTGTTTTTTTTCAGAGACGGAATAATATCTTCTTTTATGTTAATCACGGCCTTTAGGAGAATCTGGCAAGATTGCTGGTAAACAGAGGAAGTGATTGCACTTCAGTAGGTTTATTCAGGAAGAAGTTTCAGATTTAAAAAATACAATTTGCATGGCTGGTAAATTTTCTCAAAAGTGAAAATTTCCCCTTTTGGTTGATGCTTAACGTGCTCACCGTGTCCTCTGCGCCGCCATCATCACGCTGCTGCGCTTATAATTTAGTTGGAAGTGACTTGTGTCAGTCATATGCTGCTAACTCAACAATAACACACCTGTCTGTCTTCCCACCACCCTGCAGGAAAACAAGGTGAACTTTCTTACTTATCATGGTTTGCTGCAGCTTCTCTCTGCCTCCCCTTTCCAACTAAAACACTGAGTCTCTCTCTCTCTCTCTCTCTCTCTCTCTCTCTCTCTCTCTCTCTCTCTCTCTCTCTCTCTCTCTCTCTTCTCTCTCTCTTCCATGCTGCTGTTTGTTGAGCAAACAGGAAGCTAGTGTGCATGTTTCCTCTTCCTCTGCATGCATCTGCCCGGTCGGGTCCGGCTCAGTTCAGATTGGTTTACATTACAAAGGGGTTTGCTTTTGGAGCAATACAGCACTGCTCAATTCTGTGCAATTACTGCATGTCTCCTTTATGTGACTAGTCAGCGAATGAAATAAAAAAGAACTGGTTTTCTTCCACTATGATTCAGTAGATGCACTCAGTAGCTGCAATCATCCCAGTGTCATAATTTTGGACTATGGACTTTCTTTTTGTGTGCTCTTCCCTGTTTGATTTTTCATGTTTTTTCTGCTTCAATCACACTTGATTACATTACAGGATGTTACACTGATTTTTGTTTGATTAATGATTTATTTTAGATTTCTAAGAACAGAGGAGAGCAGCCTTTGTCCTCTAAAACACAGAAACAAAGTCAAAACACCAAATGTCATTTATTTTAGTAATTTTTACTCACTGATTGAAGGGAAACTTTATTCATAAGAAAACAAATTCATACATTTGTTTTCTTTCCCCCTGATTTTGACCCTCGTACCCTGTGTCGTAGCATCAGAAGGCGGGCGCTCTCAGAGACCCTCTCCTTGACGACCAGGGCGACTTCAACAGGATGTGCGTGGCCATGAAGAAGATCGGCCTGGACGACACCGAGAAGCTGGACCTTTTCAGGGTGGTGTCTGGTGTTCTGCATCTGGGGAACATTGACTTTGAGGAAACGGGAAGCTCCTCAGGTCAGAGAACATGCACTGTTCCAGACAGAGAGCCTTAATGTTCTCAAGTTTGCCCCCAGGGTTAACTGAAAACAATATTCAGATTATTCAGTTAGTGGAATATAACTGAACTGCATTATATAAGGGAGCTGTGACCTTAAAATAAACATGGCACCTTCCTTAGTATGGGTTTAGCCTTTAGCGAATCATTAGGTAGTGATTGAAATGTGCCCAGGGAGCAGTAAATTTGTCATTCTCATGGCTCCAGGTGGTTGCATCCTGAAGAACCAGTCGGGCCAGACCCTGGAGCACTGCGCTGACCTGCTGGGTCTGGACAAGGACGACTTGTGCGTCAGCCTCACCACCAGGGTCATGCTCACAACGGCAGGGGGCGCCAAAGGAACAGTTATCAAGTAAGAGCGACCGAGCCGCATGTGGATCCCGTGCAAAACTGCAAAACTGGGATGCTGCTTTTAACAAGATGATGATAAGCAGAGGTGATGCTGATAATGATGATTTACGGACCGCGGCGCTCTCCGGTCGGAAAACAGGAAGTTACTTAGCCGCTGATTTTGGTAAATGACCGTTACAGCAGCTGTTGTAAGCTTAATTTAGGCGTGCCAGACAACTGACCTTTATATTGCTTTATTCTCTAGAAACCATTTGCTGGCACTGTGCCTTTTTTTAAAACATTTAGAACAAATACAAAATTCTCAACAAAATGGGAAATTCATGAAGCAAGTCTAGAAAAAAAATACATATGTTCATAAAATAAAATCTCCCCTCATAATAATAATGTGCTCCGGTATCGCCGCCTACCCTCGTGTACTTTGGTGGCTGATGTGCTGTTTGAGTGATGAGGCCAGGTTTGATGGATTAATTTTTCAGGAAGACCAGATGCCGGTCTGGCCTGGAAGTGTTTTCTCAACATAAATAATGCAGGATGTATCTGAGGAATGCATGCGAGCAGGGCTGCCGTACAGTAAAGGGCTCAGTGTCGGGGGAGCAGGTGGGAGGGGAGGGCCTGGCTTTAGTCCTAAAGCCCCCAGGGCAAATACAGCCAACCAGAGGGGCCGACGGGTGCGAGGAGGGGTGTCTGGGACTGCGCCTCTAAGCAACCAGCTTATGAAATGATCCAGCCACACAGTGTGCCGAGACCAAGCCAGGTGCTTTCTGTTTGACGCGACTTCCTGTTCTCTGCCCAAATGAGCCGTGCGCGGCTCAGCGTGGGAGGACTTTAAATGTCATTTCCTTTCTCGCCGCTGCGAGTTAACCGAAGTATCGACAGAAAAAGGTGGGTAAGGATTAATAAGAGCCGAGGGCAGACCTTTTTTTCATTTTAAGGTCGCCATCTCCCCAGTTGGGACCGCCGAGCTGAACTGCGGGTCAGCTTGCGCCTCCTCAAAAGCGGCGCCTCCAAAATGATGAAATAATAAAGAGAGTCAAAGAGCTCTGCGGAGAGTTTTGCATAGTTCAGGGTTCACGTTCAAGTCTGCGCAATGATATTTTAAAGGTCCCATATTTTAACTTTGTTTTTCATCGCAGGGCCCAGTGGAGCAGCCCAGCATTATTCTAGCATTAACTCTAGAACATTAACTCTAGGAGCGGCGGGTGAAGCCACCGTATATTGATAACATTGATTCCAACACTTGTACCCGTATCAGATCGATACAAGTGGGACAGGAATATCAATATTTGTCTCTTGTTTCACCAAAGAATAGCCACGTCAAAGCAAACAGCGTTCATCTCACTTCTTGCATTGGCTGCTTCGCCCTTCCTTTCTCTTGCTTCGCCCTTCCTTTCTCTTGCTTTGCTCTTCTTTCATGCAGCAGAATGAGTTTGTCTTGATATCATCAGTATTATTATTGAAATTAGTGGTTCTCTCTGGCATCAGTGTTAGTTTTCTAGGTTGAGAAAATGTTTCACACTCACACCAATGTCAACGACTTTGGCTCAATAATTACTTGAAATCAGATTGATAGAACCTTAATAATTAGCCCTCTGTTTACAGCCTTCAGCTGCAAAAAAGACTTGGTTTATACTCCTGCTAAAACTGATGCTTCATTGGACTTTCCACATGTGTGGAAGAGGACAAATACAAGGTGGTGACAGAGGATGGAGGGGTATTGGCGCCCTTTGTGACATCACAAAACAATGTTTTTTCCTTAGAACTGCACATTTGGGCCATGCAGTTTGTGAAAAGCTGAGTAAGCAATGAATGTAAAACGTGAACTTTTCACACTGTTGGCTGGGTTCACTGGAAGGTGAGAAACGCATGTTGTTGTGAAATGTGGTGAAATTAATTTTGCATAACGTGGGACCTTTTACGCCATCGCACAGCTTGTGCAACGAGATCTGTGGAGAAATAAAAAGCGCCAACCTCGACAGAGTTCTCCTGCCAAATTTGAATTGGGTTGATTTTTATAAGAACAAATAAATAAGTAAAAAGAGGAAGGAGAGTTTATTTTAAATAGGGGGCCGGCGCGCCCCAGTTTCGGACAGTCTGTCACTGCTCCACTTTGTCTTTCCCTCCCCAGGGTGCCTCTCAAGGTGGAACAAGCGAACAATGCCCGCGATGCCCTGGCCAAGGCGGTGTACAGCCGCCTCTTCGACCACGTGGTCAAGCGAGTGAACCAGTGCTTCCCCTTCCAGACGTCCTCCAACTTCATCGGAGTGCTGGACATCGCCGGCTTTGGTAATAATGAGACGCACTTGTGGACGAATTAATTGCAGACGCCGCTTCGATTAATCCCGGGACCATGTTTACATTCCCCTCCAGCCATAAGCAGGTCGGCCGAATTATGCTGCTGCTGCTGCATGAGGCACATATCTCAGCAGTGAGTTTGCAATTGAGTCCGGTGAAGAGACCCTTCTTTGTGTCGCTCGGCTGTTAATATAAGGCTGCAAATGCAAACCCACATTTCATTACAAGGACTCCTGCTTGAGAATTGACTTCCTGCCACTGCCAAGAATTAACACAGTCTTTGCAGGATGGGATTTTTTTTTTTAACTCTTCTGCCTTATTTCTTTTTATTTCCATCCATTTCAGAGTATTTTGAGCACAACAGCTTCGAGCAATTCTGCATCAACTACTGCAACGAGAAGCTGCAGCAGTTCTTCAACGAGCGCATCCTGAAAGAGGTTGGTGGGAAACATGCCTTCACACTCGGCTCGTGCAGCAAACTCATCACGAGTCGTGAGTTGCTCACAGTCTGGGAGCGCCGCGCTATTCTGTCTTTTTTGTTGTTTATTTGTTTTTTTTCTCACTTATCTTTTCCACTCCAACTCTCCCTTATTAGAATGCAAATTTCTCTGGGGACACGACGAGGCTCGTTTCTGTCCTGTGATCTCTTCACGTAATTCTCCTCCAAGGTCTCCAATTAAAGTGCCATAATAAGGGTTCAGCTCTCTTTCTCATGATCTGCGTTTTTTTTTTTTAAATTACCGATTGTTTGTTTTTCCGCGTCCGAGAAGATTGGTCATAAGAAAGTTCTCTTGATTGAGAATGCTGCAGTGCTTTTTGCAAGAGGGAAGTTTGTTTTGAAAGCAGACGCATGACACAGCATACCATCAAAACATTTGGACATACAATTTGTAAAGACTGTCTGGAGCAGCAAGACGCTGCATCGGATTAAGACACACAAGCACAAGCAATTGCGCAAATGGGCGGCGAGCAGAAGCAGCTGCAGCAGCAGGTGGGGGACAGGTTAGAAAAAGCTTTTTAAATGACTCTGTGCAAGTGCACTTTGAATAGTCAGTGGCAGTCTGGCATAAGGGGAAGAGAAGTCTTATATCTAAGTCTGCATGGTCCCGAGAATCAACAGCCAGACAGCAGAAGCTTGGAATCACAGTTTAGTGGCGGGTGTGAAGTTTCTATGTACGGCCATGCACAAAAAGCTTACAGTCTCCTAAAAAACACCCTCTGAGTCGTTTTCTTCACACTTTCATGTCTTGTTTGTGCAGGAGCAAGAGCTGTATCAGAAGGAGGGACTGGGAGTAAATGAGGTGCATTATGTGGACAACCAGGACTGCATCGGTAGGTGACTGACAGCTTTCCCAGTTCAGCAACACAACCGTATAAATGCTCTCGGTCATTTAAGGAATCATGGAAGGGATGCAACTAAAGTCGAGAATGAGCTGAGACACGGCAGCACGTACGACGTTGTGACCTCATGCTGGGAATAAACTATTTTCTGGTGATTTTCTGGCCTTTATCACTTTTTTTTTAAAACGACGAAAAGACCATAACTGAAAAATCTACAAGAGAAAGATTTGATATGAATCGCGTTTCAGGTCACAGTCGTCCTGCCAGCCGTTTTAAAGGCGTTTATTTTTGTATTGCGGTCTATGGGAAAAATCATTTTTGGGCCTATGGGATTTGTTTGTTGCAGTACCTCGAGTGGCCATTGGGAAAAATCGGCGCACAGCCATATTGCCAGTCCCGCAGTTCTTATAATACATCCATGGGTAAAATGTTCAACTGCTTGTAAACAGAACAAGCTAACAGTCAGTCACATAGAAGCTACCCAATGCATTCAGGCATGAGAGCAGAGCGGTTAGAGACCATATAAAGTCAAAAGGAAGTCCAGTTGGCACTGCATGCAGCTAAGATCTGCAGAATAACAGCAGTGAACACACAACACCTCCAACCTTGAAGCAGCGTACGTACATAGACACTAGCCACTTTATTTATTAATAGTTGCATCTAGCAAAGTGCACCTGATAAAGTGGTCGGTGAGTGTATGTTGTTGTGAGTGCTGCAAAATGGAGAAAAAGTGTGCAGGGTTTTGATCCTGTCTCTGTTTCAAGGTGATGTCCAACCTGATCTGAAGGTTAGACAATCAAAGCAGGAAGTGGCTGTACCTGAGGAGGTTTGACCGTTACGTAAGACTGCGGGGGTGGGTGGGAGGGGCGTCATTAAGGAAGAGTGTCGACCTCTCAGGACCCCCTCGCTGCAGCGCGCAGTGTTGACAGAGAAGCGGCTGTTTGTTGAACCCGCAAAGCCGCTGGATGCTCCGAGCCGTGACACTGGATCACCCGCGTGGCTTTCATTCCTTGTGCTCTTGGCTTCGCATCAGAGCGGTGACAGAAAAAAAAAAAGAGAAAAAAAAAAAAAAACACCTGTCGGGGCAGCGTCTTATTACCCAAGAAGCTGGCAATTCCTGTGTCAGGAGGTACCGTAATGAGTGTGAACGCACAAGCCAGGGAAGAAAAGCCCAACCTCCTTGTTTTTGTCCATCTTTGTCCTCCAAAGACTCCTCAAATTAAGGGGATGAAGTAGCCAGCGCGTCAAGGTGGGATATTTTTTGATTTGTATTTCAAAGGCCATAATTATTCAGGTGCGAGGTTAACTGACAGCCGTGAATAACACTTATGACTTGCAAATGACCGTTTGGGTTGGCCATTAATTCACTCGTCAGTCTGTGGGATTTATGCACAGGTGCTTGTTTATGCAAAAAAAAGAAGAAGAAGAAGAAGAAGAAGCAGCCCAGGGTCCTTGGCTATCAGATTACATTGCGAGCTCAACGTGGCGTATGAATAATTCAGATACACGGCATAATGAGTCTCCTGATGAACTTGTTTTGTGCTCTAAATGCTCACGTCCAGAGACAGAACAGTTGAGGGTTTCTAAGAAGTCTATTATTTCACCAGGTGGATCGTAGCAATACAGTTTGGATTTTGATCCCAAGACGTCAAATATCCGTCCTTTAGATTTTCTTCGACCAAAACACTCCCAATATAAAGACTTTTTTTTTTTTCTGTATTCTAAAAAAAAAATATAGAAAAACGGCCAAAACGTATTTTTGGCTGACTAGAACTGGTGCCATGTGCTGAATATTTCAAAAGGATGCAAAATTTTCAGAAAAGTTTATTGTGCATATTGCAACGCTGCAATAATATTGTTTATGCAGCTCACTGATGACAACATACCACAGGGTCTGTGGCACATTTTAAATTAATTCAGATAAATGTCAGCATTTTATTAAGCAAGTTTTTTGGGAAATTCTGCCAGTACAAACTGAAGTTTTTGCATACTAAAAACATGATGTGAATGAACTTTTTAGTCCTCTAGATGGTGTTTTGGAAAAGTGGAAATAAAAAATAAAAACGTTGGTGTATATTTTGTAATACAAAGTTATACTGCAGTCCTATATTGCCAATTAGATATGATAGTATTGTATGATGGGGTCTCAGCCGGGTTCATGCGATTATCTCTTGGGCCTCGGACATCATGCAGAACTGGGATGAAGGTGGTGGGATCTTAACGCCGTCACTCTTCCTCCAGACCTGGTGGAAGCCAAGCTGGTGGGAATCCTGGACATTCTGGACGAAGAGAACCGACTGCCGCAGCCCAGCGACCAGCACTTTGCTCTGGCTGTTCACGGCAAACATAAGGAGCACTTCAGGCTGACGGTGAGACCCAATACGCACCCTCTCCCCATGTAACACCTCCCCTCCCTCGCCCCCGCCCTCGCTCTTCTCCTCGTCCTTTAGCTGCTTCTCCAAGTTGCCGCCTCTGCCGCTGCTTTCTCCTCCTGCATTCTGCTATTATTCCTCATTGTGTTCTGAGCTCTATTGTGAGTCCAGGGAGAAATGTAACTGCCCTCGGGTTTTGTCATCATTTGTCTTTTTTTTTTTCCCTTTTACATTTCCTGAATGGCGCAACAGCGTTCGACACACCCCCTCCTCCCCCTCTCCTCCCTCACCCTTGTCACGACGGGTATTGTTCGCCTCCCTGCCTGCGTCTGTGCGAGCATGAAATCCCTTTAGAATTGCGGCCTTGACACCATTTCAGGATTAGGGTTGCTGTGGAAAAAAGTTATCGCTCAAATAAAGGGCGGCACCGTGGCTGTCAAACTTTCCTCGCGTCAGCAAATCTACACTTGATGCTATTCTCGGACCCGAGGTCCTCCATCTGATAAGAGATCTTATTTCTGGCCTTTTGGAGCCGACTGAATGGAAATCTTGACCGACATAATCTGACATTTTATTTTGATTTTTAGAGATAAGCTGAGGTATACAGTAGCTCTACACTCGCTGGATGCCCCCTTGAGGCCCCACAACCAGCTTGCTCAGTTTATTGATTTTAGGTACCATATAATGCAAGTTTCACTTAGTGTCATCTCACACCAGTAGGTGTCTTAAGTCTGTTAGTAAAGTCCGTTCTGCACATTTCGCTCGCTCCAAATTTCAAAGTGTATCACATCAAATGAAACCAGGTACTCGGGAGGTTGAGAAACAACACTTAGACTGGTGTTGTGCCTTGTTTTTGTCCTATTTAAAGTAATGTTTCCGCCAAAAAACCATGGTGTTCTTATGGGAGACCCTAAACAGAGGGCTAAATATGCTGTTTTTTGGAGTTGATTAGGATGACTTAAAATGCCATAGAAATCTGAGATTTCATTCAAGGATTAGAATGCACTTTGTCTTTTTTTCATCATGATGTAAATGGGCTCTTTCTGTGCTCCTCCACTCAGGTTCCCAGGAAGTCCAAGTTGGCTGTTCACAGGAATCTGCGTGATGACGAGGGTTTCATCATCCGACATTTTGCCGGAGCGGTCTGCTATGAAACAGTAATGCTTTCTGATTGCATCATTATTATTTTCCCCATAAAAGATCCCCTTAATGACAGTTTAGTGAGAAAGACATTGTGAATCGTTTCATGTTGTCAATGCATGACACAAGACGGTACAAAATGGCACCTGATCAGCTGGTTCCATCAGTAGGACTGATTTGGCAGCAAACGAGGAAAATGCACAGCTAAGGTTGAGTTCGCCTTGGTGTTGTGTGTTATTTGGTCGCCTTCTGCCGCAACGCACACGTGCTCACGTTCACTGATGCGTGTGTGTCAGCAGACTCGCTTTGTGGAGAAGAACAACGACGCCCTGCACATGTCCTTGGAAAGCTTGGTGTGCGAGTCCAAAGACAAATTTGTCCGCGAGCTTTTTCAGAACTCCAACAGCACCAAGGATTCGAAGCAGAAGGCCGGCAAACTCAGCTTCATCAGCGTCGGCAACAAGTTCAAGGTCTGCGAGCCGTCAATTACAGTTTTATCTCTCTCTCTCTCTCTCTCTCTCTCTCTCTCTCTCTCTCTCTCTCTCTCTCTCTCTCTCTCTCTCTCTCTCAACACTTTCCTCTGGTGAAAGAAAACATTGATCAATGTGGACAAAGTCGACGTGACACATACAAGAAGGACTAATAAAGCCAAGGCCTCTCAGCCTCCGTCGCTACAGTGCAGTTATTCCTCTTTCCATTGCTTTAACACGCATTTCACTGTTCACATTTCTTTTTCCCTTGAGTTAGGAAATTGTTGTGGAAAGCTGAAAGAAAGACATTCCAGTGACTGACCATTTCCTTGATTATCGATCGTTGCTCTCACAGACTCAGTTGAACTTGCTCCTGGAAAAGCTCCACAGTACCGTGAGTATTAACTTGCACAAATACCCTTTAAAAAAAAAAAAGCGGTCTTCAATTTATCTTAGTTGTTCCTGATGGATTGGCCTTGTGTCCGCAGGGCTCAAGTTTCATCCGTTGTGTTAAACCCAACCTAAAGATGGTCAGCCACCAGTTTGAAGGAGCTCTGATCCTCTCACAGCTCCAGTGTGCAGGTTAAAAAAAAAAAAATGTTTTGGTTTTTTTTTCCCCCTTAGTTTTTAAGAATAATTTAAGTTATGAACTTCACAGACACACTTCTGTGTTTTGATTGAAAAGGTATGGTGTCGGTGCTGGACCTGATGCAGGGGGGCTTCCCATCCAGAGCGCCTTTCCACGAGCTCTACAGCATGTACAAACAGTACATGCCCGACAAGCTGACACGCCTCAACCCACGACTCTTCTGCAAGGTGAGACTGCAAACACACCAGAGACAGATCAGGTCAGCGGCTCAGAGGGAGGCATCCTCAGAGACAAAGCTGCACTCATTTAAAGCTGCACGCCCCTTGTGATGTCACAACAGCCATTACTGCCTCTCATAGCTTGGTGATTTAGGCAGGAGGCTGAAGCTAAGTCTTTCTGTGGAGGCTGTGAACAGAGGGCTAAATAAGCTGGTTGTCTGAGATCTGTGAATATAACGCCCAATTATTAGCACAAAAGGTGGAATCACTAATACGTATATATACAGTACAGAATGCTTAACACAATGTGGATTCTATCTCTTCAGGCTTTGTTCAAAGCTCTGGGACTGAATGACAAAGACTTCAAGTTTGGATTGACCAAAGTCTTCTTCAGGCCTGGAAAGGTAGGTACACACTTTATACAGCTGCAGCAAGAGAAAACCAAAGTGAAAAAAAAACAAATCAACAAAAACCTCAGCCTGAGATCACAAGGGTCGTGTCACGGCTGACTTTATGCTTGTGTGCTCCTGCCAGTTTGCTGAGTTTGACCAAATCATGAAGTCGGATCCAGAGCACCTGGCCGAGCTGCTGAAGAAAGTCAATACGTGGTTGCTGTGCAGCCTCTGGAAGAAGGTCCAGTGGTGCAGCCTGTCAGTCATCAAACGTGGGTTTGCACACACAAAAAAAAACATACAAATGTTTGGAAAGAAAAAACGTGTTTCTGGCCTGAAATTACAAAAATCTGTTATGTAATTTTTTCACTTGTTCCACTGGAATTTGTCTTGCTGTGATGTCACAAAGGGGACTGATGCTTCAATGCTAACATTACCAACAACCTTCAGTCTAAATAACCTTCATTCTAAATAACCAGTCTAGCCAGTGTAGAATTAAGTGGCCGCTCTAATTAATTTATTTCTCTTTCCAATCTTTCAATCTTTTTGCAACAGTTCGCAACAAGATGAGTTACCGCGCTGTCGCCTGCATTAAGATCCAGAAGACTGTCCGCATGTGGTTGTGCAAGAGGAAGCATAAGCCGCGGTAAATCTTCTCCTAGTTCTTTTACACACACACACACACACACACACACACACACACACACTGAACGCATGGGTCTTTTGTGCCATATCTTCATGGGACTGATCCCATCTTCTTCTTCCTTGGCTTTACTTTTAAAAAAATGAAATAATAAAAAAAAGGTGATTCACGCTCGGTTGGCTTTCTCACATTGTGGAGTTTAAATGAATCTGGAAAGTCATCTTAGGAGAAATGATGTGTCGCTGTCCTCCTTTTGAAAGTACAGGCTTTCTCGCTGGAGTGGCCTGCAATGGGAGAAATGACTCTCTTGAACTCAGCCATCCAGAAGATGGGTTTTCACAGAGCTGTTTTTTCCCCCTAAAGTATCGGATTTATATTCTTGTATTAGTGTTTGGATTGAGGAGGAAATGTTCCATACAGCCGCACACGCTGACACACATTTTTCTGATTGCTGTCTTTCCTCCTCCTTATCACGACATACACTGAATGGTATTCCGTTCCTGTTTGCAGTATCGATGGTATGGTGAAGGTCCGAAACTTGAAGAAGCACATGGAGCGGTTCAACGAGGTGGTGAACGGGCTGAAGGAGGGCAAGCAGGAGATGTCCAAACAGGTCCAGGAACTGGCGGCTGCCGTCGACGCTCTGCTAGCCAAGATAAAGGTGAGCCAGTGGCTGCTCAGTGAGCCGGCTGCATCACAAACTCAAAAAGCAAGGGATTCCACACTGTAGCCTACTTCTATTACAATGTATTGAATTGGAATTTTGGAATTGGAATTTTTATCTGAGGCAGTGGTATAGAAATTAAGTTTGCTTCCTTTAAGATCCAGCGTGTAATATTTCATCTGATTTCCGATTTTTATAGAGGTAAAAGCTTAATATACTGCCCATAAATATGTTAATAAATTAATACATTAAGTCGTTGTGGACAATCCAGCCCACCTGACAGTGCATTCCATAATTAGGGTGAATGCTAGTGTCCTTAAATAAACCAATGAAGAAGGTATCCAGGTTTGTCTGCGCAGGCCACCGTAGTTTACTGGCAAGCTCGGGAGAGGGAGGGTGAGAGGTTGAGTGCTGCAATCTAAAATGTAACTACTGTTGCTGTTTCTTCTCAAAATGTCAAAATATCACACTCTTCTTAACCATTAAATACTTATTATATGCACCCTCGTGGTCAAGTACTGAAAGCTGCATTTAAAAAACAAAAAAAACAAAAAGTTAGTATCTGCCGTACCTGGCTGAACATTTTACTCCAGTCTTAATGTTGTTCTCTGTGTGGAGAAATAGAACGGGGCCTTAATGTCCCTTATTGATATACCTCCAGTATTGTCTTTGCCTTGGTCACCATTGTCTTCTTCTCGTGACAAGAATTTCTCATTCCCTGTGCGGCGCTTAACCATCACGCCGTGTTATTTTCCCGCTTGTTACCGGCGTGTTGTCAACAGGTGTGTTTAGAGCGCCCCTGACTGCGAGGAGCCGGTGACTGGTGACCCTCAGTGGCCAACCCCCCTCTCCCGACTCCCTGACGCTCCTCCGCTAGCCTATTAGCATCCCCGCTCTTGACACCCGTGGCACTCTAGCCGCTTTGAAATTGCTCCTGGCGCCGCGCCTCCAGGTGAATAATGCATGAGACGACGCTCAGCTGTCATTCAGACCTCTGCACGTCGGGGACGAGACCTTGTCATCTTCCCCCACCGTGCCGCACCGCGCCGCTGTTAGGGACCGTCTTAATGAATCTTCACAATTCCGTGACCTCTCATGTGCCTGCTGATCTGTCTAACAAGCGTGTTGGGGGAGCGGGATGTTGCCCCGCGCGAGTGCCAGGTGCGGCGTCAGTTGGCGCTGCCGCATCAAGATGGTTGTGCCGGGATGTTGGTGGACGGTAAACGGAGTCATTGTTTTGGCTCCCTCTCCGCAAAAGAGAAGAGAGAAGGTTGGGAAAGTGCAGGACAGCCGACATCCCTGAGGAACCTCAGCACCGTTTCGTAATCGTGGAACATCTTGCAGGAAAGGTGTTCTCAAGCCAACTGAGGCCTGAGGCCAGGACCAGAATTAAGGATGGACCGATACCACTTTTTTACAGAATGAGTAGAGTTCGAGTACTTGCATTTCAGTACTCACCGATCCTGAGTACTTAATAAGGAGGTTAAACATGATAGAATTACTTTGATGTTTTTTTTGGTTCTGTTATTTGTGCAATATTCCTCAGCATATTTTTATAGAATATGGGGTGACTGCCACAAGTTTGACTGCAGTTAATGAAATTCTCATATATCATCTGCATAAATTGGTTTTGTTGTATCAGCACATATTTTATGAGTGTGACCCAATATTGGTATCGGTATCGGTGCATCCCCAGTTAAAATAAAAGGAGTGAATAAAGTGAATGTCATTTTTTCACTAAATGTATTCACAAGCTATTCCCTCCATCCTCCAAGGCCACGTGGACGATGACCCGCAAGGAGATCGACGGCGAGCACCAGGGGCTGGTAAAGCGCTCAGAGCAGCTGCTCTCCTCCATGCAGAAGAAGAGGCAGGAGGAGGAGGAGAGGGAGAGGCTGAACAGGATAGAGGAGGAGATGGAGAAGGAGAGGAGGAGGCGGGAGGAGGAGGAGCAGCGTCGCAGGCAGGAGGAGGAGGACAGAAGGCTGTAAGTGTCGGCCGCGGGGCGGGATGGGCCGGGTGCCGATGCTGTGTGAGAGGTGAGAAAGCAGACGTTCCCCGTCAGTGTCAGTAAACATCTCCTCCTCCTCCGCCTCCTCCTCTTCCTCTTCCCCCTCCCCCATCTGTAGCAAAGCAGAGATGGAGCTGAAGAGGAAGCAGGAGGAGGAGGAAAGGAAAAAACGCGAGGAAGAGGAGAAAGTGATGCAGGTTTGGAGCTTTTATATGATCAAGAAAAAAGTTGCTCTGCAATTATAAAACACACACAAGCAAGAGGATTTAACTGATGGAATTCAAAAGAAATGACATCATTAATCAAGGCTCTAGCACCCTTTGTGACATCATAAAGGACCTATAATACGCTGTATATTGCTGCATATGTTTTGTCAAACGTGGAGGAAAGGAAATGAAGGACAGATTACACACAAAAAACACCCGTTACCCCGTTTAGAAAACCAGGTAGAAAACTTTGCCAAACCATCTAAACCATCTAAGCCGTTCATGGCAGAGTGGTCCTCTGTTACGTATGATGTTTTTGTCTAGACAAATAGCCGGCAAAGCTTCATTAGCAGCCCCTGTCAAACTGGATAAATATGTCTAATCAGGGCTTGGGCAGCGGCGCTGCAGCAATGCTGGAAGTTCGCGCAAGATTTTGTTAAGTCCGATTAAAAAGGCCCGCACGGTTGTTTGTGCCGTTCCAGGCGGAGCTGGAGATCGAGCTGGCCCTGGAGCGAGAGGAGCAGGCCCAGCGCAGCACCATGCTGGAGCAGGAGCGGCGGGACCGGGAGCTGGCCATGAGGATCGCCCAGAGCGAGGCGGAGCTCATCACCGAGGAAGGGCAGCTGGACGCCGGCCTGCGCAGGTAGCGCAGGGTCAACGCTGCGGCTCTGACCTCCGGCCGTGTTGAAATGACATTTTCACCTCAGCATGAGTGTGTAACCGCATGCTGTTGCTTTTTTTTTTTGTTCATCTTTTTGCCCGTTTTTCTTTTTTTCCCCTCCTTCTCGCAGCGACGACTCTCTCTCAGATCTTTCTCTCTCTTCATCCTCAACCAGAGCCATGTAAGACATCAGTGCTGCGCCGTCCCCCATTTGTGCCGCGTCTCACTGCACTCACCTCACTAACGTCACACACTCGCCCCCCATTCGCTGTCCGTCTCTCCCCCTCCACCGTCTCACGTAACCTAATCATGTGCTGTTTAGTTTAGTGTGTCACGAGTCAACAATCTCTAGGACGCTAATCCCGAACAAATGACACAATGCTACATTTTCTTTTGCAAGCTACAAATCAGGACCAGATCTCATTGATATGGGTAATGTTAAAACCATGGATGTATTATAAGAACTGGATAAAGGACTGGCAATATGGCGGTGCGCTGATTTGTCCCAGTGGCCACTCGAGGTACTGCAGCAAAAAATGAATGAAATGAACCGCGATTCATAGCAAATCTTTCTATTGTAGATTTTGCGTTCTCCAGAATCGTTCTCATTGGCCAAATAGATCATGTGAGTTACAGAAGCATGATGGAAAATGACACTTCTGGGCCTCTGTAGATCCATTAGTGCGGAAGTCAAAAACTTTTTCGCCGTATGCGCTGGGTGAGCAACTTCATTGAAATGAATGGGCCACCATCTTGGAGTCTGGGGGCCTCAATTGCATTTTATAAAACACACGTTACTGGTAACCAACTTCATTCTATTTGTTATTTTTTGATGTGTTTCATAATATTCAAGTAGGATCTTTAAGACTCAGTCAGTCTGTCAGTAGCCGGAAGTGGTTTTAAAATTAAAGAGATCTTGTTCATTATTAATATTAGGGTATTTGCATGGCCAGCCTAATCACCATGTTGCTTCCAAGCACTAAAGTGGACGCACCCTCCACCCCTGCACCTGTAGGTTTAAATAAGCCAGGCACTAACGCCTTCAGCCTGCAACATCTGCAGGTGCTGCGCCAAGGCAGAGTGACACAGCGAACGATCGCTGGCAGCACCAGTGGGGGACATCCAGGGCCCACGTTGCACGTCGCCTGCCACTGCGCATTACATGTACACTCAGCACGCGTGAAGGCATGCGTGCAGCGGGAGTAAACATACGGGCTCGCACACATACACACACAGACGCTCGGTGGCTTCGCCTACCCCTGCAAGCCCATCCATCCCCTGTTCAGCGTCACGACACAGATCCCGAATCAGTTTCATCTGCGCGGTCGGCCTGAATTACAAATGGTAATTGTGATCTGGCTAACGATTTGTGGATGAGTAATTCCCCCTGCTCGGGAACGTTAGCAGCCAAGCCGACTGTAAATGGGGGGAGTTAAATCCTCGCCATTATTGAATTAGCAGCCCGGGCTCGATGGGGAGTCTGGAGACGCCAGCTCAGACACCCGGCAGCAGTCGGCTGAGCAGCAAAAACATCGTTCCGGCCTCGTTGCTGGCTGGTCCGTTCCACTGTTAAGGGGAGAGGAGCACATTTTTAAAAAAGTTGGCTGATGGATGGAAGGCATCTGGTTTGAGGGAAATGGACGTCTTTGGAAGTGGAGGAGGCTGCCAGGACGTGGTCAAACTCTGGCCTTCAGCTCCCCTGCCGACTGTTCTGGGCCGGAAATTTAATCTGCCGACGCTGAGAGGAGGGGCCACGCGAGGAGAGGCGTCTGTTGTCTTTTGGTTTATTACCATGCATGAATTATAAATTCGGTCGAATATGAAAAGTCCAATATTAGATCCATTTTCAGATCGGCACCTTCTGTCCCAAACTCCAGTAAAGCAGCCAAGCATAATAAATTATTCTGCCCACCCGAAAAAAACAATATCTGTGGACTTGCCAAAAACAGCAGATTTAGCCCTCTGTTTAGACTCACTCACCTACTAAAACTGATTTAGTATGCTTTAAAGCACTCCTTCTCTTGGATAGTGTCAGCTCCGCTGTCATCACGGCCGTCTTCTCACCAAGTAGACTTTAACTGTGAGCCCTTTTTCTCTGCTTTTTAGAGATCGGCGCCGTTCTCCCTGTGGAGCCCGTGGATCATCTGCTGCGTTCGGAGGCAATAAATGTCACCCGCTCCGTCTCACCCACGCTCGCCTGTTCCTTTCCGCAGGGGTCCTCAGGTGCAGGCGACCAAAGCCGCTGCCGGCGTGAAAAAGTACGACCTGAGCAAGTGGAAGTACGCCGAGCTGCGAGACGTCATCAACACGTCCTGCGGTGAGTGCTTGCGACAAAACAAAAGCAGGCAGATTAAAGGGCCAATATTTTTCCCATTTTATATAACCAACCTTTTATATTAAAAACATGCGTCTCGTCTGTAAACCATAAACTAAAAAGGTCAATTTTCTGCCTCTGTAGCTGCTCGAGTGGCCTGGAAACGCACAGTTCTGCATATCTGCCCTTTGTGATGTCACAGAAGGTGCCGATATAACCCTGTTACTTCTCCCAGGTTGTCGTAAACACACCTAGCCAGGTGTCTATTCCGACCAATGGGGATATTTAGGCAGAAAAAAAGGTTTAGCAGGAAGCTAATAGTGGTATGGGCGTTTTTGTTACAGGCTGTAAACAGGGGGCTAAATATGCTGTTCTCTGGGTTTCTACAGTCTATTGGCAAACAACTAGACTACACTACAGTCTAGGATGAGAAAAAAATAGCATACAAGACATTGAAGATAGTGGAAATGCTAGATGCGGTGATGTCGCTCTGTCTGCTCAGCCCTCACAGTAAGTAACTCAGATCCAGCAGCAGCAGCGAGTCGTGCACTATAATTTGAGTGAGTGTTAAAAAGCCGAGACTGCAGCTGTACGCGGCGCGACACAAGATGTCAAAAGAGCAGTCCTCGACGATCCTACAGCTGCGGCAGCGGCTCATCAGCATGCGTTTTAGCGAGGAGGGAGAGAGCAAATTATCACCATTATGGACGATGATAGAGTTCATCCCCAGCCTCGCTCGCTCACTTGCTCGCTCGCTCTCAGCCGGCGTGGAAGAAAAAAAATTAATAAAAGACGTGCCAATCTGGTGACGCACTTGCTGATGCCTGTATAATTGTGCGTGCGTGCCGCTCTGTGGTGGGCATTAGGGACCCTGATATCCCCCGTGGGATTCCGAGGACATCTGGCTAATTTGTGGAAGCCATCAGGGTTTTTTTGGAGGTTCCGGGGGTGATACCAGATATCTAGGGGATGATTTTCCGTCTTTGTATTTCACCATCTAGAGGGAAACACTGAGCTTCTGAACTGGGGCAGGAATAAGCCATTAAATAGCTTTATTCCATAAATGTTTCAGCTGTTTGGGCCTTCAGGGATTTGGAATGTGCAACGTAACTGAATGAATTTTCAAGGCAAAGACCTGTCTTGTATTTCTTGCATGTGCGATTGTCAAAATGAATCCAAATTCTAAAAAGGTCATTGGTAATGATGGTTTTAATATTAAAGGGGCAGCCCAGAAAATTCAAATCCTGTTAGTCGTTGCCGGAACAGTTTTAAATAATTTATTGTCTTAGGTAAGCTGACACACTATCCTCTCCATCTCCTGGCCTGCTGCACTGGGTTTTCCAAGCAACTTGGAACCGCCACTTCCTTAGACTGATACTGAACTCTTTTTTTTATTTTTTTATTTTTTTTATCATTTGAGGTCAGCAAGATGGATGAGCTGGATTCCAGTTATAATGTGAGGTTTTTAGATGTTCCCAGCATGGGACTTTTAGCAAGCTGGAAGAACTTTATTTTGCCCTTCATTGTTCAACTCAAAACTTTTCAATGATTTAAAAGTTTTAAAAGTAACTAAAAACAAAAATAGTCTGTCATAAGAGCGTAATAAGTCACACTTCCAGATGCTTTTGGGGGACCACAAAGATTTGTGTCCAAACAAATTTTTCTTGTTGTCATGCACTCTCTTCGTGTGTCGTGTTCTGGTGCGCAGACATCGAGCTGCTGGCCGCCTGCAGAGAGGAGTTCCACCGCCGCCTGAAGGTCTATCACGCCTGGAAGTCCAAGAACAAGAAGCGCACTGACGACGGCAGCGATCAGAGGGCTCCAAAATCTGTCACCGATTACGGTCAGCACACAGATGAATCGTCGCGCCACCGCTTCCACAATGACGCATCAAATAGCCCCGCCCCACCCCAAAAAAAAACCACTTGTTGTTGCCGTCGTCATGGAGACACATGACACGCTCGCGAAGTCGCCCCCACCAGTGTTCCCCAGCATTTCTGGATTTGATGAAACACCCCGGCCTAAAAATGCAGCCAAGCGTCTCCGTCAGATTTTGTTCTAATTAGAAGATAACTGCCCGCCTCGCCATGTCACGTTCTGCCGCTGCTGGTGCGACAGCTCGCCCGCTTTGCTCTACTCATCCTCAGCTCAACCATGCATAATCAGTCTCACACTCACTCACTCACACACACACACACACACACACACACACATGCAAATGTTGTTTAGCTGTCTCTCTGCACCTCCGCCTGCCCCCTTTTCATCTTGCGGACAAATATTAAATTTGATGGCGATCGGGGACATTAGATTCTCTGTTGTTCCCGCTCTCACTTAATTCAGCCTCTTTTCTCCCTTTTGATATGATGGCCCCTGAAAGCAAGTGTGCCGTTCTCCCCATACTTGGGTTTGCCCCTGGGTGACGCAGGAGTGGTTTTAAATGAGGCGCTGATTTATTAGAGGCTGAAAGCTGCATTCATTCGGGCATTTCCGGCCTCCCCTTTGATTTTCGCATGTTTTACAGGCTTTAAAAAGGTCCAGCGTGTCGAATTTTCAAAGGGATCTATTGGTATGACATGGACATAGACAATACACACTGTATGTGCCGTGCTTGATAAACTGATCAGACCACCACCCAATGTAAGGTTTTCAATGCTACAATTTTTTTGTTTTGTAACAGATCAATTTTAGAAAGAAAAGAAAAGTGAAGCACATTATTATTTACCGATTGAGGTGTCAAATTATAGTTATTCACAAGCATTTCTGAACAGAAAATTTTGTTGTTGTGGTTGAACGTTATGCTTGATGAAGTCTGACTTATCAGAGAAGCCCAGTGAGCCACCCCACTGTTAAAAAAGATGAACTGCAAATTTTTTCAAGAAATTTTGCTGTCTCTTTGTTATTTATTTATATAAATAGGCAATATTGCACCCCTTAATGATTTTACTCTGACATTACAGCTCATAAGAAAAATGTGAAATCATGCGGGACAATATAATTGCAATGCCCTTTCTCACCACTAGTCGCTCCTAAATCATACATTCTGGGCCTTTAACTTTTTTCAGCCCCTCTCATGTTCCCAGCTCTGATTGAAAAAAAATAAATAAACATTTTTGCAAGGCCACATGATTGATGCTGCCTTGGATGAACTTTTAACGATGACACTTCAAACACAAACAGACTGTATACAAATATGCTGTTTAATTCTCCTTCGTGCAGCTGAAAAGAACCCGGCCCCTCCAGTGACGGCCCAGCATCAGGGAGTGGCGGTGAACCGCCAGCAGAGGTATTTCCGCATTCCCTTCATCCGACCCGCCGACCAGTACAAAGACCCCCAGAATAAAAAGAAGGGCTGGTGGTACGCGCACTTCGACGGGCCTTGGATAGCCAGACAGATGGAGCTCCACCCGGATAAACAGCCAATAGTGTTAGTGGCCGGTGAGTCAGCGGACTTCAAGCAAATTGTTGTTTATTGAGAAAATAATCAGAGTAATAAACTATACTGTTTTCTTAATTATGATATTTAAGCCAATGAAGTGACCTCAGCTCAGCAACATGGTAGAACCATTTTTAAAGACCCTTTTTAATTATTCAGATTTTTATTCAGCTTTTTATTTACACCATAGAACAGACTCAGCATTCCACGATCAATAATACAACCTTAAGGAAATTGTGTATATGAGTCAGGGAAATTTGCAATTCTGCGATAATCATGTAAAACAAAGGTTGTTTTCTCATTTAGAGCACCTTCATTGTATTCCCTCTTGCTTATTTTAACCCCTAGATTTCACACTCTATTTCAAACTAACTCACTATGCTGACCCACCACTCAGGGAAAGACGACATGGAGATGTGCGAGCTGAGTCTGGAGGAGACGGGTCTGACCCGGAAGAGGGGCGCCGAGATCCTGCCCAGGCAGTTTGAGGAGATCTGGGAGCGCTGCGACGGCATTCAGTACCTCAAGAAGGCCATCGAGAACAAGCAGGCGCGGCCCACGCACGCCACCGCCATGCTTCAGAGTCTCCTCAAGTGAGAGCAGAGGCGGCAAGATGTTTCCTGGAACCTGACACTGGACACTGAACCGTAGCTGCTGTGCTCTCACTTTTTTTATTCTCATTAAAAATACCTGTATGTTGTTTACTTTAACTTTTTATACTTTTGTTTTGCCGTGTTTTGGTGCAGCGGTTTGCGCTCCGTCCTCTTCCCACTCTGCGCTCCAATGGAAAGCTCCACTGTGCCTTAAGCCTTGTAAGGGCGTCTGTTTTCCCACACAATTCCGCCTTAATGATTTCCAACACACACAGTCATATAAGTCTGCACCGCCGATAAATATCCACCAAATCTCAACTTTTGCATGCATAAAATGACCTGTTTTAAAATAGTTTTAATAGCAACTGAAAACAAATTATTTCAATTATTAAATAACAAAAAACTGCTTCAAATGCTGCAAGTCTAAAACAAATCAAAAAACAAGCCTTGGATTCTCTTTTGGCCGCACGCCCGTCACCGTTTCCTGTTGCATTCATACAAAAAGAACCGTTTTTTTATTGCTACTTTTTTTTGTTTAGCAAATGGTAACGGTAGGATATCAGTTTACGTCTTGGTTTTATTTGTCATGTAACCTTGTCATTTGTCTGTGTTTTTGTGTGTGTGTGTGTGTGTGTGTGTGCGTGTGCGTGTGCTCTTTCTGCATTATTGCATGCAGTATTTTACTTTGAGGTTTTGTGCTTGTAAGAATCGGGGGTGGGCAGTTGTTTCACTTAAGTAGAAAATGACAAAGACATGTTTGGATATGGAGGTTGTGTCGTCTGGAAAACCGAAAAAAAAGAAATAAATCTGTTGCTCTGTGTCACGACTTGTTTTCTTCTGTGAAATTAATTAACTCGTGACAACAACTGAGCAGATTTGCAAGCATGGTGGTGAAGTTGACTGCTCATGCTGATATCTGGCATCCCATCAGCAGCTTATGAGATTAGCCTCTAGATTAATTAGACAACAAAGGCTACTGTAAGGGCTGATGTCATTGGTAAACTGAGGCCAACTTCCAGTACGTGGATTTAAAACAAAATGAAACCTTCCCTTCCATAAATATAATTGTCTCCTCATTCTTGAAACTAATCAGTGTGTTCTACTTATTGACTGTCATTATTTGCATCTTTTGGTATTTTTTTCACTAATTGATTTTTATCAAGATTCCATAGTGAGCAAGTAAAAATTAGCCCATTTGTAAAAAAGAAATAAAAAATAAAAATAAAGAAATTTGCTTTTTAAAATGCAAAAACATTTTATTTTTTTCATTTAAATGCAAAATGTGTAAAAAAAAGAAAAGAAAAAAGAAGAGGACAGATGATTAGTGGTGAGAGTTTTGCACAACAACACAACATTACTCTAATATCAAACACACTATGACGGCTTCTTAGGTCGACACCTCCAATCAACAGTCCAAACAGCAACACAACGAACTGCGTCTGACAGTCTAGCGTGAAGATATATCTCTGCGTATCACTTTGTACATAATATTACACCTCATTGTGAGGAAGAGACCTTTTTCCAAGGGTATACAGGAAATGTTCCTACCATCCAATTTATAAAATAAATATCAGGTCCCACTTCAAGACAACCTACACTCACGGTCACATCCATAGCTCTCTGTCTAACGAGACACAATCACTATGAACAACAAATCACAAGACGTTTTAACACCATTTTCCCGACACGAGTTCTGCGTCTGGTCCGCGGCCAAACTGAATCTCCTGAGTTGATCCAGGCGTCGTCACACAACCGTTCCGTCCAAGTGTTCGCCGTCTGCTGCCCTCAACACGCAACACGCTCTGTATTCATTTGGCCGTCGCCACGTCTGAGAGGAGACAAGAGGGAGAGTAAATAAAATGCAACACTTGATCCAATGGAAGTGCATCGAAAAGATTGGCTTTGGATAAATCAATTAATGTTTTTGATTGATTAAACTTGAAGGGGGAAAATAATTTTCCACACTAAGCAAAGAGTGATGCTAATTCATTAGAATGGATAGCGAGCCATCCTTGATTATTTTACTGAAAAAAAAATGAAAGAAATCAATTTGGTTCCTATGTCGGAAAACACGGAAGGAGGCAGACTTGGCTGCTTTTACCTTTGCACACATCATAAAGCTGTAAAACAATGAATGTAAACATTAACCAAAACCAACAATCCCATCATGCATTGCAGAAATGGAAGAAATGCATTAGCGTTAAATTTGTTCTTTCCCAAACAGCTCTCCCTTGAACTCTACAACGGGTATTTGGAACCCTTGATCAGAACCCCTGTCTGACCATGCTGCGGCGCTCACCTCGTGTGGTATGCAGTGGTGGAAATCCACCATCTCCGACACTAACTTTTCGGATCTGGTGGTGTAGAGTTGTCTGGGGATCTGTGGACACAAACGCATGCAAAGCTTTTGCTGTTAGTGATTGAGAGGAATTTTAACCAGGTAAACAGGAGAAAAGAAGAATAGTTTTACTTGACCTTGGGGTGAAATTTACAGAAAATGTAAAAGGTTCCTGCTACAGTTTAGAGATTGTATCACGCGTTGAAGGGCATTGAAGAAGTAACGTGGTGGCAATGTCTTCATCTCAAACAACATACTGGAACAAAAGCTGTCCAGGTCTGAATAACGTGTCATGTGCCCTTGCTGTTAGGAGTCATTTAGGTCACATGATGTAAAAACGTGAGCAGCATGATGGAGAAGGCTGTTTAAATACAAATTGTCATTGAAACAGGGCATTTAGTTGTCCATTCATGGATGGGACTCTCGGGTTTGTGATTGCGGTTAATCGCCTCGTTAGTGCAATAATAACACTAGAAATTCACCAGTTGGACGTGTGGGTTTGAAAGTTTATAGAAGGTTGAATTGGATTTGCCTGTAATGGCCAAAGTGTGTTTCACCCAAAATGGCAAATATCACTCATTTTATGGCAGTGGTGTCTGGATGTCCTACAGGATGTTAAAGCTCTGGCAACTCGGCCAAATTTAGTTTGTTATTCAAGCTCGAGAAAAAAACACAAGTCATTGCTGTTAGCCTGTATCAGTTTTAGGAGGCTTTGGGTTAGTAGTCGGGCCCCTGGTGTACCTCAATGCTCAGATGAATATTCTCAATGGAGGCAAAGTGTTCCGGCTCAGACTGCTGCGACTGGGACGAGGCAGAGCTTGAGGCGTACGGCAGGGTGGACACCTGAGTTAAGACCCCGTCGTCGTTCTCAAATACCGGGTTCACCCTCAGAGTGTTCTCAAAGGCGTAGGGGGCGAGGGTGTGCCTACGAGGAGGGTGGGGTTGGGGGCGGGGAGGGCATCACAACACGTCACCAATCACGAGGGAGGAGGCGGGAGGGAAGGGAACAACAAGAGGAGTTGACAACATTGGCACTTACACCAAGGTGACGGCCTTTCTGCTGCTGATGCACTTCTTGTTGATGAAAATCAAGATGCCGATGACGGCGCAGACCAGGCAGAGGCTCCCCACCAGACAGGTGACGATGAGCGGCGGGTCCACCGGCATGGACACCAGCTCGCCACAGTGCTCGCCGTGGTAGTGCCAGTATTTACCCACGGGGCATCTGCAGAAGACGCACAGAGATGGACGTCATCACCTCAAAGAAACAAGGGAGCGATTTCCCCATTTCCATTTTATATTCATGAAGTTGGAAGTTTTGACATTAAAAAAAATGGAAACATTTGATGGGAATATTAATATCGGGGAGTGGGGTGCAAAGTTGCAAAGTCATGAGAGAAATTCACAGCAGACTTTCTTATCTACATATGTGGCACCAGACCAAAGCTGCAAACCGCACTTGAATCACTTTAAAAGGCCCAAAGATAAACACAAATAAAATCAAATACAGGACTTTTGTTTTCTCACAGCAGCAGGTGCGTCAATGAGATCAGTTTGTTATTGTTTTGTTGACATGAACAATGACTCAAAGGATCAGATTGATTTGTGGGCTCCCATAAAGTTATGCACCGACGTTGGCTGTTCGACACGCACACATGATGCCACACACAACCGCCGTCAGTAGTAAATGTTGATGAGTTGTTTGCTTGGCTCATCAAATGTGTTGTCTTTGTTCTGTAGCTGCAGTTGAAAATGCAGTTCCATTCAGGGTTGGGTTTAACATTTAACAAACATTTCCCCTGTTCAAAATATGATCAGGAAGAGATGAGCGCATGAGTTTTTTGATTTTTGTTTTTTCAGTGATGTGAAGGACACAGGCACGAGGCTCTCACAGTAGAGAGCATTTGCATGGACGGATCGTATTTGAAACGGGGTGACACCACTTCCACCTACTCCAAACTGATTGTAATTTCAAACTGAAAATTCAATCGAACAGAGGGCTAAATATGCTGTTTTTTGAAGATCTATGCAGATTTTCTGTGGTTGGGGGTAATTCATTTTATGAAGATATAAATTACTTAAATATGAAAGACCACAAGTGCTACACTACTGGATATAATTATTTGTAGTTATTGGTGCAAAACAAAGTTCATTTGCTTAAAGAATTAAAATCTTCAGTGAAGTTGCAGTTCATTCAACATGGTGTTTCTCAAAGTGGGTGTACAAAATAATAATACATTTCATAAATGAAGAGAAATGTGAAATTAATGTTCATGACAAAAAAAAAGAATGATTTTGATATCACAAAAAGTGGTGTGCCAAAGGTAAAACATTATTTGCACATTTATGTTGTTTCAGAGAATTTGAAAAAAAAATATTTTGTCACCATTTTGGCTGTTTTTTTGTTTGTTTGTTTGTTTGTTTGTTTGTTTTTGGGGGGGAGGGGCATGAAAAAATTTCTTCCTCCAAGGTGGGGTGTGACAGAGAAAGTTTGAGAACCACTGCCCTAATGCCATGCAAGTCTATGGGGTCAAAAGTCAACTTTGTCCTAGAGACATGGGGCCACTTGCAGGTTCATCAGGATCCCTCAAGACACAGCCACGTCAAATTTGGGGCTCCTCCCCAAATTTGGGGGGGGGGCATGAAAAATGTTCTTCCTCCAAGGTGGGGCGTGACAGAGAAAGTTTGAGAACCACTGTATTAGTGCCATCATGATTGGCTCTCTGCCTTGGGAGAGGAACAGGGTTTGTTGCCTTTGGCTGATTCATTTTTTAGGACAATTTGTTTTGGAGGAAAATGTTTGAAAAAAAAAAAAGATTAAAAACTGAATAATTTAAAGGTGCATTTTTAGGACTGCTGAACTGGACAGTATCTGAAATAAGGCCCCCCTGTCTATAATTCATGACACTTTTCAAATTTCAAGTTGGCACAAGAAAAGCTGCCACACCCGCTGGCCAACTAAGAAAGCTTGAAAACTTGAAGAGCAGGAGTCAAAAAAACCAAAAAAAAAACAAAAAAACCCCATGAAAATAAAAGTAATGAGGTTCTGACAATGCTCACAAACAAACTGGCAAGAAAGACCTGAGGCAAGCACCACCCACTTTATAGAGTGGGAGGTAAACGAGGCACAGGTGTGCACAAAAAATATCCACATGCACAAGAACATATTATGTCATTTATTTTCAACCATATCCTCAATAAAATAGTGAAATCTAAAAATTTCAACCTAATTAAACTCCAACACAACCAAATGTAAATGTCAAGATACCCAAATAATTTATTTGGTTAAAACAATCAAAATACTTTTTTTTTTTTTTGTTGCAAATTTGAAATGCAGCAATTATTATATTATAATATCAAAACAATGACATCAGCCCAGTATATTATTTTTTTAAAACCAAAATACAAACTATTGCCTCCTACTTGGGGCCTTTTTTGACATGGTCTGAAATGTGTCAACAAATTCGAACTCACAAGAGTTCACATGAACAAACCCTTCGGGAGTCTACAGCAGTTATTTTGGCTGTAAACACAATTTTAATGTTGCCATTGTGATAGGAATTGAACTACAGCGTCTTCAGGAAGCTTTAATGACAACCCACAGGCAGCACAGAGGCATTTTGATTCTTTTCTGTTCTTTCTTGTATTATTTAAGGTCACAACTGGTTTCCATTTGGTGCCGTTCTGTCCCTCTGTGAAACTCTGGACTGGTTATGTGGATTGGGAACTGTGTCCGCTGACATGGGTGACAATCTAAACTGAACTATGTCTTTAAATGCCACTAGGCCAAGTTCATGTGTTTCTTGGTTAGTCTTTGCGTACCTGCAGGTGGCTCCGTGGCCCGGTATGATCTCACACAGGCCTCCGTTCATGCAGTAATCTGGCTGCAGGTCACACGTGCTCTGACACGGCAGGCCGTCCACGATGCTGTAGCCCGGATCGCACAGACACTCCGCCTCGTTGGTCCAACTGTTCACCACGCAGCGCGAAAACTCATTGCAGGCCAGGAATTTGCAGGGGTCCGCTTGGTCAGCTGAAAACAGCAGAGGACGAGGGGACGCGAGGAAACCAAGAGGCGATAGCTTGTTAACAATTATTTTAGCGTCCATCTGTCCTCGTATTCGCAGGAGAAATTAAAGGGCGCGCTAAAGGATTACTGTTAACTAACAAGGTCACAATGCTGTCAGCACTGCCGAGCAAGAGAGGCGCATCTGATGCGGCTCTACTGACGCAGCAGCAATGGCAGGCCGTCAAATGCGGTCTCGCCTTGCTGCATAATTATAAAAACATGCCTTTACTCGCCAGATGTTCACTAAATAAAGGTTTATTTGGTAGTTTACCAAGTTTAACACCTTCATCAGGAAGACAAAGCGGCAACTACCAACTGATGGAGGACGCTGTGCCACACCTCGTCTTTCTTCACCCACTTTAGCGGGTCCGAACTAAAACAACAGGTATGCAACTCCCTAAATACCACTACAGCCAAAATAAAAAGAGGCGACATTGAGCAACACTTTTGCTTTCGCAAAACCATTATTTAGAAAGATTGTGACGTCAATAATAATGACAGGAACACGCAGACCAAGCGTTGGATAAAATAGTTTCAAGCTGGTCTGCAGATTAAAAACACAGAGACATTGGAGCCGTCGGGTAACACAAGGACTTGGAAGACTTTGCAATAAAGAAAGTGCGGCAGACAAGGAAACGACTCAATAAAGTTTTTCCCCATTCTGACATCAGACCCTTGTGTCTGTCACTATAACTACAACCTTGTGTGTTGTTCCTCAGACAAGCCAGGTGCTCACCAACACGCAGCCTGTCAGCAATTCCGCCGATGCTATTGTGGCACGGCTATTGTCAGTGGTTGATCCTTTTTGTTCGCAGTGCGACATTTCAGCGAAATTGACCTTGTTCTTGGAAAGCAAACAGGCTGCGTTACTCGGCGTCCCACTCTCATTCTTCGAGAGAAAACCCAATCAGATGTTCCAGAACTTTTTCCTCGCCAAATAATTTGCACAAAACAAAGCATCCGGTGAGTAAAGGCCTGTTCTCTTTCAAGGTAGAGCTTTGGTTCTGCGGTCGCTCACAAAGAAGCAGAAAGCAGTAGAAAAAATGATACCTGGCTCTATTTCCAAAGAGCGGCTGTCGATCTCAATGTCCAGCCGTTTGGACGCCGCACTGCAGAAGTCCTCCAGCACACACTGGACGGCTTCCGTCACGTTATAGGGGACCGGCTTGTCCAGCTTCATCCTGCTGTTCACCACAACGCTGCCGTTCCTGAAGTTGAGAATCTCCAGCTGCTTGAATCCAGTCAGGTTGGACTGCAGGTAAGGCAGGAGCTGTGGAGCACGAAGGGGAAAGCGAGTCAGACGCCAGTTCCGCCTTGTCGGCCGCCCGTTCTTCTGGACTTGGTGTTCATTAATGTTTGGTTAGTGATGGGCGGTGGAACTATGTGCAAGGCAGCAAGGGGCGTTAAGTCTGGGAGGATTTCTACTCGGATGATTGGGTTAATGACAGGAAGCGAGGTGTCATGCGTAAGTAAAGCGCCATCGCCCCGCTGAGCGCCGACACATGAGCTTCCACCGCGACAGAGCTGAGGTTCGCCGCAGCGCAGCCAATTCTGAATTATTCAGGTCACATTTTACTGTGTGAACGCTATGAATAGTTCTTAATTAAATTTTGATGCAAGCATGAAATCCTGCCATAGCTGTGCTGATTTTGTAGCCCAGTTACATTCGGGGGAACAAAAATTGGGTTTTCAAAAATTGGCGTGAGAGAGCAAAAGGAGCTAGTGGTGCCTGCAGAGGTAATGAGAACTTTGTAATGCTTTATCATGGCCTGGGGAGAGTCAAAACTACATCAGCGCCAACAAATATATATACATATATGTATATATGTATATATATATATATATATATATATATATATATATATATATATATATATATACATACATACATACATACATACATACATACATATGAAAAATATTTTAAATTTATATGGTGTTTGGTAAAAGCTATTATCTTAAGTGCATTATATGTAGATGACAGCCACGCTTTATTGTTCTGACCAACAAAAGACCCTGGTCATCCAGTCAATGGTGTCTGTTTGACCATAATTTTAAAAATCACCCTGAACCTAAATGAATTTAATCGGGGTTGTGGAAGGTAACCTGCGGCAACATTTGTCTGCTGATGAGCTTCTCGTTTCCTGCAGCATTACTGCAAAATTTTAATTGGAAAATTGAGAAGCGAATTAAGGTGGCGGCCGTTAAATTATTCTTACTGAAATAAACATCAATTTTTAAAATTGCATTTATTCAACATTTAATTACAACTTAATTTGTTAGGCGGATTTTAACAAGTGCGTCTGTATTCATCAAGCCAGGTAATCTGGCGCTGCTTCCTCCCTCAGAGGCATCACAGTGGATGCCATTAATTTTGGGTTGTTTTTTTTTTATTATTTCTTCATCCTTGTTTAACGCATTCTCTCATATCTTCTACCCCGCTGCGTTTCAATTATTCAATTGTAATGCAAAAAAATACTGCAAAAGACTCCGAGTACCAGCTAAGAGGCTAATCTATGATCTTGGGCAGGACGGCGGCGGTAATTCTGAGGAAGTCCACTGGCTCGAGTAATGGACCTGCATCAGCGCTCATCGATCTGAACCGCGCTCCCCTCTGCTATTTCACATTCCCGTCAAGAGGAGGCAAACATCAAACGGTCGCAGCGCCAGAGGAAGAGATTACGATGCTTTAGCTGGCCTGGCTGTCGAGCAGGAGATAAGAGGCCTTAAGGAGCTCTACTCTGATCAGGCTACTTCGCTTATCGCCGGCAGACAGCTAACTGAGGGACACTTCCCAATTGTTAATAAAGGTGGAGAACAAGAGGGTCATATATCCTGAGCAAATGGCCAACAGTCCCTATTAAATTAGACGTCGGGGACACAGCTTGCTGTTTGGCCATCCATTTGTCTCAATGCAGGAGTGCCAAGACATATACACCGTGGAGTGGATACAAAACCGTGGCCCTGTCGCCGTCGGTCCAAGGTCAAAGCAAACGTCTCTTGCTGCAGGAGCGTCAGCGCAAACACGGATGATTCAGTGGATTTGTTCCACAAGATTTTACCCAAGACTCTCTGCAAACAAGTCGAAACACCAAGACATAAAATAAAAAAACATCACACGCATCTCAGAGGTTACACATGTATCTACTGGTTATTTTTTGAGAAATCATTGAACGCCCCCTCTCTGGTGTCAAGGAATATAAAAAACAAGGGCACTAAAGATAGCACGCTGCTGTGTTTCATTAAACGAATTCCAACCTCCATGTCCAATTTTATTGGTTGCTTCACAAACCAGTAGGTACAGGAGTAATGGAGGGCTGAGGCAAAGGCAAACACGTGGGAACTGGCAAGTCACCGAATGCTAATGGAATCTGAGGCAGCGCAAATGCACAGCATAACAAATGGGGTGCCATACCCAGCAGAACATTATATTATGTCCATTTAAATGGGCTGCACACGTTATATGATTTGGTGTCTCTTGTTATTGCTGTTTTTGTCAGAAGTTCATAAAACAGCTTGGATCACTTTGATCTATATGTTCTATTCTGGCACTAAAAAGCCCATTTAAAGGAAGGATTGCCGATTATTCCGAAAGGAATAGTGACAACAGACACGAAATGATAAATACTTACCGGTTCATACGTCTGCACATTAGTTTTGTGAGAGAGCTAAATTGACTAACGGAGGAGAACTACAGAGACCACAGTTTGGGCAACCATTAAAGATTGGAGATGGAGTGTTGCTGTCATAGTTCCTTTGCATTTATGTCTGTCGTAGGTATTGTTAAAGCCCAGTGGGGAAAATTTCTGTTATACAAAAAGAAATATAACCCTGTGCAAAACTGAAATAATAGATGAATGAAAAATAGAACAGAAAAGGTCATCAAACTTTGAGCTATTTATCTTTATACTGTCATCGCCTATTGAGGGGCCGGAGGAAATCCCCCAGTCACACATTTCCTGTGCTCCTTGCCAGTGGAGAATCTCCTTATTGTTTTCTCTGTTCTGCATCAGTTTTTGGCTGAAGCCTTTTTTACGTAACTTGAGGTACCACTGGACAGGCCTAAAAATGCGTCTCTCCTATCAACCAGAGCCATGCAACTAAATTGGGATGTCAGGTGATGCGTCTTGCTTTGATGTCCACTAATAGGCACAGGTTTAAGGACAAGCTCACCTGCTGGAAAGGAACTGATGCAAATTCAAAGCTCTCTCACAGAAGAGGAGGATGTCAAGGCCATAGCAACATCACTAACAAAGCAAAATAAACCATGTGGGAATTATTGCTTGCAAAGGGAACCCCAAAAAAAATCTCCATAATCAAGTCCTTAAACGACCCGTCTCTTATTCATTTCACTGTTTCCTTGCATAAGGCAACTAGTATAAGATATATGCAGTATTGCTACTACAACATGCGTACAGATGTCAACACAGCCCTAATTGATGTCACACTAAGCAGATTGGAGCTGTTAATAGCGCAGTGTGTGCCGTGCAAGAACGGACCAGAATTACGTAAAGCTTCTTAGCGCAAGTCGACAACCCTTCCGAGTCCTACAATGACTAAGGTGGACTCAGGTGTCATGATTCAGCCGGCGCCCGGGCTACCTTGCGCTCCCCTGTCTACTAAGCAATTCAGTCTTCGGCAACACTATCTGTACAAAGCTGCGAGACTCGGCAGCGAGGTCCAAAAATCCTGCTGTCGCATCGTTCCCCACTGATTTCTTTCTTTTTTGAATTGTGATTCACTTTCCAAGTTTAACGTTAAGGCCTCCAACATTCACAAACTTAACAGCAAACGTGGTCATACACAAACGAGAATCAGATGTGTATTTGATGACTTCTTGCATACTTCAAATTGCATACCTCTGTCCTAAACAATTAATATTTCATCAGCAAAAAGTGTTTACACTGCAAAGCATACAAACAAAGTGTTATATTTCCACACCCACGGTCCAGAAGATTAGTGTTTAATGTTGGACACACACTCAATGAACACCACATTGGTGACGTAGCAGAAGAACTGTAAAACCGTTAGTTACTAGCTATTGTTAGTATACTGGTTAGCAAAGAGATGCAAAGGTGTTGTCAACATTGTCTTGCTATGTCCAATTACAAATCCACATATGCCAGTGCCAATTTTTAAATACACAAGTGCATAATACACTAATAGATAAAAATTGACCAGGCAACAGTTCCTTGATGCAACAGAAACTAAATTACAGATACATTTTTGAACTGTTAATTTGCATATTTTGTATATGTTAAAACATTAAAATTAGCTCCAAGTATCAGAAAAGTGTTGTCATTTTAAGACTGCACTCTTTTGGAGGGGAGGGGGAGTCTTTTGCTGAACAGTATTGAAAATCTAAATATTCTGCAAAATTCAAAAAGTTAAGGCAAAACATACAAATCAGAGGACAACACAAAAACAGAACATGAACAGCTGCACCAAAGTTTCTACACGTAAATACCACACAAAAAGCGGAAAGTACAGATGAGCATTTGAGTGATGTGGAAAAAATGTTAGTTGAATGTTGATATTCTGCATTTTAGTGGGGTTAGTTGAGAAATAGAATGATAATGCTCTCTCTGAGGCATTTGAGAGGTAGTTCCAATATGGAAACGAAAAATACCGGTATGGAGGCTAAAGTTGTCTGTCTCCTAGGCCCAGATTTACTGGAAGCTCCAGGGTTTGGCGAGTTTCTGGACCTGGAGTGCTGTGTCTGAGCAAAACAGAATAAATCTTTATCCGGCTAACACAAAATCAGATAAAAGTGCAAGAGCATACTGCGCATGTAATTTAGAAATTGGCGATAGCTTGAAGCCAAGTCACATCTTTAAAGCATAAAAAAATAAATATGTAAATATAATAATTTGGTTTTAATCAGGGGTTTTAAAAAAAATAAGCAGTGAGGACAAAGGCTTACTGCAGGGTGCATCCTCAACTGTGCCGGACAACAAGATCCAGATTGAGCACCACTAAATAAACATCTAAAATGATCAACTTAAAATATTGCACCCTTGTACTCTCACCATTTTGGCCTACAACAAAAACAAGTGTGAGAGCGTAACATGAAAAAACAAGACATCTAGTGCAAAAGCTTGTGTACCTACCAGCTCGAGAAAGGTATTCTCCAGTGATCTGTACTCTGGGGAGCTTTTGTTGAACAGATCCTCAGAGAACATAATGTTAGTAACTCTCAGGCTAAAGAAGACTACTAATTCCTTCCTCTTTTCCACCACGCTAATCAGTGGAGTGCTGGCTTGTCTCATGGCCGGTGCAGCCGTGGATTCGTACGGACGTTCGTCAGTCTCCGTGGGGAATCCGCTGCCGCTGTCCTCCTCCAGAGGTTCATTTACTTCTGCCTCCACCCCGCTGAGACTTAACCCAACATCCTCTTGAATGTTTGAGTTCTGAGAGGGCAGGTCCGTTGAGATCGTGGAGGATTCCGTGTGGCCTCCACTTACTGCATCTCCATCTTCAGGCTCCTCTCCGCTCCCTGCAGGGGACGGCAGGGGGTTTATTTCTTCTTCTGGTTCAATTCCTTGGACGGCGTCCTCGTGAGATGGTGGCATCAAGACTGGCTGATTTGTTTCTGTGACAAGCATCTCAGTAACGGTGGGATTTGTCGGTGCTGGAGGAATGTCGTTGGTAACTTCAGTAGTGTCCGTAATCTCTGTATCTAGGTGGGAGTCTGGGGTTGCCAAGGAAATGTCCTCATTTGGTTCCTCAGGAGCCACAACATCTGAGACCGGTTCTGGGAAGAGAAATAAATCAGAACAGATCTTTAGTGTCAAACAGGTTGACAATATTTAGGTATAGTATTCCAAGACTTCCAGCTTAAACATAATTCATAATATTTGAGGACGTATGTTTCACTGCATGGGCGACCTCGGCTGTTTCGTAGGTTTTAATTACGGTTTCAGTGGGAACTAATAGGTCCATAATATCAGTCTAATGTCTAGCTAATATCAGTCCAAACCATTTATATTTCCCATGCTCAGTTACAGATTACTTAAACTCTTTCTTGTTCACCACTCATCGACCAAGAAAAGCAATGAGCTCACCCTCCCACGTCTTTATCAGCAGAATCACGACATGAAAATGAGACCTTGATGGCCTCATGTGGGTTAAGTTGCATTGATCCTAAGCGTCTTGTTGTTGTAAGTCAATAGCTCCAAACGTTTCAGCACCATAGCTCAATGTTTGGATGGTCGATGAAGCCTTGACCTGTCTTAAAATTGCCAATTCTGATTGATTCTTCAAATCCTGTTTTAAAAATAAATCTTAAGTGCGTGGACTTACCGTCCGGCAGCAGCTCTCCAGGTCCAGCCCCACCTTCGTTAGCAGGATCATTTCGCAGTATCTCCTGCACTTCTGGCTCTGCATCCTCTTTTATATCAGTGGTGGTTTCCTCCACAGTCTCTGGTGGGAAAATGTCACTGGGTCCCTCATCAGTGCCCTCTGCGTATCCCTGCACTTCCTCCTCTGTCAAAAGAGTCTCAAAGGTGACAGCAGATATGACATCTGGGAGGTTGTTTGGAATGAAAGGCACATAGGTGTGAGTTTCTGGTTTCACTGTAAAAGCTTCCATGGAGCTTTCCGTCACCGCAACGGTGGGGAAGAAACTTAGCGGCGTGCCCTTGGTGTGTGTTTGCTCAGTAGCAGAGCTATCCTCGTGGTTTCCACCGAGCTCTGCCACTGGGTGAAGTGTATTGACTGAAAAAAGAAACACATTTATGCATTTTACGTTTTTTTACACAAATCCCTCAGTGAGATAAGTGCAGAGTGTGTGCTCACCAGCCTCAAAACTAAGTGTCTGTATGTCCAGAGGCAGGGAGGGTTCCTGTTCTAAAGCCTTCACAATGATATGTTTCAGTTTGGGAGCGTTTACATCCTCGTCGTTATCCTCGTCTTGCTCCTCGAGAATCTCAGGATCATCACCTAGCTCCGTTTCGCCATTGAAGACCACGGCATAACGCACAGACACGTCCTCTGAGCTAAGAAACATGACAAAGCACATTTTTACTCTCATACAGAAAGTCTTTATGAATAATGGACACTGACCCAAGACAAATGTCCAAAGACTTGCTATTGTAAAAGTTACCACATTATGCAAAATCTATGTGCACAGTCAGTATTTCCCAGCGTGTCGATTGAAAAACTTATGAGAAAATTTGATTTATCTCACCGAAATCCAAGAACACGGATCTCTTTGAATCCTGGAACTTTTTTAAACACATTCAGCAACTGCACAAAAACAACGATAACATCACATGAGACATGAAATAAGATATAGTGAAAATTAATAAAATCCTTAGGGATGGTGCTTTGTTAGCACTGAATGTCACAGACAAAGGTTACCGCACTGAGCATCAGTGTATTGGTGTATAGCTACAGGGCAGAGTCTACTACCATTGCCCAGAGTCAACCGCTTCATCTGTGATGTCACGATCTTCACACAGCTAGTGGCGCACTAATGTTTTAAGATCAGCGGAGACAGTTCCAAGAGCTACGGTTAGAGTCTTATCGTAGGATAATCTATACAATTAGATCTTACTATTTTTGGCTTGTGGTCACTTGAGAGTCTTACCGAAAGTCCATTTGGAGCGACCTTAAAGTTGTTTAATCAATTGCGGTGAGCCCTACGCTACAACGTTTCGCCATGCCCGGAAGCCAGCAACTTTACTGTACATTCTGTTTGGCTGCACAGACTGTGCTTTGTATTATTTAGATTTTTCTTTTTTAATTACCGACTGACCAATTGTAGTAGTACGTGTGCAAATGTGCAGATGACACCATGCTGTTTTATCTGAATGTTTCTGCTGGCTTGAGCTAAATGTTAACCCCCAGCGTTGTTAAAGGTCTCCTTCTGTTGGTCAGTGACACCTGACCTTTTCCGTGAGCTCTCGTTTCATGCCGCTGTAGTCCAGGTACTCTGGATCACTGAGCAGCTTGCTGTACGTTGGATCCACAATGGTCACACTGAACTCCACAATGTACTCCTCGTAGTTTTCTTTGATCATGTGAGGGTCTTCTTTGATCTGTCAGCAACAGACAGACACTTGTAAGGTAACCGCTTTTTAAAAGAGTCCACAACGGATAGCTATTTTTCATATTTCTTTTGTTTTGTCATGTTTTTTTAGTGGGTAGACTTACAACGTCACCGTCCGTTGGTAGCAGAATTAGGGGTGGTGTCCAAGTGCCTGTTGATTTGTAGAGCAATTATGAGAAATTATCCAAAGCAGTCAAAGTTAAATGTCAAACACTGTAATGCATTAGTGACCAACTCACAATCTCTTCCAGGCTCTGAGGTTCCAAGAATAAATCTGGAATAGAATAGAATATGTAAATATACATACTCAAAACTGTGTATATTTTGCTGTTAATTCAAAATAAATAAATAAAGCCAATACCACTTTTATATGTCTCTACCTACCCTTCACTCTCTCCAAGTTCTGCAACTCTCTGGGAAGAAGAAACAAGATACAAAGCTGTGACAGTCTGACACGGAAGGTTGACAAAAAACAAGAACAGCAGACTGACAGTTTGGAATTTTATAAATTTATTGATCTATTTATTGCCACACTCACTCTGGCCACCAGGTCCAGGTGCTCTTGAGAGCTGCTGAAGTTCTGGGCCAGGTCGTCCATGCAGAGGTTTTCATGTTGGCAGGAGAAGACCCAGGATCTGTATTCCTCAGAGTTGGGGACTCGGTCGAAGAAGATCCGAAAGGCTTCCCAAATTGCTTCCTGACAAACTAAAAAACAAAAAAATTAGTGATTTTTTTGGGGGGGTCTTTTTCTATTGAATTCAGCACAACTTGTCTGATCAAACTGGGCTTGATGATATTTGCAACAGGAGCAGACTCAAAGAAATGTTCACAAGGCAGCTAGTCTGACTTTTAATATCTATCCTTTCTTTTTTCTAAGCGTTGGACAAGCACGATCCACTCTAAATATTGCCTGATTATTGCTCTCATAGTCCACAGGGCTACAATAAAACACAAAACCTTTCAAACATCATACGATTGAGGCAACAATAAGGTAGCAATGCCTGTTTCTCTAAATGTCAAACTATATATTTAGCCTGCTTCATGCCTGTGACATTTCCTCTTATTAAAATAATGAGCACATAGGCCCCGCAAGCAACGCTGCGAATTATGTGCCTCTTTGAATGAAACTTACCACGTTTTTGAATAACATGCAGCCTGTGGGAAACTCGGCCAGCGCCATCATTTTTCCTAGTGATTTGATAACCTCCACGACAACAAGTGCATCTACGTTATTTAAATGCATTGGGTCCCAGCTGCTTCCATGCAGAATATTTGTAAAAAAAAATTTACGGTATTAATCTTTGGCTCATAAAATACCCGCAATTCATCTCTTGTGGACACGGCATGTTTGTAACCACTTTTATCACATCCAGTCATCCATTCATGTGTGACAGCAGAAAGGAAGTGAACCAGCCTTTTAGTGTGGCAATTAAAATCTCAATTTCCAGACATAATGAGTCTTTATAAAGGTGCACACATATGTAAACACATTAATTAAAATGGTCAGATTAAAAGAATTAGAAACTGAGAGGATTAAAATAACTTTGATCAACTTTGCTGAAAGATCAAAGAAAGCTCCTTAATCTGCCAAGACATCCCTGCTCATTAAATCCAAAGTGTTCATTTCACTCACGCACAATTAAACATAAAGTAATTTATTGTCTGTGGGCAATGGTGACGTAATTTCTTTTTTTCTTTTTTTTTCACCTCTGAGTTTGTAATAGGTTCGGTGGCTGCCGATGACCTCCTTCATGGTTTCCTGAGGACACACTTTGACCCCGGTGTGGAAGACCGCTGACCTCTTGGCCCGATGGCCTTCCTGCAATGCTCGGACGTTAGTGGTGTGTCTGATCAGTCTGGAGGACTCCAGAAAGTGTCGGTACTTCACATCCCGAAGCCCAGATAAATCCTGATCGTGGAGGTCTGCAAAAAGGGAAGAGGTTTTACCCAAGTTGTGAAAAAAGCTGTAAGAATGGGTGCTTGTATCGTGAATATTTTGCACAAATATAAAATGTGCATTTGTGATAAAGTTCATTAGTTGCAACATTAAGGCGGTACGGTTCTTTTGCACAGTTGCTACACTCAGCAGACCATAAAAAGGGCATTTATACAAAGATAGATAGATAGATAGTTTCTTGGCTCTGCTACTCACCAGTGCACATTATTATGGATTTGCTGTGCAACATATATGATAACTGGATCTATTTCAACACACATCTGTATACAGGAACTGGATGCGCGTGTATATTTTGGTTCCCCTTTAGTTTCCCAGCCTTTGAGTCGCTGCCGTATAGAAGCGGCTGCAGCCTCGAGCTTTGAGGTGCTAATTCGTGGCCAGATGGATGACATTTTGCGTGCCAGGAGACTACTCAGATGTGTGGAGAGGGGTGCGTATCTTCTCTTCGCACATCTGAGCACTCCGTGGACGGCAACTACGGCGCCTCGGGGTGATTTGTCCGAGGTTGCGTCACTGAAGCATGCCGGCAGTGCCCTGGCAGGATGAGTCTTTAATGGGAGGCATCCAGGTGTAAATGTGCCGCGATGCGCACATCTGGATTGCAGCTGAAATGGGCTGTGCATGCACATTAAAACTAAGCGGAAGGATTGAAGCGAGGCACAGATTTCCACCGCACGCCGCAACGATATAGAATACGTCCATGTATTCTAGAAAAATTGCCCCAATTCTCTGATCACCTTAGAGGAGGTGAAAAACAAAACAAAGTTCAGTCTTACAGGAGTATAGTGTGGAAATTCCATAGCATTACATAAGCCACGGTGCCAGCCAGCACTATAACACATTAGTCACCCATTCAATGAAGCTATTTCACAGTAGAAAGGCACTCATTGTGATGCCAGGCGGCAAACCCCAGAGGACATTTTAAGACAATAAGCCAGGATTTAATAGCCAACAAAATCAAACTGCAGGTCAATGGGCCCAAACAATTATTTCCTTCCCCTGGATTTCGTTTTTAGATTGAGGTTGCAGGACCTGCAAACCATGAATGACATCTCTCCAATATTTGCGGCTGTGTTAGTGAGTTGGAGGCAGCGCAGGGTCTCACATTCTTAAATTCCTCATTTCAAGTCTGCTGCTTTAATTGTCTGTTTATTTCTGAGATTCAGCCTTTGACCTGTCAAACACGGACACTCCCTGATGAAAGAAAACATGTTAATCGCAGTATTACACATCGCCTGAATAACAATCTCACAATGGCCAATATTGTTTGCGGCAAATCCAAAATTTTGGACCTGCACCAAGAACATGCAAGGAATGTGTTGCCACTGAATTCGCATATCCTGTCACTTACGAGCAAACATACAGTACCCCCCCCACCCCCAGTTTAGGGCCTCTCAGGCCAGACCAATTCAACCAGTTGTCCCGTTCCTGCAAAAAACATTTCAGTCGCCAACAGCTCGAGTCTGAGCCAAACCGGAGGTTTGCCGAGCCACCAGGACGGCTTTTGAATGGATCTTCTTGTGAATCGCTGAGCCGACGAGCACATGCAGAGACATGAGGACCGGCACTGAAGGGAGGGAGTGTTTCAGCCCGGACCCTAATACCCCCGTGCAGCCGCAAAAAGACCTCACAGCAGAATTACGAGCCAGAAAAGATTAGCGTCCCGCGACGCGGGGAACAGAATGGCTTTTGTTTCCTTCAGGATAATGAGCTCACCCGGGCACATCACAGGGAAACGAGACTACCGGCGCGGACACAAATGTTATCACTGGTGAAGGGACGCTACCTGTCACCACAGAAATCTATTATAAGCCTCTGTCGGCTAAATTTATGGTGAATATTCATGACCTTTAGAGAAGCCGTCTGGGTGGCTGTTAGACAATATCAAGGATAGGATCAGCTGAGGGGTGGCGTTTTTTTTTGCGTTTGTTTACAAAGAACATTTAGAAAAAAACAACCCAGCAGCCAGTCGTGACGCTTCACCACCTGTTCTGGTCTCCTGTCATGCAGTGCAGCCGGAGAGAGCGCCGCAAACGGTCGTCTCACTGAGTTTACTTCCCCCTTCAAACAGTCTTCAAAAGCTTGAGCTGCACCCTTTCTCACTTTTACACGCAACCACTGAGGCGAACATCTCTTTATCCAAACTACAAAGGCAATAACCGATTCCCCAAAAAAATAAAAAATAACCCTCTTACCTTTGATTCGACTGGCTTGCAGCGTAAACAGGCACAAAGTGAGGAAGAGTCCCGACTTCAAAAGCATGATGGGCTAATTTATGTGGTCCTCAAGCCCTGAAGCTGTCATTTGTGGAGAGAAGTTGCAAACTAAACACTCTCAACTATAAGATCTCCTGAAGAGAACCCGCTGAAGTATCCTCATCGGTCCTGATGGGGAGGTCTCGGCTCCACTCCTACCAGGTTCCTCAGCTAGGTTCCTCAGCAGTTCCCTGGATGCTGTTGAGTGCCGAGAACCCGAGGTGGCCTCATGGATGGACGAGCAGCGGGGACAAAGCGGCGGAATGAAAGCCACGCAGGCGGCAGAGTTTTGGCTCGGGCGTCCACTTCTGCGCTCGTTAGTGTGACAACAGTGACGAGGTTAAAAAAGCAGGCTCCGTTTTGAGTCTAATCTCTTTACCTTCTTCTGGCCGCTCGTAATCCTGGCAGGGGCCACGTGCCCACGTGGCCGCAGCCTCATCCTGTTAGCCGCCTTCTGGACCCTCAGCTGTCACCTCAACCAACTTGGGGATCTAAACCAGCCTGAGACCAGACGGCCGGCTCCCCTCAGTCGCCCCCCAGGGTTAGATCACTGACACCCCGCCTCTTTGCGTCTCGGCCTCACGGTGTCATTGTTGGCCTGCCAAACACTCTGGATTCCAACCCTGTTGAAAGCCAAGAGGAAAAACCTCCACCCTCCAGGCCAGTTTTCTTTTCAGGGATTTAGCGAGATCAGGAACGCAATCCATCACCCGACCTTATTACACCGAACCCTGTGTTTTACAGCACTGGGTAATCAAACCCCGGTGATGTAAAAGGCTACAGGCTGTGTGATTCTTTTTGAGCAAGAACACAACAGACTTTGGTGTGATCCTGTTTTTTTTCTATATTTTCTATATATACGAAGATTTTTTATTTTTCATCCCATCCTTCAGTGCAGCAACTTTGTGCAATTAGCAAGTGTACAAAAAAAAACCATATGTCTATAGAAAATGTTTCGCCATTTGAAGATGACTTCACAGAAAAAATGTTCAGTTTTAACTTCCCGATAAGACTCATTTCCTCCTCGCATGTTTTTTTGAAGGGCACGGAAAAATCTTGCTGACATTGTCTCGAGGGCCAAACTACGTCAACAGATTTGGTCAAAGGTCACAGTCAGTGTTGGAATTTCTTAAAGTTAGTTTTTGAATACATAATTTAAAATAAAAGATATTGATTTCTTGAGGAAAATTATCTCTTTGTTTTATCTTGATGGTTTCCGGATTAAATAAAGTTTAATGAAGTAGTCAACATAATCAGAGCACCATTGCCCTATTTCAAACTTGACTTTGTGAGGAGAACACTTCCGGGACCCAGTACCATCGTGTCACCTTGACCATAATCCTAATGGATTCAGGTCAGGGTCAAGACTTAGTCGACCATTCTAAGTTCAGGATGAAGAGGAAGTGCAGACCTTTCAAGTCAAGTGCATCACAACCACGAAAGCCCAAACATCAAATCGTATTACAACAGCATCATTGTATCGCTAACACATAAACCTCAGCACCAGTCTGACCTTTTAACTCTTGTATATTTTGTTCTCCTTTATTTCAGTGAGTCACCGTGTTGCCGTTTCCACCCAGAGGAAGGGAGAAAAAAGCATGTCAGTATCAACCAGGATTTTTTTTATCCCGACAAGTGTGACCTTCTCCTTTGCTGGCTGATGACTCAAATCACGGTCCAATTAGAGAGGTCAGTTTAAATTGTGTAACAGAGAGACAGAGGAACTCGCCCATCTGTCGGCGGGAGTTATGTCAAAGGAGACGGAGGCGGGGTTTCTGAGATTGGCACGCCGTAACCTTTGCTGTTACAGCTGCAGGGGCCAAGCCTTCGACAAAATATACAGCACGGGTGGGTGATATTCGCTCTTTTTTTTTTTTTGCAATACATTATCCAAGTTATCTCATACAGCTTGAAGTTGTTTAAGAACTTTATTTGTCCCCAGCGAGGCCAATCATTCTGCTGCAAAACACACAAAAAGCATGTTAGAGAAAAGGATTTAAAAAAAAAAAAAGGTGCAGACAAATAAAATCACCAATACAAAATAAATAATTAATAAGTGGAAGTCTGAAAGATGAACCTGATAAAAAGAAGATGAACATTTTTTGATGTGCTGTGAAGTGGAAACTACTTGAATTGGCTTTGCTGTATAGACAATCTTTTGATGTGTGGATCCTGTAGTGGGTCCTGAACAATGCCAAACATTTCACTGCAGGCTTTTAATGCACTTGAAATGTATTTTTGTTTTGCTTGTTTTTAATATTTTGTGATGGAGATCAACAGATTAAAGGAGTAAACACGAAGCTCATGCTCACGTCTTCTAACAAGGCACAGCTGCCTCCTCTTGCGCTCCGACAGACAAATCGCTCAGAGTTGTTTCACTGACTGGCGAGTCACGATTGTTGTGTACAGATATGGATTTCCAAATGCTCTTGGAATGGACTTGATGATTCAAAACACCCAAAACCAAGAATATTCAGTGACTTAACAAAGAGAATCTTGAGTCTGGAGTTACAGCAGAAAGATGAAAGAAGAAGAAGAAAGTGGAAAGACAGAATAGCAATGCAGAGGAAGTTCTTCTTCGGCATCTGCAGCACTGTTAGTGTTATTTTTGCACCATGTGGACAAAGATACTTTGTCCAGAACTCTCATGTGGACAGGATGAAAGGAAGAGAACGACTATCTGGCCGTCTCTCAACAGGAGAGATTCTGAGCTGTCAAATTTCACGTGATTCATGGATGCACCAGGGGAAAAAAAAAACACATTAGCACCCTGCGGCACTTGAAGAGAAGAGTTAAGCTTATTCCAAATAGAAGAAAAAAACGACAAAGTTTTTGAGGGCAGGACAAAGGAAGGCCTTGAAAGACCACTTCTGGCTGGATCAAACATCACCTTCTCAGGTTAGATGATTGGATATCTTGTCTCTAGTATTGTCCTCGGTGACGAAACAGCGGCAGAGTTCAGGATTTTACCAGCCGAGGTGATGATGCCATTCAAGTCACCTCTCTGGGAACTTTCGAGCGTTGCAGAAAGTCCCTTTGTGGCGACTGTCGTGAGTGGCGCAGTGATGAGGCTGTTTCACTGGCATCACTTATGTAGGAACGTCTGATGACGCTGATTGTGAGCTTTGAACTGAGCGATAATCAGCCACGCTGAATATCAGTTTGAGATGCCGCGTGACGAGCAGCGTCAGCCTCTCCTGTGACGTCTGGCTGGAACAATATAAGCATCTTTACAGTTCTTTCATTTCCGCTGATGCTTTTGTGCGTGATGATCTCTTCTGATTATCGGGCTCCGACACTAGAAATCCATTTTCCTTAAATAACTTTTCAGACATGTGGTGGCACAGCTCACCATGTGGTAAAGACACACAGTTGGACAGGAAGCCAAGGACTAAGAAGTCCAAATTCCACCCAAAATGAACCCAATGGTAGCTTTTTCCATTTCTTAGTATTCTTTTCTTGTGCAATTGAATGTGTCTAGCATCTCTTCCATTTAAAATAACAGGGAAACTATATAAATATTACAAGACTGAGGTTGTCTGGTTTCATGCTAGTGTTTGGCACAAATGTGAGAGATGCTTTTCTCATGTTCCTGGCTCGGTCTCCACTTTCCGTAGCTAAACATTCTCCAAGTCATCTGACTATTAGTGTGTTTCCATTAAGCCTTTTAATGCACATTAAATTAATAATGCATTAGAACATTTTGGGAATCTGCAAAATTCTAACTAAAATTGTTTAACTCCTCTAATTGAAGTGACAAAAATTACATTGACATTACAGTGCTGGCTGACAAGTGCTGGCATCCAATCAGCTCATTTGACCCTAATGGTGCTTGCGAATGAGATCAGCATTTCTCACGGACAACTGCAAGCTGACCTACAGGAATAATCACAACTTGGCAGGTTTGAGAGTAGATCCTGAAATCTTTCTGAATTCCTTCTGATGGTTTCATTTACTCTGCGGCCTTTCTGGTAGCCACACCGTTGCTGTTTTGTAGGAGACCAGACATTGATTGGTTTGCCATGCAAGTCTATGGGGTCAAAAGTCAACTTTGTCCTAGAGACATGGGGCCACTTGCAGGTTCATCGGGATCCCTCAAGACACAGCCACGTCAAATTTGGAGCTTCTAGCCCATGAGGAACCCCGAAACCCTAACCCTAATTCAAGCAGTAACCCTAACCCTAACCCTAATTCCAGCCTTATCGCTAACCCTAATGCCATGCAAGTCTATGGGGTCAAAAGTCAACTTTGTCCTAGAGACATGGGACCACTTGCAGAGACATCGGGATCCCTCAAGACACAGCCACGTCAAATTTGGGGCTTCTAGACCCAAATTTGGAGAGGAATATGAAAGATTTCCTTCCTCCAAGGTGGGGCGTGACAGAGAAAGTTTGAGAACCACTGGTTTAGGATTTCTTTTCTGTCCACTTATTTGAAAAGCATAGTTTTGTTTTGTTTTTGAATTGTGTTCGCAGAATCTAAGCTCCCTCGTAAGAGCTGCGGAGTCCCTCAGGGTTGTGGGCTAATATTAGCAAGGTTTGTCCTTATGTTCCTCTTTATGGAAATCCACCCTGGGCTAACCATCCGTGTGATCTCGAGCAGACCTGAGGCAGTGAGAGCGACGTTTGCAGTGTGAAATTCTGCCAACACCTACCCCATGACCTGGAGCGAGACTTTACATCCTTACACTTGTCTCATCTGTAACGATAATCCACTGATTGAGTGCACTAAACTTAACATGTGGCGACAACAAGACTTCTAAACTATAATGAAACTGAATATCACGCGTCAGTCATAACTATTATGAAGTGTTGTTTCCAACACCCTAACATAAGAAGGTGGGATTACTTTGAAAGCCTTTCGAGGGGATAAATATGATTTAAACAGAAAAACTACTTATAGTTGTGAGGTGACGTGCACAATTCTTGAGTGCCACGATAAGGCCTGCTTGTTTTGAGTCAGTCAAGTGAATAATACACTGTTAATATCTTGGGCCTCGCAGGACTTGAGTCATTTGTTTGTTCTCGCTGCTCATTCATAATGTGGAAACAATACACAGGGGGCGGCATGGTGGACATCCCAACGCACTGGCGGCTCTTGAGCTCCACCACTAACTCGTTCAAAAATGACGCTCCCATTGCCCCAGCGAGGTTCTCACTTTTCTCAGCACTCTGTAAATGTGTTTATGCAAAGATGTCGGATAACTTGTTTTGCTGGAAACTACGATGTAGTTGAGCAATGCATTCAAGGTACATGCCTGTTTTTCACCTTCACTCTGTTTGATCAATGGCATAAAACATGACTCCACCGTAAATACCCAATGGGTTGAGTAATATTGTTTGCATCCATTACTAGCTATGAAGAAACTGATTGTGCATTCAGAAAATACACATATGAAAGCAACTCACTGCACGCACTGAAATAGGAACAATAGGAGCGACAAAAGCGAAAGGGGGTAAATTAGACAGTTTTGTGCTTGGAATTGCATTATTGATGCTCTATAGAGAGAATAAAGTGACTGACGTGTTATGAGTTGTGGGAATAGGTTGGATCCATTTACGTTTACATTATCAGATACAGAAAGATCATCATAGCAGCCAAAGGGAGGGACAATGACAGCAACTCAAAATACAAAAGTGATGTTTGTGTATAGACAGATGTGTGTGTGTGTGTGTGATAAATATTTTATCTTTCAAAACAGAATAAATAGTTGAAAATGCTATTTTTATAGTTCAATTTGATTGTTTAATGTTGTTATATTACAATATTGTTTATTTGTTTAATATATATTTTATGTTAAGAAATATAGATATGAAAACATTTTATTGCAATATGTGGAATTTGCAATATATGTTTAGAACTGTTTGTATTTGTTTGCAGAATAAAGGGGTTTTTCTTCAACAAAAAAAAATAAGGGCAACAAATAAATGCAAACTATTGAAACATATTTTTCTATTCTTTCTTTGTCTGAATGATGATCGCCCATGGCACTTAAGACACCTATCAATGTTTGATGATCCAGGCTGAGTGGAAACCATACTGTCCAATTCTTTTTTCTGTCACACGGTTTAAAATTTAAAATGTAATTTTCTGCGTTTTCCAGGCTACTGCAATATATTTAATGCCTTTTTTTTTACACAGACCACAGGCCAACTCCTGTCAGTGTCACTATGTGTCCAACTCTGAAGCCTTTCAGCTCATACATAAGTGTAGCATCAATGGAAGTCAAGTCGAGATCAAGACCTCCGTACACTAATCTGTTGACTTCAGATCTACGTTCTCTGTTGCACCAGGACGTATCATATAAAAAGACACTTGAGTCACGCAGATAGAGGTTATCAGTCAATGATAAGCTGAGGCATTTAAATGCCATTCATGACATCAAGTCAAACAACCTCCGTCCCCCGAAGAGAAAACGATTGAGTCATCTGCATGTGACAGAATACCACATTGAAGTAGCTTTCAGATCACTTTCTGATGACCTATTAGAGATGTCACATGCAAAGGATGCTTAAATAAAAAAAGGAGAAGTAGCTCCTGGCTCTTTGTGGAATTATATCCCGAGCCCTCTCCGTCGCTGACAGAAGGAAGTCTGGAGATTAATCGCTCGCGTCTTTGTTCTCCACGAGAGGTTCCAGTGCAGAAGCCCTGGAGGATTTCTTCCAGCTGTCCGAGCTGGAGACAAGTTAAAAGCCCGAGTCTCCCCTCGCTGGTAGGAGGGAGACGGAACCGTGACTCCGGTTATCTGGTGAAATGGAGCCTGTTTATCATGTTTTTCAAGGGACAGGCATCAGGTTATGCAACAGGACGGGAAGCACGGGGGGCAAGAAGGAGAGCGCTCGAGGGTGGGTCAGGAGGAGGTGAGGAGAGGCACGAGGAATAAAGAATGAAAGATAAGATGAAGGGAGAAATGTCACGGAGGGGAGAGAGCAGCTCGCTGTCTTGGGTTGTGGCATTAGGAAAGTGTGACGGAAATTCCGAGATCTAATCGGAAATATGTTTGTGGTGTTTCGTTTTTTTTATGTTTGCATTCATTTAAAATTTATTTCACAAACCAGGATGATGAGTTTCTTGCAAATGAAGTTGCAATACAGCCAATGTTGCAATCACATCACATCTGTTGACATTGATCCCGTCTTTCCAGCAAAAACACATCAAAATATTCATAAATCAAATGCAGTATATGACTGGACGTGGCAGGGCCATCTATATCTTGTTTTTTGTTTTGCTCGTCTGTACTAACTCACTTGGATCCAATCAAGGTTTCTACCCTGTGATATGAACGGTAGAAATCAGTGCTTTCTCTCAGTGTAGGAGCAACTGGCTGTCAGACATGCTTAACCTGAGATAAGTTTGTTGTGATATGGTGCTTTATAAAAAAAAAATAGCTGATTTTAAGTTTGGCAATTTTTTGGGGTTTGTTTCTTTTATAAAACTAACCTCAATAATGGTATTTGGAATTTCCCTCCTCTATCTGGCTAACTTTATAGTAAGAAGGAGGAAGAAGAGGATGAAGCTGAACGAGGAGGAGGAGGAGTACTTTTCAAAGAGCAGCTGATCAAAGAGGAAAAGAAGGGTGTAAAGTGGAGAAAGAGGTCAGGTCAGTTGACAAGCCGTCAGGGAAGCGTTTCGGTGCCGGTTTACAGCTGTGTAAACCAAGACTGTGACTAAATATACCACAGAATATGAACCAAAGTACACATATAAAAGGCGGACTAGCTTAATTATGGCAGCTATTCATCATAACAATCATATAGAAAACGCTGAAGGAGATCTATTCCCAGAAAGCAACCATACAACTGATCTGAAAACACATTGAAGGTTATTTACTTGTTCGAGTGTGCTGGCTGCCTGTTTGTGTGTCTGCCACGCTCACTTTGAGCATAAGTGGATCGGACACTTTTAATCATGTTGGCATGGCTTTGCCCAGAACTGGGAGCCCTGGCTTGCTGAAAGAGAGCTCTGCCTTTTTTTTTTCCGCATCGTAAAATGGGGTTTTGCTTATTTATGGATATTCTCACACATTAAGAAAAAAAGAAAACATGTACATGTTAGCTTAGCATGAAACAAGAGGGCCTTTAAAATGTAGGTCATAGATAAAGCACGATAATTTCGGTCACTCAGAAAGCTGTGGGCAAATACTAAAGATAAGTACTAAAAGCTATCTCGACGTTAGCTTTACAATTGAATTGTTATCTACTTATAATCTTGAATTGTCAAGATGTGCGAGTCTGATGCCTTTATAATGAGTGGTGAGCTGTCCTCGCTACTCCACTCTGCAGATAAATCATATTGTGAATGTAGCTTTAACGCACAATGTGGAGCTGGTTTTTGCGCCATTTCCTTCAAGGCGCTACCTTAAAGGGAACTGCCCATTAGTCCAACCTCACATTAGGGTTAGGGTTTGGGAAGCAATGTGCAATTTGTCGGACTAACGGGAGATCGGACCAATTAAATCACTGGAAACCTTTTAAACACAACGTTGACGCGGTTATCCTGCTACGCCCGTCAAGGCTTGCGAAAGCTTGACGGGCATAGAAGCGATAGCCAAGGGGGGGGCGGGGCTTAGCGGAGGGCCTCCGACCCACTTCGTGCTAAAAGTGAAACTTAGAAACAAAGTCAAGAACTGAGCAGCTTGTTTTGAAGAGAGGTCGGAGGCGGAGGGAGGCGCGTGTGAGGCGCAGGTTTCCCTCAGAGAGCCTTCGGGGTTTGAAGATGAGGATGAAAAGAAATGGGAAAAGCCACTGCGACTCCAGTCAGGCAGCCTCCGTGCTAATAGCTCCTGTGACATTTTGCGTTGCTGTTGTAAGTGAAAATGAGAAATTACAAACATGCAAGTCAAGTTTCCATCTCAGCGCACCTTCTCACGCTTAATGTGAGGAGGTTAATGGACAATATGTAAATCATCCCCGAGGTGATGAGAACCCCTCATTTATATTCCTCACAGCTCCCAGGGAAACAGAAATCCATCTTTCAGGCATGTTTTTGCCTGCCAATATATTGGGTTTGTTTGTTTTGTTGTGAGGTTTTTTTTTTAATTTGGCTACAATCTTTTTCTCTACTTTCTTTTTGTTTTTTTGCTTTTAAATGGTTGACATGCAAAGCATATTTTATTTGAAACAAATTGTCACTATACAACTCCTCCTCCTCTTGATTTATATACGGTATAAACATATATATATATATATACATATATATATATATATATATATATATATATATATATATGACACATGTATACATATAACTAGATATATGTATATGTATGTACATGTATCAGGTGCGCTTTGCTTCTTCAGGTGCTGAGCCACAACAGCCACTGTTACCATTATATAGCATGTGCTACTTTAGTGGCAAAGCTAATAAAGCTCATATTTAATGAGCCAAGAAAAGTCAATTATCCATTTAAAGTATGTTAATCGACCTGTTTAAAAGCAAAGCCAATCAATTATTAGTAGGCGGATCTTCCTTTCATGTTATAAAACGTGTTTTTGCCATTAGAATTGAATAAGCAAATATTATTCAACCTTACCCGATGTTGCTGAGATTAGATTAGGAGGATGTATGTTCATAATAATGTAGGTGAGCTGGAAGAAATGCTAATGTTAAGAACGTCTGAACATTTAGAGTAACCCACTTTGCAGGAACTGCAACGGATGAACCGTGAAACACAAACGCAACACGCGAGGCCGCAGGCTCAAAGCTAACACTCACTCGCTCGTTATTGCAACATGAAGTGATAAACCTTGATTCGCACAAGTTCAGACGGTTTCAGCGTTCCAAGGCAATCACTTCACCTTTGACTCCACAGTTCAATTTTCCCAGGAGTGCCTGGCAAAAATCTGAAGGAAAAAAAGAGACAGGTTTTATTGTGCCAAGTGGAAGTTGATTGCCACTGCTTTTGTATGATGCACGCATTTTTAGAAAACTTTTAAAAATTGTTTTGGAAATGTGTTGTTTTTCCATGAAATAATTTGATGCAAATTAATGAGGCTCTCTATAATGCTTGGTTACATCAACTCACCATCCGCTTGTAAGTAAGTCTTGTATAGTTAAAAAAAAAAAAAAAATCGCAATAAAAACTAATGAACAAAAAAAAGTCTGGAAAACGACTTGATAAAAAAAAAAGTTCCAAACAACCTTGACTGCCAGATAAGTGGGTGTAGAAATTGAATGAATGAAAAAAAAGAGAAAACAATATTTACCAAAAAAAAGAGTTGATAAAAAGTTCTTGGCCGTTCTCAGCTTCCAGATAAATCACACACCCCGAGTGGTCAACAGGAAACAGATGGGGGCTTCATTTGCCCCCACACTATTTTGACTAAACGCCGGCTGACTCTCATCTCTCCGCCGACTGACAACAAGGTCGCCAAACACTGCCACTTAATTTGGACCACTTTTGGATGGTGCCGCGCCCCCCTCCCCCGCCCGACAGGAATGTTTAGGTCGGAGCACGCCGGGTCGTAGGACAGCCTGCCTGCAGCGCCGCAGAAGGAGCCGCTCAGGAGGGATGCCTGACACCTAATGTCACTCCCATCCCTAATTGTTATTCACACTCATGTCCTTACCTCAACACCCAGCGCTAATAGTCCACTTGCTGACTTGTTTTCCTCCCCGTCGAGGTCAATTTTTATCCTCTCGGTGAGGTAATTTATGAGATGCAGATGAGCCAACGGGCCTTTTCTTTTCTCTTTTTTTTCCCTCCAGGGGCCGAGTCCTGCGGACCTTTCTCATCCAGGAAGGGTGAAGCGATAATCACAGCCAGGAAGGGTGAAGCGATAAACACGCGACGCAAAAGCTACGTTCAGCAAAGGAATGCTTTATAGCGCCGTCATCCGTGTGTTCCACCTGGCCGGCTGTCCACACGTCAGCAGTGTCCTTCAGTGCGACAGTGATCCCTGTATCAACTCAACCATGCGCCTGCCGTTAAGGTCAAACTGTGGACTTGCCCCATATGTTTGCGTCAAACACTCACATCAGGCTCTGGGTGATGTCAGCTACAAGAATAAACTGTCTGTGAAGATGATTTTGTAGTTTTACCAGCTGAGACTTTTAAACGCAGATAAACTCAAACCAAAAAAAAGGTGCTAGTAACAGAACATTGCAGATTATTAGAACATCCAAACCTATTGAGCAGGTTTTCAACTAAAAGTACTTTATGCTTTATGCTAGATTAGGAGCTTTCAGTTAAAGCAAAAATAAATAATCCAGTCACTAAACTTCAGGTGAATTTTTCAGAAACAGGGGCTACTTCTCTGTCAGGGTCAGAAAGAAACTAGCGACAGCGACTTTCTTGGACTGTGTTTTGTTTGAATGCGTCATCCAAACATCTTCAGTCCTTGGACACTGTTTTTCCCTTGGCACTGAGATTTGTCACTGGCTTTTGCCATCTCAGCCACCGCTGTGAACGATCACAAAATCAAACTTGCCTTCTCTCACACTGGATGACCTTCATTTACGATGATTGGGTCCTTCTTATTGTAGACAGCAAATAGTTACTATACCTTGCGTTCTTGTACAACACTCGTTTTTCTTGTGTTCCACATGGTCAGAAATGAATTTTGAAAACGAGTTTTCATTTTGGCTGACCCTCAAGACAGATCAAACAACAATAAACTCTGGGAATTTATCGCACTTGGAGCCTCCTGCACTATCCTGAAAAACAAACTGTGTAAGACCAGTGATCTCAATATTTTTATTTAATCTGGTTAAATAAATGTGACAAAAAAATAAAATAAAGATTAGCTGTGGCAAGGGGGAGAACATGTGCATCAGTGACAGGGACTCAAGTGGAACGGTGAGGTTTTTCAGAGGAATAGAGATAAAGAAGGTGGAGGGTTTTAAGCACTTGGGGGTCAACAGTCCAGAGCAACAGGGTGTGTGGATAAGAGGTGAAGGAGTGCATGGTAGCGGGTCGGAACAGTGCAGTGTCACCTGTGATGTCCGATAACAGAGCGTCGGCGAGAGTTAAAGAAAAAGTGCAGAAGTCGAGGGTGAGGGCAGCGTCACTGTGTGGCTCAGAGACAGAGTGGAACAGAGGTGGAGGTGGAGGTGCAATGAGATTAAAATGTCGAGCTTCTCTTTGCACAGGATCAGGAGGGACGAAGTGTGTTTTGGAGATGAAGCCAGACGGAGGTGGTTCGGACACATACAGAGGAGGGACAGTGGTTAATATAGATTAATCTAGAATAATCTAGAAATCTAGAAGGATGCTGAGGTTGGAGGTTGCATCCAGGAGGACTGGAGGAAGAGCTAATCTGAAAATATATAGATGTATAGAAAGAGGATGTGGAGGTAGTTCTTGTGAGAGATGATGCCGGAGAGGATTGGTAGCAGGTGATTGGCTGTGGACATCCCTGAAGGCCAACAGCCCAGAAGGACCTGAGACTCAACGGGTTAAAGAGACATTTCCCATCGCCCGTCCTCGTCTCACGGAGAAGCAATTATAAAAACCAAATATAGCATCTCTGTATTTTATTGTCCGGCTGTGGCTTCACACATTTTAGCCTCACGCAAACAAACTGTCAAGTCCTAAAAAACTACTTTGAGCGCTGACAAAAGTCTTTGTGTTGCAGTAGCGGAGAGAGACAGCGAACGCCCAGGCAAACTCCATCAAATTATATCATCAACCTCATCGATTTGAGGGTGCGCATGTGCGTGGAAAACAGTCGCTGCAGAGGCAAGCAAAGAAGAGTGGTGGTGGTGGCGGAAGAAGGAATGCTGGTGCTGAAAATAGAGGAGAGTCCAAAAGGGAAGCAGGGGAATATACACATGGGGGACCTATCTGTTTGAAGTAAGTGAAAGATGAAAGACGAGCTTTTCATCACCTCAGGATTCCACTGACACACCAGAGGCAATGTGTCATTGTTGGAAAACTGCGGATATGTAAGATTTGCGTGATACAGGGGCTGTGAGTGATCTCATAAAGCACAAGCAGGTTAAACACACACACACACAGACACACACAAACACACAAACACACACAACACGGCCTCCTGTGTTTTTTGTATTTTATGTTTTAAATAGTTCGGGGTTTGTTTGTTTTTTCCGACGAATATTACGTGATTACGCACCAAAAGAAAGCCTGCATTGCTTAAAAACTCCTACACTTCCGTGTTATTTCGAGCATGTTTCTTTTTTCCACGAACAAACAGAGGAGCTCGCACGTACCGGAGAGCACATCCTGTCAGTACCGTCAGATCGTCGTCTCAAAGAACTGTGGAACTCCCACGCGGAAATCAAGCCGCGTGCGCCCGCGAACGCCGGGCTAAACGGGCGCCTATTCAGGCGCTCTCGTCTCTCATGTGTGAATGTATCCACATATGGATAACATAAAAGAATGTACGTGCGTGCACATATAGTTATATGTGTGTGTGTGTGTTTGAAGATAATGCAGCAGCCCGAGCCAGAGATGAGAGGAGCCCGTGGCCCACTTTCAGCTCCGCGACGGCGACAAGGATCGAGGGGAGACGCCAAGGCCCGTCGCTGAGCGGCGACAACCAGAAGGGCGGCGCCGTGACAGGACGCACGCTCACCTTTGTCTTGCTTCATTCAATGGGCGACGATGCGGCTCAAATCGTCGACGGATCCGATTTATGGCGCCGCCACAAATTGGACCGATCAATCCGTCCATCGACGACCAAAAGCGGACCAATCGACTCTGTCGCCGTCTAGAGGCGAGCTGTCACGTTTTAATGGAACACCAGAAAAAAAAAATGAATTCTGATTCTGATTGATCTGACAACCTTGAAGCAGTCACACTAATCTTTTTAGAAGCAGCAGCAGCCCATTACTTAAAAGTCACTTCTTCGGCTACTTCTTCTTCTTTTGTTCTTTTCTCTGTAGCCTCGAGCAGCCGCTCTCCTGCTGTTTGACCTCCCACCTCTCGCAGGAATCCTCAATGGAAGTTAGCAAATTTTTATGACTCTTCTAAAAAACACAGCCTAGTGGAGATTCAGGCCTTGACCACGTGCATATGCAAGGCTATGGGGTCAAAAGTCAACTTTGTCCTAGAGACATGGGGCCACTTGCAGGTTCATCGGGATCCCTCAAGACACAGCCACGTCAAATTTGGGGCTTCTAGCCCATGAGGAACCCCGAAACCCTAACCCTAATTCCAGCAGTAACCCTAACCCTAACCCTAATTCCAGCCTTATCGCTAAACCCTAATGCCATGCAAGTCTATGGGGTCAAAAGTCAACTTTGTCCTAGAGACATGGGACCACTTGCAGGTTCATCATGATCCCTCAAGACACAGCCATGTCAAATTTGGGGCTTCAAGCCCCAAATTTGGGGGCGGGATGGGTGGTCATGGGTGTTAAAAAAAAAAAAAAATGTTGTTTTTTTAACAAAACCAACATTTTAAGATCCCACATACGCTAATGTATTAAAAAGGACCCCCATTGCTCTTTCATTTCCATGTTTACAACCCATAGGTGTCTTTTCTGAAATATAGCGCCACCTGTCTTTCAACCGCCAACGCAAGCAACAATTCCAGTTTGTTCAATGTTCAATGTGCTTGTCGTTCCACACTCACACATGTCTCTATTTATATTCACCATCTTCTCCTTCGTCTTCTCCTGCTCCTTGTGATTTCATTTTGTTTTGGGGGGTGAAATTTCACAAGGTTCACTATATATTCAGATGGAGACAGGGCTACAAACATAATCCTGGCAGAAAAAACAGATTTTCATCCTTTTTTTAACCACACTCAGTCTAATTTAAAATAAATAAATAAATAAATAAAGCAGAATCCAAAGACCAACCAGTCCAAAGAACATCTTTAAAGCCTTTATTGCACAACATCTGTGGATGGAAACAGATAAATCCCTCGAGTGACATTTCACTCGTCCTCTGAGCGTCGAGTTTCAAACTCGCTCGTTCAACATCAGTCCCTTTAAAGGTAAGACGGCAAACCGTTCCACACACACGAGCGTCGCCTCCTGATGTAGATTTAATGTAGCAGCAAACAGACCCACGTACACGGCAGAGCACACGCCTGTGTTTGTTCAGAAAAATTGAACCCATGATCGACTCTCAGCTGAGTAAATATCAGCCAGAGTTCCTTTGTTTTTGTGGGTTTTTGTTTTTTCTTCAGATGATATGAATATTTTTTTCCCTCCCGTTGCAGCATGAATCTTTACCTTTACAAATAAATATTACTGAGAACGATGAGTAGCAGCAGCAGCAGCAGCCAATGACCATATAAAACTATAGTCCATTGTCACATTTATCAAAATACAAAACAGACACAAAGAAAGATCCCGTCCACTGTATTAGGACGGGACAGCCACATGTTTATGTAAGTGCCCAGTGGTGTCAGACCTGCCTTATCACTGCTGCCTTATCATAATTACTGGTTGCATGGGAGCAGAATCAGTCAGAGTATATCACTCACCAGTATCAGAGAGGCTTATGTGGACGCTTGTTATGTATTAATTAAACATTTTTATTATCATTTTTATTCCTAGTGCTCAAAATATGAATTCATTTTTTGTTTTTTTAAGATAAAATCACAATATTTATATTGTCTCTTTTTTCGTGAATTTCTTGAAGAATTGTGCGCATTTTTAAATTATTTATATTTTTCCCTGTCTATAAACAGTGTCTATCTCGAGGCCATCCAGAGGTGATTTTCGAGGTCCTTCTTATTCAATTTCAATAGTTTCACACTGTGTTGACTTGAATGGTGAACAGCGTCACAGTGTGTGACGCTGCTCAAGACGTGCGGCACCGGAAGCGCACCAGCTTGTGAAAAGCCTTCTTGAAGTCCTCGTTGGACATGGTGTATATAATGGGGTTGATGAGCGAGTTCAAGTATCCCAGCCAGGTAAAAAAGTCGAACAGCTCGGGGTTGAAGCACGCCTCGCACGCGGCCACCACCAGCGTGTAGATGAAGAACGGCAGCCAGCAGACGATGTACGCGCCCAGGATGATGCCCAGAGTCTTGGTGGCCTTCCTCTCCCTGGCCGCGGAGATGCGCTTCTTCTCCAGGAGCGCGTCCGACACGGTGACTTTCACCTGGTTCTCGCTGGCCAGGGAGCCGGTGTCGCTGGACGCGGTGTCGTGGCGCCCGGACGCGGCGGATCCGGGCGAGTTGGTGGCCAGATGCGCGGCCGTGAGCCTTTTCCCGACCTTCTTGGGGGACTGCTTGAGGATGCGCTTGCGCGCCTCCACGTATATCCGCCCGTAGAGCGCGATGAGCAGCAGCGTGGGGATGTAGAAAGCCCCGAAGGTGGAGTAGATGGTGTAGAAGATGTGGTCCGTGTTGACGCTGCAGCTCGTCAGCTCCTCCGCCTTCACCTGCCTCCAGAAGAGCGGCGGCAGCGAGATGGAGATGGCGATCACCCAGGCGACGGCCACCATGCCGGCGGCGCGCCCCGGCGTGCGCTTCTTGGCGTAGTCCACCGCGTCCGTGATGGCCCAGTAGCGGTCCAGGGCGATGACGCACAGGTGCAGGATGGACGCCGTGCAGCACGTTATGTCCGACGAGAGCCACACGTCGCACACCACCTGGCCCAGCGTCCACGTGTGCGTGACCGTGTAGAGCACGCACACGGGCATGACCAGGATGGACACGAGCAGGTCGGTGACGGCCAGCGAGGCGATGAGGAAGTTGGCGGGCGTCTGCAGCTTCTTGGACTGAGAGATGGTGGCGATGACGAAGGCGTTGGACAGCGTGGTGGCCAGGGTGAAGACGGAGAGCAGCACCGCCAGGCCGACCTGGAAGGCGAGGCCGTCAGCGCGCACACCCGCGGCGGACACGTCCGCGGGGAAGAGCAGGCTGTCGTTGGTGCCGTTGTCCACGCCGGCCAGCTCCATAACTTTTTTTTTGTTTTCCTCCCCCGCCGCGTCTCGCGGCTCTCACTTCAGAGCATATCTCGAGTCACGCGCACGAGGCTCCATCCGCTCTCAGAGCCACCGGCGCAGCATCCTCCGCATTCTCCTCTGTGTCCTTAACGCGCGGGTGCCGGACTGTGCGTGCAACAAATCCTTCATCCCTTATTCCTCTACGTTCTGCAGCCATCAAGATGAAAGACCAAAAAAAGAGTGAAACTTTTGCACCTTGAGGGGAGAGGCAGAGATGCGCCTCCGTATGACTGGGAACGTCCACAGTGGTCCAGATGAGCAGCAGTCAGGGCGCGATTCCCTCCAGAGATGCGTCCCGTCAGGCTCCCTGCGGTCGAATGCTCGAACCAGCGCAAAGTCTCACTTTTATACACAGTCACACTTCCAACCAGGACCACTGATCGCAGCCGTGCAGGGGGGGTTTCTCCCCCCCACTCTCTCTCTTCCTCGTTAAAGACGGAGGCTATACCGACAGGGTCATAGTGCCCATTGTATCTGCATGGCTTAGACTTGGCAAAAATAATGAAAAAATGTTTATGCACTTTAAAGAGGATGCTGCTGCAATTTCGTCATGCACCATGTTTGATGAGAATAAATTCAATTCAATTCCATTCAAAATGCAATATTTGTTGATAATAACCGTCAGGATTGTTAAAGATTCCACATGTATGAAGTCCAGTGTTGTTGGGATTACTCCATAAAAGTAATCCAACTTCCGACAACTGATTACTCATTAAAAAAGTAATCTAATTACTTCTTTAACTACTTTGTTTCATAAGTAATTAATTACTAATTACTTTAGTTAAAAAGATTAAGTAACAGTTGCTTAGTGCTTTGGAATGAACTTTACAAAATGAAAAATTTTGCAATTCCTAATATTGCCTATATCCTCTTAACATGAAGGAATGTTTGCTCTCTGAACACAACCTGCATATTTCACACAACAAACTCATGCACAGCACTGGTGGCCCAAATTGTTAAAATAATCTGCAACATTGTTGTTTTTGGTTGTTTTTCTAAATTCCAGACATTTTTCTTGCAAAGTCAATTTTGCCACAGTAATCCCATTACATTACTCCATTTAAAAAAAGTAGTTTAATTACAGTAATGGATTACTTAGTCATAGATTAGTTGCCAACACTGATGAAGTCGCTGTCAAGCTGCAGGCTATTGTATGAAATGGAAATAAAAGAGGTTTTTTAAATGTTTTCCGTCAAAGCTTCTTGCACCTTCATGATCATTTTTACAAGGTAAGGCAAAACTGGAGAGCAGCTATATTTAAAAAGCAACAATGCACCGCTCTGACTTGAAATAACCTGAGAACTATGCCAGCGTTTGAAATAAAATTTGACATTTAATTTGATCAGTCAATCAAAGAAGAAATTCTGCGTTCATACAACACAACTTCCTCACTGAGTCACATCCACATCCAGTGAGAGTAACCGCCAAATCATCAAGGCACCAGACAGCATTGTAAAGGATTTTCAAGGTGAAATACGACGGGGAAAAATCAGCCACTTAATCAACTTAGAATAAATGAAGAGAAAAACGTCTGAAGCTTTCCCTGACCCGTCACTTGTGAGCCTGAAGGGACAATTATTGCATCTTTTGGATTAATCTCAAGCGTTTCTGCGGCAAAGGGACCGTTCAAAGCTTCAATCACAGACTCTGTCAATCCACTGAACCAGCTCAGGGGCTCAGGTGTAGGGAAAACTTGCAACTCTGCGATACACATAATTACACCGTGACTGTCTGCAGTGCGCTGTGGTCTTAAAAAGAACTCCCGCCAAAGCCAGTGGACAGTAAAGCAGGACAACATGGAGGAAATCCCTCAGGACAGTTTTTTATGGGCCTTCTTTATTGTGAAATTGGATCTCACTGCAGTCAGAGCTGCAACTACTGCAGCATCCTTGCTTGGCCCTTTGGCATGGATTTAGAATTGAGAAGTTTCTTCCTCCCTGATCTTCGTCTGTGCTTTTTCACAGCGGTGGCCTCCCGCTCTTTTGCCGCCCGGCTCTTAATCCCGAAAAAAAGTCAATTGGTCGTAGAATATCCGCTGGTGTCGTAAAACCGATTTCTATCTACTTCTATTCTAACACCAGAGTCTGAGTGATCCGGCCATGGCGCAAGGTCACAGAGTTTATGTCTCATGTCAGTTGTGATTCCTCTGCATAGAAAGCCAAAGCCGGCTGGTATTGCTGAGTCAGCAGCCAACAGTCACTCTCACTGTTTCCAGAGGAATCAAGCTCTGAGCAGTGAAGAGAAGCATTATTATTATTATTATTATTATCATTAGTATTATTATTATTATTATCATTATTATTATTATCCTGAAGCTCACTATCGACTCACAACTGGTGTTGAATATATTGTGGCGCCTTCCCTGATAGTTCATTGAGCCGTGAGGCCCCAGAGTGGCTCCACGACTTTACACCTCAGCCTCGTAGCGCTTTACTTCACGCAGCCATTTCCAGCACTTTTGATGTGTGAAAGCTGCTGTCACCGATATTGACACTGGCGCGGTGCCAGCAGGGGTGCAGCGGCAGTCAGCCACTCACTCAGTCACTTGTCAAGCCCAACCCCGGCGGAGCTGCGTACCACTAAAGTCTCTGAAAATCACAGATCGGGCGCATTGCAGAAAACACAGTTTTGCCATTCATTTTTAGTGACGCCACCTGTGGTTCAGTGCCTGCAGCCGGACAGCGGCCCAACTTCTTGATTACTGCGGTCTGACTGCAGCAAAAAGTGGGGAAAAAAACCCTGTGTCTCAGCGATCTGACGCCAACGTGACACAGCAAAGTGCACAAGTCGGTGTCAGAATCAGAATTGGAATCGACTTCACTGGCCACGCAAGCAAGAAATGTAACTGCTGGTGCATCTTGGCAACAGTAAGTGAGAAAACTGAACATTAAAACGGTCAGATATGTTTCCAGAAGAATTAAATAAACTATATTCTTAGTCCACACGACTACAAAGATGTCAGATTTGAAAAGCCTTCCAAATCTGACAAGGAAGAGTGAGGAGCTCCCCTTCTGTAACAACGTTGCGGTAAAGCTCCTCAGTTATGCCCAGATTTGCTTTATTTTCACTTTGGATTCACAAAACTCATTAGCCAAAAAAAAAAAAACTCAGCTAAAACAGTGTGTCCCACTGGCGACAAACAAAATTTAAAATTGTTCCTCAGCGAGTTTGCACAGCAGCAGTGCATTGTGGGAACTAACGACAGCAAACCCTTGACTGGCTGCGACCGCCTGGGCACCGCTAATGCACCGGCCACGGTGGCGGCGGTGCAGCCTGCCATTATGACCAGTCACACATCACAAAGGTCATGTTTATGCTTTCAGAAACCTCACACAAAAAAAAAAAAACGAAGACAAACATTCGGCGGCTCCAAGTTCTTTGACAGTTGCTGCACGAATTACTCCGACCTTGAGAAAGATACAGCTGAAAGTGCCAAAAATGTGCATACATTAGTGACTTCCTGGGGTAGACGGCCTCGAGTGACCCCGACGGGCTGCAGAGGCACCGGTCTCTTCTCCCATCGTCGCACCATAGCGACATTTAGCTTTATCACGGCCCTTGAAAAATCCTATTAATAGTCGGGCTAGCTGTGATACAAGCAATCACAGGACTGAACGGCCACTTCTGCAGTCCTGTTATTATATACAACCACAACAACAACAATAATAACAATGACAATTATAATAGGAGTTTTAAGTTTCCATGCAGTAATTTGCTGAACACGATTCAAACTTTGCATGTGAGTCCCTCGTGACTGAATATTAAAAAAGAGTTGAGTGGTCTTGTGATTTTATTATAATTCTTTTATAATTCATTATTTTTAACATGTGCTGCACTAGAGGACGCTCAACAAACAGCAGAATTCATGGGAATAGTTACAGGAGCGCCACAAAATCATGCATCAAAAATACAAATAAAATATTATCTGATGGAAAATATTGGAGATTATTGGATCAATACAGAATTCCTTGCTTTTCCAAATTATAAAGGGTTCTGTACATTGGGACTGGGTGGAAATGTAGATGCTACCATAAAAAAAAACGACGGCATGTCACACTGGACTGGAAACATTTCACTGCCTGAATTATGCTCCAGATAAATTTTTAAGAGTTTCTGCAACTGAAGGCGGACATTAAGACTTTACAACCGGCAAAACTTTTAATTTCACTCTCCTCGCTCACCAGATACTCTCAGGCGCGGCGAATCGAGAAATGCACATTTACATGCATTTCCTTTTGTCACCTTTAATTAGGATTCAAACCTCCTCCAAGGGTCCCTGCTCTCCACGCCGCCAGCGCTCGCCGGCTCCGTCCCCGCCTGACCCCCGGTGGCGCCGCACCAATTTGCCTCTGCTTGCAGCCTCCAAATGAGCAAACAGGTGGGAATACAACAAACAGAACATGTGGGATGTCACAATTGCGCTTATCTGGCATATAACCCAGCTGGATTTTTTGCCTGGATAATTAGTGTGGACAACAAAATGGCGAAAGAAATAACCCACGCATGTCCAATTTTCCATCCCTGCAGCATGACCCCTTTGACCTCTGCTTCGCCTCTTTATTATTCCACGGGGTCCACGACGTCCACACTCCATCCCGGCAATCTGCAGCAACAACGCCTGACAGGTTGCTGCGCTTCTCACACTCACGGCAGTCACAGTTTCTCAGGCTTCGCAAACGCCTGCGTCATCAAAATGGAAATTCCAGTGGGGAAGTTTGGAGGAACCTGATCCACGACAGATTCCCAATCCCAGAGACGTTAATTTGACACTTGGTCTGTTTTTCGCATAAACTGAAAAGTCCGACAGTGTTGTGCAGCGTCTCAGCGGACATGTGTCGGTTTTCTGCTTCCACAAGCAAATTATGAAATGCAGCTAGAAAATGAAATGCTAATTGCTTGGTTTGTAGAAGGAGCCACAGAAAGATGCCGGTGTGGGCTCCCTGGTCTGTTCATGCACAGCGGCTAAAAATTAAATAAATTATTATTATTATTATTATTATTATTATTATTATTATCATCATTATCATGCCCTTCTGTAGGAAATTATCGAAGTCGATATTTAGATAGATGTGAAAGACGTCCTCTTAAAGGGGCCCTATTATGGCCATTTCCAGATTTACTAGATTCATTTTGGTCATCTACTTCCAACAATAAACAAGGCTCTATAAAACGCTCAGCCTGAAGAGGCTGTTTGGCTCTCTTCCCTCCTCCCCTACCTGCTCCATCCCTGCCCTGCCGTGGCACAGCTCGCACGTCCTTGTGATTGGTCGGCCGATAACTGCTAGCGATGGGTAGAGGGGAGGGTGACTCGCTCTCTTGCAGTGACGCATTTACTTTACTACTATTATGATCATTACTATGATAATCAACTCGACTTGTGATGTATAAAGTCGGTTTTATTGAGTCACCTTTGCACTGACTTCATCTCTCGTCTTAATGATTTGAATTTATTGCCTTTAAAATGCAGAGACCGATAATATTTAAACTCCCGACATTTCACAGGTGACGACACACAACGCTGTCTTACCTGTGTTGGTCAAAGCTTCTGGCTGTGGGTCGCCGGGCTCCAGGGATGCAACTGTGTGTGCACAGAGATCTGTGACAAATGAGCAAGACGATTTAAAAGACGCGGCCGACCACTGCGGAAAAACTGAGCTTTGTGTGTTCTGACCAGTGTGTGTGTTGATAAGTGTGTGATAACATTCTGGGCCAGACTGAGCGTTTCATTGTAAACACAGAAATGGACGCAGAAATTCCCTCAACCTACTAAACGCTGCATTACTCTTACCAGCTCCTCTGTAGCTAAATGGAACGTGAATAACAAAGATTAGCTGAAAGGTGATTTCAGTCATGAAAATGTGGATGAGTTAAATGAAAACTGGACATTTTAACATATTTTTGGACTAAAATTCATCAAAAACACTTTCTTTTTCTCTGTTTCTTGAGTGGAGTGGGGAGGTTGCTGGGGTGCATGTTTAGCACCAGTGGTCATCTATTTCCATCCCTCATGACAGACACCAAATAGGGCAACTCTAAAAAAAATCAGGACAGATCCCTTGTTGTTATGAGATCAAACCCCCACAGCCTCCACCCGCCCTCCTCTCCACCTACCCAAATCTCTTCTTATCATCTCTGAGTGTCTCCAAGTGTGACACACACACACAAAAAAAAACACAAATCTGAGCAGGTCACTACAGTTCCTGAATCCTCAAAGTGTTTAAAAGTGAACAACTTTCGAAAAGCATAATCAAAATTCAAGTAAATGTGTTATCTGGTGTCAACAGGACTATGCTTGTCTTTTTTTTCATGCCATCAGCGTGTCTGAACCCCCTGTTGAGAAAGATTGAGCAGATGAATCAGTCCAGTCCACAATATTTAAGAAGTGCACTCACTGGCGAACAGAGCCGAATCCAAAAATACCACCGCCAGGATTCACGGGAAGATACACCCACGAAATGTCAAAGGCAGTGAGAAATACTGCGGTTCAAAACAGAAAGCAAGGCAGGTTGATGGGGAACAGGTGAGATCCATCAGGGTAATAATGGCAGCAGGAGGGGGAGACAGACAGCAGAGAGGAAAGACACATTTCACATCAGCATTAGTAATGTGTTTTGATTTGTGGAAACTTTCAGGCTGATGCCTGACATCATGCCAGAGGAGGCAGCTAGAAAGCATTTAAAGGTCTTTAGAACTTGTGGCTGCATAAGCACATGAAAAACGAGTGCGAGCGACTCTGGGGAACAAAGGGTCAGTGCAGAAGCTGAATGGAAGAAGCACAAGTGGGGAACGAGATGTGGGATAAAATGATGAGAAGCCCCTTGCAGGTGTGGACCCTCATGTCTGGACACGCAGCATCACAGTAGAGGGAAGTGCGCCACTTAAAGGAGCAGTACGCAACATTTCAGTCCCTTCAGGCTGTCTGCACGGCACCCCCTCAGTGTGTTGGTCTCACTGAAAATTGTATTGCGCAGGAAAATAAAGACAGGCAGAAACTGTAGACTTTGCTTCATGACTTACTTGCTGTCGGCCACAAAAAACAGTGATTTTCACATTGCAACCGATGCTACAGGCTGCCCGGGAAGTGCAGGGAGTCGGTTTGTTTTGGTTGAGCACGCACAGCAAAAATGTGACAAATTTCTGTGGAACCGTACCACCTGTCGGGGTTTTGTGTTTGGGATTTGCTCCATCGCAGGTTAACGTTGCAGGCCTCTTCAGATATTACCCCAATATCACCAGAGAGAATCGCCAGACAAATTCAAATATAAAGTCAACGAAAAGACAACAACATTGGGTTATTTTTTACCGCCTCCACTTTGGCACAGGGACTTTACTTCTTGCTCGATCCCTCTGGTCGGGTAGTGTGATACTCTGGTCGGTGTCTCATGCTTCTTTGGCGAAACTATAAATCCTCTCAGCAGCCTCGTGGTGCCACTGTCACCTGAAGCCTCCGACCGAGCGCGAGAAAAGAATCGGATGTAGGCCACATTTCAAGTCGCGGCAACTGCCCCTCCACCCCCGCCTCCCTTCCATGCAGAACCTGTCCCAGCGTGGTCTGGTGGCATATGGTGCCTCGTGCTCCCGCCGCCAGTCGGCTCTCCAAGGCTCCCGGCTAAAAATGTAACGGCACCGATATAGGCGAGTGTTTGCAAGCGGCTTTATTTTTGTTGTTTTTTTCGTGCTCTTGACTTTTCCGAATGCTGGAGATCAGGAGAAAGAGGAGGAAGAAAAGGGGACTGTGCCACTTTACTTTCCTTCTTTTCATTTTTATGGAAGGGAGTTGGGGAGGTCACAATAGATAGATACATAGATAGATACATAGATAGATAGAGACCTTATTGATTCTGAAGGAAATCCAGTTTCTCAGCTGCATAATCAGTCATCAGCAATCAGTTCATAAAATGTGCACAAAGAGTAAAAGAATAATTAAGATAAAGAAGTGAAATAAATGATTAAGAAAAAGAAAAAAGTGACAATGCCAGTGGTACCGAGGTTTAAAAAGTAAAATGGATAATTGTAAGGTGTAAAGTGAATCTGAATATGCATAGATATGTGGGACATCACTCCACTCACCCCTCATATAGCACGCGTGCCCCTTCCCCCATCATTGGGAGGGATCGTGTGACTGTAGAGGAGAATACACTAAATGTAAAGGGTTTCTCTTCCCGCCCCCCAGAGGAAGGCACGTGACAGAAAAATGAGCCGACTGAGTGGCAAGAATGTGGTGCCGACTGATAACACCCGACCCCCCCTACCCCGCTGCGGCCTGGGCTCCGTCCACACGTAGACGACCGAGCCGTCGTACAGGGACGGCCAATGAGGGACGGGGCGGCGACGGGCCTTATCAGCGCTAATGCGAGCTGAAATACTTTCAGAGGGGGGAGGGAAAAAAAGGGCAGAGCGTGGAATTGATTTACGCGGCGATATCATTGTGTCAGTCACGGATTTGGCTCGTGATATTTCCAGCGAGTGTCACAGATGGCCTCGTTTTAACAATTAAAGGGAGATTAAGCAGCTGCAGAGGAGCTGCAAACACGACGAGTGATGCGCCACTCCGCGGAAGACAGGCAAGTGGGGCTCTCAGCAACTTTATTTACCTCCTGGAAGATTTTCCAGCCGCACCGCTTGTTTGCCAGGTTGGGTGTGCGGAAGGATTTGCGGCAGCGGGTGACCGGGATCGCCCCCAGTGGGCCGGGCGAGTTGCTAATTGTAATTGCGCACATCAGTGCAGTGGCGTAGGCTGAATTTTTATCTTGGGGCGGACCGGGACAAAAGTGAATGAGGCGTCTTTTCTCCGGAAAACTAAAGCAGAATGAGCTGCAGGAGACAGACGGAGGAAACTGACACTTTCCCTTGTGGCATCGTGAAACAGACAACAGCAAGTGAAACGCCGCTTATGCAACAATACTGTGGGCTGATGAAGTCGGCAGAACGGGACTCGGTTGTTAGAAGCAGTGGTTCATCTTCTTCCTCGTCGACTCTCAAGCTTCTGAAAGAAATAACACATTAACTTTGTTTAGGAGTAGGGAGAACCGCCTGCTCGCTAAGCTGCAAGTAAAAGGATTGGACAGTCACAATTACGGGGGAGGGGCTCAGCGAAGTTATTAGTTATGTTCCAGAAGCTTCCTTCAACTTTTATTGCAACGGTTCTGTTCTCACAAGGTGACAAGTTCAACACTCATAGGTCATGATTGCGTCGTTATTTTTGTTTTTCACTCCTTTTTTTTCTATGAGGCAGCAATGACATAAATTGCACAAAGATGGGCTGGCAGAGGCCCATCGCCGGCTACCGCGGTGGTTCGCGTTAGCAAGAGGCATCATCATCTGTCAACAGCGCAGAGGTGGATTGCAGGGGTGAGGGGGATAATCCCGGGAAAAACATCACACATCCCCACACGTAAATGTCAGGCGGTGCCACGGTCCCGGCTGCCGCTGCCGCCTTATTTAGAGAACGTCACGCAGGAGAGAGGAGCCGCTGCAAAGCCTCCGCCGGAGTGGAGAAAGTTGAGCCGCCTTGTTGTGTGTAAACTGGTGGCGGTGGCTGTCAAGCTGTCGCTGATTTATGCAACCACAACCAGTAACACAACCGCAGACTGATTATCACCTACAACAATACAACACTTGTTGTCGTCTTGCTGATGAAGAGATTGAAACGTGCTTGTGGTTGCAGCAGCTTGCATGAGCAATTTTTTTTTTTTTTTTGTATTGCGTCAATGATAGTTTGACATTATCGCAAGTTCCTGTCACGCTCGGGACACAAACCACGACAATTTGCCGGTTTTTAGACAGTTCCATTGGTTTGCTCTGGCAGATGTTTGGAAGGTGTGGCAAGCTAGCTCGCTAAGAGCTAACCGTACAACTCTCCTGGACCAAGGAACTGGAACTCCTCTCAGGGCCGCTACAGTGATTCGTCGTCCCAGCTGGTGATAATCGAATCAGCAGACGAGAGCCAGGTAGGGCACAGGAAGATTCTTGCGGCCGTAGACAGAAGGCTGGAAGGTTTACCAGGGGGCAGACAGCAAAGGCAGGTCAGGAACAAGCCAGGTCGGAGCCTGGCTGATAAACTGGAAGACAGAACTAGAGAGTCATGCATGCTACAGAGGACAATCTGGCAGTGAGTGAGTGCGTGGCTGGTTTATATATACTGGGGCTGATTGCAGTGGGTGAGCTGAAGGTGAGCTGATTAGCCGAGCGAGAGCCAGTGTGGTCTGAGTAGTGGGACGTTGACAGGGGAGAGAAAGTGGACGACAGACTGACGGTTCCTCAAATGAATGTCTGGAAGTTCTTTGCAGAACTAATTTTAGGACTGCAATCGGTGACAGTTCATTGACATTTTGTTAGTTCCTCAAATGAATCTCGGGAATGGGGAACTTTATTGCGAATTTTCATGTGGACTGTGTAATTGTTCTTTCTCTTTGATCTGCAGTCCGAAAGAACAGTAGCAGTAGAAGAACAACAATAGCAAGTATTGAAGAGAACGTTGCAATCAACTGTGTCTCAACAGAGTGCTTTGTTTTGGTGGAGTTTTGTTCAGTCCTGTTCTATCCACTAAGTGGTGCTGCTGGGTAAACACGACAGACAGACAGCAGTGCGTTCAGCTGCTTCACTCCAAATTGCTCGATAATCTGATGCCAAAGAGCACTAAAGCCACAAGTGTGGAATCATAATCCCACCGTGTGTGTGTGTTATCATATTAAAACCTCTAATTTTAGTCAATGTACGCTCTCTCTCAAAATAAATAACACATTTTACTGAAAAAAAAATATTTTTTCTTGCTGAGGTGAATGTTAAGCGTGCCTAATTAGAATCCACAACAGATTAATATTTCATGTAACCTTTTCAGGCAATTTGATTGGGAAAAAGATTTGAATAAGTGATGAGGAAAACATTGCAATCAGCTACTGGTGTCTTTTGCCAGCAATTCAAGATGCCTGGACCTCAAACCAGGGGTCTATTCCATCTGTGCAAGTCAGTTTGTTTGTTTGATTGTTTGTTTGTTGTTCAGATCTTGGCTCATCTGTGCGCTGTTGAAATATGGGTCTGTCTCTATAAAAATAAAAAAAAGGTTTTCTTAAAAAAAGTTATCTCCCTTTTATTCATTGATAAAGAAGTAATTCCAATTCCCAATTTTCAAATAAATTATTTTTTGATGTTGACACTATGGGGGCTTATAGGCTGGACACTAATAATGTGGACATGAAGGCATTGAATAATTCAAGTAAATCTGTTCTGTCAGTTCTTGCCAACTTGTTGCAGAGTTGCGCTCCTCGTCGACTCTGCCCGACCTCCCAAAGTCCCTCCCGATAATTCTGACCCCCTCTCACAACTTGCCGCTGCACCGCGTCCCTAGAGGAGTTCGACGCCCACGCCCACGCCCCCTCCTCGAATGTGCTGCGCGCTCACGGTCGCCGGTGCCTATTTTTACGCGCAGCGCGACGATGAGCGCCTGGACGTGTCTCTGCGCTCTGCTGGCCGCACTCTTCCACTTTGCGCTCCCGGCCGCGGCGTCCACGTTCGAGCTGACTCTGCTCCACACCAACGACAACCATGCGCGGATCGAGGAGACCAGCGTGGACTCCGGAAAGTGTCCCAGCGGCGATCCGTGCTTCGCCGGGGTCGCCAGGAGGTTCACTAAAGTGTCGGAGATACGCAAAAAGGAGAAGAACGTCTTGTTCCTGGACGCCGGGGATCAGTTTCAGGGAACCGTGTGGTTTAACTACTACAAGGGAGCCGAAGCGGCGTACTTCATGAACAAACTTGGATATGATGCCATGGTATCTATCTATTTATCTATCTATCTATCTATCCATCTGTGTGCAATTATTCATTTATTAATTACAAAACCGTAATATGATGAAACTTCTGAGAAACTGTTGAAGGAGCCTTGAGCGACAAGTGCCACTGTCTCTTATCACCAGGCGTTGGGGAACCATGAGTTTGATAACGGGGTGGAGGGTCTCATCAAGCCCTTCCTTCAGAACGTCAACTGCAATGTGCTGAGTGCCAACATCATTACCGACCAGACTCTGGCCGCCAACTTCAGCGGCTACTACCGTCCCTACGCCAGCTTGAGCGTGGGCTCGGAGAAGGTGGCGGTGGTGGGCTACACCTCAGCAGAGACGCCTTTTCTCTCCATGCCAGGTATGAAGACACAGCTGCCTTCTCCTGGCCCGGAGGGTGAATTCAATCCGCCACAACCGTTACTACATGAATGTTTTTTCCCCAGCTCTTTTCCCAAAGCTGCACTCACTCGTGCTCCATCATTATCACGAGAGCGTACCCCTGGCCACGTTACATAATCCTTCCTGGGGGTTTTTTTTCTGTTCCCCAAGGACCGCACTTGAAGTTCACAGATGAAGTGGAGGCACTCCAGGTTCAGGTGGACAAGCTGCAGACGCTGGGCTTCAACAAGATCATCGCCCTGGGACACTCTGGCTTCGAGGTGGATCGGGACATCGCCAAGCGTGTGAGAGGGGTGGACGTGGTGATCGGAGGACACACCAACACGTTCCTTTACACTGGTACTTTGCTGCCAATCGTATTCAGCAGTTCTCGAGCCTGAAACGCGGTGCCGTACTAGAAACCCACACTTTGTCTCCACAGGGACGCCGCCGTCCACCGAGGTGGCAGTAGGTCCCTACCCATTTATGGTGAGGTCTGACGACCGGAGAGACGTCCCGGTGGTCCAGGCATTCGCCTTTGGAAAATACCTCGGACACTTGAAAGTGACCTTCGACGAAGCCGGCAATGTGGTGGAAGCTAATGGAAACCCCATCCTCTTGGACAGCAGCATACCTGAGGGTACAGCAAGACTAGCCAACACAGGCTCATTTAGGTTTATATTTTATAAAGGGCTGAAAGGTTAAAAATACACATTTATCCGAGGGAGGAATTCTTGACTGATTGTTTGGCAGCTGTGTGGGTTCCGGTTGGTCATTTTCCATGAAAGAAAACAGTGCACCAAGATAACTTTAAAGTCTTATCTAGTTTCGATTCCAACTCTGTGTGCAACTCTGGTTCTGGTACCAAGGTTTTCTCTCTCCCACTCTCTCGCTGTCCTCCCATCCAGATCCAGGTGTTCTCGCTGACATCCGGGAGTGGAGGAAATCCTTGGCAAAGTACTCATCCCAGTATGTGGGACAGACCCTAGTCTACCTCAACGGCACGTTTGAAGAGTGCCGATTTCGGGAGTGTAACCTGGGCAACCTGATCTGCGACGCGATGGTAAGAGCGACTCTCAGCGTTGGGTTGACAGTCTCATATTATGTACAATTCTCAGATCTTATTCAATACATAACACTGCCTTGTGGAACTAATTATCTAGGAAACTGTTGCTAAAAACAAAAGACTGCGTACTTATTCCTGTGTTTACAGCCTCCTTTGAAAACGCTGTATTTTAGCTCCCTGTTTAAACCGAGGTTATGTCTAAATATTTAAAAGGGGAGAAAAAAGTGGCGGTGAGGTCAGGAGTGTTGTTACTAACCTTGGAGACGTACCAATGAGGTATGGACGCCCTTTGTGACACCAGAAAAGGCTCATTTCCTGAACTGCATGTTGAAGCACAGTCTTCCTGAGAAGTAAATAAAGTAAAATAAATAAATACTGTAAATAAATAGTAAGTAAGTAATAGTAGTAAGTAGTAAGCAATAAATACGCTGATAAATTTAGCTAAATACAGGACCACTAATTGATTTATTCACCCTCAGAGTGTGTAAACAGCCGCAGATGCACACTGTTTACTTTAACTGCTGGGCAGAATTCATGAAATGCCAAAGCTGCAGGAGATTCAGGGGCGAGGGCGACCGGAGGGATGCACGGCAGGCAGGGCAATAAACAGACAATACCAAACATGGGCGAGCAAGACATTCCTGGGAAGCATTCAAGTGCGACCTCTGTTTAACATGTTTGTCACCGTTGCACCGGCAGATTCATCACAATGTCAAGTACTCGAGTGAGCGCCGGTGGAATCACGTGGGCTTGTGCATGCTCAACAGCGGCGCCATTCGCTCGCCGATAGACGAGCGCTACAAAAATGGTAACATTCCTGTTTTGTTTTTTCCCCTCCACGCAGTTACACACACTCCTCCCCACGCAGTTACATACACTCCTCCCTACCAAAGCCACCCTGCACTGAAGTTAGAAGTTTGTTTCCCCTCAACCCACAGGTTCTATAACAATGGAGGAGGTCCTCACTGCCTTACCGTTTGGAGGGACCTTTGACCTTGTCAAGATAAACGGCTCAACAATGAAGATGGCATTTGAGCACTCTGTTCACAGATACGGAAGCATGTCTGGGGAATTTCTTCAAGTATCAGGTTGAACTTCCTGTTTTTCTTCCTCCAACACTCTTGGCCCACAATGGTCTTCCTTCAGACTTGGGATCTAAAAGATTTTGATGTGGACAAATGTAGCCATACTTTTAAGGCTAGCTGGCTCCTGTGAAAAATAATAATAATCATCATTAATAATTTCAGTCAATAAACTGAAAGTTAGTGCGGAAGTGAAATTTAAAATAGTTTTTGTTTCAATTCAAAATTTTTCTTCCCTGTTCTCAGATCAATTAACGTCATGAATTTTCACTTCCTCCTACAAGGTATTTTGTAATAATCTCACAGTTCAGTCCTGACTCTGTAAAACTATTTCAACTTAAAGACACAAAAACTCATAAACGTATTTAATTTGTTGAGGTCGGCTTCACACCAAAAGGTCTGTTTCCTGCGCCGATGCATAGTTGTACAGCTTCTTACTTGGTCTGGTTTGCGTTTACGTGGGCGAAACTCAAACGATCTAAGAAACTGTAAAGAGAAGTCATGTGACCGCAAATGTTGTTCAGGCGGTTTGACACCAAATCCCTGGCTTAAGCAATCATGCAGCACTGTCCGCTTGTTTTATTTAATGCTGGTGCAGATCTTGATTGCACATCAGTAGATGCTAACAGAATAGCTCAGATTCATAACTTCACTGTTTGTATTGATGCAAAAACTCTCGACGGGGCTCAACAATCACTGACAGGAGTCATTTTTCTACAGGCATCAGGGTGAAGTACGACCTCTCCAAACCTCAGGACCAACGCGTGGTGTCCCTGTCCATGCTCTGCACCGACTGCCGAGTGCCAAAGTATGAGCCCCTGGACCCGGAGAAGATCTACACTGTGGTCATGCCTTCATACATTGTGGACGGGGGCGATGGCTTCGACATGATTAAGAACGGGCTGCTGAAGCACAACACAGGTAGGAAGTACAGCTTAGAGGAAATGGCTGTGGCAAACCACTAGCTTAAAATAAAATGTCCCATTTTGTCCATGTAGTAGTAGCAGTACTGGTCAATTTTGGACACTTGTTCAGTTACAAATGTGTTACAATACAGCTGAAAAGACAAAAAGTGAAGACAAAAAGCATTTCTGATGTTCCTCCAAGAATGGCCGGCCAGAGGAAATGACATAAAAGCAAAAGTGCTGTCCCGCCGACCCACCACATTCTCTACTTCTTCAATCTAGTGCTCAAGTTTTTTCTTTAAACAGCAGATGGATATTTCCCAGAATGCCTTTCTGACTCTATGGTTGCAGTGGCCAAATGCAGGAATGTTTTTTTTCTCTTAATACATATTTTCGATTTATGACAAGCACTGTGTTGTCCTGGTGCGACACTAGTCCAAAATTTGCTGTCTTTGACTCAATAATACCTCTGCAAAAATACTAATAGTTTAAAACGTTAGCTCCTCAGGTGACACCAACGTTACCAGATGTTAACGTTAGTTCACTGTCCAGTTAATCTGGCTCGTTCAGCTCCTGCCCAACTTGACATGGCCTGGTCAGCCTTAAACATGCATGGAACAACTCTTAATTTTCCTCTTTCCAATTTTTATTTGTGGTTACAGAAGGAAGTCTCAAGTTGTAAACCTTCAAATGGAAACAGAATATACCGTCTATATTTAAAGAACACAATATATTTTTAATTAGAGCTTCAAATATCCAAGGTAATCAAAACTACTTTTATAGAACAATTTTAACTTAAATAGTACTAACCTAAATGTGTTGCTTTAAAATGACAGAAATTGTTTAGCAGCATGAAACAAGACTCAAAACAGGATTAATACTGCTCTTAACACAATCAGCTCGATTTCTATCATTTCATCTTAATAGTTAAACTTCTAACACAAACCAGAAACATTTTCAATTAAAATATCGGTCAGTGTGGGCAGTTGCTGTTCATACCAGTGGCCTGTTTGTGGCTTGACCAAGCTGAATGGCGTCCTCCTCTGCTGCCTGCTGCAGTCACACTGAGCTGCTGAGCTGCAGCGTGATCCTGCTGATGAACTGCAGCCAGGTGCTGTCACTCAAGTCATTAACCGCAGGGAGTAAGGGTGCTCTCTCTACCGTAGCGCTCCATTCAGTCTTCAGGGGGCAACATTTCTTTGAACTGGCAGACATGTTTGGGTAAACTTCTGTGTTCAGCGAGGGTGAGGGAGGAACCTGGCTAAATGTACACCATTTCTTCTGCTTCATTTTTCAGTTTTACTCGGCAGGCAGACCTGGCAAAGACAGCCAGCACGGCTCACATACGTTAAAACTATCAGCGCAGAATGAAGCAAAAGGCACAGTTTGAGCTTTCTCTTTTTGAACCATTGCTATAGATGTGTTAAATTGGGTCATCGGCTCATTGGGCAAAAGGGTGTGGATCCACATTAACGTTGAAAATGCAGAAACAGGGCATCCGCTCTAGTGGAGTTCAACATTGTGCAGACTTTTCAGCAACATTTCAGCAACATCAAGGTCATCAGTGTTAGATGTGACTTCTGATCTCAGACCACCAATGTCTAAACAGTTTGCACAGACGCCAGATCCGCCATCGCTGGAAAAGCTGAAAAAACAGAAAAATCTGTTCTCTTTTCCTCATGTCTGATCTCGCGCTGTTTTGCTGCATGGAAATGTTTTTTTTTCTGGTTGAGATCTTTCTAAGGGGGTAAAAAAAAGACCTTTCATCACATCAGAAACAGCGGCGGGGAAAGCCGATATCAGAAACATAACAAGACCAAGATGTATCATCAATGACAGGATGTTGCCGTTAGAGGAGCGCCACATTCGGAAGAGTGCAGCACTTTTCATGTCATATCTAATCGCGATTCACAGGTGGCCGGTGGAGACCGTCCCCATTTGGCTTCCATGCAAAAAAAACAAGACTCAATAAAACGGAAAGGGCGTCGATCCCTTTGTATGTCTTTCACCGCTGATGACACCACTGCCAGTTGATAATCGGTTGGCTTTGTCTATACATTCTGAGGTGGGTTTCCGCTTTATCCTCCAGGAAATAAACACGCGCACATGGCCGCGGTTTTCCCTGATTCTAAACAATGTTTGTTTACTCTATGCATTCTCGGGCAAGGTATTTAAACTCAGCGGGGCATGGGTGATTTATCAGAGACAGATGCCTCCTAGTTTGGTTCTGCAGCTGCCTCGGAGAGCTCAGGGCGTTAGAAGGCGCGGTAGCAGCAGGCGGAGGCGCTCCATCATTTGCGATGAAACGCCTGGAGAATCACAACTAGCCTTTCTGTTTCCCTTCTCTCAGGCGACATGGACATTTCCGTTTTCTCCAAATACGTCTCGGACATGAAGCGCGTGTACCCGGCGGTGGAGGGACGGATCACGTTCAGCAGCTCGTCGGCCATCATGGCATCCAGCCTGGGCTTCCTACTGCTGGCTTTATTTCTGTCGGTGGGCCTCTGAGCGGCCCCAACTCAACACTGTGGGAACCTGCCATGAACTGCAGTGTCCTCGGGGACGTGGTTAAAGTTGACTTTCAGTCTCAACTCCATTGGACAGCAGCTTTTTTTTTTCTTTTCCTTTGGTTTGCAAGGCGTGGAAGAACTGAGGTCATGGTTGGAAACGTGGGCTCAGTGTATATTTTCCCACATCTTATTATAACTTTTTTCGAAGTTGCCTTTTCCATCCAAGTGTAACACTGATCACATCAGGGTTTTTGTTTCTTACAGTTGATTTGATTTTCAAATGATGTGAGGGAAATGAAAGGAACGCATGACTCTCCCTAAAAAAAAAACCCACAGAAAGTGCACACAGTTAAGAGCCAAGTGTTTTTTTGTTGTCGTTCATTCATAACACTTTTGACTTTAAAACAATAATACACTTACATCACATTATACTTTTTTATTAATAAAATAAAATGAGAAAAACAACCATAGAGTGTTATCTCGTCTCACTCTGGCCAGAATCCACATCCATTGGCACACAAGTTACAAGTAGCCGTATCAGCCAATCCCGTGGCACCGCAGATGCAATATAACGTTACATCACTATCTGTGAATAAAAGCACATTAGATGACATGTTGGCCTTGGCAGGTTTAAAAGGGTTCCAGCCTGCGTGTCTGGACGGGGACAGTAGAAGGCAGCGAGGGCCCAGAGTGTGTGTGTGTGTGTGTGTGTGTGTGTGTGTGTGTGTGTGTGTGTGTGTGTGTGTGTGTGTGTGTGGGTCCACTAAAACCACAAAGAACAAGCTTTAACAGGTCCATCCAAGTAGGTGAAACCAGTAAAATGAGTAAAAGGCACTGGCATATTGTCCAGTGCTGTGCATTCCAAGACAATGATGTTACATCCAAGGAGCCATCACAGTCTCCTTCTGCACCTGCTAAAAAAAAGTAAAAAATATCTGTAATTATATTTTCTATAACACAATGTGCTGCACACCTACAACTAGGTTTGTCTGAAAAAAAAATCTAAAAGAAGCAAATATTTCGATCTTGACGCATAAACATTTCTTCTTTTTTTTTACTACAACTGTGAAAACTGGATTCAAAGCACAAAATGCATCCTCTCTTAAGTGGAACTACAATGTGGAGGAGTTCAAATGCATGACATATTTTTGATAACGAGGTCAGCAACGTACCTTGTTAAGCTCGGGGAAAAGTTCAAGTATGGCGATGTCCAGCAGCACGTAAGTGAGCTTGAAATTGAAACAGCAAAAACAACACAAAAAATATCTTTATTTTAACACACAGGTACGAAGGCAGAGGGATGGTGCCAAACTTGATCTATGACTTCACTGTCAAGTCAAAGGGCGAATAAGGAAGTTTACGCATCCCCTCGGCAATGGAATGATTTTTAAAGGTTTCTGAACAGCGAGTGCTTTTTGTCGCGATAGAAGGTAAAAAAAAAAAAGTAGTCAAGCCAACAAGTTAGAGGAAAAGGGAGGCACTCTGCTGTCTAATTAGAGGTTTCAGGTTCCAGGTAAAGAGGAAGAAAGAAAAAATGCACTAATAATAATCTGGGCGGGTGGCAACAAGCACATGTTGAATAGCAGCGGTCCAAGAATGGACACTTGGGGAACCCCTCACAAAGTTCTGGGCCATCTGTTTGTACTTGGAGAAACACTAATACAATCATTAACAAAAGCGCTGAAGTGGGTCAGTGGTTGACATCATCAGTCACGTGATAAGTCTCACAAAACATGAAAGTAAAATTCATTTACAAAGACTGAATGCCGAAGTCAATTAATATGAAGTCACAACCCGATTGGCTGAAGAGTTTGTACGTGTGTGTTTAAGAGTGTGTGTACCTGTTTATTGAGAACCGGCTGCTGCAGTCCGTCAAAGAGGAGACGCACTCCTTCATATTTGGCGTCCTCGCCGATACATTTGCCGACAAAATCTGAACACAAACAGCAAATTTAAGCCTGCAGTTGACGTTGACCATTCATACGCGTCACGCATTTGTCTTTCGAATGAAAGGAATCGTTGGAGGCGTGAAGAAGGAAAAAACGACACTGATAGGGGAAAATCAGCGAATACCTGGGATGTAGCTCATCATCTCCTCAAACGTTTTCTTGGCTCTCCTCTGCCTGTCGTGAGACGAGCGGGATGGACTGCTCTCGCAGAAAACCGCATCTGGGTGAGGGACAAACATGATGCAGAGTCTTCATTTACTAGACCAGGGGTGGGCAACGTTTTGGACTGGTGGGGCCACAATGGGTTCTAAAATTTGCCAGGGGGGTTGGGGCAGGAGCAGATGGATGGAGTGTTTTGGTGACCCACCGCATAGTAGGAACGTGCTTTAATGTCAATTGAAAATGAACAAAAACATAACAACAAAATCAGTGTCTTCAAAGCCCTGCAGTATTTAGATCTTCATTGAAATTATTCTTAAAAGACTGAAGAAAATGATGAAATACAGTTATTTTACAACCTACTTACAATTAATATTGTTTCTTCAAGTTCGGCGGGCCGGATTAAAAAGCTTAATAGGCCACATATGGGCCCTGGGCCACAGTTTGCCCCTGCCTGTTCTGGGAATTGGGAGGAAGACGGACCGGCGCTGCCTTTGTTTCCAGCTTACCTCTCAACAGAGTGATGAGCGACACCAGCCGGTGCTCCTGCACCACCTGGTTGAGCTTGTACTGCAGGTAGTAGTCAGTGTAGGCTTCCAGCGTGTTCTTGAACAGGATCCTGCCGGTCATCAACAGGTGGTGCAGCCAGTCCGGGACGTGGAAGACGACTCGGCCTCAAAAGGAAGATGAAATTGAATGCAGGGCCCCAGAGAGACACAGAGACAGAAATGACTGTCCGTCGGTGTGGCTGCTGGGGGCGGCGACTCGTTTGGCTTACCAACATACATCAGGTAGTCGTATACACCTTCCACCGTAATCATCTCCAGAAAGTAGTTCTGGTTGTGTCTCTTCTCGGCCACCTCGGAGCGGTTGGCGTTGTTTTTGAAGAGGTCGTTGAAGAGCTGGGAAAGGAAAGGAGTCACTTGAGTCGCCCGGGGTGCCTGATTGGGTGTCGTGAGCCTGGATGAACCCAGGACTCACTGCTAGGTTAAGGTGTACCGACTGGCCTGGAAGAACCTGCAGGTCCATTCAGGGGGAACTTCCCATTGGTCCAACCTCCCAGTAGGATTAGGGCAAGTCGGAACAATGTGCAGTTTGTCGGACTAATTGGAGGTTGGACCAATGCCATGCTCCCCATTCAGGAACTTCAGCAAGTTTGTAGCCACTTCAAACCAACGTTCTGGTCAGAGCCTTTTTTTGTTTCTGTTGTTGCTGTTGCGGATCATTTAATTGGCAATCAATTCAAAGGAGCAAAATGTATTGTTTTTTCTATGGCAGTCGAAGCAAAAGAAACCTTGGTTTCAGAATGAGACAAAGACTAAACCTGGAATTTCGCAACAACTTAAAACGTTTTAATCTAAAGGGCGTAGAGACTAAATAACTCAGTCAAAGATTCCATCTCCCCAAGCACATGAGTAACCCAGAACGTCCTTGGTCAGCTATGGCAACAGCAGCAAACTTTAAACCTGGGCTGGACTCCCACTTTTCTGTTTATTCTATCTCTAACTGAAGGAGATAAAAGACAACCCTGCAGTGTAAATAAATGCTACAATGAATTCAAGCATCAAGGGAGGGGAGACCTTGCCCTCAGAAAAAAATCTTTCCAGGTTTATATGGTTGTGGGGGTGGGGGGAGGGGCACATATTGAGCGTAACAGAGGGACCAAGCTCGCACAGTAACCGGATTGCTGTTTTTTTTCCCAAGATTTCCACTCACTCATCCGTCTCCCCAGTCTATCTTAACATTGCGGCAATCGTCTTCTGTTTATTTGCGACGAGGACTTTGAAGAGTCCAGAAGTGGACGGAAACGATAAAATGGAAGTGAGAGCGAGCCCACTTGCTGCTAATGGGATTAGCACGGCAGCTACAGCTTTCGCAGAACGGGACGACATTTTCACGCTAAAAAGGGGATAAAAAACAACATAGAGGATTGTTTTTGGTGGAAAACACGGTTTCTCTTTAAGACACAGTGAAAAAATTTGATTGTAAATGTCAGAGCAATGATGATTTGGTGGATAGCAACTGCTAACAAGAAGCCATACCTGGTCCAAGTGCATTTCAAAGGAACATGAGACCTATTGTGCCATAATTATAAAGTAATAGATAAAAAAATAAAATAGAATGAAATTTCTGGTAAATGTCTAGTTTATCTCTATTGATTTATAATCTATTCTTATCTCCCCACATACTTTACTTACTGATACTGCACTCTATGCAACACACTAAATTGTGTTGTTCTTTCTGTGCAATGACATCAGCAATACAGATTAAAAGGATAACAGGCCAACCTTTTTATCGTTTTCTGACGTGGGGCTCAGGATGGTGAGCTCCGGGCGGCTCGGTTTGGGTTTGGGAGATTCGCAGGAGTTGAAGAAGGACTGGATGAACGGCTCCAGGTGCTGCCCTTTCTGACAGAGAAAGCACAAGATTGGAGAAATACCAACATCTGGTGAAAACAGAATGACTAATTTAAATACAGGGTTGGGGGTACGACAAAACTTTTTGCTGTGCGATGATGGAAAATGTCAAGGTGACAAGCTGAGGAACCGTCGGAAAAAACGCACATGCACGCAAAACAAACAAGCAGCAGTGTATTTCTCACCTCCTTTATCAGCTTGCTGGGCACCGACTTGATGATCTTACCTGCAAAACATAAATATTTCATCTCAACTGATGTATGGCTCTGTCACTTTCTTTCGTCTCTGTCTGTATCATCAACATTCTACCACTCAAAAGCCCAAGGTCGGGTTGGGCCAACATTTCCGCAGCATGTACAACGAGTCCTGGCGCTCGCACGCAATCTATCACTCCGTTTTCTGTGGCAGGCTCTCGCTGTACCTAGGTTCACGTCGGGCAGCATCTTGTCCAGGAACTGAGACTCCACGCTGTGAGGGGAGAGGAAGTCGGCCAGGAGTTGGCTGTTGCTCAGCTCCGGATGCTGCAGGAGTTTCTGCGAGGGGAAAAACATGGAGACGTAGTCAGCAGTGTTAGCTGGCTGCTGTGCTGCTGTGCTAACGTTTCAGGGTACTGTGCTTCCAGATACCTATTTTTCCTCCCAAGGCTCCAATGCAGCAGCATTACATTAGTCATCCCAGCAAAAAAAAAAATTAGATCCAACTCAAAACATTTGGCTTTAGCTTAGCAAGGAAACAAATGATGTAAATTCAACTCCATTCAAATCAGCCGAGTGACCAGAAACATTTAAGTTTCCATCTTAAACAACGATTTCACATCTTTGTTTTTTATCCTCAATCTATACAGAGCAACTTTGCACAATAAGCATTCCATATAACACCACAGCTATTCCAAAAACAGCCTGTTTGCAGCCTCCTCTAAAAAAAAACACTTCCTACTAAAACTGATACTTTGTTGGTGCATCTGCATGGTTGAAAGGATACAAAAACCAACACCAACACCACACTCAGAACATTGCCAGTGACCTGGATGAGCTATCAGCAATGTATCAAACCAATTGTGACATCACAAAGAGCTGAAACCCAGTATTCCCCCATGCCTACTGGACAGTGGAGGCAAAGATGAAAAGGACGGGAGGTTCAGTAAAGGCTGCCAAGCACTGTGAGGACATCCAGATCTTTCAGTTGGTCTCTGCTGCTGAACACAACAAGTAAAAAAAAATATAATATTGCACATTTTGCAATCTAAGGGGCCTTTAAGGATAGAGATGACCATTTAAAGAAAAGAAATGCCGGCGCTGTGTCTGATTCTTGAGTAGCCGCAGCAGCAGCGGCTCCACTGCAGCCACAGGAAACACTGAAAATTCATTCTCTTTTCATTTGGAACAATTGCTTCATGTTCTTGTCATCGGTGAGGCTGTTCAAGGGCCTGACACACTCAATACATTTTTTCCACAATAAAAATTGTTCTATTTCTGCAACAGTCATCCAAGGACAAATGCTTCCCTGTTCAGCCAAACCTTGTTGAGGGCTGTGCATCGATGCTTGTAATTTTTTTTAAATACCTGAAAAAATGTTTTTTATTGAATTAGCCTGCATTAGCACACATGGTTACAGTGGGTATGTTTTGTCACCTTCCTTACACTTTCCTGTGCATTTACATAATCAGCTCTCACCTCAGGGGCGTGCAAATGTTACAGATGAAAGGCCTGTATCAGATCCATCTGAGACAAACCAGTGTGACTTGAAACATTTTTAACCAGCGTTGAATAACTGGTTCTTCTCATGCAGCTACCTGAAGGTACTCCTGGAACTCCTCCCGCTTCGACGTGAGGAACTCGTAATTCTTGGGGCCGATGATTCTCTTTGAAGGCAACTGCGCATCGGGGAACGAGCCTACAGGGAACGGAAGAGTTAAAGTCTCAGTGATTGTCACATCCCTAATGATTAAGGATGTTAACAAGTAATCGATTAATTGTCGATTAAGAATTTAATCAATTAAATTAGTCGCAATTAATTAAACATTTTTTTCACAGGTTTTTTTTTGTGAAATGGCTTGGTGTATATCTGTATACCTAGAAGAAGTTACTTTTAAACAACTTAAAAAAAATAAAAAAGTTGAAATGTGACCCATTAGAAGCCAACTTAAAGTCAGAGGATAAATGTTTAGGGTGTTTTTACTGCTCTCTAATGTAAAAAATTGGTCACATTGGACTTTCAACATTATTGAAGAGTTAAATAATGTGTTCCTTACACATTTTTCATTGTGAAATTTAGGCTCTCATGAAAAATCGCCACTTATCAATTGATCGTTAATCGATCGATAAGGACAATCAACTAACGATTAATTAATTAATCGATAATTTGCATCCCTACGAACGATACAAAATTTGTTCTCCGCATTTGACCCATCATCTCCTGAGTGAGCGGTGGGGTCATCGAACCCACAACTCAGGGCGGACACTGCCACTAGACCACTAGACAGTTTCAGCCCATCCTGGAATTTGGGGTGACTTGGAGGACAGCCTCTCGTACGTGAGGCAGAGCAGAGAGCGCAAGCATGCGGAAACGTTACCGTGAAACTCGGTGAGCTTCGACTCAAGGACATAGAACTCCAGATATCTTCTGTACACAGACCAGTGCTCGGTCTCATGGCCCACTGTAAACAAACACAAAGATTAATAACAGGTCCACTCTGGGGCTTTTGCATAACGGGTAAGTACAGGAAGACTGGGAGGATCCACCGGGTGACTGAGATGTGAGTCTCATCACGTTATGTAACGCGTGGAAAGTCATTGAGTCACAATCCAAAATAGAAAATGCAGGAAGAAGACCATCAGCAGTCATCAACGCTTTCATTGTTTTTCAAGTATGTTTGTTTTTATACGAAGAGCCTTGGTTACTATCTCGGCAGCACTCGGAAACGTTGACTTTCTTGCAAATGTGACATGAAGAGGTTAAAGCCAACCAACCATGTTGAGCTCCTGAGAAACAAACAAATATTTCCCAGAAGTTCACTTTTAAAAAAAAAAAAGCCAAGTAGATATTTCCCAGAATGTCTGACAAATCTATCTAAATCTATCTTAATATTTTACTGAAGATTTCAAATTTGTTCAAGAATACTAAATAACAACCGCTGCATTGTCTTTTTTTTTTTGCAGACCTATGAAAAAAAATCACAAGTCACACCAGAGCCGAGCAAACATGATGTAACTAATGTAACTCGACCATCGATGGTTTGTAGACAGTGTCAAGAGGCAATAGAGTAAATATTTCTCTGAGTGAAAGGATGTCCCTCTTGGTGTTTCTTAGTTTTGTGTTCCTGCAAATCTAAACTCAGGCTTCAATTTCTACTTCATTACTCACCCGCTGAGGACTGATAATTGTCTCGGGCATGTGGACAGCTGAATTACAGCGGCTCCAACGATGCCATTTACTTTATCAAATAAGGAAAAAAAAATAAACATCTCGCTATGTGTCCCCATGGTGCCGAGTCTGGGTTGGGATCCGACAGGACATTTTAAGTCATTCTACTAGAACTGAGTACATCCTATTAACCCGGGTATCAATGATGCGCTCAGCTTTAATGGGGCCAAAAACATTTTATTTGGAGGCGTTGGAGAGGAAAGTGTGGGTTAACGGAGCGGAGCAGTCGGTCGTAGGTTTAGCAGGAAGCACTCGGTCGGCTCAAACCTAAAGACGTGAGCGAGGGCCGTCTTTCACCCGCAGGAAGTCATTGTCAACCCGGCAAAACCGAACAGTTTATATTCAATCACAGCTGTACTGATGTCATTCACGGTTTTCGATTAGTTCTCAAACTTTAAAAAGGTTCATATTAATTCCGCCTCGGCTCTCTCGACATGGAAAGGTGACCCGGCACGGAGGTTGTTGGGCCAGACTACTTCCTGGTCAGGTCAGGCCCACTGACTTTGTGAAGATTGGATTTCGCAAGACAAATAATGAGATTTATTAGAGCGGACAGGTCAGATGTTTCCGCCTCTTTCCAAAATTCTGATTATGAAACAGCTTTGCAGACTTTTTTCATTTCTTTCATATTGTTCCTTTTAGACTGTTGGAGTGTTCTGGTGTGCATCACTACTAGCATTTCCTTTCTCACACAATTCAGACAAAGAGAGTTTGGTTTGCGTGCGTGTAGACATATTCACTACCAGTCAAAGTTTGGACACACCCTATGAATTTAATGTCTTTTTTTTCATTCTCATGACTATTGACGTTGCAGTTTCTCACTGAAGGCATCAAAGCTACGTATGAACACGCATGGAATTGTGTAGGAAACAATAAAATGTAAAATAATAATTTTCTTTGCTGCACAATTACATATATCTTGCTCATATATTACAGGTCTTCAGTTTCTATCTGCAGTGTAGAAAGTTGGAAAGATTAAAAAAAAAAAAAAAAAATACACAAGAAGGTGTGTCCAAACTTTTGACTGGTAGTGTATATACACTATGTCTATATTTATACAGATTTTAAGACATTTTGCAAAATTGTATTATTGTAAATGTACTTTCCTCAGAAATTACATAAACACAGTTTCCCACCTTGTTCCAATGCCAAACATTTCCTTCAACTGGGGCCTCACCTGCTTTGCGGTCGTTCCTCTCCACGTCGATGCAGAAGACGGGGATCCGCTCCCTCTTCATGTCGTCGTCGTAGAAGTCGATGTACGGGATGGTGATGTTCCAGGCGGAGAGGTTCCGAGGGGTGCTGGGCGTGGACGCCGCCTCCACGGGGGAGTCGTCCTCCAGCACCATCATGGCCTCCTCCACCTGGGACGCAGGGAAGTAGGAAGCAAGTGTTGATTGCACAGACACAGGGCTCGATGGGTGCCACATTTCACATACACTGAATTTATAAACTTTATGCAATCCTTTTTTCTGGGCACAGCACGACTACAGTCACACCAGCAAACAGTCATGCTGTACCAACAAGAAAGGCAAAAACCCAGACACATGATTCTAAAACCTGGCATGCATGCTGTGGTTTGCTGCTGTCTAAACAACCTGGTGAGTCTAGCTGGAGAACATGAGCATCATGCTGGCTGCTGCTGCTGGCTGCTGCTGCTGCTGGCTGCTGCTGCTGGCTGCTGCTGCTGGCTGACTGAGAGACTGGTGTCCATTACTCACTGATGCCACCAAGTGGTGCAGGAAACGCATAGCAGCATGATAATCTGTGGAGATGCTCAGCTAACTGGTTGAAGCGACAATATGTGGCGCTTCAACTTTCAAATGAATTTTGCATTAGTTGAGTTCAGACATGAAGATGAGAAGCACCAAGGCCGTGAAAAACTGGTCCCCCCCCCACAAGCTGTCTGACTGCTGAAGGCCTTGGAACACTTTCTAACGACACTGAGGCTGATTACCGTATGGGAACTGTACTGTACCACCTGTGTTTAAAAGACTGGCTGTTAGTTTGCACAGCGGATCGCTCTCACCATGTCGTCCTCGCCCTCCACCACGCCGTAGGAGGGCAGCATGGCTCCCTCCATGGTGGTGCTCTTGAACACCCCTTTGATCTTGCTGCCAATGCGGCTGATCCCGAAGGACTCGCCCCTCTTCGACGTGCTCCTGCAGGGGGTGAGGGGCGGCCCGGTTTGGCAAAGTGTCATTAGAGAAAACAGGCAAATGGTGCAGATGCGTAAGGTTTCGGCATAATAAAAAAAAAAAAAAAAAGGGGGGCATGCAGCTTGAGAGAAGGGACAAAGGAGGAGGGGTCTCAAACGGGGACAAGGAAGGAGCAGGGTGAAGGAGAGGGCACAGCAGCTGGCAAATCAGGGACGGACGGACGGACGATGATGTGGCGAAAAGAAGCAAAGCGGCCAAACTGCCACTGAGAAGCCGTCTCACATCTCGCGTTTGTTTAAAGAGCAGACAGCAGACAGCAAACACGGCACACAGCGGTGGGGATTCACACTTTGAGGGGCAAAGTCCACACGAGATCATGTCATCTGTGCAGCTGTTCCATCGAGTGACATGATGGCGACGAAAACAGGCGGAACTGTAGCCCGAACATTGAAAAAAATTGAATACAAACAGAGAGGAGGAGACAAGACGTAATAACAGGACAGGATCCCATGCAACAGTCTCGCCATGCAAGGCGTCTGGCTGGGAGTCACCCTGGTGGCCACCCGTGGCGGTGAACCTCGACTTACTTGGGCGACGGGTGGCGGGAGGACAGTGAGCCGTATGGGAGGGTGGTGAACGTGGACTGGGCATGGAGCGAGTGAAGAGATGCAGGTGACGAGCTGCCAGAGGCGGCCAACAGTGAGGAGGGGGACTCCGGGCTCCAGTCCCAGCAACTACACAAGCACCGTTCCACCCAACAACCCCCAGCAGGGTCAAGAGCAGGGAGAAGGCAGGCCGCGGGTCAGGCAGTATGGGAGAGAGGACGCACAGTCACAGACACAGTGCGACGATGGGGTGACCGAGATGGAGCAGACGGAGCAGAGTGGAAGTGGACGGTCGGTCGGGGGAGGCGGACGCAGCTGGAGGGAGTCGAGGCTCGCTATTGGCCGAAGTTTAGAGCTGTATATTCTCATTGGCCCTCAAATGGCCCTACTAGTCAAACTTAAAACTCTGTCTATTCTCAGTGAAGCATCCTAACTCCGCAAATGTCCATAAAAATGCATATTTAGCCCTCTGTTTGAAACCTCCTGCTAAAACTTAGCTTGAGCATTTCTGTGTACTTGACTTTCCCTGTGAGGAGAAGGATGGACTTTTCTGATTTCTGGAGAATCCAGATTACAGTCTAGAGCAGACATGGGCAAACTACGGCCCAGGGGCCGTATGCGGCCCGTTAAGTTGTTCAATCTGGCCCTTCGAACTTGAAGAAATTATATTAATAGTGAGTAAGTCGTAAAATAGCTGTAATCATCCATTTTTTCAGTGTTTAACAGTCATTTCAATAAAGAGCTAAATACCGTGGGGCTTCAAAGACACTGATTTTGATGCAACTTTGCTTTGGTTCGATTTTCAGTTGACATTAAAGCACGTTTTCTACATATCCCATGATATATTTTTTCCTCCTATGAGGTGGGTCACCAAAACACTCCATCCATCTACTGCTGCTCTGGCCCCTCTTTTAAATTTTAGAACCCATTGTGGCCCCACCAGTCAAAAAGTTTGCCCACGACTAGTCTAGAGACACATGTGAATGCTGGAAAGCGAAAGTGAAAAATGAATTTAGCATCATATGGCGCCTATTACAAAATAATCCCCAACATGCTCTCTACATTTTTTAAGAAACAAAAAAAAAAATCATATCAGAATTTTTTTTAAAAATGGAAAAAAGACAGCTATAAATAAAGTTCAACACTTTCAAGACTGGGAGGTGGTGTGTTTAGTGGCAAGCCATTTAATTAGCTTGATTAAAAACCTGATTCATGACGACTCATTCGATGATTAACACAATTAGCTGATTAAAGACTTTTCCTCTATCTGCTCTCATTAGCATTTAGAGCACGGGAGCTGCGCTAATTGCTGTTCTATGGGGTGAAATTAGATTAGCGAAGAAATTAATCAATGTGATTAGCTCATTAGATAAACTGAACCTCTAATGGCGATGGTCCCAGAGTGAAGCGTGCAGTTTTAACTATGTTTTGCTCTTTTTTTTCTTTTTTTTTCAAAATGCTGCACATGTTCCTCGCTAGAGCCATCAGCAACAAATGACGTCTGTGTCTCGCGTGCAGCAGCACTGCTCAGCCAGCCACTGGTTCAGGTCAGAGCACCGATGCCTTATACTCACCGGATGTCATCCAAACTGAGGCTATTTCTGGAACAATATGCACAAGGAGTTAGTGGCAGGGCCACCGCGGCCACATGCGCACCACAACCCGCGAGCAAACAGTCAGCTTGTGCACGCGTAGGTCACTAGTTGTTACCGGTTTCAGGTTTTTTAGGGGTTTTTAGGCTTTTTTCTGCTGCTTTTAGCAATGCTAACAATTATAGGTTGCACTGGGACTTCTGGATTTGGTGGTATTTGGGGGTAGATTTTGTAAAGGTGCAGAGGGAAAAACAAACATACACTTCACACAAAAGGTTTGAGATATTCAACATTCAAGTGGAATGTCTTGAAAATGTAAAAGGTTTCTGCCAGAGTGATATCGTTTCATAGATGTAGGGTCATCTCAAACAATGTGTATCAAACTGTATAGTACCATGAAGAGGACTGCTTTATTACAAGCTGCTATCGAACCAGAACATTTAGTGGTGGATTCCTGTGGTTGATTATTTTCCTCGATATTCTGTTAACAGCTCGACATGTGCATTCAAAAATTAAGTCAGGGTCAAATTAAGTTCACCTCAAAAGTATAAAGTGCGTATTCTGAAATGTGACTATTGTATGTGATTGGACACATTAAAGGAAAACAATTTATCATCTCTACAGATGCAAAAAAACAGAATCAAATAAAACTGCTAACCACTAGCGAGGCAAAGTGAGTTCACTTTCTCTCTGCTGCAAATTTGAAGGGAGCTGCCGCTTCTTTTAAATATAGCCTTGAACTTTTAACTGACTCCGTGCAAACATGAAGATATTAGGACTGTAAAAGCGTGTGTGTGAAAAACCTACCTGCTCATCCGTGAGTTCCTGGCAGGCGACTCAGCTCCTCTCAGAAGCTGACGGAAGTACTGACAGAGCACAAAAAGACAGTTCAAACATTTTAATTAACGTGCACGCGTGCACATACACACACACCCACACAGGATAAAATCAGTCAACGGCTGCATCAAATCAGATAACAATGACACCGTTTGTTTCAAGTCTGTGGAGTTACAACAGCTCAAAGCTCCCTACCAACACCAACTATCTATCTATACATCAATCTATCTATATCTGATATTGATCAGTGGACAAGTAAAGGGAAGAAAATAACTCAAAAGAACCAAAGAAATTTCTAGAAAAAAAAACAACACATGAATATTTAGTCTGTGTGTGTTTTTATTGCAGCTGGACTGACAGAAGGTGTCACTCATAAAAGCAGGAGGAGCCTTCTTTGGACACAAGGTCGCTCACCTCATCGCTGTGACAGAACATGGGGGTGAAAACGTTCTCCAGCAGGGACAGGACGTGCTCGTAGGCTTCGAACAAACACCGCATGGTCTGCAGCTTCACCACCTCCGTGTACTGGCCCTCTGCAACTGAGAGGGCAGGGCAGGTCAGGTGGGTTGAGGTTGCTTTCATCTGTTGACTGGTAAATGGTACATAGCTTTCCAGCACCTTCACCGTATCCCAATGCACTTTACAAAGGCCTCTCATTCCCCCATTCACTCACACACTCATACACCAATGGGTGGCTGCTGCCTTGCAAGGCGCTGCCAGCCCCACTGGGAGCAATTCAGGGTTCAGTGTCTTGCCCAAGGACACTTCAAACATGTGGACAGTTGGAGCTGGGATTTGAACCACCAACCCTCCGATCATCAATTCACAACACACCCTACCAACTGAGCCACAGCGGCCCTAAAAATGAATCAACCTATTCCAGTTTAAAAAACGGGGGAGTGCGTACACCCTGCATTCTATAGTTTGGCCAGCAGGGACCGCCAAAAATAGGCTGTGATAATAAAAATAAAAAGAAACGAAGCAACAACAATAGGGTCTTTCGCCCTTGCGGAAGACCAGTTCGTTTCGAACAATAATTTCCTAACAATAATAATAATAATAATAATAATAATAATAATCGGCTTTATTGTCTAATGTGGTCCATTTTGAGTAAAAATAGCCATACAGTGGTGCACATGGCTACAGTTCAGTACTAAGTGTGGTCAGCTTACTGAGCAGAGTTGGGGCACGCACTGTACACACATGTGCACACATTCCAATCACTGCTCACCTCCAGTAAAAACCACACACCCAAATATGGTTATCTTCCGAGTTTCAGAATGAACCAGTAACTCAAAGTGCTACTGACCGTGAAACCATCTCTCAGTTACAGAGTGGGTTCATAAATAAACGATTGACGTCATCGTACTTCGTCCATCATCAGATACAGTCAGTGGTTTGAATGGGCAACTTCAGGATTTTCCAAAAAAAAACAAAATAAATCACATACTGTTGCGTATTTCCTCCACAATAAACGGATCAAAGCGAATCTTGTCCACGCTCTCGTCCAAGCAGTAGGTCTGGTAGATCTTCCTTAGCTCCTCATGAAGCATCTTCTTCTGGGAGTCCGACAGCTCCGGGCACAGAATCCTGTCGTTGAACTCCTCTGCGGGGTCGAGAGTCAGACAGGAGACAGGAGGTACAAGATCAGCTGGCGAAACCTGGAGTCGCAGCGCATAATGCCATGCAAGTCTATGGGGTCAAAAGTCAACTTTGTCCTAGAGACATGGGACCACTTGCAGGTTCATCGGGATCCCTCAAGACACAGCCACGTCAAATCTGGGGCTTCTAGCCCCAAATTTGCTCATTGTTGACTTATTTTTTTTTGCAAGTATATACATACATACCGACTGCGAGGCAAAACTGGAGCACATGCACGGCCCCTTCTTGCTTCAGAAAGTTCATGTAACGAAAGAGAAGGTCCTGCTGTTCTCTGATTTCCTTCAGCTCCAGCTTTAGCACCTTGTCAAAGGACAAAGACAATAAGAGCGGGAAAAACACACAAGGTTTAGCGAAAACGAAGTATAAAACAACTAGATTTAGTCTGCAGATGATTATGACAGATTATTATTTCATATTTATTAATAATATTCATCATTTGTTTATTATTAGTAGTATTCAGGGAGTCTTGCACTTGTGAGAACCTCTCCTGGATGAGCAGGAAGTCTCACCGAGGAATGTCTGTTGCGCGTGTCAGAGTACTTCTGCAGGAAGGGAACCAAAGCCGAGGTGGGCTCCGTCGCTTCTTCTGGCTGAAAGAAGACCACACACATGTATCCTGTTGTTCACCAATTAAAACACACAACTTAGCACACCCATACATTGCGTATGTGAACTTACAGGAGAGTTGTCGATGAAGATCAGCAGTAAATGATTGACAGTGTCCTGAAATAAGCAAACACAGCAGCAGCAGCAGCAGCCAGTTAGTCAGTGGGTCAGTCTGGGAAAATCAGTTACGACAGATCTTCGTTGTACATCCTCAAACCACACGGTGCTGTCGAACACGATAAATCCTAAGAGAGCCATCAGTCCAATTTTTAACATCATGAAGGGTCAATTTTCAGAACAGTGTGTGTTAACACACTTTCTGGCACATGGAACAGCAAAAGAAGAATAGGATGGACATTTTTTTATCCCCAGGGAGCTCGCCAACACATAATACTGATAGAAATCAGTGGAGGACGAGTCAGTTGGCAAAATAAGGAATTTTTTGTAGCAACTTTTGCATCAAAGTGACACCAAAGCAGGGTCTTAATGAATTACTCAGACATTTAATCATATGCGTTTGCACATATTTAGTTTTGTTTACTTGCATGTTTTGTGTTTAGTTTTTTAATCAGCACTTCTATTTAAAAAATATATTATTTTTTTATCAATGTATTAAGATATTATGCTCTGGCAAATTCTGAGAGATTGTGGGGGGGGGGCGGTTTTCTACACAAACAGCCCTTCCTAAATGTGTCTACACTCACAGGGTCAGCCAAGTAGTCCATTGAAGGTAGGAAGACAGAACCAGCCAAGACTTCTCTGATCAGCAGAGTAAGAGATCTGAGAGCAGCGAGGAGAAAAAGCAGCAGGAAATTGAAAAACGAAAGGAAGTGGTGAGTAGATCCTTGATCTGCTCATGTACAGAGGGAAACCCCACTGCCGCGGTGTTGAGTGACGGACTCTTGATGGCTGCAATGGCCTCCGCCGTGACTGTCCTACCTGCAGTCCGTCGCCTTGGGGGGCAGGATGTAAGGGAAGAGCATCTCGGTCAGCTTGCGGAAGTAGAGGAGCTCATCTCGGCGGCTGCGGAGAGCCACGTGCAGGTCAGGGCCGTACTCCTCCAGGGCGGCTTGCTGAAGATACTCGGCGCTCTTCACTGCAGGGGAGAACAACCAATTAGAGGGTTCCTGTTCCCGCTTCGCAGTGAATAAAATCACCGGGCGCGAGCCATCACCTTTCTGTCTGGCTTTGCTGATGATTTCAATGTGCTTCATGGAGACTTTGAGGAGCTTCTGTGTGATGAGAGATGCCACGTCCACCTGAGACAACAGAAATAGGTTGTTTTTTTAAAAATCATGATTGGCACAGGTTTGCACTCCAGCTTGGCCAGATTCTTCTTCACCTTCTGAGTCCGGCGGACCAACACGGCGGCGAAGAAGCGCAAAGTCACCCTCAGCTCGTCCACGAAGGCCTCGTCATCTGTGACGTCTCTGAACAACGAAAAACTCGAAATGTTTTTCCTGTCGCCATGCACAACACATTGTACCGGCTACTTTAATGTGAATGCATGTGATGAAAACGTAGTTACCTGTACCAGGGGTACACAAAGTTCTCCAGGACCAGCTCAAGAATCTGCCAGGAAGAGGAGGAAGCTATTCAGTCTAAAGATGCCATTTCAAATTTTGTGGTCTCAGTCATTGATGCGTTACCTCTGACAGCGAGGCGTCCACCTTGGAGGGAATTTTCAGGTCAAGCCACGGCTGATAGTTTTCCAGCAATAAAGCTGGTCTGCATGACGGAGAAAAAAAAGTGAAGACGTCACATCACAAAGAAAAGCGATATGAGGTTTCTGACCACTAGATGGCAGTAATACACATTCTTGAAGGCAGACGGTCACTTCCAAGGAGTATGAGTACTGTGCAACTGTAGGAAAATCGATTAAAATGTACAGTATGTCACAAGTCTGTCTTCGTCTTCACAGACAATGTCTTCCAACTTATCCAACATATTTTCAGAAAAAAAAAACACAGCATAATAAAAATAATATAAACTAGAGGCCACGCTCACTGGCAGTCGATGGCGACAACCCGACAACAGGCACAGACAGTGCACGACATCTTGACTCAGTTTCTCACCTGTGCCTTTTGCATTTGATTTTTCCGCAGACGGCACAGCTGTGGCCCAGTGGAAACAGCTCCTGCTGGTATGACTGAAAGAGAAAGTTACACAGACAGATTTCTCTACAAACAAGCCTGAGGAGTCCTTAATCGGTGTAGACTAGGGATGCAAATTATCGATTATTTCATTAATCGTTAGTTGTTTGACCTTCTCAATCGATTAATGATTAATTGATGAGCTGCAATTTTTCCTAAGAACCCAAATTTCACAATGAAAAAAGTGTAAGGAAAACATTATTTGACTCTTAAATAATGTTGAGGGTCCAATGCGACCCATTTTTACATTAGAGAACAGTAATGATGAAAATAATGATTAATTGTTAACATCCCTGGTGTAGGCTGTCCTATACTTTCAAATAAAGCGAAAAGAGACGTCTATCAACTAAAACAGTGTTTTTGTTTTGAATAGCATTAAAGATTCCACGTCAAAATAATAAATCTAAAAACAAAACAAAAAAAACAAAACATCAGTGTGATTTAATGACCTAGAATGCCATCAAAATGTATTTTGGGTTGCACGTTGGTTTTTAAAAACTTTGACATTGTCTCAGATGGGGGGAGATGAGGGAAGAGCTACCTTGGCCTTTGGTTTGATGGAGACAAAGATGTTGGGCAGCAGAGACTCTGGACCCAGAGAGCAGTAGAGAGTGACGACTCCAGCAAGGAAGGACCAAAACACCATGATGATGTGTATATATCTGTGCAAACACAGGAAAACAGAAAGAAGAAGTTATAGAGCTGAAAAAGGATGGAAACAAGACACTATACTATACTATACTATACTATACTATACTATACTATACTATTACTATTACTATTACTATACTTGTTTAAAACGTATATTTTCCTTCAGCTTGTCACTATAACATCAAAGTTCCATTATGGTTAATGCCCATCCATAGATCTAACGGTACATGAGTGCAACTGCTGTTCACCTGTTCAGGAGCAGTGTAGACAGCAGCAGCACCAGCAGCAGGAAGCAGAAGACTGGGTACTGTCGGCCCAGCTCCCTCAGCCGGTCCACCTTCATCCTGCGTCTGAATTTCTGCAGAAGAGCCACGATGATCCCCATCTCGACAGCCTTGTGGAGTCCAAGGGTCACATGTGCCCTACTGCATATTACTGTAAAACATATGACATCACACCGTGACTGTCTGGGGTGGACACAATCAAAATGTTGTGGTAGCAGGTGGAAAATATGTATTTAAAACATATATATAGATATATCACCATCGTATGTTGGTATCAGAGCTTTAATGCGAGTCTGCGGTGGGTGTTGTGGCCCGTTTTTCCGCTCCAGAAGCGTCAGCGACGTCAGCGTGCAGCATTGTTTTTGCTGGATCGGCGGCCTAAAGGCAGAGGCGGATGCAAACACGAAACAGCTGTCGGATTAGAGAGAAATTTAAATCCCAGCGTCCCGCGCCGTCCAAAAAAATAATTAAAAAAAAAAAATGCCGAATCTGGTGCGGCGGCTAAAATGTCGCAGGCGCTTCCGGCTGTCACGCACTCCGGCCGTGTCCGCCGCGCTGAGCCGGGTAGGATGAGGTGGAAGTCGGCCGCTACCGCTGCTGCTCCCGCTGGCTGTCGCGTGATGTCACCTCCGCCGCCGAGCTCACAACAACACAGCGGTAGCCACTAGGAGCCAGCCGGCCAGCCAGCCGCAACTACCAGGCCACCGTTGATGCACTACTGTTAGCACAGCATGCTATCGCAAGTCATGAACCATTCACACGGGTGGACTCAGTCTCAGATGGCGGCGACACACAGGCGAGGGCGTGTTAGTCTGATAACGGTCTCATGATTAGCAAGCCTGGTTGTGCGCGTCTCGCTATTAATCGGGGGCGGAGCTGATTTCTCTCAACCGTGATCTTTACACTTTCTCCAAAGCTGTTCCGTTGCTGCACCACGTTTCCAACGACACTCTGTTTTAATATTAGCTGGCTGTGGTGCTTTGTTTGGCTGATATTGTTTGGGGACTGATTGATTTACTGACTGATTGCTTTTAAAAACCTAATCAAGTGCAGAAAATACCCATTACAATATTTTAAGTGGGGTGACCGTGGTGCATCACCTCGGGGTCAGACTAGCCATTTGAAAACACAAAGGGACAGACATTCAATGACCAATTTCACTTACTTTTGTAATTAGACCGATTTCCGGGTGATCCCAGAATACAGCGAAGCAAAATTGCACCTTAAATCGTCAAAATAAATAATGAAAAACACCGCAATATCTTAGAAAAACTGGATTTTCTGGTCTTTTTACATTCTCATGCGACAATGTTAAACTGTTGGATCTTTCAAGCAAGGACAAAGAGGGCACTAGGCTGCCTTATGGGTCGCCAGTAACCAGGTACCAACAAGGTAAATGACTAAGATCTGTACGTTCCTGGACTTCACAGAATGAAGACTAAAGATGCCCCCAAGAAATACATTATAAACGTTCTTTACTGCCACAAACATGTTTAGCAGAGACTTCAGTATAGTTCAAAGTGTCTGAATAGTGGCTGATTAAATTTTCACCAGCAGCCCAATGTACAGGCTTGGTCAACAGACTAACTGGATTAAACTACAGCTTTATCTGATTTTTTGAAGCAAGCGTTATTTGAAAAGAGCATTTCAGCAGTGAAATGCCTTCTAAATTGAACATGACCAATCTGCATCTCATTCATAGTTTATCCAGAAAGTAAGACACAGATAGAAATCAAAAACTTTATTACAAAAATAAGTTACACTCACCTCCATTTTACAGTATAAAACAATTTATTTGCAGGAATGCAAAAAACGTTGTTGGCCACCAACAATAGTTTAAAACTGCTAACATCTTTTTTTTTCCAAAAGGTGGTTGTTATGATTTTACTGAGGGAGTTAACTGTATAGAAAACTGGGTTTGAAGAGCAGTTTCCTTTTTGCTATATCCGGAAATCAATCACTGCAGTATCCCTTCTGCCACTGTGCGCCGATGATTCCTCACCGAATCGATGCAGCCGACGTGAGGCTGGCGTGCGCGCTCACCAGCTGGTCAGTATGCAGCCAAGTCCTCCGTCAAGATGGACCTGAAGGACCTCTGGCTCTCTGGGAGCTCAGGTTGGATCATTGTATTGAAATCGATATTTAAATATAATATCCATGAACAATAAAACAACCCACTGGAATAATACAGTGGCATAAAAGGGACACTGCAGGGCTAAAAAATTTCATGTTTTTTCTATTTTTTTTTTTTTAAATCAAAGGCAGTTGGAAGCCTGTGATGTTGAAGCCTTTACAAAAGTAACATTTTATCCGAGAGAAAAAAACAAAAAAAAAAACTATACAACCAGTAACTACATACTCTGAAGAAGCAAGGCGGCTAATTCAGTTCAAAATAGGATAAAAGCAAGGCTTGTTTGGACTCATCATATGAGATTAAGTTGCATGCCCAGTTTGACTGTTTGCAGTGTCAGAGCTGCAGCTGAAATGACTATATTACATTAAGTACATCGTTTTTGCGCTGCAGCTCTTGTGCATATTTTGTATGAAAACAAGCCCTGCTTTCATCAATATAGTTTCCCTATTTACAGTACAGGCCGGGTAGTTTAGTCCTCTGTACTGAGGTAGTCAACCAACCCTTTAAAAGACAAGTTCTGAAAAGAACCACTTTCCTGGAATGCCTGACTTATCCATGCCAGGTGGGTACACCCTAAAAACCTGCAAGTGTTCTCTGTCAAACATCCAGATCAAACAATTAAGATTAACATGGATATTCCAACAATAAAAATTGCGATTAGCACAAAAATATACAATAGCATCAAGCTCCTTTGAGCCACTTCAAACCTAAGAACTTAAAAAGTGCAAATTCTTCAATAATTATTTAAAAATGGCATGTTCAGGGGACAGGGAAGGGGGAGATTGTAAGGGCAATACATGGGGCCCTGTGTAGCAGGGCTCGGGGCAAAGAGGCTGTGGCGAGTATTCAAAATCCTCTGTCATCTTTTTAAGATGGCAGTTTCCGAAATAAGTCAAAAAAAAAAAAAGGGGGGGGAGGGAAGATGCTTCTTCTTCTTCTTCTTCTGTAAGGCTGGAATATCATTGGACCTTGTTAACGTGCTCTTGTTTTCCTTAACATCCATTGCAGCTTATGGTGTAAACCCACACATCAAGTCAGTATCCGCTGGGACAGGTCAGGACCGCCCTCGGCCCCGTTTCCCTGCTGAAGAAAAGCAAAAATAAACAGATTAACAATAAATAGACAAAAGTTCTGCCCCACAAGCACCAAGTTGTGCGGCTATTTCATTTAGCAGCCACAATGAACTCAGAGACCTTCCTTAAAAGTCCGGGATACTGTGAACGACCTTCAGCGCTCTGAAACACGACACCTGTCAGCAGTGTTGGACGTGACGGCAACAAGCAGGTGGAATTTTTTTTTTTTTTTTATTGACCTTATAGCTGAATGCAACATACGCAAAAATCCAGCTACCCCAATTGAACCTACAAATCCCTGAATTAAAAAAAAATCTAGAGTTCTCAATAAAAAAAAAACTGAACTAAAAAAAGCCAAATGAAAAAAATTAGGCGACACTACATTCCACAGAGCTGCTGTGGTGTGGAATAGAAAAAGTTGAGTTTCACTACAGCCCGCAGAGCAAGTTTCGACGGCAACACTCTGCGACTTTCATTTACCTCTGCTGCTTGTTCCAGGGCCTCCCCTCTGGGAGAAGCCCAGCCGGCCCCGTGGCGTGACGTTGCCACGGCCCCTGGTCTGACTGGTGCAGCCGCGGACTCGGCCCCCTCGTCCTCTGCCGGACCCCTGGTAGTCGTCATAGCCGTAGTACGGGTCGTCGTAGCCGCCTCGGTAGTTGTGGTAGTCATATCCGTAATAGTCGTAATAGTCTTCGTAGCCGTAATAGTCAGGGGCGTAGGAGTAGCTGCCACGCCCGACGCGGCCCCTGCCTCTCGTCGGTGGTGGAATGTGCGGAGGCCCGTAGTAATAGTACTCATCATACCTGCAAGTCCACAAACAGTGGGAATCAATGTGGCTTCCTGACCTCAAAATGAGGAACGTAAATAAAATAAAAAAAACAGCCTGGTGAAATATTGAGGGATTTTAGATGACGTCAATCTTACATGTGACTTTTAGCAGCCAGTCTTTGGGCTTTGCGATCCTTCCTCTTCTGGTCGGGGGGCTTGGCAAAGACAATCTCAATGTGCTCTCCCTCCAAGTCTTTGCCATTCAGATCAGACAAAGCCTGCAAAAGTGATGAAAACACCGGAATTGTTTTTCATTTTTCCTACCGTGAATTTAACGGAGGTCATTAAAGTTTGCCTGTTTTCGCCGAGGTCATACCTTCACAGCGCCGTCCCGCTCCTCAAAGTGAATGAAGGCGTAGTCTTTCAACTTTTTCACTCGCTCCAGCTTGCCAAACTGACTGAAGGCCTTTTCAAGTATCTCCTCCGTGACAGTGCTGGCAAGGTTCCTCACAAATAGCACCTTAACCTGGTGAAGGAACACATGCGTTGGGTTTTGTTTAGTTTTTTTGTCTCTCTCCCACATAACTACACCTGCAGGAAGGCATTCTGGCCACAAACGCGGCCAGTCAATTACCTTGGCCATGACTTCAGGGTCAGGGTCCTCAATGGGGTCGGCCCACTCCACGGTGACCACGTTGCCCCACACCTTCACCTTGCCGCTCATCAGGCGGCGGCGGGCCTGAGCTGCCGTTTTGTGGTCTTCGTACTCCAAGAAGCAGAAGCCACGATTCTTTTTCTTGTCGTCAGGCTGGTGGTACAATATGACATCATTCAGACCCTCTGCGGTGGCGGCAAGGGGAGAGGAGACAAAAGGCGGTCGGTTAAGCGACTATGTTTATGAATCACAAGTCAGTGCGGTGTGGGACTGAGGTTTAACTGCGGTGTGCACAACTGTTCCTTTAGTCATATGAGTCAAGGGTTGTTTCCAGTGCCCAGTCAGATCTTAGCGGTAAACTGTCATAGCAACAAGAGCCACTCCAGCATAAGTAAAAGGTCATCATTTGGACACCAAAAGGAAATATACTTCCATTTGACTGTTATTTAACTGTGAAGTTTCATCTGATCAAAACAGTTGTGGAAAATAAGTATCAAAATGTACCAATATTATCGCTATACCAATATGCACAGCGGCAGCGGAAACAGGGCGTCGACTCACCTGTAACTTTTGCAAATTCTTCAACAATTTGCTCTTTTGTTTTGCTTTTGGGGATGGAGCCAACAAACAGTCTGTTGTTGGCCACAGAGATGCACACGCCAATGGGTTTACCTGGTCGAATTTCACTGTTGTTGCACTGCAGAAGCGAAGAAAGGAGAGGCAGAAGTGAGAACGAGGAAGTCAAGGCCAAAGGTGTCGACTTCATAAAACCACTTCTGGTCTCTCTACATTAGTCTTCTAAGAATGCTTCCTGTGTTTGAAAAATATTTCCAGAGAATCTTTCAATCATCCTACCAACTTGACAGCCTGCTGTGCAGCTTCTTTAGTGCAGAAAGTCACAAAGGCGTAGCCTCTGTTTAGGCCACTAAAAGGATCCATCATCAGGCGCAGGTCCCAGATGGGGCCGGCCTTCTCAAACAGTGGAACCAGCTCATCCTCAAACAGGTCTCTCGGGATTTTGCCAACAAATATCTGCAAAAGCATTGGAAAGCAAAGAAAAATATGGCGTGTGAGAGCAGTGTTTGACCAACCGGGCAAAATCAGGAATAAATTCCATTGAGGCCAGAAAGGTGTCCAATCAGCTCTTAGCGGTAAATTGTCAGCGTAACTGGTTACTACATGGAATAGGAGTGTCATCATTAGGAGACCTTTGGAAATTTGACCTGCGACACAGAACGTTGAAACTTTACTTTTTTTTTTTATTCTTATTCTTACCTCAGTACCAATGGGTGGCTGTGTGCCTGAGTGGACAGACTCTGGTGGAGGGCCACCGTACTTTCTCTGGCCTGTGGTCACATCAAGAGTGTAGCCGGTCCTCTCCAGCAAAGCCTGCTCATCGAAACACAACAAAGAAGGAAAAAGAAAGACAAGTTTAGTTCAGATGTTACGCTGTCATCAAAAACTGTTTTTTTTTTTAAATTCACAAGTGGCTTGTGTATAAAAAAAAATTAAAAAAAGGGGGGGGGGTTTCACTCTTACTTTGATTTTGGCTTCATCTGGTCCTTTATTGGTGTCTGTCACTTTGGTCCCTTGTTTCTCTCTCTGTCTGTACGTCTTCATAACGCCACAAAGAAAGGCACTTTTGTTCTAAAGGGAAAAAACAACAACATAATATTAAATACTCAGCAATACACATCTTATTAATTAACATGAACCTTCCATAACAGAACAGGCTGTCACACAAGACACACAAACGTCCATGCAGGGAGGATCACTGCGGCTGAAAATGACTGCAACGTCACAACTGGAAAACCGACAATACACCGCAGGAGACTAAAATCATCCGCTAGTGTGACGCACGCGCACACACCTGAACATGTGAGAGGTCACTGTCCTTAAATTGCAAAAGGACTTGCAGAGCACCTTCCTCGTTGAACTCTTTCAATGCTTCGATCGCTCGATCATCTAAGTCACTGTGTGACACCAAACCTGGAGGGGCGACAGGGGACAGATGTTGAGCAACAAATGAGAAAAAGTTATTCCTACATTACATTACTCCCTGTTAAATTACAGATACTTTAGAAAACATGGGACAGGAGCAGGATTTCTCCATAATAAATTATGATTACTGCAGTCATTAGTGAGGGTCTGGTGTAGCCTAATCTAATAGAGCTGTAGTCAGAGGCAGCGCTTTAGTCTCCAACCGGCACGTTTTTTGCAGAACTAATCACAACAGATGTGACAGTGCAACTCGATATGCCAGTGCCCCTTTCTACACGGTGACTGGGAGTTCATAATGAGCTGATCTGGATTCTCCTCGATGGAGGGGGCCATCCCCTGTCCCAGGCAGCCGCACACCAGACAGCTGCCGCCATTGTTTCTGGTCAAGTTAAAAAAGACCAGACCACTACTCTCCCAGATCTGAGAAAATAAATCCTGAAATGACCCCCAGGATTGTCCCGGCAGATCCATGCATGATAACCTGTCTAGTCTGATAAGTAACAGTTTTGATTTATAAAAGAATGATCAAATTTATAAGGGCAGAATAGAGACAGCATTTGGTCGTGAAGACATGAGGATTGAAAAGGTTTTTATCCATTCGCCCTGACACCAGTTCAATCATGTTGGGAATACAGATGCTGAAATATTTGACACATTTTCATACTGGTAATTTGTAATTTAATCATTTTGTAGCACTGCAGTACCCATTTTGGTAGGAAACCACAAAAAGTTGCTTCGGGAGCCTATTACCCCATTCAAAAAGGTGATAAAAATGACAATACATGCAAAAAATATTGAAAACATTGAAAATTGCATATTTCAATATGCAAATATATTCACTGTGCCTTACCTGCTATGTAAATTTCATCTAGTTTTTCAGCAACTTTCTGTGGTAAACCAGCTTCTAATAAAGTCTGGAAGTGTTCAGAATGGGTAACTGCAGCAGAGGTGTCCATAGGTTCTTCTGGACCATTTCCATTAATATGTTCTGTGGCCATGTCTCCAGAAATCTGTGTAAATGCAATGAGCCAAATTAATCCTGGGTCAAGGGCAAGACTTGGGATGCGTTCAAGAAAATGTTAAGTCTCAGACAATTTTAGAAAAATCATTGGAAACATATAGAAATGTTTGGGACAATGATCGTGTTTATAGGTTGACCATGGTATTCATAGGTTAACACATTGCACAGAAAAAAAAAGAGGGGAAAAAAATAAATTGACATTGTTCAGTACTGCCGTGCTTAATTAGCCTGGAGACTTGCCACCGTCCTGAGGACACACTTGCACCTCTTAGCTGATAAGAGGCAGAAACGCAGAAATCTGCATATAAGTAGTTGACAGATGTTTCAAAATTGTGCAGAAAACAGACATGCGATGCACATTATAAAAATGCAGTTGAAATGATAAGATAAGATCAGCAAAACCTCAAGTCGGTGACATGTAAAGTGGCTATACATTGATGTGGCAGTACTTCTACTTCTGCTGTGCACAGCTCTGGCTTGAATTGTCGGTGTCACAGCTACCTTGGACACAGCTCCTCCACAACTTCTGGTCCGCTTCGGTCCCTAAATTACACGTTAGCTTACCTTCCCAATGCTGACTTCAGCACAAGCTAGATAGCTCAAACACGTGTTCCAACAGTGAGCTATCCCCGGTTTCCGGTGGCTGGTCGAGTAATGCACCCATTAGCGTTCGGATTGTGACACTTTGATCGCGCATGTGGTGGCAGCGAAAACCCATTTTCCAATTTAAAACAGGGGGGCGAAGAGGAAACCCGCCGGCTTCCACATGCCACCCTCTTCTTCTAACAGAAGGAGAAGGTCGCATGCTTATTTTTGCACGGCACAAATTCAATCACGTCCTTGACTTGGAAATAAAAATTAAAGTTTGCAACGCCACGACAGGAACGTTCTCTTTTACCGTTAACTTCAATCCCGTTATCTCGAGCGCGTCGTGAAAGTCAAACTGTAACGCCAGCTAATCGATCCCGTCTCGGTAAGCACGTGCTTTCGTGGATAAAACACTTGTGCAGCGCCACGAAGAATTGTTCGGCTTGTTAAAACTCGTCCACGGCATCGCACAACGTGAACGCACGTCAGCATTTAAGAAAGGGGGTTTGGGGCATACTTTATCAAGTATTATCGGTAATGTTAGAACTAGCGGGGAGGGACCGAGTCGCACACGTTGAAGCTAGCAACTGGGCTAACAAGAGGCCTTTAGCGGGACAATAACATGATGGGAGGGTAGAAAATCAAGGGAATTAATTTGCTTTCTGCATTTTCACGGGCGCAAAACCCTCAAACGGCGAGGTACCAGCACGCGATCGAGCAGCCTTATCCAAAAAAATAAGTGTCTTTTCCATGCTAGCTACTGGTTAGCACGCGATGACAATGAGCGTGTCAATTCCACGATCTGTCAAAATAGGCTAGCCCCGAGCTAGCATGCTAATTCGAAGGGAATTTCATTGAGGCCATTGTTACAACGTCACTTGTCGGCACACGCTTCGGAAATTGCTTTAGCGCTGTATTAAATTTCAGCCGAGGCCTTGGGAGGCTAGACGTTTAGCGTGCTAAATGCTCGGTCTGCCAACGTGCCGCCATGTAGGAAGAGTCCATTTTCAAAAAGCCGGTCTGGGGAACTCGTTCCCAACCACCGCCACCAGTTTCCACATTGTTTGAAACAGCGCCGCACGGCTCAGACTTTCTTAGCAGTCAAAGAGGCAACATTGACGTGTGAGCGATGAGTGGTATTCGCCCTACCTGCCGCTGGATCACCAACGTGTACGGTGTTGGTTGTTTTGGGAAGATAAAGATATTTAAAAGCCTGTAAAAGTGTAAAAAGTCCCGGCACTGATCCGGCTTCAGTCATTCACTGTTGATGATGTAAAATGGCTGCCACGTTCACGCCTCGAGTTTTGTCTCGTCGATGGGGTTTCTTGGACAGCCCCGCACGGGCTTGCCTTGTATGCATTTTACCGAGGAGCAGCAGGTCAGCCACAGCATCCATCACAGTGATCGGCGACGTTGTGAAATTTTACGACAACAATACCGATAATTACACGGATACAAGGGTTGGGGCGCCTGAAGCGCATTTTGAAGCTTGGAATGCGAAGGAACAAGAATGAAATGGCCAAAGATTAAATCAACCTAAATGCAACATGACTAACGCAAGAATATATAACAATGAACTCCGTTACCCCACGATTAATAATTCACCATGACTCGACTGCACTGTGGGCTCTATAAAAGATTGATTTAGCAACTTTGCTGCCACCTGTAAACACAGGAAACAACCACAATTGCATTTCTTTGACTCTAAAGTCTGTCTTCATTAGTCTCGAGTTGCGTGGGGAACCGAGCAGAAAACTTGCAGGTTATTATAGCGGAATATATGGGGAGTGTATTTAAGCGCATGGCAGCATGGCCGAACATGCAGTTCCCACCTCCCACCACAGCGTGACACTGTTGTTAAAGCTTTTTAGAGTCATTTCAAAATTTGACCGTACACGAATGAAACCACTGAAACTACTTCATCGGCAGAGTAAACCAGGCCACTAGTTTATGCAAAACACCCAACGCTGTAAATATGCGTACGGCATCAGAAGGGGGTCAAAAACCTTTTACAGTCAAAAGTGTATTAGTATGATTAATATTAATAATGAACTGGAAACATCACAAATGAAACCTGAAAGAACTGTCTTAGACATTCTCCTGTTATGCTATCATCTTAACAGACAACTTCGACCTTTAATAAAAAGAAAAGAAAATTTAGACAATTTTGATGCCTATGCCTATAGTTCAACATTTTTGATATCTTTGACCTGGCATGGACAGCAGGGATGTAAGTTTGTTTTGCTGTCTTGAGATAGCTTTTTCTTTTATTGAATTAATATACACCAAGACATTGCAACATTGTTAGACGTTGTATTTTGAGATATTCTTTTATCACTATATTATCCATACATGATGTGGCATAGTAACTGCAGTTCAATTAATGTGGCTGATTTGGTAAAAACTTGAGATGCTCTGAATGTACCAATACATCAATAAAGTTGTGCCATTGTTCTATTACAGTGCCTGAAATGTTCTTTGTTTTTAAGCCGCCTAACCCTCATTTCCAATGTTTGCCCTGTAAAAGAACACTAAATGAGAAAACTGTCAGTTTATGAATTTAAAGTCTCAATAAAATTATTTGAATGTACAGATGTAGTGGCTGCACAACCATTGTCAGCCTTTCTGTCAGCCAGAAACACACATGGGATCTACAATGTTGTTTAATATTCATCCTTGACATTTTGTATGTTGACCATGGACAGATGGGTTCCTTGACAACTATCAGACATCTCCATTTATTCACATTTTCCATGCATCGAATTTACAGATTTGTGTGAGATTAGTGTTGTTGTTCTTTTTCCATAATTTCTATAAAGTCGTATTAGATTTTAGTTCCCTTGCTAATTTTTTTAGGTATGTTTTTGAAAAAACATTTAAATGATAAAAAAAAAAAAAAGCCTTAACTGTTTGCATCATGAAAATACCTAACTTGTTCTACAAGAAACATGCAACAGTCTTTTTTATTTATTCACAAATTGAAATTAAATGTCTACCTAATCAAAATTAATATGGATACACAGAGACTGGTTCCGTGTCTCTCTACATGTGTTTTGTTTTGGAGTAATAGTCCCAAAGCGAGTGTTAAGCAGCAAACAGCTGGAGATCCTGTTTCAAGAGATCTTTTTCAGATTATTTAATAATGACTGATAATTTGCAGAAGCAGTAATGCTTCTCCTTTGAAGGACAATCTGAAAAAATCATTCACAAAACTTTGAACAAGATTGTGAAGGCTATACTCTTTTTTTTGTTACTTGTAAAAAATACTGTCTGGCTAAGAAGCCTTGTTCTGTGCTCACTGGGTTGACCTTTCTTTCGCTGTTACAGAAAAACATTTGCAAAGCCCAGTTACTTAGTAACAAAAGCCTCCAGATTAAACACTGCCTCTGGGCTCAGGACGGAAACAGGTGGATAATGTGTTTTGACTTTCCGCTGCTTTTTGTTATTATTATGTTGCATGGAAAAGTTAAGACGCGGGGAGTCTATGCGATCGTCGATAAGGTTGGTAGGTTCCATTTAATCCAGGAAGTGGTCACAGGATAAGAGAAGCAGGTATAAAAATGTGACAGACGGGGAGGATGCTCGCAGAAGCACAATGAAGGGAGAGCTTTCACTCAAGATGGTAATACTTGTGGCATATTCTTGTGTTGATCCTGCAGATTTTTGATTCACCATTTTCTTTCGCGTCTGATTTATCAGGTGACCACAATGGGCTCGGTGAAGTCAGCAGGATTGACAGTTCTTCTGTTATCAGTACTTCTCTATGTAGCTGACTCATACCCCAACAATGACTTATCAAACAGTAAGAATTAAAAACATATCATTGGAGCATATATACACTGTGAAGATGTAAAACTAAAAATTTCTCATCTGGTCTTTGAAATGGTTCACAGCAACTTCAATAGCAGGTGTTACTTTCGCACCGCCACTGTTACAAAAGCCGCTGGCAATCAACGAGTTGTGCCACCCGTTCTCATTTCTGCATCATCTTTTCTCAGGGGGTTGTGAGGAGTGCACACTGCGGAGGAACAGTGTTTTCTCCAGGGATCGTCCCATCTATCAGTGCACAGGCTGCTGCTTCTCCAGAGCGTATCCAACCCCACTGAAGGCCATGAAGACCATGACCATCCCCAAGAACATCACCTCAGAAGCAACATGCTGTGTCGCCAAGCACAGCTATGAGGTAGCGATCCAAACGTAGGACATGCAAGACAGAAGCAAAAGGTTTTGCTCTGTGATCCATCTCCAAACTTTACAGCCCACATTATCAATCTTGCAGTGTTGGTCTGCATATTTAGTTAAGATTGAAGTGGTGTTTGAAAATAGATAATGAACATCCATGTGTTCAGATGTTCCAATTTTGGTCATCTCACATTTTTGTCTGGTCAATTGAGAGACTTTGTTAACATTGGCTGTGTTCTCCTCATCTGTTCCCCTTTTAGACAGAGGTGGCTGGCATTCGGGTGAGAAACCACACAGAGTGCCACTGCAGCACCTGCTATTTCCATAAAATCTAGGCAATGGGACATGGGGACCATCCTTCGGCACCTGGATTAGCGACAAACTGTATTTCCTTTCATTTGTACAAGCTATTCTCTGTTTTAGAAATACTGCCATATCATATTTTTGTCCAACATCTGTGTCTGTATTTTGTATTTTTAGTCAACTGTCCTGTATGATTAAGTAGATAAAGTGCAATTACAGTTTTAAACCAGTTGCATCTTTGTCATTGTGTCTTCAATGGCTCTCTACATGATTGCAGAGCGTGTGTGTGTGAGTGGTGACAGGATGCATTTGAAGGTGTGTGTGTGTTTGAGTCAAGGTATAAAGGCATAGAGTAGAACCTTGAACCAAACGAAATAAATACTATCAGTCTGTATCCTGTTAACAGATTGTTGCCAGTGTTGCACACAGGGCCTTAGAAAGAGAGATGCTGTTGGTGCAGCTTGGGTTGACGTGGGAGAGGAGGATGGGGAGGTTCTATGGGCCCAGCAGTTGTTGGGGGTTCCAGACGATCCAATTAATAATACTCTATCGGGGGGTGCCGGGGGTGGGAGTTGAGAGTGGGGCAAACCGATTTTTAGGGTGGGGGGCCCAAAACTGCTAGCCGCGCCCCTGCGTGTGCAGATTCACTGGGCACTTTGACCATTCTGTAGGAAACAAGGAGGGCAAGGAACGCTGGTGTTTGATTTAACCTTTGGTGAAAATATGACAGATATTCCTTCCTCAGTGTGCACTGATGTCCACTGCCTGGAGGTCAGTGCTGACCTACAGTGTGTGTGTGTGTTTGGATGTAGGGGTGCAAGAGCAAATGTGGGGTGGGGGTCTGGAATCCAGACGACCTGCTTGCAAACATTTCGCCTCAGGAGTGTGCGCAGAGTGCGATTTGTGTCACTTTGCAGGGGTCACGCACGCGTGCATTGTTGACATCAGGGAGGTGGCGGGGGTGTATGCGCGTAGAGAGAGCGAGAGCGAGAGCCAGAGAGAGAGAGAAAGAGGGAGGGGAGCGGGAGAGAGCGAGAGCAAGCGAGCACACCGTGGCCTCCCTTCCCCCCTGCTTGCTTGCGTGCGTGCGTGCGCGTGCGTGCGTGCGAGTCTGGCGGCGTAACATCTGTGCGTACGCGGTCGTGATTGTTGTGAAGATGGCGGAGGGGGAGACGGAGAAGGAATATGACACACGCAAAGCGATCGAGGAGCTCCGCGGCCGCTTCCACTCCCTGACCGCGACGCTGAGGGCGAGCACGCAGCCTCCGCTCGAAGCCTCCCTGCATTTCTGCCAGGAGTTCTGCCAGGTTAGCGCCCCGCTCCGCCGCTCGCTCATCCCCGGGGCAAGCCAGAGCCTGGCTGCCCCCTCTCTCTCTCTCCCTCTCTGGCTTCCTGGCCGAGGATGCGCGTCTACCGTTCGCTATAACAATGTAGCTAAAGGGGGGCTAGCTGGCGAGCTAGCTCGCCTGGCTGGTGAAGATGGGGGGAGGAGGAGGGGGTGGAGGAGGAGAGGAAAAAAAGAAAAGTCCTCCGCGCTTTGCCGACATTCCGCCGCTAATATTTCTCCGCGTCTTGCGCATATTTTGCAAGGCGGCGGGCGTCCACGCGGCGAGAGGTCACGCCAGCGAACGTCCGCAGCGCCGTGCATTAATGGTATTTTCCAGGCCAGAGGAGCTAATAGCAGATGGATGTTGCTAGCTGGTATGCAGGGTCCCCCCCTGTCCTGTGCAGTGGTCATGCTGTGCAAAAAAAAAAAAGAAAAAGGGAGAGCTACGTTAGCGAGATTTTGCACTGCGATTGCATGCAAAAATGCACCGAATTAGGTGTTTGTAGCGACACGGGGATGCGATCAGTCGTCAAAATAGTGCACTTAGGTGCCTGTTAAAGTTTCTGAGCTCGCTGTGAAAACGGGTTCACTTTGGCGAAGCCTTTTCATCGCACGGAAAGATCAATGATTTTTTTTCCAAGGTGCTGGCCCAGGCCTTGTGCACTAATTAATCCAGCTAACCGCATCCACGGAGATGTTAATTACAGTCTTAGAAGCATCCCCGGTGCAGAAAGGTATAATTAGTATGAATGTTAGCGTCCGATGTGCCTTCAGTTGGCTCTGCATTTTTGTTTTGTTTTAAAAAAGGGAAAGCGAGGCAGTGGTCAAGTGACTCCATTACACATCCTCCGCTCGTTAATTTGTCCCGATCGTCGAAGGACGCGTTGATGTGATTTCCCCTCAAAAACTCCAAATTCGTAACGATGCGGCGTGTTTATTACGCGTTTGTAACACGCTCGGAATCCATTCATCTCGAAAGTTAGCCGATTAGAAAGCGAGCTGGCCAGCAAGTTTGTGATGCAGGCGTACGGCTGCGGTGCAGGTCAGCGATTGTGAAGCGAGCCGGAGTGAAATGAATCTTTCTGGTGGTTTTTGTCAAAGTGATGGATGGACTTTTCATAGATGTTGAGTAAGGCTTGAGAGGCAAGAGCAGGATAACGGGTTTGTTTTGATTTTGCAGAGCTACGCCAAACTTTGGTGGCCTACTCTTCTTCTGTGCACAATTTTTGCGTGTGTGGTTTAAACGTGTAGTAACATGTTAGTAATCAAGAGTGAATGACAAGGCTCAGATTTTCACTTTTATCTGCTTTGATAGATTTACAAAATAAGCACAATGCTAAGGTGTTTGGTTAACCTTACAATAGAGAGGAAAAAATAAACAGAAAATTTGCATCTGCCTTCTTGGGCGGACAAAATATCAGTAAAAATGTTTTATGAAATCTTTTTACAATTACTTTTTTGTGAGCTCCAGGCAGCATAATTTACTTGCTGCAGGAAACAGTACAACAACAAGTTATCAACAACTTTTCTTTGTTTTTTAATGAAGATTTGTATTAAAAAATTATTTTGTTGCATGTGGCTTTTTTTCTTCTTATTTTGTGTAACACATTTATGCAATTTACGAAATGCATTATTTTTTTTGTAGAACTTGTATTTTTATTATTGATAATTTCTACAGTTGTCAGTCAATCTTGAAGACCAGCCTTGTTTTTTGTGTTTGTGCAAAAACAAAAAATGAAATAACATAAACCAAATCAATATATGAAATATGAAAGCAGTATTTTTTTTTGCCTTCAGGTCCTTGTGGAACATGCTGGCCGATGGAAAACCGATGAGGATCCACTGCCTCTGCTGGAGGTCTACACTGTTGCCATCCTCAGCTTTTCTAAGGCTGCCTCCTGTCTTGCCTCCGAATGTGACAATGCGCCACTCCTACTTGAAAAGTTAGCACTGTAAGTAGAAACCCTGACATGGTTTAGATAGGAATTTCTAAAAACAAAAAAAAAAAAAAAAAACCTTGTGTCTTATAGACACAACCTTCTTCATAAGGCAATTGTTATATTAAGATTATCTCACGTATAATGGCAAACAGTTTGTGTATAGATTGTTGGTGACACCAGCATTTGCTAATGAAGAACTGAACCAAATGCAAACCAACACTATCGAGCATCTGCTCACCTCTTTGCACTAAGTACTAAGAGTGGGAATGTAGGCCACAACTTGGTAGCGCTGACATATTTAGGTTTAGTTGGAGAGTAAATGCTGTGGCCCCAGACATGCAGAACATGCACACAAAGCCTCGGAGCACAGAATGTCACGGATATTACAGCAGCACTTTGTGAATACTTTGTCCTTGTCTTGCTTCCTTTCACTTTCGGAAAAATGCGCACCTGAGCGCTTGACCTGAATGTTGCGTCTTCCCCTTAAATTAATGGCTGCGTTGAATTTATAGGAGCTGTGCGGAGCTGCTGCTGTTACTGCCCCAGCACGTCCCTGGTGCCTTATGGGAGGAGTTCCAGTCCTCCATGAAGGTCAGTATCCCTGAAGCTGTTAAAACACTATCTTTCAGGTTTATCTTTGTAAAGCGATAACAAAATGAGAACTTATCCTTGAATCACTTTTGTCTCAGCACATCATCAAAAACTCAAGACACCAAATTTTCTTTCTGACTAAAATGGTGTTGGAGTCACTGTGTTTCAATGTTTCAACAACTGTCTATCTTTCAGAATTTTCGCATCTATTTATTTGGTAATATATTTGCAATGAATCTATTGGTTACATGTTGCAGATGGCACACAGCCTTTTGCAGGAAAGTGGGAGCACACAGCTTCGCCTGCTCTCATTTCTGGCACAGCAGGATGGTGTTTGGTCCAACTCCACATTAAGCAGCATCTTGTCTAATCAAATCCCTCAAACTGAGCAAGGTTGGTTGTCCCCTTCTTCAAATCATGATTATTTTATATGGCAATAAAATCTAGATCACTGATTGTAAAAAAAAAAAAAGTGAATTTCAACTTTTTTGTGACTGTGCAGTTTGTATTACAGTTGTATAAAAGATTTGCTTAATTGCAGCTGTGTTTACTTTACTTTGTTAACCTTTTTTATCGTTTTGTTTTTTTTTCTAGTTCATGAGTATCTGGAGTTGGAAGGTCCCACACTTGTGAACATGCGAATAAAGCATCTAATTAAAGTGGACAATGTTGATAAAGCTGCTGTCCTGGCAAAGTTGTGTTCCGAGTATCCAGGATATGAAGGGAAAGGAAACTTCAAACAAACCTACTTGGTTTGCCTCTGCATGACAAAAACCCAGGAGCAGCTAATGGAAGAAGTAAGGAAAAAACAAGTGCTTAAACAAATACTTTATTGTCTTCTTTCAGTGATTTAGCAGAAAACTGACATTGGATGGAAAGGTTTGGGGTTTTGTTTTTTTTGTTTTTTTTAATATTAAGGACGTTACAAAAACTTAAAGGTGGAAAGCTTGTTGGTTTTAGAAATGCAGCCATTCACAGAACAAACTTAAACTGAGTCTGTTAAACATTCTTTCATACTTGTGTTAAGCTTAAGAAATTCCATCAAAAGTGTGTTTAATTTCATTACTATTAAATTATATGAATGGTGTGGTTTTTTTTCTTTGTGCTCCATTATAGATTGCATCAATAGACTGCAAAGATGCACTTGAGATGATCTGCAACTTGGAGTCAGAGGGTGAAGAGAAAGGAGCCCTGAGCTTATGTTCTGCTTTTCTCAAGCGACAGCTTCTCCAAGGAGATGTTTATTGTGCCTGGTGGGTATTTTTCCCTCTCTTTATACTCTTAAAACACTTGCAAATGTGTAGTGGTAATGGAAAATATTTATTGTGCAATTCACTTTCTGCCACTCTGTAATAAAAGTGCACATCACTGTTAAGCAGTGTTTCAGATGCTGAAAGGGCAACTGCAAATGAATAAGCAAAAAAAAGAAAAGAAAAGACAGCTTTTCTTGAATTCGTAACTAAATTAAATTAGTAAAAGATTATTTAATACTGTACACACTCAAAAATGGTGATAAGCACCTAGTAGTACAACTACTTTGTAAAACTAGAGAAAAAAAATATTCAACAGTGCAAATTTGTAAATTTTAAGATTATATGTTTCAGGCTGTTGTTGCTTTGTCACCCCAAAAGAAAAGATGTTTTGAGATCTTGGATTTTAAATACTAAATAGATGTATTTCTTTTTTTCTCTCAGGGAACTGACACTGTTTTGGAGTAAGCTACTCATGCGTTTGGAGTCATCAGCTGAAGCCTTTCTTGGACGCAGCAAGGAGATGGCTCTTCTCTGCAGAAGCGTCTGCCATATTCTGTTTCTAATCAAAGTAATTCAAAATGAGGTGAGGAAAATTAAACAAAAGAAAATTTGCGCATGCTAGTAAAAACATCACCCACAGTCGTCTGTGTGGTATTTTGAACGAGTAATCTCTCTCAACTCATGCCACTTTGCCATCGATGCATCTTTGGTATGTCCGCAGGTTGGAGAGGTGGGCCAGCCAGTCTGCGTGGAGATGTGCATTCAGGCTCTGAAAATGACCTCCGGTGATCATAAGGATAGCAAGTCTACCATCTGCAAGACCATATCCTGCCTCTTACCGACTGATCTAGAAGTGAAACGTGCATGCCAGCTCACTGAGTTCCTGCTCCAGCCTACCATTGACTCCTACTACGCTGTGGAGTCACTGTACAACGAACCTGACCAAAAGCCGGAGGAGGACGGGAGTCTGCCAGTGCCCAATTCTTTACGCTGTGAGTTACTGCTGGCCTTGAAGACACAGTGGCCTTTTGATCCAGAATTTTGGGACTGGAAAACACTGAAACGCAACTGCTTGGCGCTGATGGGTGAGGAAGCAGCTATTGTGTCATCGATTGACACCCTCAACGACACAGATGAAACAGAGGTGGAAAGTACACTTGGCAAGGCTCCTGAGTACAAAGACCTGGAGGATTTTCTCTTAACCACTACAAATGAACTCAATGAAATAACAGATGAAAGAGAAAAGAACCGAGAGGCTAAAAAACTGAGGGAGCAGGGTTTCGTGTCTGCACGATTCAGAAACTGGCGAGCTTACATGCAGTACTGTGTTCTGTGCGACAAGGAATTCTTGGGTCATAGAATTGTTCGCCACGCGCAAAAGCATTTTAAAGATGGCGTATATCTTTGCCCTATTTGTGCTGATAGTTTTGAAAGTAGGGAGGTTTTAGAGCCACATGTAGCATCCCATGTCAAGCAGTCTTGCAAAGAAAGACTTGCTGCAATGAAGGCTGCTAGAAAGGTAACCAAACCACCTCAGTCCCCCAAAAGCCCAGCAAAAAATGTAAAAGTAATGGCCAACATAAACACTACTCCTGTCAATACTGAATCTCAAATGGGCAACCAGCTGGTGCCCCCTGCAAATGTAGTGCAAACTACATCAGACACAAACATGAGTCAAGACTGTTTCTGTCCCGTAAAAAACTGTTCCAAGGCTTTCAAGTTTTTCCGGAACCTCATGGCTCATGTCAGATCACACAAGGATGATGAAGAGGCCATGAGATTTTTAGAGATACAAAAACAGAAAGTGGTTTGCCAGTATTGCAGACGACAGTTTGTTAATGTCAGGCATCTTAACGACCATTTGCAAATGCACTGTGGCAGCAAACCGTACATCTGCATACAGTTGGATTGCAAGGCCAGCTTTAACTCAAATTCAGAGCTTCTCATGCATCGAAAGATGCATTCTGAGTTCAAGGCTCAGTGCATGTTCCCCAACTGTGGCCAGGTTTTTAGTGAGGCATACCTGTTGTATGATCATGAGGCTCAACATTACCTTACTTATACCTGCCAAACAGAAAATTGTGGTAAAATATTCTATTCACAGTCTCAATTCCTGGCCCATCAAGAGACTCATTATGCAAATAATGCAGTAAAAGGTGTGGCCATCACAAATGAGAATCCACAAATTGCTCCAATGGTACAACAATCAATGGAGAGCACTCCAAGCCTTGAAATGATCAATACAGACGCATACATGAAGGTGACCACATCACCAAGCACATTACAAGAGGGTGCAACAGACGCTGGTGCTTTGAAAGTAAAACACTCAGTTGATAAAATGCTGAGTTCAACCTTGGCAGATCTCAAAACGGAAGAGCCAACAAAATGTTACACTCCTTTGTCAAATCCTACTCCTGCACCAGCTGAAGTGACACCAGCATCAACAGTTGTGACACCAGTACCCTGTGGTCCTCATCCACCCCCACATATGACTGGCCACACATTCCCCCCAGTATATGCTGTGCCCAATGCCCCAGGTTCTGCTGCAAATCCTCACGGAGAAGGTCTCAAATATATACACGGAACCGAACTTCCCAAAGCTGCTCCACAAATAATGGCTGCTCATCAAATTAAATCTGAAATTCCCTCATCGCTGCAAGGATACCCCTCGAGCACACCTGCTGCAACTGCTGGAAGTGAGGAGAACCTGCATTGCTGTCCATTTAAGGACTGTACAAGGGCATACAGTACAAACAAGAGTCTGTCTCGACATGTGAAGAAGCAACACCCAGAAATATTTGAAGACTGGAAATTGGCAAAGAAGTATAACAAAGTTGCCAGAATTGCAACAGCAAAAAAGACACCAATTGGCACACCTTCGCATATTCAGTCACCGCACATGGAAAACAGGCCGCCAACTCAACCAGGAATACTATGCAACAAACCTGGAGTGCAGCAAATGAATTACCAAGCGGAATGTTCATCCTCACCAGCCCAGTGTTATCCAAGCTCAATGGAGCCTGTGCCTATCACTCCAATGATAAACCCAACTGCGTACCCATCGTGGGGGGGCTCAAATAATCCTGGAGGAATGATGCAGTCAGACATGTCCCACACATGGTCCTCTCAGCCAGTGAATAACTGCTATACAGATGCCTTCAACATGAATGAGTACCCATCTCGGAGCTACTCTCACTGGCAGGCAGACCCATATCACTCTACAGCGGCACACCCGCCAGACAGAGATCATGGAATGGCAGCTATGCATGGCTCCAGTGTCTCACACACTCCATCTGATTCAAGTTTGATGTCCCAGTATGTCTCCAGCTCTTTGATGCTTGACAATGGTGGGCAGATGCATAACGGAGGGCATCAGTATGGACTAATGCCTCCTGAGAGCAGCGGAGAAGGCATGGCAATGAGAAAAAGCAGTGAGAATATGACAAGCCAGCTGGATAGTGGACGAAATATTTTGACAGTTGACAACCTCCCAGAGGGAAGCTATCACCCTCCGTTTGTGCAGTGCGAAAACCAGTGTCCTTCACAAGAATCAGTGTCAGCTGATATTGGCACAAAATGCGTGAGCCCGGAAGCCTCAACTGCCTCAACAGCTACAAATGATGTAGTTAAGACAGACTCTATGTCCACACCCTGCTACGAACCAGCAGACAACTCTGTAGATGACATGCTTAGTCCTCAGAGTGTCTCTCAGTCAGATTTCGCTTTTGAGGAGGATTGTCCTCACGCAGACTGTGAGACAAATGCCTCAGATGAAAAGTCTTCTTCTGAACCTGATGCACAGAAATGCAAGCGGAACAGGTTGAGCAAGCGAACCAAATGGCCAGCCATCATTAAGGATGGCAAAGTCATTTGCCGGAGATGCTTTAGAGAGTTCACGAGCACCAAGTCTCTGGGTGGTCACCTGTCCAAGCGCTCACAGTGCAGGCCTGTGGATGAGATTGACCTAACAGCTGATTTGCCAACATCATTTCTGGATTTCCTTAACGACCCCCATGTCCCTGACGCCAACGGAGCAACCTACAATGTGTCAAATGGTGATTTCCCACAGGATTCTTGTAGCTTGACAACTTTGACTTCACCCATGGTTTTGAAACAGGAACCGCAAAATACAAGTATATCAGAAATGTCAAATTCTTTATCCGTTTCCTCTGAAAACCAGCCAGGGAAAGCGGCAGAGGTGGCAAATCCAGCCCCTCCTGGGACGTATCAAGAGGGACCCCTAATGGAAATGTCACATGCCTTTCAGAGGCTTGATTTAATTGAGGCAGCACAAGAGAAGATGCGGGCTGCTATGTCTTTAGAGCAAAATGCCAGCCAGTGTAATAACCCGAACCCTGATTCTGCCAAAACTAAACTATTAAGTAAACGTGAGGACAAGACTTCTGAAAAGTTGCCCAAACCTTTTAAATGTGATCAGGATGACTGTGAGTATTCATTCATGACAAAGGAGGCATTATTTAGACACTTGACTAAAATGCATGACTTCACTAATGAAATGATAGAAGAGTTAAAAAGAACACCTTCCAAGCTGTCTCCATATCCTTGTCAGATTTGCCCCAAAACATTTACAAGAACAACTGGTTTAAGAATTCACTATGAAAAAGTACATCGCTTGTCGAAGACAGAAATTCAGCGGCTAAAAATCAGTGCCCGAAATAGGCGTGCTTTTAGGCTCAACAAAGATGGGACAGTCATTAGCCGTCCCAACAATGGCAGTAGCAGTGGCACACAACAGTCATTGTTACCTGATATAAAACAAGAACCAATTGATATTGCAATTCCAATGCAAACAGATAGTGAGAACAACCAAGAAGTTCTTAAGGTCACTTTACAAGAGCGAGATACTGTTACACCGGACAATTCGACGGAGGTATCAACTGTTACACAACTACCACCAATGCAAAACTATTTAACTGATAATGTTCCAGGTGAGATGGCACCATCAGTTCATGAAAAAGCCCTGGAGCAACCAACAGTGGCGACTCTAATCAACAGTTCAGACGTTAATGAAAAATTAATGAATAGTCCAGTTGGAAAAACAAAGGAGCAGCTTTGTCAGTCAGACGCATCATTATCCTCTCCAGAGAAACCTGGCAGCTCAAAAAGCACACCAACCAAGGACGAAACGCCGAGGAAAGACAAATCTCAGAAAAGGCCAAGCCTCAAAATGTGTGATCAAGACGCCTACAGCCCATATAGACCATATCGCTGTGTACATGAAGGATGCTCTGCTGCATTCACTATCCAACAGAATTTGATTCTTCACTACAGGGCCATGCATCAGGCGACACTGCCAGCCAAACCTGAGGCTGAGCCTGAAACGACAAGCATTACATCAGAACCGGAAAGTGACCTGAACCTGGACAAAGATGATGAAGTCAGGTGTCAAGTAAAAGACTGCTCAAGGGTATTCATGGGAGTCACAAGATTAGTGCAACATTACCTCTTGCTTCACAAGTTTACTCGTGACAAAGCTACAGCAATGATGGCCAACATGGCCATTGGGACTTTCACCTGTGATCGGCTGGAGTGTTCGCTCTCCTTTGACTCTGTCGAAAAATACATTGAGCACATAAAAAATTTCCACAAGGAAATTGCTATCTCTGAGCGAGGCTCAGTTGATCCAACTTTCAAGTGTGAGTATGAGGACTGTGACCGTGTTTACACTACGAAGTCAAACCTCCTACGCCACCTGATAAAAAAACATGAGTATGTGTATGATCCGAAAGCCACAGATGGAAGGAGAACTAAGTCAGCAGGGCTTTTCCCAAATGTCACCAACGGTAAAGAGAATGTGGAAAGCAAATTCAAAGTCAAGAAGAAAAACACTAAAAAGAAGGATGGAAAGTCCATTGAACACTGGACTAGTTTTGGAAAGCCTACACTAAAATCCCATGAGGATGCATCAGCAATGTGTACCAAGAAGTCTGCCCTGCAGTACCCGTGCATGATAATAGGCTGCGATGCAGTGGAGCGGGCTGAAAGAAGTATATTCAAGCATTATACCACTCATGGCCTCACAGAAAGATACATTGAAGATCAACGGAGCCAGTTCATTTTCTGCAAAAAGTTTCCACGTGCCAGATTCAAAGATTCAAACAAATCAGAGGGCGTCTCAAGCTCATCTTCTGAGGAGACAGAGCTGGAAGACAGTGAAGAGTCCAGTGACCAAACAACAGATGTGCTTCTAGAGGACGGGGACAGGGTAGAACAAGAAGACGGCAAGCTGTCCAATGATGACAGTGCAGAATCTCAAGCTTCCAATGGGCTAGAAGGAGGAATAAAAAGAGGCCGTCCTAAAAAACCTGCACGTCCCACACCAGCATGTGCAGAAAGGATGCAAACACTTCGTAATCGTTCGACTGTTAGCAGTTCAAGAGAGAACTCAAATCCTGGTACCCCAACAGAAGATGATGACGGGGTTCCACCAGGGTCGTTCAAGCCTCTGGGGCTTGAGGACTCATTCCTTAAGTTTTTGGAAACCTCAGAGCCAACACAAGCTTCCAAACGTAAATTAAACGACAAATCAAGTGCTGAGCTGCCGTCCAAAAGACATCAAACTCACAAACAGAAATCTCCAGTGAAATGTAAAATAACTGGTTGTGAAAATCTTGTAGACTTCCGAAATCCCCTTAATCTTAAATCGGTGAACAATGTCAAGATTGTGGTGGACAAAACATTTTCAGACGGTGCTGATCTTTTGTTAAAGCAGCTACAAGATATGAAGCCCCTAGTCATAATAAAAAAGTGGCTTTATAGTGGATCTTAGCCCACAATTTTGTTTTCAACTAGATCTCACTCAGGATTTGAGAAGTTATGCTGCAGAATGGTATGTCTGTTAATGCATCAGCTTTCCAACTGATAACAGTCACGGTCACAGTTCACGATAACATGGCCTATTTTGTACCTAATGAAAATAATGTCTCGGATGATTTTAAGTATGTATGTTAGTTATGATAACCAGGTAATCTATAGGACATAGATTTTAGAAACTTGTTTGTATTTATGCTTAGTACTGAAGTTTTTTTTTCTTTTGCTAAATGGAGACTTTTAAAGAAAAACAATTTTATATATATCCCTATGGGATTTCAAGTTCTGTTTGTATTTATTTTATCCTTTTTAAGCACTAGTAGACCTATCTGTAATATTTACATGTCTTCCACAAAGTGTTCAATAAAATGATACTTGTTCATTTTGTAAAGTAAGTCTCTTGGCCTTTCTGTGTATTTTTCTGGTTTCCAACAAAACTGCATTAAATACTTGTTTCTTGCCTTGAGATTTGCATTCAAGAACAAATGTCTTTTCTACAACTGCTCTTGTCTAGCATGACTTATAATGTTCTTGTTTGTGCCATTGTAAAATGTAGCATATGCGGTATACACAATGTAAAAGGTCTTATTAAAAGTGACTAAATCAAGTCAGAAAAGGCTGAACCAGGATGGTAGCAGCTGAATGGATGATACATATGCCAACGTGCAGAGTTGCCTGGGCCTGTTATACAGTAGATCTTCACGTCGCATTCTTATGAAGTATGGTTATTTTATAGCAGCTATACAAAGGTAATTAACAGGTAATGTTAAAGGTAACCTTTAAGATAATGTTTATTAAATGCCGTAAGTAAATTTCGCTGTGTACGTTATTAATTAAGGAGCGAAACACCGTGCCATTTTTTTTGAAAGACTATTTGTGGGGAGGCAAGAACGTTAACATGATGATGTTAGGAGCTGTTCAAAAAGCAGCAATGTTTAAATTAAAATCCACGTTACCGCTATACACAGTTTAGTTTTACGTTAACACTCACTATTACCTTTTCTGTTTAGTAATGAAGGTTATAAAATTTCATAGAACCCAGCAACTTCAGAAGTCAACCGTGGTAAAACGTTCTGCACTATGAACATACTTAAAACGCACAACTTGCTGAACGCAGCTCTTTCCGCCTACGTCACTCTGGCGGGAAGTGGACGCTGCTTCCATTGCCGCACCGAAAACAACGGCGTATTCATACTTTTAAAAGGACGCAAGTCTCTTCCCAAATCAAATATACAACTGCAGCGCTACAGTGGGAATGGCAACGACATCTGTGTCGAAGGTGACATTTAACGCTTGAGCTTCAAAAATATTTGTGACTGTGTTGTAAGTTTGTTTTTGTTTTTTTTGCTGTCACTGTCAGAGTAACTCACTGCAATTCGCCTTTTAGGGATGCTTTGTTTTCAAGCCAAGTGCCAAGAAGAGAAAGACAACGACTTTAGGTGAGAATTGTTTGTTTTAAAGGAGCTTATCGTGGAACGTTTCGGTCTAGTGGTTTTGGCTTTAGTTTTCTGTGACATGATTGAAATGCTATTTCCTTCTCTCAGAGCATCATTTCACACATGGGTGCGAGAGCCCCGAGAACAGTGAACTACGATTTAAAATATGCCAGGATCTGTGGGACAAAATTAAAACCGACACGGAGGTAAGAATGGACAAAAATAAATATAATAATTATAATAATACATTTTCACCCACTAACATGCAGTTTTGATGTTTTGCTGCTTGTAAGGCTTTGCAGGATGAGCTTTACAGGAAAATCTTAGACAGCTTGCTGGACTTCACAAGGAAGTGCTCCACCACACGTCTACAAAGTGACTGGCCATCACAGATGAGGGCCAGTGAGATTCCCACAGCGGCTCTTATCCTTGGTACACTACTAGCATTTCCATTTTTGCTCATTAGATTTAGGTGGAAATGAATCACATCTGCCTCTGATTTATTTATGCTTTTGAAGTCGCTCTGACGTTGTTGCCACGTGTTCCCTACAGGAGTAAACGTCCCGGATCACGACATGACCTTCCAGAGTCTGTCTGAACTGCTCCTGCAGTCCGTCAGTCCTTTCGTGGCCTCCGTCCAGGCCAAAGAATGCGGAGGTGAGGAAGCTGATGAGAAAATAGACAAAGAGGGCTACAAATATGAATGACTTTGTCGCAGATCCTGTAGAGTGACTATCCAAAGGACCAGGGGAAAAAAAATATATAGTCGCAGAGAGGCTAAGTAAGGGGAAAAATTACCTGCCGGACGAGCTGATGGATGAAGTCACAGCTCCAGAGACAACTTGCCATGTAGATTTATTGCATGGTGTTTGAGTGACATAAAATGCGGTTCAAAACAAAAATAAGGCCAAGCAAAGGAAAGCAGTCAGCAAAAGTAGGACATCCCATCCCTCACCCTCTCAGTTCATTCAAAGAACCCGCCAGGTGAAAAGCAGCTGATGTTTGCTTCTGCAGATGTCCCACCCACACCACGTGATGCATATATGACAAATAATCCATATTAAAAACATCCTGTGAAACAACAGATAAACTACAAACAACATTAGCTGGCACATACAGATCCCTAACACTGTTTCGACATGCCTCAGTGTCTTGACCGTATCTCAATCTTTTCAGCACTAAAACATTTGATGAAGAAGGTCCTGGAAAGATTGATGGGAACAGCTGTGGCATTAGACGATGAGGAAGAAGAGGAGGCCGAACACACCAGCGCGCAGAGTGTGCACTGCTCCCTCGGCGGGTTGTGTGACTGGTACACCTCCAGAACCAAGGTGGGGCTGTGAAACTCAGCTGATGTGAAATAAGTACGAAAGGAAAATATCACCATTACCTGACGCATCAACACCCCCCTCCACAAACAGAAATCCAGCAGTGGCACTCCTGGGAAGAAACGCAGCTCTGATGTCATCGCTGAACCACAGCAGCCTCCTGTTGTTGTTATTTTCAAGGATTTGGAGGCTTTCAATCCCAAAGTTCTCCAGGACTTTATTTTAATCTGCAGGTATTTTGACAGACTGAAGTTTGAGAACACTTTTTTTTTTTTATTTAAATCCTGGACTGCAGTGGAGCCACATGACAAAATTAATGTTAGAAAAATATAGTTATGTGAACTTCTCCTGGAGATCAATAAAGTCTATCTAATCTAATCTGATCTACAGATCTTCAAAAACATAGCACTCGGTCAACATCTTCTGCATGTTTTTAAGAAACTCAGAGGAGCAGATTCCTGACTACTACTGATAACCTGGGAGAAATATAAATGTTCTTTGTGACATCACAAAGGAGTGATTTTTAGCACTGTGTCTTTTAGTTGATAATGGATCCGCCTCTGTAGAGTTTTCTGATGTAGATCATTGTTCTCCATCCTGCAGCCGTTATGTCGAACGTCTCCCCCTGATGTTTATCTTTGGTATTGCCACGTCGCCCAGCACCATCCAGCACATGCTGCCCCACTCTGTGTCCTCCCTGCTGTGTATTGAGCTCTTCCAGTCACTGACCTGCACACAGCACCTGGCCACAGTTATAGACAAGGTGGTTTCACTGACGCAGACAATACAGCAGAACCATGTTTTGAGTTTCACGAATCCGGGACTCTTCACGAAAGTTAACTATCTTTGTTTTTGTCTTGTCTCGTCTCTTTCTTGTGTCCAGCTGATCCTGACGTCTCACTTCCCCTTTAAGCTGAACAAGAAAGTAATGCAGGTGCTGATGAGTATTTTCCTATACCACGACTTCTCCGTGAGGAACTTCATCAAGGGCATTCAGGTACGCAAGTAGCTCCCAAAGATGCCATCCGTCGTGCCACCCGTGGAATAGAGTCAGACATGTGGTAAACAGACCTCCCACTTTGTGCTGTTGCCGCAGCTGGCGCTGCTGGAGCACTTCCACTCACAGCCCCTCAGCGTGCTCTGCTGCAGGAAGAACGAGGCGCTGCTCAACGTGAAGCAGCTCAGCCATGACCACTTGGAAAGCGTCAGGCGTCTCCCGTCTTTTAAGAGGTACACACGCACCGCAATCGCTACTTTGACTCATTAACTTCGACTTTTCCATTCCTCTGTTCAAACCCTGTGTTATTCCAGGTATGTGGAGAAGCAGGAGTGTCAGGATAAAGAGAACCTTCTCACAAACGACGACCATTTAAAGGCATGTTCCATATTTTGTTATTTAACCTGAGATATTAGCCAGCGGTGAGCGCAGATGTTTGGCTGTGCAGTCATGCTGTAACTTCTGCTCCTTTTTATGTATTTTAGGAGGTTTGTCAGCGGATGGTTAAAGACCTTGGCAAATATCACAAGGCCTACTACCCCATCCTGAGGTGTCTGCACACACTGACATGCTCTCTGCCTCGATATCCTCTTGGAAAGCAGGTCAGAACCAGAACCCTATCAATGCATCAAACAAAATTTCTTCTCAAACCCCCGTAAAGTAATAACTCGAACAATCCAATGCGTACCACAGATCAGAGAGCTTCATTTAATATGTCTGGAGACAAGTGTGTGGGAGACTGAGGATTACCAGACAGCCATAAAGCTTCTCAAGTAAGTCTGGACATTTCATGGCAATATCTTACAACTCTTCTATTTAAACTTCAATTTATAATCTCACTACAAAAGGCTAATCATATCCCCAGGCATATTATGAGTTGCTCCCCCTGGTGGCTACATAGTGTCAATGCAAAGTGAACGGACCCAAAGAGTCGAGCTTTTTCTCCCCACAGAGCTGCAAATGTTATAAATAATCTTCACGTTTTTTTCTCAGGATGCTGGCTAAAGAAGAGCTCATCTCCCTGCTCCAGAGGTGTTTGGAGATCCTGCAGCAAAGCAAGTCCAAGAAGATAAAGTGCGCTCTCAGTCAGCTCACTGAGCTTCTCGCCAAGTTCAAGCAGTTGGACGGTAAGTTGTCAAAATCAAGGCAGAGCTTTGTTTTTTCGGTGAAGATTCCTCCGCATGCAAACTTTTTTGTTTTCTTCTATTTTGCAACCTTGTGTCTGACAGCTGCTGCTGAGGCTGCACCCGCTCAGGACGACACTGTCACCTCTCCTGTGAGGAATCTTCAAAAGAAAACCGATCTGTTCCAGCTGCAAAAGGTTTTTTGTTATTGTGCCAAATCATCAGATTTAAATCACCCCTTTGAAGAGATACACAACAGTGCAACATAACCCGGCTATTCCCTCGTGCCTCGTAGACGTTGCTGGAGATGAATGAGTCTCGCAGAGCCAAGCGGCTGAGTCCATTTGAGGTGTTGCGAAATGAAACGCTGGAGTTCATCGACAGCCTGGTGAAGTGAGTTGCTTAGGTCTGCTGCAGCACGTTGACAGAACATTACAGGCCAAGTCACTCTCGAACATTTCTCCTCCAGGAGTTACCTGCCTCCACCGGAGTCTCAGCCGCTCTACGAAGTTTGCTACTACAGTTCCTATTCGACAGTGAGGCGCCACCTCAACGCAACACCTCGCACTTCAATCCAGTCGGCGCTCAGCAGCCCCTACTATTACCTTCAGGTATGACTGCCAGTGGTCATCAAGTGTGACACGGTGATCTTGCAAAAAAGAAACTTGGAGCAATTCCAAAATTTCTGTTTTTGAAAGCACGGAACATTTCATCCCACTACCTTCTTTCTTCTTCCAGAATGAAAGCCTGAAGACTGAGGACGGAACCGTGTCCAACTCGGCTCCCGACATCTGCATCGCATACAAACTCCACCTGGAGTGCGGAAGGCTGATTAACCTCTACGACTGGCTGGAAGTGAGCCCCTTTATGAAATTATGATGCTGGGGATGTGCAGCACCTACTGAACTTTCCCCCCCGAACAGCTGCGCAAGTTGGAGAGTTTGTTATCCCACAACCATAGGAGGCCTTATTGATCCTGAAGAATCAATGTCTCTCATGATTGGCCCACAGTTGACAGAAGTCTGCTCTCTTCCAGGCCTATTCTACTGTTGTTTCTGCTGCAGAGGGAAACGATCCGGATTCTGAAAACTCCGGGAAAGTTGACCAAGTCAAGCAGTATCCTTCAGTTGGACAGTTTTCTAATCCTGCTTGCCCCCTGTGTGCTTGCTAGAGATGAAAATGAAATTGATGTTGCTCCCTTGTGATGTCACCAAGGGTACAATACCATGTTGAGGTAAAAGACATCACCAGCGAAGTGTTTGTTCCAGGCAGCTTTAAACATAGGGCTAAATATACTGCTCCTGGAGTCACACAATTTTTTGAGGGAAAAGTCTTAGTTGAAAAATAAGGCCCGACTAAGGTTACTAGGTGGGAAATCAATAAATCAAAACCAAAGTGCGCTCCAGATAAGATGTTTTCCTCAGCTTGTGCATCAGCGCTCGCTTTATTCAATCCGTGTCTGAGCTGGAGTTTCTGGGATTCATTAAATCCACCAAGCAGAAGACCGACCATGTGGCTCGGCTCACCTGGGGTGGCTGTTGACCGGACGCCGACACAAGTGCACACATGCAACTCTCTCCATGCCTGAATTTCTCAACAATCTCTGAGATGTGTATATACACTGTACTGCGATACCTTGTCCTAATAAAGTCTGTTAAAGTGACGCCTGGGGTACATATACCTACTGCGCGAAGGAAAGGCAGTATTTCTACATAAAGTGGTCTAAAAATTATAATAAGCATTCGATATACGTCAAGTCAACTCTCAAAAGATTTTTTTTTTATTATTGTTTTGTCCAACAGGTACATTGGTTTCAAAGTTATAACATCAAAACAAAATTTGAAAATAAATAAAACACTTTTGGGAGGAGAACAAAAAAAACAAACAGTCACCCTCCTTGACACTCTTGTTTTAAAAAGCAATAAGTAAAGAACAATTTGCAAACATTTTCCAATCTGTTCCTGTCGGAATGGCCGACGGAAATGTACAAATCAAACTCCGTGCCGCTTCATATTTACATGTAACAAACGAGAAAACTAGTGAGAAAGCCTGGAATGCTGGGATTCACTACGTTAAGTGAGAAACATAAGCCACTGAAAGAGATATGGTCCATTAATTTACATCAGGAAGCACCTCGTTGATTGACAACAGTGGTAGAAACTGACGACGGCTCTGTGTTAACATTTTGCCCAAAGACAAGAATATGGCACAGTGAGAGAAGTTTGGTTTGAACAAACTCAGCAGAATCTCTTGGATGATGGGGTGTCTCTCTCTGGAGATCATACAAATACCTTGCAGCAAGAGCAGGCCAGCCACACAAAGATTTCCGTACCACACTCAGGAAACATCTGGCGAAGAGGGAGATAAAGTAACGTTTCATACTCGCATACCGCACACGGAGCGCCACGGTAACAGGAATGTGGGCGCGAATCTGAGCTGAAAGAACTCACAGCTTGCAGGCTGCTCCCCGAATCGCCGCATGAGCTGGTCGTGTGTGAACTTGACGAAGGTGTCGTACTGTTCTGGAGTCGAGAGGACAGGGACACACAGTTACTTCTGGCAGTTCAAAGTTTTAAAGCCACGCGCTCAACGTTCCAAGCCGTCGGTCTGCCAACTGTCTTAATCAAAAACGCGCGAGCCTCCCTTAGCTGTAGTCAAGAAAGGACACTTTCTAATGGATCTATTCTGTAGACAATAGCTTAATTACAGCTTTGATTGATAGATATTTGACAGTAAACTGATAGTTGTGAAATGACATTAGCTTGAGCCAGTTCCAGCAGACTAAACTAATCGTTGATCAGGAATAAAACTGCGCTTTAGGCCTAACGGTAGCATACATATACTATACCCTATCAGTGAACTACCCAACATTTATGTATATATAAAAATCTATCCTTTACTTGCTACACTTTTTCCAACAACATCCAAACGCAGTTCTGGGTAGGTAGTAACCTGGTACTGTGACAACACCTCCTGGCAGGTGCAGCTCTGCCCTCAGAGTCCTCGTTTAAATCATTTTCCAAGTATGCAGAAGCTCCAACAGAACATCAGCATCAGTGAGCTAAAATGTTACCTGGAGATCTTTAGAGCTTTCGGATGATTAAATTGCAGAAAGCTGCTCTGCTGGAGTCCATGATGAAAAATATAGATCCTCGGATTGTCAGCTTCTTTTGCTGCTAGTTTAGAGTCATTAAAGGATATATATGTTAAAATTTTCATTGGTAGACGTTGCAATTGTGCCCCCCATGTGCTCCACTGAGCAAATTTAGCGACTTTTAATGTTTTGTAGATGTCAAGTGATGTATGTAAAGGACATCAGCCACAGGAGTTGGTGTTTGTTTTGTTTTCCAGTAAATCACAATTCAAAATGGCAATTTTGAGAGGCTGTTATCATTAGCCTCAGCGAGTGTGACATTGTGTCACAAAACAGGAAATGCTAGTAGGGGCTGGAGAGAGGAGATTTGCAGGCATTAACATTGGCTGGCAGGTTTGAACAACGAGAAGGAAAACAACAAAATTTCGACTATAGACGTTTTTGTACCAAAAATTCTGTACGCATCAAAAATGTACCAACCTGCCAGTTTGGAGGTCATGGTCTCCTCGTACTCCTCTCGCACCTTCTCTTCCCTTTCCTTGAGCAGCCGTTCACAGATCATCCCAACTTGTCTGAGGGTGAATAATGGTTGTTCTCTCCTGGTGGGAGAAACTCCTCCAGAGGATGTTCCTTAGGAGAGCAGACCAAAAAAAGTGTCACATCTGGTGGTACCTGCATGAGAATTACCTGCCACCGGCTGTGTGCAACCCTACCAACCTATAATGCTGGACGACTGGGATGGGGACTCTAGAGAATAGCAGCCCTCTGACTGATGGTAGCTTCCATCTAGATGCTTCCTCTTCTGAATGCGTTTGTACTCCTGTTTGATGCTGTTGAAAATTTGTTCTGGTGAGACAAAAAAATAAAAATAAATAGAGCCTTTAGTCGGGTTGTGATAGCACAGCAGTCACACTACAACACCACTATACTCAACATTGTTTGATTGCGGGTTTTGTGTAGTGTGGTACAACGTGTTGATTCGGAGCCCTAATGTCCAGAGCTGCTAACCAATGCAGGCCAATTCGGGAATCACCAGACGTATTACCTGCACTAAGAGTTGACGAGGAATTCCCAAATGGCGATGGCTCCATGCGAAGATAATTCCTAGGGCCCGAGGAGGACGAGGATGAAGAGGAGGGCGACGATGGGGACACAGGGATGCACCTTCGTCTTTTCGGGGCCGTGGGATTCAACAGGGGATCGAAATCCATCGACCTCTTCAGGGTGGCCCCACACGCCATGACTTCAGTTGATAACGACGAACACAGATAATATATATAAAAAAAAGAAAGAAGCACCGAAACGAGACAACAATTTAAAAGTCAATTGTCTGTTTGGAATGATCGTGTGTTTTTGCTTTGAGTTATTAAGTCAAATGCTCCACTCGATGAAGTTTCCGTCGCCTGCTGAGCCGAGTGCGCAGCCGATGCTTTAAACGTCTGGTAGGGGGCTAACGTTAGCTTCACTTACTAGCTAATAATCATAAAGAAAACAACGCCAGCGTTAGCTTGTCCACCGCCGATAGTCCACATGCGCCCTTGTATACATTTTAACAAAGCTGTGTTTTACCTTTTGGGGTGTTGCTGGTCCGTCCGAGTGTCTATAACGACTGGCGTTGCTCTAAAAGTTGCTTCCCAAAAAGTTGACGAGACTGTTCACCGGCTGCGGGCCAACGGTCTGCGCGACGAGCTAGCTACTTAGCTGCTTGTTATTGATACGAAGCCGACAGCTTCTCCGGTTTATGACGTCACGTGAGAAATGCGCCGCAAGGTCTTCTGGGTTATGTAGTGAGACACAAAAACTAACGCAGAGTTAAATACGTGCCAGTTGTTGCCAAAATGGGGCAATTTATCAAACTGTTATTCATTTTATTATTATTATTATTATTATTATTATTATTATTATTATTATTATTATTATTATTATTATTATTATTATTATTATTATTATTTTACACGCGTTGTTTCCATTAGACAAACTACAACATTTCGACATTTCATTTCTCAACAACCGTGTTCATTGTCCCTTTAATATCCACACGAAGGCGCTATTGCGCAAGAAACAGAAACATACACAACTTATATACTGAAAAAGATCATTGGGTTTCAAAGAAGGGGAATTTAATTATGTTATTAATTTAACGATCTACTGTATGTCAAAACAGATGGAGTATGCATGCACTTTATTAGCTGATCTCAATTTCTCTCCTATTATATTGCAGGTTGCTCTTATCCATGCTTGGATTGGAGGTAAAATAGTGGGCTATGGTCATCATGTGATGGCTTGCTTTAATTCAACAGTTTAATCAGTCGAGACATCAGTCTTAACAAATTTCTGATAAGTTATACAAATTTCATATATTTACTGAACACGTCATTGCCTACACACACTGGTATGGGGCACAATTAGACAACATATGCATCACAAGCATAGATTCCAATGAGTTGTTGTCCAAAGCATACAGTGTAATAAGCATCAACGTTACATTCTCATATCACGACCCACCCACATTTTGCTTGATCAAAACGGGGTTCCTCGCTTTTTCCTTTACAAAGTACATTATAAAAAACACAAAAAGTCATCAAGAGTAACATTATAAATCGGAATTTCACAATATCACGGTCTTACACAGCATCGATAGTTAAGTCCAAATGACCAATTGCACACTCATTTTTACTAAAAAGCAGTATGTTATCATTTAATCATCTTTTTACATGACACAATTTCACCTTGCAATGCTGACACAATTTTGCCCATGTCGTTTAAAAATGTGATGTCATGTAATTGCCACCCTTAAAAACTAAAGTCAAAGTTTAATGCACATTATAGAACAACATAACATATAAACATACTAATATGTTAAGGCTTATTATAAATAAGCTAACAATGTTCTGAAACAAATCACTGGGGTTAGATCACATCAACCAAACTGGAAACAAAGAAAACAGATGTCGGTTCACTCCCAATGAAATCTTGTTCTCCTCAAATTGAATCTAAGTTGTTTTTGTTTGTTTGTTTTGGCACGATTCACAATAACAGAGCAAGTGCACGTCGAGAGTCAGTGCTATTTACAATACATTTACTTCACAGTTAACCAGAGGCGGAGAGCTTTCTCCTTCCTAGACTGGCTGTGCAGCTGACGTCTCAGTTACTCCAGAAACAGTAACCTGGGCTACTTTCACCGATGCCTTTCCGTAGACAGATCCATCTGTCCCCGCCCTGCCCGCCATGCTTCTCACGCTCCTGCTATTCCACTCGCTGTCAGCACTGTTGTCCTGAGTCTGCGTCGCTCCCCGGCACATGTGGCAAATACTGATGAAAGTCCTGCGCATGTCCTTGCTCCTCATGGCGTAGATCACAGGGTTCACGGTGGAGTTGAGCAGCGTGAGCATGCTGCAGAAGGCGAACACGGTCTTGATGAATTTGTTCACCTTGCCAAAAAGGTCGTAAACCATGATGGCCAGGAGCGGTCCCCAGCAAATGATGAGAGCCACCAGGATCATCACCAGGGTTTTAGCCAGACGGAGATCCATGCGGGCTTGCTCGGGCCTCACAGTCTGCACCTTGGTCCCCTCCGCAGTGTAGACTATCACGCTCCTCTGGGAGCTGCGGCTCAGCATGCGGACGGCGTGGTGGTGCGACTTCCACATGATGAACATGTAGGCGTAGATGATGAACAGGACCAGGACGGTGGTCATCCCAATCCACACCATCAGGTACTTCTCGTCGATGAGCGGGAATATGTCCGAGCAGACCGAGTTCAGGCGTATGCAGTTCCAGCCCAGCAGTGGCAGCAGGGAGAACACGATGGAGATGGTCCACATGACGCTAAAAGCGATGATCGCCTTGGTCTTTGTCACGATGCGCTTGTAGGACATGGGCCTGTGGATGGAGATGAAGCGGTCGATGGCGGTGAGGAACAGGCTGCCCACAGAGGCGGTGAAAGAGGCGATGACCCCGGCCAGCTTGAAGAGGAAAACATTGTGGCTGTCCTTCCTGTGGAGGACGTGGAAGTCCAGGAAGCTGTAGACGAATATGATGCTGCCTATAAGGTCGGCCACGGCCAGGCTGCCTATGAAGTGGTAGGACGGGCGGGATCGAAGTGTCTGGGAGTGGAGGATCACGCAGAGGACCACCAGGTTCTCCAGCACTGTGAAGGTGCCCAGGGTGAGTGCCAAGATGGCGATGGCGAGCTGCTGGCCGGGCGTGAGGATCATGAAGCACTCCATGTTCTCCACCGCATCCTCCCCGCACTGCTCCGCCGCCGCACTCTCCACCGACGTGCCATTGCCCAGAAGTTCGGAGATGTTGGTGGGGAGAATGGTGGAGAGGCTGTAGATGACTTCCCTGTTTCCGGCGACGAGTTTGGGCAGGGAGTTGCTCGCCGAGGCGGAGTAAGCCTTCTCGAAGTCAAAGCGGTTCTTGGTCAGGGCCGAGTCGAGGGACGGGTTTTCGTAGCTGGCGTCATTGGAGCCCAGATACGGGATGGAAGTGGTCAAAGTGGACATGGCGGTGCCAGCTATCCTGCGCAGGGCCACCTTCATATCCGGTTGGTGTCTGAGGAGGAGCTCAGCGGCGAGGCGTGCGGTGAAACACAATTAGTGCCATGCAGAACGGCCTCTATGGGTGGGAAGGGGAAAAAAAGGAGGAGAGTTCTTCTATTATGAACGCGTCCGTGCTGCTTCCTCTTGAAATATGACACAAAGCATTACAGATTGTTATTAGCGCTCAATATAGCGGAAAATGGATGAGTGGCTGCCGGGAGATCTTAGTGAAATGTGCACATCCGCCAGCTGACACCAGGGCAGATGCAGCCCAGACAATAGTGGGAAACTGAACAGTTGATGGCAAACCTGCTTGTCCTCGGGGGAAATCAGTGCATTAAGTATGTGGGACAGGCAAGCTTGCTTATTAATTAAAGGTGATCATTAAGCATTAAGCCGCTAATCCTCTAAATAATCACCGGATTAATTAGTCGACATGGGAGGGAGAAGAGGAAAAGTGTGCAATCTGTCCTTTCATCAATTTTGCCGTTCCAAAGTTAGCCGCCAGGAATGATTATACAACACAATAATTATTCCAACCCTGATTTTTTTTTTTTTTTTTTTTCAGGCAAATTTGCTGTTTTGAAAGAACTGAGTTACTAACTGTCTAGTGGATAATGTGGCAAAGCAGTTTCAAATTGCAAGCTGACTGGGTAATGAAGGTCGTCATTTTACCAGAATGAAGGCTGATTTGATTAAACAATAAAAGTTTTAATTCACGTACCTGGACCTTCTCGGCGTAAGCGTCTCGCCTCGATCCATGACGCAAGATGATATTTTTAATTTTTGGGGGGAAAGTGAGAGGGAAGTGACGTGGTGATGTCTTCACTCTTCCAGCAGCGAGCAAATGTTGATGTTGCTGTTGTTGTTGTTGAAGTCGTAGTTGCTGTGATAAATAAACTATAGTCCTGTTTTGTCCACCGCGCGTTCACTCCCGCAAGCCGCTGTCACTGTCAAGTACACGAACAGGCAGCAGGGACGCGCAGCCGCCGCTGAGCGCTAGTTTTGCGGGAGCGGGCGACCGCCCGCCCGCTTTTTGTTTCTCGCTGGTCACGTGGTCTGTCGCGATTCTTCCATAGCGCCAGGCAGAGCACCACCAACATCACCACAGACACACGCGCGCACACAACCCCCCGCCCCCGCATTCGTAATGACAATAATTGTCATTATTATTCACGCAAAATCAGCCTTCTGCCGTCTGACCTACATAACGCACTGGTTAATGTTTTTTTCTGCCGCAAACTGGGAAAAAGTCAATTGTTTCACCTGAATGCACAAGCAGACAAAGGAAGCAGAGTCCTCTTGGAAAGACCAAACACCAGTCATGGGAATAAAAACAGATCCATTATTATTTTTACTCTGAGGCAAATTGTCACATCAGTGAACTAATGATTGCTGCCATAAAGGTTTATCATAATTATAATTTCTGCATGTACTTGGCAGCTGTGACTTCTTTTATGTCTCACATCAACAACTGAGGCACAAATTAAATAATGAGATGATGCTGTATTACACAGTCATTAGATGGCTGCTCTCCTGACAACCATTAGAATCTTAAATTCTGTCTGACAAATTGTGGCTTGTTTTGTGCTGCCACTGTAAATGTTTGCCATCAACGCATTGCTTGTTTGTGTGTCTTAGTGTATGTTAAATGTTATTTGTGTCGACAGACTGTGAAAAAAAGAACCGACAGCAATGCCAAATGAGCAAAACACACCATTAATTGTTTTCAATCTTGAATATTTTTATTGTTGTACGTTGAATGTCATTTTTGTATACTTTCACAGTGTCAGTATTTCCAAAGATCTATTTTTAATCAGGGGCTTTTTATTAGGTTTTCCGCTGCAGTTGCGGGCGTCACATGCCCACGCCATTTGGAGTCCTTTTTTTTGTGTCCTGTGCAGCTGTGCAATTATTTCCCTTGCGCCCTCCCAGTAGAGTCCTCTCCCAAATTACATGTATCTCGTTGTGGAAAGTACATGACATTTGGCACCGCATCTCCGAGAGAAAACAACGAGCAGAACTGCGCGATGCTAGTGGCCCTGTGGTTTTTTTTTCTTTCTTTCTTCTTGTTCGTTTGTGTGGTGTTTTTTTTTGGCGGAACAGAAGTTGCTCTCGTCACCCAACTTCGCTGAACACTTTTGGAGAAGACTGGAGCAGCCATTGATCACTTGCGGCCGAGGAGCTTCATTTTTTTTCGAAACAGTGAGCAACATGCATATAAAAAATGAAACAAAACTGTCATGTAGCCGTTAATACACTATTCTACTTAAAGTGGATGTTTTCCTTCAAGATCCGGAGGAAGTTTTGCTGCAACTCAAAAGTGCCGTCCGTCATCTCTCAAAGCCGGGGGGCCGAGTATTCCACAATCCGCATCCATCATCACCATCATTATCATCAATATTTCAGTGTTATTACTAACAAAGCCAGAGTGAGAGAGACAAAAGCTGTCTACCGTGACAAAAGACATCCGCGCGACTGTAATTGCGACTTGTCAATTCCTCGAAAAAATCCTCTTTCGCCGCGTGGGCCGCTCGGCTAAGGGAGGCGGCCGCTATTGTTTCACGTCCATCTGCCTTTCTGGGGCCGAATATTGCCGGTGATTTACAGTGATTGATTTTCCAGCAGGATTCCTCGTGAAAAATAGGGGGGGCCATAATGCAGCCCGTTTGGTATCGATCCTCCTCCACTTACAGTGAGCTGCTATGTGAGCGGCCACCCGTGTTGTGGAATCATTACTTCCAGTTGGCCTTCAACTTCCTCCCGAGAAGAGACGTTGCAGTGTTGATGTCATAAAAAAAAACAAAAAAACGTGAAACTAAGAGCTCTTTTAGGACCATTAAAATAATAATAATAACACAAAAAACATTCAGCACGCACAGCAAGAGGTGCCTGCATCTTCATTCGTGGAGAAGCAAAAGCATCATTCTGAACAGGCATCATGCTAAAAAAGAAAAAAAAAACGGATTCAGCCTGTCTGTCTCCGATGTGTTGATGCGATGTGCGGCGGGGAGCTGGGGAGGGGAGGGAGGAAACGATGCAAAAATGGAGTTGGGGTGTGAAGTGGTGGTGGTGGGTGGCGGTGGTGATGATGGTGGTGGTGGTGGTGACTGAACACTGACAGCTCTTAACAGTTTCCTAATCTGCCACTTCTACATTCTGATCCTCCCCAGCTGGAGACACTTGATGCTGCAGCCAAGGTGGTGGCACAGCCGAGCGCGGACGAGCTCAATCAGCTCAGAAAGGAAAGAGAGGGGTGGTGGTGGTGGTGGGTGGGTGGAGGGGGTTAAACACGCACAGCGTTTCGTTTCAATTTATTCATCTGATGTTTAGCCAATCTGACACGTCAGAGGAGCATCGTCACCGCCGCCGCCGTCGTCATCACCTTTCATCAGCCGTCAGCCGCCCGCATCCTCATTATTCACTTCGCTGATTTATCAACCGGGCTTCATTAAGCAAATCAAAGGTGTTTGTTGTTCCTTCCTTTTATTTATTTATTTTTTACCTCCTCCTCCTCCTACTTGAAGAGACTTCATTCAAAGTGCAGGCTCCACACCCTGGAAAGACTTTAAGGAAAACAAACACAGAGAGGTGGTGGGAGGGGAAGAGCCTGTTTCCTGCATCAGAGTGTTGGACTCAGATCTTCCTCAGAGGGGAGCCGCAGAGAGGCTGACAAAGTTGTCGTGAGTTGACGCCTCCTGCGACCGAATTCGTCTTTGAGTCGAGAGGACACGATGTTGCGCCACGGAGCGAGGGACAGCTCCATTATCGTTTCCTCCTGCTGACCGTAACGCAAAACATGCCTGTCGTCCAGCGATGTGACAAACAACAAACAAAAGGAAAACAAAGAGAAAAAGAACAAGGGAAAAAAAATAAAATCTGGCACAGACCATTAGTTTAGACGCCGGAAAAGGGCATCCGGATAGAACGACAAGCGTGATGGACGCTGGGTAGACTCTCCTTCACGCCCCATTGAGTTGCATAAAGACCTGTTCTGTCTCAGCACAACACCGCGGGTAAATCACAAAGACTTAGCCGGTGGTTCAGCGGACGCTCACTTGTGCAAACGGGATGCAAATGAGCGCTACAGGCCGACGTGGATTAGTCAGAGAGCGGCTCCAATCACGGCTGGTGCTGTCAGCGCTGCAAGAGAGAAAAAACCTCGGACTCGGAGTGAGAAATAACGTGGAATCAATTTTCTGATTTTGATCCAGGCAATAATTAATTTGCACGACATCCAGCTGCAGAGCCGGCGAGGCCAAATGGAGCCGACTGCCATGAGACTAGCTGTCAACTACAATCTTTCGTTCTGTCCAAAACCGAAAGGGGAAATTGGATTTATTTTTATCCGTCCGTTGTTTTGTTTTGACATGTTTTTTTTTTATCACACATTTTTATCACACATGTCTCACTTTCAACAAGCAGAGCCTGCGGGCGCCATGACCTTCCGATCGCGCAGGAGATTTAGGAAAACAACAATGTTGATACATTGAATTTAGAGCTCGTTGAAACTGTGGATGCGCTGTCAATACTCGGTCTACTTGCACGTCTTCCAAAGTCTTGAGATAAAAACAAGTGAGTGTTCAAAAGACATTTTAAGAGGTCAAACGTGGAGTTCCACTGGGGCTCCATTCTGGGTCTTTTTGTATTCCGTGTCTTCTTCTACCACAGGAGAGTTGCATGGCTCCAATTCCTTTTGGCCTGCTGTCTGCTAAAACAAATTGTAGGTTCCAAAATACTGCCGTTGGTTTAAAAAACACCAAATTGTTAAAGTCCAAAGTGTGTTTCTGAACTGCTGCTCCGATCCCTCAAGTTGTCCGAAGCAGGCCTGCTCTCTGTCCCTGAAGCAAGGCTGATTATTTTATGCTCCACTTAGCAGATAATAGAAACCAAACAGTGCACCACACACATGCCTTAAAAATCCATCCATCCATCTTCTACCGCTTTATCCGGAGTCGGGTAACAGGGGGAACAGCAGAAATGCAGAGATGTCCAGACTTCCCTGGTCCCAGTCACCTCATCTGGCGGGACCCAAAGCCGTTCACAGGCCAGCCGAGAGACACGGTCCCTCCAGTGCGTGCTGGGTCTTCCTCGAGGCCTCCTCCCGGTGGGACATGCCCGGAACACCTCTCCAGGGAGGCATCTGAAACAGATGCCCGAGCCACTCAGCTGGCTCCTCTCAATGAGGAGGACAAGCGGCTCCTCCGGGGTGACCGAGGTCTTCACCCTGTCCCTACGGAGGAAACTCATTTCAGCCGCTTGTATCTGCAATCTTGTCCAATCTGTCATTACCCAAAGCTCATGACCATAGGCGAAGGTAGGAAAGTAGATTGACCGGTAAATTGAGAGCTTCGCCTTTTCGGCTTAGTTCCTTCTTCACCATGACAGATCGGTACAGTGACCGCATCACTGCAGACGCTGCACCGAGCCGCCTGTCGATCTCGAGCACCATCTTTCCCTCACCCGTGAATAAGACCCTGAGATACTTGAACTCCTCCACCTGTGGCAGGGTCTCTCCACTGACTTGGAGAGGGCAAGCCACCTCTTTCATGTCCTGACTTAAGAATGTTATTTTTTTCCCCCTATCTAGTCCTCCTACTGTTGCACTTCTGATTATGTATTTTTCTAAATTTTGATTTGGATCCCCTGTGCTGTTTTGCATGCACACTTTCGCTTTTGAAGCTCTTTGTGATGCGTTTTACTGTAACACCCAACCTCTGGCCACCAACACAAATATCTGCAAATCAGAGATGACGCTCGACCTTTAAACACAAGATGAAATTAATGGCTAAGATGTAATGTAATTCTAGCTGGAGAAGACGTAAATTTTGATTAAAAATTGTGACTAATGCTGCGGTAAACTGGATTCTGGATCTCACATCTTTTCAGGCACTTATCTAAGCATCGGAGTTCTCAAAGTTTTCAGCCGACGCCGCAGCACGTACCCTTTGTCATTTTCCCCTCTGCATTATGTTTATTCGCCCATTACGGCCAAATGCGTCCAGTAAACAATCCCAGAGTGCTTTCACATCCCCATCACACTTTGCGTTTTGGCTTTTATCAGGAGATGAAAACAACCCACCGCAAATGAGACAACATTAGAGGACAAATAGCTCAAAATTGCTGTTGCTTTCTTGTGCGGCACTTGGCTAATCTGTTTTAATTGGGGCCCGCTGCCGAACAGAGCGACGGGAGGCGCCGTCGCACAAACGCATGCAAAAACGCACCTCTTTGGCGGTGAAGACATGCAAGACGTGTCGTCGGAAATGCAGTTCATTTAAATTTACGGCGCCTGAGTGTGCGGTATCGTGACTTGATGGATGGCGGCAGGCTTTTTTTTTTTCAAATCAGAAATTGCACAGGAAGCATTAGTATTGATTGTTGTGAGATACATGTGGAAACATGAGCACTATTAGGTGTCAACCAAAATTGACTAATGCAAGTGAAATGTTCGGGGTTGAGGTTGGGTTTGGGGGGGGGGGGGGGGGGGTTGCGTGGGGCAGGTATAGGAGAAAATTCTTAGAATAAAGATAAATATTCCAAAGAGGGAAAAAACAAGCGTAATATTGTGTGTAAATTATATTTTCCATAATTTGAACATTTTGTCATGGGACTCAGGTGGTAGACGTGTTGCACAGCAACGAGAAAGTGCCTGTTTTGCACTTGCATGGCTGCAGAGCGTGCATGAAACCTTTGCACATGTAACATGCTGATTGAAAATGACAAAAACCTCTCCATACAAACTGTGTTGTCTGTGCCCGTTTTCCCAGTTTGCACATTCACTTACCTGCGAGACTAAAAGCCAAGGGAGAGATGTGATCAGTTTTTTCAAATTTGGTTTCATTTAATTTGTTAGTCGGAACAGGGCAATTTGAATGCAGTGTTCCTAGCTAAAAAAATAATAAAATAAAAACTGACAATGAATGCAGACCCTCGTTTGGCGCCTTCATAATCAGGAAAAAGGATCTGATTTTCACAACTTTTTGAAATTGAAATTCCTCGAGTCACACACAACACAATGTTAATATATTTTGTGCCCCCCGTTTGGTCCGTGCTGACGTGGAAGTTTTTCCAAATTCCCACCACAGGGGGAAAAACTTTTGAGTGTTAGGATAATTAAAAGTGGAATGGCCGCTGTGTGCATGGGCAATGCGTCAGACGGGGCGGCAGAATTGGAGAAGCGCTCGGGGCTGCGGGACAGATTTGCTGATAATCCTCGTCAGGTAGCGCTCCTTCCTCCTCCTACAGCAACTCGCAGCCATCTGGCCTGGAGAACTGACATGAGGCTGTGGAGCAGAAGCAGCCATGCTGGCCGACAGCCAGTGGGACTTGATGAACGCAGACGATTCCTTCACTTTAAAAACCCTCCAGCACCACCACCACCAGCGCCACCACCTCGCCATCCCCGCTTCTCGGCACCTCACAGCTTGTGGCCCGGCTGACTTCAGTCCTACACGTATGTGCGCTGGACTTTGAATCATCTCTGGATATGAGACAGCCTTTAGATACATAACCGACGTACATCACGACGGAGTCAAAGAAGTTACTTTGAAGGAGCCTCGGCAGTCCTTTTTTTTTTTAAAAACAACAAAACTTTTTATCTCCACAACTGTTCCCCTCATCTATTTCCGCCCAACACCGTGTCGTAATTTTCAGTCAAGTCATTGTCAATTCCTTCCCTATACCGCCGGCATAGTCTGCCTTCCATACGCAGTTGTTTATCCAGTGCGTTCCCACAAGCGAAGGTCTGTAGAAAAACCTATATTATCACTCTTTTTTTCCTGCCCCCCCAACCCTCCAACCAACTCCAAAGCCGAGGAGATTGTAAAAGCTTGCACAGTGTCTTCATTCAGGTGCATCACCATGGATACTCTGCCTCGCAACCGCACAAGGTCACCTGGCTTGCACCGCCGAGGCTCAGGCTGTGCGTTCACGCGGCGGCTCCGCAGAGACTCGGAAACCGTACAAAAGAAGAACTCTGGAGCTGCTAAGATAAGAGTTGCTATTTTTTTCCATCTTCTTCTTTTTCAAACAGGCCGCAGCCATATGTGCGTATTGCGTTATTACTCTGTCAGCATCACTTTCAGCCAGGCTTTTTCTTTTGTCATCATGTGTACCAACCTCTGCATTATCTTAATGTGGTTCAGTTGCTGTCATTCTTCACAGCCTTGCTGATAAAATTGTTTTCTCAGTTATTTTCCCTTTCCTTCTTCCCGCAGACAGCAAACCATCATTTTTTTGTTGTAGGAGCCTCTGGTGCTTTGATTCGCTCTCGACAAGAACCTATGAAATGTTCACGCGACTGCACAAGGTCACAGCAACGAGTTTTATCTCTGAATTAAATGCACATTAAATGCTGTGGGGAAATTCTTGCTTCAGAAAAGTCAATAAAATATGTGACATCATGAGCCAGAAGCCATGAGTTGACATTGGAAACCTGATGTATTGCTGATATTTTTTAAAATCTTAAATCTGCAGTCCAGGTCGCTTTCAGCTGGTCAGAATATGACCAGACGAATCAGCATGAAGGAGGCGGAGCTACCGCCAGGGTTTATCTGTAACTAAAAACAAGACGCTGCTGCAAAGCTGCAAAAGCCCGCATTCGCAGAAGACTCGCCAGAATTAGGCTTCATTCCACTTTTGACTCGCTTTCGCAAGAACCGAGTACAACAACGTGGCACATCTTGGCTCGCCAAAGGGTAGAGTGTGACTCCACTCACCAATGGAAAGCCTTGAACTGAAGCCAACTTTGAAGGGGCTCCAAATGGGTTCTTTGGAGCCGCTATCAAAAGGACGTGAAACGAATTCATTGGATTTGTGAACTGGCATGTTCGTTTTGAGCAGTGACATGCAGGGAGGGGTTGCTATGGGTTGGGGTGCAATGAGATGGATTTTAACAAAAAAGCACAGGACAAAAAAAATATACATTCATATGTATATTTTTTTTAAGATTTGGAGCTGTGAATTACTTTTACAATATATCTACATAATTTTTTTCTTTACTTTTATTTATTTAATATTATTTGTAATATATTATTTACGCATACTAATTCATGTTTCTGACATTTTTGCTTTTTATAAAATAAAGAACATGCAACAATAAAACTCAATAACGCCTATATTTCATTTTATTTTTTATTTCTATAGTGGAGCAGGTCTTTGTGTTTATCTCCACCTATCTTTCAAAGCCAAGCGATGCAAGCAGCCACTCGGTTACGCGTCAGTGGTTTCACCCAGTTTGGGGTTCACGCAGGTTCAATCCCCATCAGTCTCCCTCACATGCATGTTCATGGATGAGGGCAAAGGCCGGGACCGCCGCGGTCACGGGCTCCTTGTTATGTTTTTGATTGATTAACGACGTGTCACGCGACAGCACCTGTTCCCGAACTGAAATCAACTTGCCAACTGGTTTCTATTCAGCGAACCCTCAAGTCTTCCCCTCTCTGGGAGTGAGGGTTTGATTTTTGCAGCTTCCTTTGCGCAGCGTGTGTGAGTATTAACGTGGAAGTGAGATGGTGTGTGTGTGTGTGTCTGAGAGGAGGGGTGGGGGTGTGCAGCGTCAGAGATGGTGCCTACGTTATATCTTTGATGTATGAGCTCTGGGAGCTCGAGACAAACAGCCTAATATTAGGCACATTATTGAGGCAGACAGATTTTTGATATCATCAATAGAGAAGGCAATATAAATGTCATAATAAGTTTTTATAAACATTGCCAGCATTATTTGTTTCAACCTTATCCTTAAATAGAAGTGTCTTTACGCAGCGTTCTTTTTTATTAAGCTTATGCAGAACAGAGTGTATCTCCTGAAATCCTCCACACTGAACTCCTTTCACTTTTCCATTTGTATGCATGTGCGTCTTTGGATCCCTGTCTCGACAGCATCGACACTCCATTTGCGCAGAGATTGAATTCCATTCATTCCCGCTGAGGTTGTTGCCTTTGCAGAATACGAGCCGACAGGGGATGCCAACAGCATGACCTCCAAACAATGAGGCTACCTATCGTTCGGTTCCAAAAAAAGAAACCAGCCTGCATGATGTTGAAAAGATAAGCATAGAGTGGTCCGGAATAAAGTGCCTGAGGGGTTAAAAACAGTGAATTAAAGAGAAAAAAAAGCAGAAACACAAAATTGGTTATTTTGTTCTTGTGTCTTGTCTCACATTTTGGAGGCAATTTTTCCCCACGAAGCACAAGAGGAAATAATTAAACACTGTAGCAAAGGTACGGGTGTTCGCCAAACTGGACCCTGCAGAAGACTGCGGTTTTGCAGTTCATAAGCAGTGATGTGAAATAATTTCAAAGGATTCTTCTTTAGGGAGTGTGAATGTTCTCGAAAATCAAATAGTTTCAAGCTGAACCCACAAAGAAGGTTTTAAGACTGTCTTTGGGACTCATTGGGCACACTTGGCTCATTTGAATATGAATCACAGTTCATATGATATTTTAGGGTTTCAAATCAAGTATTGGATGTGGATGTCGGCTTCAAACCAAAACAATGCACACAGCAACAGCAGATGTTTTTGACCAAAATAAGGAATTAAACTTCTAAAACTTTGCTTTCCCAATAGGTGGAAACCTATGTCAACCATACATGGTTCGCATCAGAACCACATACACTTAGATTTCTCTCGTTACAAGGTTAAGGCTCTTCACCTGGAGGATGAGGTCATGCTGTGCCTTTTGACGGACGATCTGTGATTCCACAGAGGCAGGAAACAACTGTTCTCAGTAGGCTTCTTTATCTGAATGCCTTGACGCTTCCCATTTTAATCAGACACCCAATTGCTTCCTGCAGGTTGGTAATTCCATTTGCACTTCCTGCTTGATGATTACTTAACAGGGGGTGATCCACTGGCCGTGAACAAACGGCTACCGGGAGAGTCTTTGCTTAAATTACACAGCAATCAAGTTGTAATTAAACAGCTATTTTGGAAAATATATCTTTGGCCAGCCAAAGAGCCGGTCTGTTGTACACATGCACATGCTATTACGACACAGGGAATTTGAAGTGAATTCAACTGGAGCAGTGTAGTTGATAAACGCCAGTGATTGATGCGGTTCTAATGCAGGGCAATTCTAGAAGGAAACTAATTCCAAGTTAAAACGTCTCTGACACACTGGGGTGTCTTCGCTCACCATCAAGCACGCCGCCGTAACAAATAGAAAATTCTTATGAGATTAGGCCCTCATGACAGTATCTTTTACGAAATCTAATTAGGCAAAAAGCAATTTCATGGGTGCACGTTTTTATCGGCCTTGTAACTATTCCACACGTGCAAGGGCTCTCACTCCCCGGCTCCAGAAATGTGACTTCCGGGGCCAATGGGCGGCCAGGTAGGAGCAGATTATGCGAGAGATGCTGAATCAAATCTTTGATTAAAATTTTTCCCAGATATGCTCACTCGAATCCAAATGGCGGCGCCAAGCGACACAGGGGGGCTTGATTGATGACATCCAGGTCAATGAAACACAATGAGATGTGATTGGAAGGATAGTCGCTTCCCGTCTCCGGCGAGTTTCGTCTGGAATATCAATCTTGAACCAGCATGATGATAATATCAGAAACAAGCATAACAGATTTGTCTTATATAGCGGGGTATGTGGCCTTTAGCTTTATATTACTATTTATCATGTAGTTTCAAGTCTTTTGTGTGTCCACACGCACACACACACACACACACACACACACTGCATATATGTGTATGTGTGTGTGTGTGTGTGTATATATATATATATGTATATATATAGCCTGAAACCATATGTTCTGTAATACATGTATAAGTGGTTAAGCAACAGATTCAATTGGATGTTCCCCACTGCAGTGAGGTCAAATATTTTTTTTTTTGCCTTTGATCACGCTACACATAAGGACCTGGACATACTACTCCCACGAATGCCATTCCGACTGCCAGCAGCTCCCTTCTAGGTCATCTGTGCGTGGACACTTTGAGTTGTACATCAGTGGACAGATTTCACAGTCAAGGGGTTACGACACTCGCTTAACGGCGTGAAAAGGTGGAAATTACATATTGGAATGGGGAGTGGAGGACTGGTGGCTTAAAAGACAAACTCCAAACACTCCAAGTCCAGGGAAGAGTTTCGTTAAACAAGCTAAGCTAAGTGAAGCTAAGCTAATGTCATGTGGCAACTATGTGTATTGGTCTGTGTGAATTTGATATGCAGATGTGTTCACACAACCACCTCTCAAGAATTGCCTCCCCTCTAAAAATGCTGTCCACAGGCTCTTTACTGGATGGATACGTGGGTTAATTCAGAAAGGACTTCGGAAATGTTCTATCTGCCGTGCAGGTTATTAAATCTTAGCAGCAAACCGAGGACTGTGTGTGTTCTCTATTTGCCTGTTTTTCTGTGGTTACATGATGCTGTTGTAACAGGATGGAACAGCTTGATTGACAGCTGAGCCCTGCTAGCGACTGACCGTGTGAGGAATCACAACACTTCTGCCTCACTGCTTCTGTGAATCAGCGGCTGTTTGATTAAAGTGGCTCCGTATGAAATTGTCTTTCGATGGCATGCCACTTTTTATCCTACTTTCTTATTTTTCAGCCCAGGAGGAAGCTGAAACAGCTCGCTCGTCTTTATTTACGTCAACACGCTACGCTAAGCTTCTCAAGCAACATTTTCCGACGTATGCATTACCTGAGATTAGTGTAGTGTATTAATTCTACAGAAAATTGTAATGTTCAAACTTTGGCATAAGCGCGGTTGTCATTTTAAAAGCGGAAGCACACGCTGAAGACTGCAGCAACACAAGACGCGACACACCGTCACATCTGCTGTGGCACAACAAACCCAGCGGTACCAGCGGGGTCTCAGTTCGCGAGTGTGTTAAGTATTACTCAGGCAACAACAGGTCACCGGCAACCCAAAAGAATATTAAGCAGGAATGCGTTCATTATTTAGGAGGATCTACGAATGTGAGAGAGAGCCGTGGCAATCACATTAGCGAAAAACAGAGAGGACAAGGAAGACGCCTACGAGTTCCCGCGGGAGAGCTTCCAATTAACACTCGAGCTACTAGACCCCCCCTCCCAGAACCCGCCACACCCCCGCCCGACGTGATGGCAGCTCCAGAATGTGAGGAGATGGGAACGCGGATGGGGAGACACAAGAGTGCACCGGCGCACGCAAACCTAGAAGAATGCATTATGTTTTCAAAGGTGACTCGTATGGAAATGATGTTATTCAAGAAGCAACATGAGAGTCGGCGCTCGGAAGAATCTCCCACTCCCTTTGCAATTTATTTGCACGGTACGATTTTTTTTTTTTTTTTTTGCATTTGCCAGTTTTAGTATTCCGAGCGCAGCTTCTTCGTTTCCCTCTGCCTGCTGTGCCAATGAGTATTTGATTGATCTGCAGCTCGGAGGATAAATACCAATAAATATGACGGACAGGTTGTCAAAAAACGAAGAGGTGAACCTCGGGAGTTTACAATCACGTTCATTTTCTTCTCTTGGTTCCAGCGCTGCGATCAGGCTGCAAGTGAAGGTTTTCACACCGCCAATCTGGAGGATGTATATGAGGAGCGGCGGCGACGTGGGCTGGATTAATCTGACAGCTGGCGTCACGCGAGGAGCGACAGATCCGTTCTGGATCCGCTCGCCGTGCCAGCAAACCTCCGCTCAGTCACTCTCACTCCCGCTATCTCCGCCGCAGCCTGCCTTGTGTTTCATCTCGACGCTCTTCTGCCCGTGGCAATTACCAGAGCTAAGGGGAACCTCCGAAGGAAAGTGGGGGGCGGAGGGCCAGGGGGGTGAGAGGCGGCATCTCATCCCTGCTGTGAAGCAGAAAGCTGAAATTAATCCCGCCGCCCCTCCCTCAGGAGCTCATCGAAGACATTTCTGAAGGTTGTGAATTAAAGTTCGACGCGAGCGAAAGGCAATATTAACCTCTCGATCGGAACGCGCGCGAGTCGATGAGGGGAAAAAAAATCAATGAGGCGAACGTCTTTTTCAACGAGTCTCCGCTTTTAGCCTACGGCAAAAGTCAAAACCCCTTCGGAGGGGAGGCTCGATCACGATTGGAGGGCCTAGTTGGTTGGAAAATGAAGCTTCACACATCTTAATTCAGTGGTTAGAACCTCCTGATGTTGCGCTATGAAGGAAAACACAAAGGAAAAACCTGTGAATGGTTTCTGTAACATTCCCAAATCTGAACCTCAGAGCTGCTTTTCTCGCTCTCACGCACTTGCACACACACACACACACACACCCTGCTGATTGTGACCCTTCTGTGGCCCAGCAGCTCTGCTGCCTGAACTCCAACTGTTCCGCACACAAAAGGCCCAACAGGCTGATGTGGTGGAGGTGGACGGCGCCCCCCCTCACAGTGTCGGGCTGACGGGGGGAAAACACACATCTGAGACGCTCCAGTTCATCTCTTCTCCCATCCCCCCCCCCCACCCTCCTATCCCTTCCTTCCTCCCTCTCTCGCTCTCTCTCTCTCTCTCTCTCTACGTCACCTGCCACTTTCAGATCTGCGCTGTAATAACGCTGCTCCCCGCCTGCACAGACTCTCCCGCTCTCCCCCTCCTCGACCCACCGCAAACAAATCGTCTAATATCGGTCGCAAGCAGAGACGTCTGTCTGAGCCCCGGAGCTTTTGCTTTGTCTTCTTTTTGTTCTTTTATCTTCCAGATGAAAAACCGAGAGAGTGTTTCAAAAAGCCCCCCAAAAATGACAAATAAAACAAACACATTTAGGGACAAAGAGCGAGCCGTGTTCCTTCCTGAAGTCATGAAAACGTGGCAGGGAGTATTTTCTGTTCCGTCGCCCTCCCCTCCTCCCTCGAGCGGCAGGATGGCTTGATAAGCCGAGGTGTTAATGTATTCCGGCGTGGAGAACACACGCGCACGCTGTGTGTGCACTGGCGCGGCGTTAATGGCAGGAGCGGGTTTGTCGCGTTACACGCTCGCCCTCTCGTTCACTCACAACTTCACAGGCCTGCGGGGCGAAGTCTTTCCGACGCCGAGGGGGAGGCAGCCGGGTCTCCCTGGGAAAAGGGGAGGCTAGGGGAGGGTTCCTCTTCCTCTTCCGCCACAGCGGGTGCATTTTGTTGAGCAGCGATGCTGCTGACAGGTCACAGCCGAGCACGACTGACACGTTGTCAGTTTCCTTCAGTCGGCTGGAACCTCATGTTTAGGGATTAGGCTCACCGCCGACTTGTCACGGCCGCCGTTTGTCCGTCTGAAACAACAGGAAGTGGCAGAGTTTAGCTTCGACAGGAAAATGAGAAATGCGCTGGATATGTAATACGGGAGAAAAACCTGGTGAGCTGAATAAAGTCAAAAGTAGCATAAGCTGTTGTATGATGAATATCAAGCCAAAAAGAATTTGAATGTGGATGTCAATAGACCCTTTGCAGTGACTATTGTCAACCAGTCTTATGGCAATAAAGTCAGTAGTTCGTCAATGTTACTGCAGCATGAGAATGCCTTTACACCAGTGTTTCTCAAAGTGGGTGCCGCGCCCTGTTTTTCGTGCAAATTTTTTTTCGCCCTGTTTTTTTTTTTTATTTTGAAATCCCGCGAGAAAACAGTAGACAGGTGACTCTACGGCATGGATGTGCTCTACGGTGGTGACAAATGTCACCACGTAGCCAGTCTGAATACACTTCAAATGCATCATTTTGTATCCATGGAGCATGCCATATACATCCAATTGATCCCGGAGAAACATTGCGATGTCGAGAATATCTGAACGGGCTTTCCTTCGAAACAACCGCAAAGTCCTCAGATGCCTACGGAAAGTTGATAAACTGATTGTAATGCCATATGTCACTTAAAGACAGGAATATTTCCCAGTGTCTTAAACCCATGTCAAAATAGAATTTGATTGAACTGAACAAGCTGGTTTGCTTCCATTATATCTAACTCTCAATGAAAGAATGGATGCGATTGTTTGCGATGCTCTCTAAACTCGGGAAAACAGGGCGGAAAAAAATTTGCACGAAAAACAGAAATAATTACACTGAAAAACAGAGATTTTTTTTATTTGCCAAGTGAATGCAATATGCTTCCGTAAAAAAGTGTTCAGTGGGTTGTAGCTAAGAAAAACGCTGCTCAGGTACACAGGATGGACAAATATTTGACAGGGACGAAATGAAGAATTCAGGAGTCCGGCGGTGGCCAGTGTTCTTTGTTGTTGGGCACTTTGGGCTGTAGAAAAGAAAAAATACGTGGAGCGTTCGCATTAAAATGACGCTAGCTAGCTTAATAGCCCAAGGAATCGGACACAGATAAATATATTAAAGTCTACTACTCTTAGAGAACTTACCTGGCAGTGCAAGAACGACTGGTCCACCAGGCTTTGCTAGGAAGAGCTCATGGGGTTTGTCCGTTTTTGCCATTGGTTTAGCCACCGGTGTGCTCAACGGGCGTATAGTCTCCCCTTCATTGCATATTTTAATATTATAAATGTAACCCTCCACTCACACATATGGCACTGGTATTTTTCCAAAATACGTCACTGACACACGCTGGAACATGTCAGTGACGTATTCCAGCGAAATAAAAAGGTGGCTCCTGTTTTAGGTCTGAAACATAAATTTAAAAAAAAACTTAGAAGTGAATTCTGGGAAAATCTCAATACTTTGACAAATGTATAGCTTCAACACTCAAACTGAGACTTTTTTTGGCATTGAAAAAGGTTTCAGTGTAAAATTACAACTATACATCAAATTTAGTGTTTGTGTGGGTCTAATGCTCTGATTCAAATGACATTTATAGGCGGCTCTGAGACTATAAACAGCTTCACTATGTGGCAGAAAAAGGGACCCGGTGGCCACGAGGATATGAGCTGGGAAAAATCCAATTTCATCTTGACAAAATCAGTCAGTCCTTCTAACACACCGAGTTCTCAACCCCTTCAATCAATTGCATGGTTTTGTCGCCCGCCCCGTATTTTTCTATTTTATGCAAAATGGCAGACAACCAGGTCTCTGCAAATCAGTGGAGAAGAAAAATACACATCAAAATGTATTTTGCGTGACCTTACATTTGTTCACAGAAACACACATGTGGGGGGGGCAAAGTGGTGCGTCGCCTGCTTCGTCTCCAACCCCGGAGACACACTGTCATCAGGAGCGCGTCTGTTCATCGAAGCTGTCAGCTCCTGCCTCCTTCTGAGGCGTCCCGCTGCTGTGACGCCCGCCCGCAGACATCGGCAGTCAGGCATCAGCGGGGCTGCTGGCGTCCCGGGCCGCACGCCGTCCACACGGCCTGAAATATTGATCATGTGTCGCGAAGGGGCGATGCAAAAAGATTTTTGGAGCTAATTTATCACGAGCAGCTTTGTTTTAATCCTTGAAGTCTTGATTCTTACCCATTAGCGCCTCATATGTAAAGTACACACACAACACTGCTTTAAACTGCCATACCGCACTAAATTGCGCATATGTCTTTGTCATCTTGGACATAAGTGCAGCAGCCTCACATGAATAATTCTTGGAAAAATAAACCTCATATGCATACTGTATACATGGACCTCCAGCATATCCAGCCCTCTGTCAAAAGCCACATTTTGCTTCCTGCTAGAACCGATGCTTTACTTTGCAGCTATTATATGTGCGGCTGAGAGTGTCACTAACCTGGCAGGGGTATCAGTGCCCTTTGTGACATCACGAGAAGCAGATTTTATTGTGTTTTTCGGCAAACACTCCGAAGAGTTTAAAGATGCGTCTTGTTGTCGGGAATCACCCGGTCGGGCCGGCGTTCCAGAATGTGAGAGCAAAAACACGTGTAATCATGGGAGATTAAACACATGCTCATGGCGGCCCAGTGCCCTGTAAACGACACATGGCCGTCTCCCCTCCATGTCACCTAATTGATTCACAATGGAGGACGTCAGCGTCGCCAGTGGCGCGTGAAGCGAGCTGACAGACAGGCCGTGTCAGGAGGCTTCCAGGGTGTCAGCTTTCTTGACATGTCCCCTCCTGTGACTGACAACTACCCCCAATTAACCTACAACTCTAATATAGTCAAGAAGAAGAAAAAAAAATGCATGCATGCACACCTGCTCTCTCAAACATACACTCTGTGTGTGTTTGCGCGTGCGCGCGAGATAGCCGCAGGGCTCTATACTCGTTCAGTGCTTAGTGACCTTGTTTTTTACAGGGGCCTGATTCCACATCAAGCCTGAGCCTTTTGTTTGCATGCTGCACGTGCACCGTCTTGGAGTAGCTAAAAGCAACAAACTGATAAGTCATAAATAAAATACCCCTGAGATGTTTTGTCAAGGTTTTGTTTCTGAAAGGCTTTTTGTTTTCACTCTCGTTTGATTAAATGGTACAACAAAAACACAAGACTGCTTGTTGTACTGCGTGTAGAATTCTTGTGTGTCACTCTGGTTCCCTCTAGTGTAGCAATTAGACGCATGAGGTGGACGTTTCAATTTCGGCTTCTGTTCACTCTATTTTTCAGTAATGTGAAATTAGAAATTCCAACTTGGGGTTTGTATGAATTTGGGTAAATTATCGAGAAGCTTTGTTTTAAATTAGACTTTTTCTTAGCTTGCTTGTTTAGGCGTAGGGTTCTGGATTTGGGATGAGCTGGAAAACCAGCCAGAGGACTGAGAACAACCTTTTTTTCAATGTACCTGCAGCGTAAACGAAGTTACTGCATAGAAGGTGGAAAAACAGGGTTATTATTATAAACGTCAATGCTACATTCTGTCTAGTGACGTTCGGCTAAAACTGATTGTGACCAGCAGAGGGCGGTGCAGCTTTAAATTGACGCAGATGCAAATGGGTAGAGGGATGACATACTTTGTTGCTTATCTTCTTTAGAGCTTCTGCACCAAGGCAAAAAGAGGCGGGTGAGAAATGTATAATTGGAAAGTATTCTAATATCTTCCTGACTTGTTACTGTGTATCAGACAAAATACCGAATTTTTAAAAATGCATGAAAAAAAAGAGATCATATATCAAAGCAGGGGAAAGAGAACTTCAGCGGATCACGACTACTCATCAAATGTGTGTTTTGAATTAACAACTGCTCCACAGAGACGACGAGGCATTCCTGAAGGAAGGCTGAGATAAAGGAGTCATCAAATAGCAGACAACTCTCGCACCCCCTGCAGAGACTGAGAAGGCTTTTCTGATGTTATATTCTGTCTGTGAATGCACTGAAGGTTGTGCTGCAACTTTTCATATATATATATATATATATATATATATATATATATATTCTGCCTTCCTGCCCTGCTCCTGTTTTCAACTCCTAACTTTTCCTGGCTTGTTCCTTCTCATTAGTTTTCACATTGATTTTGATGGAAAGCACGTCCTGGGATATTTACAACATGCACACCTCTGCACAAAGGCCCGCCAGCGAAGAAAATGCGCAGTGTGGACACATCAACCCCAGTTTGTTATTGATATCTGTGCTACTGTAAAGCAGGCCGCTGAAAATCCTTTCCATAACAAAGCTAAATCATTTTGCCTAACCTGCATGAAAAAAAGCATAATTCTGAACTTATGGGCAGCCATATTATGTATTTTGGGGTTTCCAAAGTTAAAAAGAAAAATAAAGAACTATTTGAAAAAAGCCCGATGTCCCACATGCTGTTCCTTACCTGTGCATATTTATTCCCTCTGTCTGGGAATTGAAGCATTGTTGAGATAGGGCAAAGGTTGCAGCCGGCTGGAATGCAGTGAAGCTCCAGGAGCCTCTTTGACTGTGGAACGCACCTGTGAGATGGAGACTGAGCTTATATTCACTCCAACAGTTGTCTGTGTAAGGTTACTATTGTGAATAATGTTGTCACTGTCAGGGCCTAATAAATACGACATTGAAAGGGACTTTTCAATCACACACACCTCAGAACTGTGAAAATGTTGGCAGTTATAAGGAAAATGTGCTGTTATACTTCCGTTAACCCCATTCTAGACATGATGAAAAGTATTTTGTATTTCACTCTTTTGGACTGTGGGTGTTTCTGTGCGTGTGTGGAGTTTGTTGTTGTGAATTTTACCAAGACGGTAGGAGGTATTGCGCCAGGCTGCGTGACGTAATACCGAGTCGACGGCTGGATGGATAACGGGACCACAGCAGGGGCGTAGCTCCGCCCACCTGAGAAGCCGGACACAAAGTCCATTCCAGGCGTCTCTGCCCAAGTGTGCCAATAGGTTCAGTGTCAAAATGGAGACACAACAACAACAACATATGAAAGACGCCCTCCAGCGGTGCATAGACACGTGTAAAGACGAGCTGTTCGGCTTGAGCCGGGACATCTGGAGCCGGCCTGAGGTGGCGGGAGCGGAGACGCATGCGCACGACACGCTGGTCAGTTACTTCTCTGGGCTCCGGACATGGACGGTGGAGAAGCAGTACAAACTGCCCACTGCGTTCCGGGCCACTTGGGGCCCGTATGGAGCTGCCGCCGGTGGCGGTGGGGAGGGCGGAACCATGCTGAACGTGGGCTTCCTGTGCGAGTACGACGCGCTTCCGGGTATCGGCCACGCGTGCGGTCACAACTTGATCGCCGAGGTGGGCGTGGCCGCTGCGGTGGGCCTCAAGTGTGCCATAGAAAACCAGGCAGACCTCCCATTTCAAGTGAAGGTAACTGTACGTCCGAGTTAAAGGTCTGCGACGCAGGCTCATTTTATTTTTGAAAAATGATAAAATAAAATAAAAATCTAGTCTTAATAAGTAATTTCAAAGAGCTAGCATACACGTTTTCAACATCCCCATCTTGTCATCCCTGTTAATAGTGTTTTACTTTTTACATTTACATTACATTTTACACCCAAAGGACAAATTAAAGGTTGTTTTCCCCCCTAGATAACAGTTCTTGGAACCCCTGCGGAGGAGGATATTGGAGGAAAGATTGACCTGATGGAGGCAGGGGCCTTCGATGACATCGACATGGTCTTCATGGCTCATCCTGCGCAGCAAGACACCTCGTTCCTGCCCTGCATAGCAGTCCATGAGCAAGTTTCTAATCCCCTTCCTCTCAAATTGTCCAACAAAGAAACCAGTTGAGAACACCAGCCCTAAATGGAAAAACGAAAATATAAATATAAATAAGCTGTTTTTTTCTGAACATACAGATCAACATGGAGTTACATTCTGTTTCTGTTTCCAAAAGAGAATGTTAATAGAAATGATTATTACATTATCACTAACACTTGCGCCATTACTTCCCAACTTTCATACAGTGAAGTTGTTTGCAATTTTTCCGACCTCTGCTGCCTGATAACTGTCTCTTAACAGCCTGTGATTTTCCCCAGACATAGTAAAGTCTCTGCTCTAAATGAAAATAAAATATATCATCTTTATGCATAGTCTTATTGCAGTGGCCCAAAAGCTCACATGGCTATTAAAATACAGAGCTCTGAGCCCGTGCTGCTTTGTGTTTAGGTGAGTTCTCCTCTTTTAACTGCTCTCTCGGTGCGCTGCAGCGTTTCCGTGAAGTTCCACGGCAGGGCCAGCCATGCCTCCGCGTACCCCTGGGAGGGAGTGAACGCCCTGGACGCCGCTGTGCTGGCCTACAACAACCTTTCTGCTCTGCGGCAGCAACTCAAACCTGATTGGAGGCTTCATGGTGAGAGACGGTTGTCCTTTCAAAATAAAGTCCACTTTTTTTTTCCTCATCTATGACTTTGGCCTTCTTGAGATAGTATTTGCTACTGAAGCTACAGTGAGTTACAGATTGTTGGACTGACAAGCGGGTGATTTGCATTTACAGCATCAGTGTAACCCGGATTTCTCCATTTTTAAGTTGAAAATCACGACGGACAGCTGTCATTTATGACATTAGTTTGAATTGTTTGAAACATTTCTAATATTCGCTTTGCATTTTTTTTTCTTCTTCTTTTACAACAGTCAAAATCTGAGGATGATCAGTTCAGTGCTATTTATTTGCATTTATTCCAAACATGTTTTATGCTGAAACAGGTTTGTGAATTTGAGCTTTTTATTTACTCCTGCTTTTATTTACTGTCTGGTCTCGCCTCAACAGTATGATTTGGCTGCTGATTATACATATCATACATAATAGATTATGCCTTTTCCCTACATCTCTGCTGTGAAACTTGGAAATTGGTTCCAAAGCAATTTAAAAACTTCTCAGTTATAATTTCCACCTTTCCCTTCAACTGTCTGTCGCTTGTGCATCTAGTTTACACATTTGAGTCCCTAATCCTTTCTCCACGTTCTCGCTCGCTCTCTCTCTCTCTTCTTTGTCATACCCAAGGCATCATCAAACATGGTGGAGAGAAGCCCAACATCATCCCCGCCTACACTGAGGTGGACTTTTCCCTGCGCACGCCGCTGTTCAGAGATCTGCCTGTGCTGAAAGCCAAAGCTGAAGCTTGCTTCAGGGCAGCTGCTCTTGCCACCGGCTGCCAGGTGAGCGCTCACCTAAAAAGAAAGTAAAAAAATGCTGTTTTCCATCAGGTACCCCCCAGGCAGTGTGCACAGTGTACCCCTTGTGTCGGTTGCACACTCTGCCATTGCGTAACATCATCCTTTCAAAAAAAAAAAAAAAAAAAAGTCCCCGTGCTGTGAGTGCTGAACCCCCTGTTACATAATTCAGTCTTGACTTCAGGCCACTTGTCTCCTACATCTGGACTTGCTGTGGGCATGCCAGCCTCACATTAACATGCAAGCGTGCACGAGGCTCCATTAATATTTACTTTCTTTGTCCCTGGCCAGCGGTTGTGAGTTGAAAGTGTCATATTGCGATCGTGATGGGCAGGATGGCAAATTGTGCTCCGTGATCGCTTCAATTCACAATGATTATAGATCACTAATGTTGTTTTTGTTTTGTGTTTTATTGTTGCGGGGCTACAGCCCATCATTTACATGCTCCTTAGTATTCATTTCTGGATGCATGTCTGCTTTGTATGCCCAGTTTTAATGTGGTGGTCATTAAGTGCCAGTGATTCTTTGCCTAGAAAAGCTCTAATGGGTTCTCTTTCCAGAATCAATATGGCACACCGGACAGAACTCTTCCCAACGCCATAGAATTTTAAAATAGAATTTTTTATTATTTTTATTTCACATCATTAAGTGCCTTGTCATACGACTATAGGGACTACAGCAACAGACGAATTTGCCAAAACACTGAAGTATAGACTTGAAGTTAGGTTTGTCTGCAACTCTTTGTTGTCATACAACTACAAAAGGTGATGAAAGACAAATCATGCAGCAGTTTCTATTGACAAGGTTGCTTTCCTGTTTGTTTTAGGTGGAGATAAGTTACCCAACACATGCCTACTGCGACATTGTGCCCAACGCAACGCTGGAAAAGCTTTATAAAAATAACGCGGAAGCCTTGGGAATCAAGTTTCCGGAGCAGCCAGACAACTTTGCCGGTGGGTGGAAATCACAATTCCAAACAGTGGGACGGAAAAGAGATGAAAAAGAGATGAAAACCCTGCTCGGGAGCGTTTTCACAGAGATTTTATAATTACCTGGCAGGTTCGACAGACTTTGGCAACGTATCCTTCAAAATCCCCGGCATCCATCCTTTCTTCTACATCGGCACAGATGCGTTTAACCACACGGAGGAGTACACAGAGGCAGCAGGTATGTCTGCACGCCTCCGCTGGGAGCGCGAGCGCGCTTGTTTTCTACTCATGAAAGTGAATTGCATCGGATGTTCCAAGCCATCAACTTGTTTTTAGGTCACTTGGTTTGTCTTATTTTTATTTACCTCACCTTCCCCCCCGCTCTCCCCACCCCACTTCCGCTGTTCTCTTCCTTCCACGCCAGGAGCGGAAAAGGCCCAGTTGTTCACCCTGAGGACAGCCAAAGCCCTGGCGATGACAGTTGTGGATGTGGTGTGCTGCCCTGCTCTGCTGCAGCGAGTCAAAGAGGACTTCAGGCTGGCCAAGCTGAAAACGGGAGAGACGAGTGGGGAGCAGTGACGCAACCTTGGCGCCGCCACAAAAACGACAACATTTATAGGGTCCGATAGGGCAAAGATAATTTATTTATAATGCTAATTTGCATTCTGGCCCTGATGGTATATGTCAGTTAACAAGAAATGTGCCCGTTGATGAACAGTGGCACATTCAGGGTGATATTTGCATTCAGTAAATTTGTTGTGGCAAATCTGTCGATGAGCGTTTGTTCTTCGAGATTATCCGGCACCGGCGCGGAAAAATTACTCTTGCATATTAACCTCCAGTAAATCAGTGACATGACCAGTTTTTGTAAAGTCAAACTGTGGCTGGTGATACTTTAAAAAAAATTAATGTTTCACAAAATCACAGAAAAACAAACAGGAAACTCTTTACTCTTCAACAGCCTTTTCTGCCTGAGGAATAAAAAACCAACACAGCTTACAACGGCTGCTTGGCTTTGTTTGGAGCGGATTAATTATTCCCAAATATTGATTTATGTATTTAATTTTGTTGGACTCACCCCGTGCCTGTTATTTTGATAAACATAATTAACATTAGGGGGGAACTGGTGGGTACGATATACGGCCACCTTGGAATGAAATTAAATCACCACAACCCTAAAATTAAAAATCAAAAATGTTTTACAGCCTGGTGGTCTTCTTCTTTTTTTGAATGCATGTAGTTGAGCCCTGCCTGTTGGTCTGTTTACTCATTTTAAATTCTGGGCATGTTTTCACCAGCGCGCAGGTTGAAAAACATTTGCCTCCCTTGAGAGGTCACAGATGTGGTGGAAAATTCAGGTCGCGGACAACCATTTGATGCATTATGCTTTTCATGTTCTTTCAAGGGTAGCAGTGAGCAAAAGTAATGGAATAAAAAAAAAAATCTGACAGAGACACTGAAATTGAAATCTACACTTTTTGATTTGGAAATCGGCAGATGCCGATGCTGATTAAAAAAAAATATATACAAAAAGCTGCTTATTTTTTTTTTTTTTGTATGGATGCTCATCAGCGAGCAGACCTGTGCCAGATAAGAGGAGAAACCCCGCAGCTGGAAGCTACCCAAAGACTAACTAACAGCTGTGAAATCATATCCTCTGGCACAGTTTAAATATAATGTATCCTATCAAAACAGGATTGAAGCTTTGGCACAGGCGCACACACCTTTGACGTCTCAGCAGTGAATGCAGTGGAATGCTCAAGCTAACATCCGAGTGCTTGTTTTCATTTTCCGTTTAATTGACGTCTGCAGAAGCAAAACTCCGAAAGAGAGAGAGAGAAATAAAAAAGCGATACGCAGCGTGCATCACATTTTTCCACAGTTCCACGTCGTTCCCTTGAGCTGGGTGATTCATCTGATGTTAAACATCAATAAGCTTGTTTTTTCTTAATCATACGCATTTTGCGTTAACAAAGTATAAAGTGTTTTTTCAGCTAAAAAAAAAAAAAAAGACAGTAGACCTAGCAACTAAAAGTTCACAGCCAACCTCGAGGCCTCACAACACCAAACAGAATATGATGAGTTTCACTTGTATTCAAAAACGAAAAAGAAGCAGAAGGACGTTTTCAAAAATAAAACTGTCAACACCAGAAACAGTTTTTCTTTTTTAGGATTTCACATAAGAGCGGTCAGCTTGCTTTTGCCTTAAACTTCAGCACACAAATACAGCAAGGCCTGTGTCTGTAAATGACAAAACTCAGGCTAATAATATTCAGTTCAACAGTGTTGGAAAAGGCATTGCATTTTTTTTCTCCTTCGATTTTCTTCATCAAGACTGCAAAAAGCGACCGCTGGTTTCTGTACAAACAAATAAGAAACTGCAACCAGAGCTGCTTCCCGACTGGAAACACTTTGTGGGAACAGCCTGTCTGCGATTCATAGCACCTCTACGGCACGTCCGCAGACATGCCTGGGAAGTGGAAAGCACAATATGTGTCTTGAAAGGGGGGCTGTGTTGAAGTATTTGTGCACTGTCGAAGCGGCGGTGCTGAAGTGCGAGAAGGCGTCGGAACCTGCAACAAAACATCGTTTACGCTCGCTGTCATAACACATTCCGAAAAGCCTTTATTCTCATTTCTGGAAAAAAAAAAAAAACACTACTGAGGACTTCAGAGGGGTGCCTGTACAAAAGAGGATTGGGGCCACAAGAATAGAAAAACAAATGCCTTTTCAAAACTTTTTTTCAAGTTTCCATTTTGAGAAAAAAGTTGAAATTTCGTGAATGAAATTGAAATTTCGAGAATGAAAATCGAATTTTCGTGATCAAAGTGGAAATTTTAAGATCAAAGTCAAAATTCCAAGATTAAAAGTCGAAATGTCGAGAATAAAGTTGAAATGCTCTGCACACAAGCCTTGTGGAGTACTTCCGTTTTCGCCAGTTTGCTGTTTACTTTCACTTTATTCACAAAATTTCTTCAAACTCGAAATGGAAACTTCAAATCTTCAAATCAAATTTCCTGTAATATTTTTTTGCCCTAATCCTCTTTCGTATGTGTGTATTCTAGGCTAAGCTAATTGTCTGGAATATGCAGAGAGGTGCCACAACAGTCACGTCTCCTTCATCGATCTTCCCAGCGGAGAACGAAATGAGCCGAACGCTCCGTCAAGTGCTTCAGTTTCTGGCTGATTGTCGGTTTTAAAAAAGAAAAAAAAGAAAGTCTGTGAAACGTGTGAGCTCACAAGCGACGAAGGGAAAAGTCCTGCAAGGCGGCAGTATCGCCACAATCGTGTCCTCCTTTCAGACACGCTCAATGTTTGCGAACATCGTCCGTCGTCCGACCGGCTCTCAGCGAACAAGCACGACACCGACCACAGGACAATCACACAGCGAGAGAAAAACAAACAAAAAAAAAAGCGGCAACACCGACTGTCCTCCCTCGCTCGTTCGTCAACCTTCCCCTTCCCCCACTTCGGGCTCGTCAGCAGTCCGGGGGTCCAAGCAGGCAGCCACGCTCGCCGGGTCGCGACCCGGTCGAGCTCCCGGAGTTCCGTCCATCCCGGTTGGACGGCGTTTTTCCTACCGCAGCGTCACCAGGCTACAGGTAGATGGACCAGTAGATGATGTTGAAGAGGATGTACGCTCCGGGGAAGACCACCCGCGAGTACTTGTCTATGGCGTGCGTGTCTATCCAAATGTTCACGTAGCCCCTGGATGGCTTCACCTGGCCGGCGATCTGCGGGTCGCTCAGCGCCACCTGGGCCAGCATCCGCTCCTGGCGCCCGCCGTTCTCCGGCATCCCGTAATTCCCCGTGGTGTTCATGTCCATCGACCCGTAGCCGGTCATCTGGGGGTCGATCATCATCTCGTCGGGGTTGCCGATGCCGCACGTGCAAGGCAGCTGTGGAGGAAAAACGGGGGTAAAAAAGGTTTAGGGGAGAAAAGATTTATGCTTATACGGAAGAGGATTAGGGCCCCAAGAAGAGAAAAAAATCCAGACAGAATTTTCAAGTTTCCAATTCAAAAATAAAGTTGAAATTTCGAAATTAGAGTCGAAATTTCAAGAATAAAGTTGAGGTAAAAAAGACGAAATTTCATGAATAAAATAGAAATTTTGCAATTGATGTCGAAGTCAAAATGTTGAGAACAAAGACTTTATTCAAAAATTTCAATTTAAAACTCGAAATGGAAACTTAAATAAAAATCTCCATCCTGTAAAATATAAATATTTATGAAACAAATTAACATGTTTGTTAAATGATTTTTTTCCCCCTCTCAACCCTGCATTCTCAAGGCACGCAGAATAACTTTTGCATGAAATATTTATTGAGGGATGTTTGCTCTGGAAAAATTCCTGAGGGTATGTGGGCAATTTGGCTCCATATGCCGCAGCATTTGGCAGATGAAGAATAGCAATAAAGCGCACGAGATGTACTCCAGAAATAATTTGCCACAGCCCCGGGAGGAAACGCGGAACCAATTTGGAAAATATTTATCTGCTCTGCTGGAAATGCACATAAAATATGCATGCATTTGGATGACAGTTAAGGCACATTCTGAAGTGTAAAATATCGCGACGCGACACCCGGGTTTCGCCCTGTTCTTGTGTTGAGTTAAAGGGCGATTAGCGAGCGTGCACGTTTTTAATAACAACTTTCAATCAGGACTTCCTCATTCGAAGAGGAGGTCACGGTCTTTCCAGATCAATTTCATACTTTTATTGGACCTTTAAAGTCCAGGGAGAGAGTGAAATATGATGTCCAGCTAACAGCACGCGTGGGTGTGAGTTCAGGGCCAAAACAGCGTGAAGTAACACTGGAAAAATCTGCCACTTTTCCCAGTCACACGTTTTTCTCTGTGATGTTATGCGACAAGTAACATGCGACATGTTACGACAAGTTTATTCCAATCACTCATATCCATGCCCGAGTCCCGACACCTGCAGCACAAGCAGCACAGCCTTTCATGCAGTGCCGTTCTACCAAACAACATTCAATATATGTCAACGCAGAGAAGCCCTGAAAACCAAAACATGGACTTTGCTGACAGCTCAGAGCATCAAGACAAGAGGAGAGGCCTTTTGGTATTGTTGGCGAATTCTAACACTGGCAATCAGCCAGTTTAAGTGACAGCGAAAGTAATCCAACTGTGCCTATTTTCTCTCTGGAAAAACTCCCCCGAACATTTTCACCACTACCACCCATGTTTTCTAAAAATCTTCAGTTTCTAGCCTGTCACTTGAACGACTTTTCTCTTAGTCTGACCTGGGATTTTCTACATATCTGGTCTCTGTGACATCACAAAGGGCACTGATACCTCAAAGGTAGTCCCGGTTGACAACGCGACCAGCCACATTCCTTCCACCTTGATGCGTTTGTGGTTGCGCCTCTCTAGTTACGTGGAAGGCACAACAAACTATCAGCTTCAGCATGCATGTGATTTTGTGGATGGTTGTAAACAGAAGGCTGAACATGCTGCTTCCTATGAGTGCAAGACTGCTCCAGTGGAGTCCAAGTTGGAAAAATAAAAACCATAGAGCTGTCAAATATGAACTCTTTAGTGACTGGACATATATCAGTGTCACACTCAGCACAAATACTAAAATAAACCCAGTGATTCAAGCCGCTAAACAAAGTTGCAACTATCCAGTTGCCGAGCCAATCACTTACTCTCTCCCTCAGCTTCCTCTCTTTCCTCTCCTGCACGGTGGAGAGGTAGTTGACCGCCGCGTACTCGATCACCGAGAGGAAGACGAAGACGAAGCTGACCCAGAGATAGATGTCCACCGCCTTGATGTAGGAGACCCTCGGCATGGAGGCGTTGACCCCCGTGATGATGGTGGACATGGTCAGCACGGTGGTGATGCCTGCGGGCGAACACGCAGGGAGTCACGTTTCCTTTTCAGGCGCCGAGCGCTCGACACCAGCAGAGGTGGAAATGCATTTAAATCACCGCTTTATATTCTGCTGTCCTTCAGCAGGATAAGTGTTTCCCTGTGTGAGCGCGCTTATGAAAGGCATTTGTTTGAAAGGACCGCACATACATGTTATTCAATAAATAATAAAGGAAATAAGAGAGGAAGACATGTTAATGTATATAAACATATATGTATATATGGATATATGTGTGTGTCACTGACTCATTTCTGCATTGAACTCCATTATAATCAGTTTTATGAAATGATGATCTTGAATGCTCTGCAATCTTTTTGAATGCAGAAAAATCAGTCAAGATGTGCTTTACAAGGATGGAAACATTCTGGTGTTGCATGAAAACTGTTTTCGACGTCTAATCAAAAGTGATTGAGAGAATTCCAAGTGTGCAAAATTCTGTGCGAACACACTAAAAGTCGGCTGTTTTAAAAGCAAAAAAAAAAAAAAAAAAAAAAAAATATATATATATATATATATATATATATATATATAAATAATATATGTTCTGTTGACTCTTTTATGGTTTAGCACCACCGAGTGTGATTATAATACAGAGCCTTGTTTTTCAGAAATATTTACTTATTCTTTTAAGCAATTTTAAAGCATTCAACTTCTGTGATGGTGGCCGCATGTTGCACATATTGAAATTCTTTTTCTAAAATCCCATTCAATCAGAAATTCAAGGCAACAACTGTCAAAGCCATCCCATATGAGTTCAGCACATCCTTACTGACTTTCCTGCACTAGTAATGTTCTTAGAGCATAACATTATATACACATTATATAATTATATACACATAAGCATTATATACACACACATATATATGTATGTATATATAGGTATATCTATACCTATATATACATATATGTATACACACATTTATTTATCCATCCATCCATCCATCTTCTATACCCGCTTATTCCAATTCAGGGTCACGGGGGTCTGCTGGAGCCTATCTTAGGGCGAAGGCAGGGTACACCCTGGACAAGTCGCCAGTTCATCGCAGGGCCACATAGAAACAAACTACCATTCACACTCACATGCACACCTACAGACAATTTTAGAATATTCAATTGACCTCACATGCATGTTTTTGGACTGTGGGAGGAAGCCGGAGAACCCGGAGAGAACCCACGCAGACACAGGGAGAACATGCAAACTCCACACAGAAAGGTCCCAGGCCCGGGCCCCAGAATCGAACCCACGACCTTCTTGCTGTGAGGCGGCAGCGCTAACCACTGCGCCACCGTGTCGCCTACATTTATTTATTTATTTATTTATTTATTTATTTATTCATTCATTTATTCAAAAGACCGCTTAACTCCCCGCTTAACTCCCTTGAAAGTTGCCAGATACTCAAGAGACACAGCTTCGAATGGGCTAATTAATTTCAAGGTCTCTTCTCCACTGGAACTTTATGAGAAGAATTCCCGAAAACGTTCAAATGTGAATGCAATATTTTTTAAATGTATATGTGAACCTTCAGGCGCTCGTTTACGATGGATGAGTGAATTTGCTGTAAATGCCGAACATCTGCCATGGAAAAAAAAAATGTTATACGCATTGCACCACATCGACCTTTAGATTGATAAAAACATTTATTGCGGAAAAGACACAGCACATAAACTAAAACGCAACATTTCACATGTAAAGAGTACGTTAGCTTGTTAGCCAGCGTGCTAACGAGCTAATGCTAACGAGCAGAATACTTTTGCCTAACTTTTGCCTAACTTTTGCCATATTCCTAATTAGGAGTGGTGGTAGTAGCGGCGACTACTCACACACTTCCTGGAAGTACTCAAGACACAATGTTTTATTTGCTGGAGCTGCCCTCTGCAGCTCCAGCACCGAGGCGCTTTCATTCAAAGTGAATGAGGAAACAACGTGTTCTGGAGGCAGCGCTGCCGGACCCAACAGGTGGTTTCTCTGATTCCCGCTCTGTGCTCTGTCTTTTGAGTCGGCAGTGGAAAGTTCACCATAAATAATGAAATCACAATGAATTTTTTCATGACCGCCAGCGAGGCATGGGTGAATTTTGCACAACTTCTGTTCGACTGTTCCCAAATGACCGTATCGCACCTGCCACGACATTCAGCATCTCAACGCTGATGAAATATTTTAAGAAGACTCAACGCGATTTTGCAACGCACCAAATTAAACATATGAATCTTCTATTTCGAGAGTTTAACTTCTCCGTGGACTAAGTGCAGCTACTCCAGCTTTGTGGAAATGTGAAAGTGGATTCTCCCATACCCAGCGGCACTCTGGCGGGCACGGCCCTGCGGTCGATCCAGAAGGACACCCAGGAAAGCATGACCATCAGCGTGGCGGGAAAGTAGGTCTGAAGCAGGAAGAAGAAGATGTGCCGCCGCAGGGTGAAGTGGATGTACAGCCGATTGTACCAGCCTGGAAGGAATAGATATATACACACATATTTTTTTATGATAGAGTCTCCTCACATATTAATTCTAATTCTAATGTGCCACACACACACAGATACACACTCGAAGCAGAGCTGCCCGGCAACCGTGGCGGGGAGAGATAGAGCAGGAAAAGCCTTTTTATGCTTCAGGTTGCAGCTGTGAGCTGCATAGAAATGTGTGTTTTTTTAAGCCGGCTGTACACTAGCTGGCAGTGGGTTAATTATATCCCTTAGTAAATAAAAAAAAAACTTTGCAAGGCTTTTAGTCGAAACAAATTCCGACGACGAGGAAGAGCCATCGGTGTGAATGCAAAAATAAAGAAATAATCGTTGCTGTTTTTTTTTCTTCTTCAATAGCCGCTAAATGAGAAGCGTGGAAGAAGTGCTCCACTTACATGCTTCACACATGTGACTCGTCTGCATAATCAGCAACGCTCGCTGTGTACATGGGGAGTGTTTGCGGGTAGTGCGGCACCTGTGCTGCTGTAGAACGCCAGCTTGGTGGTGGTGTGAAATTTCTGGATGAGGAACTGGGACAGCGATATCCTGTCGTCAGTGTTGAGCGACTCGTTGCCTTTCTTCCAGTACAGCATCAGGTCGTCGTCGGTGTACGCGTCTAGAAGGGAGGAGGGCGACGATCAGTTCAAGGACACAGCGCTCGACAAAACGTCGCCGCAGTGCAGAGTTAAAAGGATTTTTATGTTGCGGTGGCAAGAGAGTGAGAGGGAGAGAGAGAGTGTGAGAGAGAGAGTGTTTGCGCTGCTTTGTGCTCTGATACTGAGACTTGTGGGTCGTCTTGACATGAGCACGGTGCATTTAATCTATGACGGAAATGTAGGAAATGAGGTTCACAGCCATTTTTCACAGAGAAATCCAGAGAGCGCGATATTTTGTCCCTGAAAGTGCCAGGATGAAAAACAGAATTTAGTCTCCAAAATATAGAGGACGAAAATCTGAATGCGGCCAGTTGAATGGGATTGTAACCTGCTCGAGCTCATTGTGCGGCAGGTTTTTGAAAGAATTCTAAGCGAAGTGTTCCGCTTAGCAGGACAATACATGCTCCAGGACCGGCATGGGCAAACTACGGCCCGGGGGCCATTTGCGGCCCGTTAAGCTTTTTAATCCGGCCAGCCGAACTTGAAGAAATAATATCAATAGTCAATAGTAAGTCATAAAATAGCTGTATTTCATCCACTTTTCAGTGTTTTGAGAGTCATTTCAATAAAGAGCTGAATACTGTGGGGCTTCAAAGACACTGATTTTGTTGTAGCTTTGCTTTTGTTCATTTTCAATTGACATTAAAGCACATGTTTTCTTCATATCCCATGATGTATATTTTCCTCCTATGAGGTGGGTCACCAAAACACTCCATCCATCTGCTCCAGCTCCGGCGCCTCTGTCACATTTTTGGCTGCAGACGAATCTGATTCAAATCAAATTCCTTCTCAAATGTTGCAATTCACTGTTGCAATTATATGACATCATTATTGGTCAATAATGTGGCCCAGTCTGAACAGAACCAGATCCTATTTGAACATTTGCTAAAAAACAGTGTGGACAATCAGCCCTAAAGATTTGAGAAGGAATCTGATTTGAATCAGATTCGCCTGCAGTCTGAACGCAGACAAAAAGTTTGCCCAGCCCTGCTCTAGAAGAAGTGATATCCTCCAGTTAAGAGCAACTTAGAGGCGAGACCATTTTCAAAAACAATTTTTTTCACCAAAACTGAGGTGACAGATGGATCAACTTTCTGCCCCGGGGTGAAATGCACACTTACAGCTCTCGATCTCCAGCGAACAGGTTTGTGTGTCCAGCGGGAAGCGGCTCAGGTCCATGTTGCACATGGCGGTGACAGTCACTCTGCGGTGGGGGAGGTGGGAGTGGCCGGGAGGTGGGAGGGGGTGTGGGTTGCAAAAAACAAAACAAGTCAAAAATCACAGGGGACACAAAGTAATGAGCCGCGGCTCTAATTCAATTGTTTGTCGAACAGGGACGACGAGAGATTTAACATGTTTGCGCGCCGCGCTGGGTCTTTGTGAGCGGCGGCAGACGGGCAGAGCAGCCGACGACACCGCCGCTCACCAGGTGCTGGCGGGGGATGGGGCGGAGAGGGGTGAGGGGTGCCAGCCGCACGCTGTCACTCCAGCCTCAAAGGCGCCGACCGCTGCGCCGCTAGACTACAGAGCGCCCTCTTTCCTCAGATTGCACCACTCCACCACACTCTTCCTCCAACACCAAATGTTCTTTCCCCCCCCCCGTGTGTGTCTTCATATGTGTGTGTGGCAGCAACAGCTCGCATTTAAATGTGCCATCTGAGAGCGTCGGCGACAAATAAACGAAGCCTGAATCCCGGCACAGCGGGACCTGATTAAACAATGATTAAAAGGTTCCTGCAGTGATTTGAGAGAGAAGACACAAAATCGCGAGGCATCACCTGATTAGCCGCGCCGCGTTTGTCGGTATCGCCCACTGCGACCGTTGATGACGCATGCGTTCGTGCGTGCGTGCTGTTACCCAAAGTGATGCGCTGTGCTGTGAAAGTCACCGAAACAGGGGATGAGCAGCATCCGCTGGCACATCAAAGGCTGCTTTGTGTTCTCCACCTCCGCTGCGCTCAATGTTGTGTTGTGTGCCACTGTTGTTGAAATGCTTTGTGTCGTATTAATGGAATCTGGCATTGTAGCTCGCTTGCTCCGTCTCAGCAACACAGACAGACTCCCAGGAAGAAAATGTGCCTTTTCCCAGTTAGTCCACATTCGGGAACTAATTAAAAGCGAATTCCAATTATTCTGCAATTTTCTCTGCCACTGCCGCGCTCTCAGTCCAGCTGATTTGAAACAGTGACGCTTATTTTTTTTCTGTTTTCATTATTCCCTTTTAAATAGCGTATGGCTGCCATGCTAAATAAAGGGCGTTTTTATGTTATGTAGTTTTACATGAAACTATCAAGTTATTTCATATAACGAAAGGCTCGGCATCATGTAATTACGTGAAAGTTTACGTGATAAATTTCACGTGATTTCACGAAAAAGAAAAGGTATAAGCAAAGGCACCGTACTAGACCGTCTTTTCATGTGTCATTGAGCTGCTGCTACTTCGACACAGATGAACATGTGGATTCACCACTGTCAAGATTTCTTTGAGCTTGATGCTTTTCCAAAATGCTCCTCAAAGTACACAAGCTAATATCAATGTCATCAACGGTGCTCATTAAGTTCAGGTTCTCACCGTGTTTCAAACCAACTTCACAGTACATTTTAATCGAATTGTGCAATCAAGCCATAGTGCCTTGTTTATGCCTCATTTCATTTAGTTTCAATTCATTATCATGTAATTACATGAAAATTATCATGTAATTACATGAAAATTATCATGTAAAAAAGTGAAAATTATCACGTAAAAACATGAAACTGTCACGTAATTAGATGATACTGAGTTTTCTACTATTGCGAAATAACATCACAGTCTCATATAAAAATGTGAAACTTTCACTTAATTACGCAAATATTTCCATATTCAGGCTGGTTAACGTTAAAAAGTCCACGTTTCTACCTGAGACTGTAGAGGACGTTGCCGTCGGGATAGACCCTCAGCATCACGTTATCGGTGGTGGTGTCGTGGATGAAGGAGCGCTTAGAGTGGACGAAGAACATGTCGGGCACCCAGATCTTCTTCACCAGGCGGCTGTCGAAGGTCATGCTTTGGTTGTTGGTGCTCTGGAAGGACAGCCGCTCGTCCTTCCAGTAGTGGCGCAAGTAGAGAGTCATGGTGAAATCCTGGGGAACACAGAGAGTGTTAGAAAGCTGAGGAAGATTTCGCAGAGGAAAGCGCTAGTCAATAAATCTCCCGTTTGTTCTGTGAAACACGGCAATATAGCTGATGCATTATGATTTCACGGTCATTTCACTCAGACGTGCCAAAGTGCAGCTGCTTTGTCTTGCTCGGGCCTCTTAAACGTGGAACAGTAAATAATTTTACTATGCAGCAAATTATAATGACTGCAGCTCCTTCAGAGTGTTCTGAATACATGTGAAGGTTTTACAAAAAGGAGCAGTATGGACATTTTGCTTTTAAACTTTGAAGTGGTTCGGTTTTTTATCTTAGAAAAAAGACACTGGACGTTATATCTTATTTTTTTATGCCTGGGCAAAACATCTGACTATAACTGGACGTGGATTACAAAAGCGGAGGCCAGGGGTGTTAAAAAACCTCACCATGTCCACCTCCGAGATGGTGTCCAGACTCTCGACCTGAACGTCCACTCCCACAGGAATCGGAGGGCCTGCAAGAAGATGGAGACAGAGGCCGAGGTGCTGCTGTTATTTTCAGCATCGCTGTGTTTATTCCGTGGAAACATGACACCGGGTGGGAGTGTCGCCATCACCACAGAGAGCGATTGGAGCTTCAGGGAATCAGTTTTTCCGCCAAGACGTGGTCACAGACCAACACTTTGCTCTATTGGGATTCTGCTCTTAAGCTCTTTTTCTGCCTTTCTTGTATCAAGTGCCTTCCAACGGCGGGCAAACAGGGTGCGTGGTGGGTGTTAACCCGACGTTGTTTTCCACACCCTGGAGACAGCAAACAGATTGTTTTCTCGAAATACACTTGTGCGTTCGCTGCAGCAGATTGTCGCGTGATTAGAACGGAAGAGTGGAAGAAAAAAACCCTCATCGCTCCTCTGAGTAAAAGCCTTCATGCATGACATTTTTAATTTAAATACAGATCTCGTGCTTGTTGCTCCCGTTGGCTTAAAAAAAATGGACTATATGAATGGAGACGGACAGCTAAAAAGATTATGAGAATGCATTCAATGCTGCTTTTTCCTGGCTAAAAACAAAAGCCTGTGATCCTTTATCACGGCGTAATCCCGCAGTGTAAAAAGCCTGACATCAAATCCCTCCAATATACGGTCGCGCAAAAGACGTGCATTAACACTCTTGCGATGTAAATAACCGCTCTGCGATTGGGAGCTCCGGCACAGCTTGCACGGTCCATGTCATTAAGACCCCCGAGAGCTTAATGCTCTGAGGACGGTTTGTCCCGAACCAATGACCACCGCCAGCGTCCATCTCATCCGACCGGAGCTTGATGAGCAGCCGCCAACCGCCGACACCCGGCTAAGTCACGCTCGGCCGGCACGTTGCAGAGGGAAAAGAACGCGCCCCCAGCGGGTGGAAGACATCGGGTGTCCTGACCTCCGAACGCCGGCCTCATGGTGAAGTCGTGGTCGTCTATCCTCAGGAGCTGCTCGGATTTAGTCATCGGGGATTTGGTCATGTCGGGGCTGCGTTTGTAAATGGGCCTGCGGGGACAGAGACAGGGGCAAAGAGTGGGAGAGGTCAGCCTCGGAGAACGTGACGTTTTCGGCGCTGAAGGTTAAGGAGTGAATCATGAAGGGCACAAACCCTCCGGACTTGTGGCCTCCACCTCCGTCCATTTGGGTCTCTCTTCGCAACCTAGCAGTTCAGTGAGGGGAGGAGACGAGAGACAGGAAAGGAAATGGTTAACGTCTGGGATTTTCTTTTCATGGTGAACCTTTATTCAAACCCTTTTCCTTCACAAGGGCTGGTCCAACCAGAAACTTATTTATCCGCAAATCAAAGAGCCTAATGATCGCGCACATCCGCCTCACATTCGCGGTGGCGCCCACGCAGCCAGCGCTTCTCTTCTCTGTCACTTTTACAGACAGCTTTCTGTGATTTTCACAAAGGCCAGAAGAAGGGAGGGAGGGAAAGAGACAGAATCCCCAAAAACCTAAAATGGATTATTGAAGTCGAGCATGTTCTGACAAGGCGCTATCAAATCCCCGTGACAACGAGAGCGACGCATTAAAGAAACACCAAAGAAGAAGAGGGGGAACAAGAAGAAAAAAAAAAAAAACGAAGGCCAAATGAAACGGTAATCAGAGGGTCTCTCCCTCTCTCTGTGACGCCAGCAGCAGCGTTGTGATGGCGGCGGGGCGGTATTGTCTGCGTTCATCCAGCAGCTGGTTCCTAATCCTCTTGGCAGAAGTGCCTCACCAACCCCCCCCCTGCCTGCCTGCAGCCTGCAGCCTGCAGCACACCGCAGCAGACCGCTGGCCGTCTGCTCCCTGCTCTGCTCTGCTCTGCCCGAGAGTAGCAGCGACCTACGAGCGGAGAGAGCTGCACGGTCCAACTAGACCTGTTCAGTCTGAGGCAGAGACGAGGCTGAAAGTCGCTGAAAACTGAGGTGGTCACAGAGTATTTTCGCTTTAGAGCTGAACAATAACCCTGTCCAATTTCTCCGTCGCCATTTATCTCGTTTCCAAAAGGCCCCTTTTTATTCCTTCCCCGCTGATTAGCATTACTCTCAATCACTGAGGCACAATGTCTCACGCCGCAGGTGAGCAGAGAAAGGTGGACTGTGCCGTTACAAAGCGTTGATTAGGCAGCTCGTGCTATTAAAAGCAATTACCAAGATACTTATTATTTGTCGCGCTGCAAAAGTGTGACAGCAGTTATATTGGTTGGTGTTAACTCAGCAAAGGCTAAATTAGCCCCTCAGTGAACATACATTTTTCACACGTTCAGGAGGTGAAAGGATTGGAAGTTGTTGGATGAAATAACGAAGTTCAGGTGTTCTTTTCGCTGGATGGCTTCGGCTGCATTCTAATCACTGAGGGAATTTAATAATGTGTAGATGGATGCAACTCTAATTTTGAAAGAGACGTTTAACCTTTCAAATCGGAGTTAGTTTTTCAAATGCGCCAGAGCTGCCAATATTAATTTGACATTTACGTTGAGATTGGAAGTGAACAAGGGACAAAAAAAAAAATCATTATCACCTGCAGTGGTTGACTGGTTGTTTTTGATGAGCTGCTTGTGCCCTAAATTTAGTTTTCTGCTTTGACTGAAAAATGTTAATGGAATATATATACTGTATATGCATTTATACAAACATTTGAATACATACTGTGAATGTAGCCAAACCCAGTATTCATTTCTGATCATTTAAAGCCATGCATTATGTAAAGAAGGGGAGCTGTGACGCTGCAACCAAAAGTGACATTCCTCACATCTTAATGGTCTTATTTCTCCACAGATTTAATATGTAAGTGGGACTTTGCTGTCCTACACAAATCCCCCCTATCTGCCTCTTCTTTCCTCCTCAAGGCAGCAAGCAGGAAGGGGTAAAAAAAAAAAAAAAAAAAAAAAATATCTAAGTAGTGCAAACCCCCACAAGCCTCGCTGGCAATATCCAGCTGCTTTTCCCAATTTCACAGTCAGGAGGAGGAGGAGGAGGAGAGGAAGGATGAGAAGCAAAGAGTTTATCTGCTGCACGGGAGATTTTTGCATCCCGCGAAAAATTAAGGGGTGGGGGGGGAGGGGAGATTTACATTCGATTTGTATTCTTGGACCCTGCGTGTCAGCAGACAGGCGGCCGATGTGAGGGGACTCTTAACTAGACTGGTGGGGCCTGGGGTGGTGGTGGAGAAAAACCCCACACAGGCACGGGTTTGATAACAAGGCAGCCCTGCTGCTGGGAGATTGAAAGAGCAGCTTTGAGCCACTTGAACTTTCCGCCTTCTCCGACGCGATCGACAAACGGCGCCCCGTTGGAAGCCGCCGGAGCGCTCACCTGGGTTGGATGAGGTCGTCACTCTCGGCGGAGGGCGTCTAGATTTACCAGATGGCTCCTCCACGTCAGCGCGACTCGCCCGCCTTCGCCGCGCGCACTTGAGAGTTTTATCGCGCGTTCCGATCGGCGGACGCGCAACGTCGAGCGAATTCACTTCACCCGAACAGATGAGGACATTAGCAAGGGGCTGAGTGCCGATTTCTCCTCTGATCTATAAATATAAAAGGAGTTATATAATGGAAAGTGATAGTGTATCTAAAGGCAGTGGGATTATGATTCGGCAGGGTTTATTAAATATACTAAGTGGGTGAAAATCATTCGGGGCTGATAGCGTTACAAATCGTGCAGCAGGACGCTTTGCATGCTTCGGGGAGGTGGGGGGGGGGTGGTGGTGGTGGGAATCTTATCATCTTCGCTGGAGATTAACGCAAAGACACTTTGTGACGCTGCAGCCTTGGGCAACTAATAGCTCAACTGCGCGCTGGTGTTCCAACCAGGGAATTCTTGTCCGTGTAGATGAGTTCGATCGGAGAGAAGTGCAAGCCGAAGCCAACATTTATGAGGATTTGTGTGAGAGAAAAGAAAATACAAACTACGGACGGACGATTCCGTCGACGTTCCGCCGAGGCCGGCAGATGAGGTCGAAGATTACGGTTGACGGTTCGGGCCGAGCTGGTCAGCGGATCAATTAGTGGAGCCTCACAATTAATTCACAACTGTTCTGAGGGATGGCAGCTTCTCCGGACAAATCAATTGAGGGCTTCGCCTCCTCTGCAGTCATGGCAGTTGTAATTTTGAGAAATTCCACACTCATTTATGAGAGAAATAATGTGAGGATTGATTTGTGATAAAGGCTGGATTGACTGCTGCCTCACTGGTTCCATCTGTGGAATCGGGTTATAGAAACTAAAAAAAGCTTCATGCACAAATCATTTTCCCCCAATAGTGTATTTAATGTCTCTAACTGATGTTAAAATTGAGCTTCACCTCCTCACAAAAGCAACGACACAGCCAAGAAAATCTCCCAGTTCTCCCTCTCTCTCTCTGCTGAGCAGGGAGAGGCACTTAGTCGGCTGAAAGAAAAGGGCCAGTTTTAGCATTCAGTCAAATACGGGAAGAAAATCACCACTTCTACCCTCTTAGAAAAAATGCCGCTGCTGCACTCGACTAAACAAGGGCCGACAAGGCTGACAGCGACTGCAATCTGTACACATTTTCCAATGAGTGCAGATGCCACGCGTTGAACACGAACTTGGAACAAATTGCCCACCAAATGTGGCTCACTCTGGAATAACACGCTGTGCATGTCAACACTCCACTCCTCCTCTTCTCCTCCTCCTCCTCCTTCTCCTCTGTACTTCTCATGTACTGCCCCTAATCAATTATTATATTCTGATTATAGATGCACAGACCTTTAAAGAAAGAAAGAAAAAAAAGATTGAAATCCAGTGATTATGGCCCTTATTTGTTTTGGAAAACCTCAAATTGAAAAAAAACACTGAAGTTTCCGTGTACAGGACAAATGTCACAGTTAATTGAATCGATAATGTGCGAGGACACTTTAGCGATTTGCCCATGCCGTTCAGCCCCCCCGACTGAAACAATTTAATCCAATGGAGGCATTAACGAGGCAGCAATTAGCCTAAATAATCACCTGAAAATGACATTGACTATCGCTGCCAGCGCGGGGACGCAGTCATTAACTGGCCCCGCAGCAGTTGTGGGGCAAGAGAACACAGCATCCACCAGTAGTACATAAATAGACGTGGAGATTTAGGTCTCCCTCTCTCTCTGGTGCTCTCTCTCTCTCTCTCTCTCTCTCTCTCTCTCTCTCTCTCTCTCTCTCTCTCTCTCTCTCTCTCTCTCACACACACACACACACACACACACACACAATCTCTCTCCAATCTGCCGTTCGGAATAAGTATGTTTTCAGGAGGGGATGGGTTGGGGGCAGCACAGGTGACACAGGAACACGGCTCCAAAATGTGTTCAAACATGAAGAAAAGCAACAACAAAAAACAACTTATAACCTTCCGACATCATTCACATTTTCTGCTGGGGATGTAAAAATATTTTAGATGCAAATAGCCTAAATTTAACATTTGCATTATTTAAAATAAAAGTCATGATTTTTTTTTTTTTTTTTTTTTTTTAAATGTCACATTTGACCGTCTCGTATATCCCGTCTTACCTGCTCTGCTTGTAGGTCTCCAGCTTGTGACCCCTCGACTGGGCCGTCCTCCCGGCGGCGGCGGCGAGCCAGACACAGAAGAGCACAAACACAGCATCCGCCCGCATGGTTCACATTCCCCGGAGGACGTGCGCACCTCTCTCCCCTGTCAGTCAGAATCTACTCCCCTCCAGGGTCTGGAGCACTCTGCCTTCCTCAGACATTCCTTTGTCCGGCCGCGGAGCAGAAAACGGCAGCGGCTGCGGCTACGCTGGGTTATTCTACGGCCTGGGAGGAAAACATCCTAAGGTGCTTAATCTCCACAGTAGGAAAAGCAATTTTGACTAAACCCATAAATCCTTGAGCGTCAGATGGTACAGATTTGATCCCTCCAGCGGCGGATGTGCCTGCCTCTCTGTGCACTGCTGTGCTCTGATAGCCTGCACTCTGATGTGCTCTACTCCACTTTGCACCGCCCAGAAAAACCAATTCTCACAATGATGCGGCGTGCTCATTTGTAAGGTCAACGGTTGAGAGAATGTGACTCACAAAGGCTGAGAGGAAGCTCCGTGTGTGTGCGTGTGTGTGCGTGCTCGCGCATGTGTGTGTGTAATGCAAAAGGGCTTCGCAGCTCCCTCTTATGCCGCAGTCTCATTTTTTGGCATGTCAAAAAATATTTTTTCCCACTCCCTCCCTGCTTGTGCATTCTCTTTTTCGCCTGTTGACGTTTTCAGGATCTCAGCGTCACTAAAACCAGTTGGGGAAAGTAAAAGAGGTTTAACGATCCAAGAGGTATTTCATTGCTCCTGGCTGTTATTTGTCTTTTATTTGTATTATTATTTCAGTGAGGGAATATTTTTGCACACACCAAGAGGAATAAATACGTAAATGCACAGGTGGAAGTGCTGCTAAATCCAGTAGAAACGAGGCCAACAGAGTTTAAAAACTAAACGCCGACATTACACCTGTGATGTTTTTTTAAAAATATATCGTTTGTGTGATTTTAAGGCAGAGAAATGAAGGGATTAGGGATGGGGACGAGCAAAAACAACAAAAACCTGCAGCAGTCTGGTCATCCAAATTCAGCATCGATTGTTGTTTAGCAACACACAGGAGGCTGTATCACAGCTTTATCTGTCAAGGCGTGCCGTCGTCCATCTGAATCAGCCCATCAAAGGCATCTCAGCAGTGACGTCACCGCCGCACAGGCCATGTGTCAGCCTGTTCACCGTTTTTTTTGTCTTGTTTTGGGTTTTTTTGTGTGTGTTTTTGTTTTGTTTTTTTTAGGATGAACAGTTGGATTATAAGATCATGAATGTGGGTTAGCGCCACGGACATCAATCTGACAATTGGTGTAAGTAATGTCGGTTATTGTTTGTGTTTCAGATTTGCCGGATCTTTCTTTACCGGGATCCCGCTGGCAGAGCTTCAACGACGACAAGGGAACAACACACGATTAGGCAAATTCATGTGATTTGCATAGCCGTCCCTATTTTACATGAAGCAGTCCCCGTACGGTGGTTATGCACACTTCTGAATAGAGGCAGCGACATTATTGCTTCCCTGAGCTTCGTATCAGTGTTTGAAAAATGATTTTGGAATGCACAAAAAATATATGTTTGTTTTTTTAACAAATGGCATAAATGTAACTTTTTCAGGGGGAGACTCTAACAGAAAACACCCACAGAAGTTCCAGTAAGCAGAATTACTGGGGCAGAATTGGCAAAATATCATAGAATATCATATTTAAGCTTAATGTGAAATGATGTTCTTAATACCAAACAATAATCATTACAAGTAAGATTTGGAATTCTGATTCTGTTTCAGAACCAAGACACCTTTAAGACACTCTGCAATATTTGAGCAAAACATCCATCCATCCTTTCTTTTTATAGGGCACAATGAGAGCTGGAGAAGAAAGTGATGTCACACATAACCTCAGTGTATTCGCCAACTTCTTGTATATATTTATATTCACGCTAATGATTCACCTCCTTCTCTCTGCCTTCGGAATAATTGCCTATCTACTCGTGGCACCAGGAAACAGAAGACAGCAGGTGAACGGTCGCTGCTCAATGCTAATAATAAGGCAGCCTGCTAAAACGATGGCCCTAAACTGGAACTGAGAAGAAAACACAACTGCAAGGAGTAGACAACAACAGAGACTTCCTCTCTTTTGTAATACCTTCACCTAATGAGTATTACCAGCTCCATATCCATCAATCCATACATTTTCTATCACCACTTATCCAGCACTCAGGAAAACCATATGGACACAACCATGCCCAGTCAATTCTACGGACCGTTTAGAGTTCTCAATTAGTCTGATGTGCGTTTACACGGACTGTGAGTAGAAGCTTCAATACAGGCAGACAGAGTGGGAACATGCAAACTCCACTGAAGCTGTGAGGAGACAGTGCTAACTAGTACACCAATGTGCTTATTAGACAGTTCCATACATTTCCATCTTCTATCTTTCTACGTAAACTGTTTATTCCGGCGCATTCAGTGAAATGTGCATTTTGCCTCTTCCTCCCACAGCTGGTGTATTTATCTATCAACAGATCAGAACAACACATTTCTTTAAAAATAATCTGGTTGATAATACAACATCATCATGTAACGTCATTGCATCTCTACCTGTTTTCCAACACTGGACCGAGAAGCTCCTGAGCATAGTGTGGTTCATTCTGTGAGAGAAAGGGGAAGAAAAAGAAATCTTACTGAGGAGATGCAACTGAATTCCAACAGAATGGAGCTTTAACATGAATACACAAGAGGAGAACTCATAAGAGGAGACATTTAATGAAAAATACATGCTGACATTTAGCTCGGTAATGTTACCAGTGTTTGCTGGTGCTAAAGGCCAGTGGAAGTCCATATTAATATAATAAGTTAAAACCAGGGTAGTGTGCACTGGACACCTTAAAAATAAATAAACAGCCGCTTTCTGAAAATGTGTTTGTCACTATAACACGTTTTTAATAATCAGTTTCAGCCCCAACCTTTCAAGACAGTTTTCATCCTTTATGATATGAGATGAAAATCTTTATTTTGAATTTTAAAAAAAAAAAACCAATGAAAGCCACAGCATATATAAAATAAAAGATCACTGGTCCTCTCAAAGGCGTTCAAAAAGGAGCAGGAAGAAGGATATACTTATTTACTCCTTCCCCTTAATAATAATATAATCATGCTCCAATATAAACAGTTTCAATTATAAATGTATATCTTCTAATCATGTGACATATAAATGTATATCATATAATCCCATTATATCTTTATACATAGTCTTTTGATATATTTTGATTTATTGTGATGTTCTCTGACAAAGAAATAATAATAAAGAACATCACAATTCGGTTTAACTGCCAGGAACCGACTCATGAGGACTCAATCCATTTTATCCCTCCCTCTTTTTTTATTTTTTTATGAACATTATTATCTACGTGCCATCCTTGACGTGGTCTCCATAGCAACAGACACCACCTGCTCGTGTTACCTGAATCTCTGTCGCCTCCAGCACGCTTGGCCAACACGCTTTCCCGCTAATTTCGCCACAACCCGGCTGTGTGTACACGGGCGCTCTGACAAGCGTTTGCTAGCCGGCCCTCAGCCAATGAGCAGTCAGTATGACGTCACACCTGCTCCCAAATCCACGTCTGTCCAGGCAGAGCACCAAAACGTTTCGCGTCAATCTAAGCGACAGAATGCACCGGTTCGTAGTTTTCACATTTGAAAGTTATAGATTACTATGTGATTTGTTAAAAGAAAAAAAAGTTTGACTCATGCGACTTTTGACACGTCACAGTAGCCGAGGCGGGTGCGCCAACCGGAGGCTTTGTGCCTGACAGGCTAAACTCCGGGTAAGTTGCCCAGTGACGTCATTGGTTCGCGCTGGAGTGGCGGGGATTTGTGAAGTTGACGGACTCGGACGAGTTGTTGCTGAAGGATAAACCACGTCAACAGAATAAATAAATAAATCTGTTGTTTTATGTATGGAGGCATCGAACCAGATCGGATGCAGAAGACGTAGTTCGATCACCGGCGGCCAAAGCTGAGACTGACTTGGTTGAGTTCAGGTAGCGATAAAGCTGAAACCGGGACGCGGGGCGCGTCATTTACCAGCTGAGCAGTTCAAGCTAACTGCTCGCTAACGCAAAACCAAGCGAAAAGCAAGGATGAGCTCTTTGCGAGAGATTAAACGTATGTGTTTGTCCGGTCTCGTGTTCGGTTTATCGCCATTTGACTTGATTTGTCATGGCGCGAGGTGCTGAAGTGTCGATGTGTGATCGGTTTCTTCGCAGAGCTGCAGAAAGCCAAGAGCAAAGCGCAGAGCAACAACAACTTAAGGGAGGAAGCGAACATCTGCAACCAGCTGGGAGACCTGCTTTCGCAAAATGGTGAATTAGTTATTACATTTAAAAACATCGCCTACCTCCACTGTGTCGTGGTTGATCGCGATAGGTGAACTCACAACTGAACAAGGCAATCTAAAAAAAATGACAAATGAAAGCGGTGTAAACATAAACATCATTGAATTAAGCCTAAATACTTTCACAAACATTGCGTAATTCTATGGTTTTAATTATTCAGCATCTTGAAATACCTCATGTTCATTCTCGCCATCCTTTAACGCACAACACTCTCCACTATCAAGGATGTTTTCTGCTTATTTCCCAGTTCTTCATCATCTACATGACATATTTTCTTTCAATCAATAAAAGTTTCAGTCACTTTTTTTTCATCCTCTCAGGGGACTATGAGGCTGCCATTTCGGAGCACCAGCAGGAGCTGGCTCTGTCGGAGGCACTCAACGACGTGATTGGCCGAGCGGTGGCCAATCGAAAGATCGGCGAGTGTTACGCTGAGATGGGCAACATCAAGGCTGCGTTGAAGGTAAGCAGGTCAAACCCCTTTGGGTGGTGGTTCATGTTCCTGGATTTATTAAAATTCTACATGGATTTCTATCTGTTCTGATGCATCTCCGCCACACCCCCTTCCTCAGCACCAGCGGCGCCACCTGGATCTCGCCCGCTCTGTCAAAGATCACGCCGAGGAGCAAAGGGCTCTGGCCACCATTGGTCGAACGTATCTGTTCCGTTACGAATCGGACCAATCGAGGAGCAGTCTGGAGCAGGCGGAGGACGCGTTCAGGAAGAGCCTGGCCATCGTGGACGACTGTCTGGAAGGTCGGCCTCCTCGTATAAAATCCAGCCGTGCCAAGAGTTGTCGATTGCTTGTTGATTTTTAAGTCTCACCTTTTCCGTTTCCCCTCCGCTGCAGGGACCGTGCCTGCGCGAGAGATCAGCGAGATGAAGGCGCGTCTCTTTCTCAATCTGGGTCTGGTCTGCGATCACCTCGGCGAGCCCAAGCGCTGCAGCGATTTCTTCCGCCGAAGTGTCTTCATCGCAGAGTAAGGGCGCCTCGAACGTCTCCTCATCTCCGTGTACGATGGAAACGTGGTGTGACGGGTCGACTATCTTTCTGTCTCTTTTCACTCAAAGGAAAGGGCATCTGCTGGAGGACCTTTACCGCGCCAACTACAACCTGGGCAACATCTACTTCCGCAACGGGCAGCAGTCGAACGCGGTGCGCTGCCTCGAGCAGGCCAAAGAGTGCGCGAGGAAGATGAAAGACAAGTTCAAGGAGAGCGAGTGCTTTCACTACATTGGCAAGGTAAAGAAGAATTTCCCTCCAGAAATTTCCAGCACCGTTCAGTCATTCATTCATTCCGAATCAATCACTTGTGGTGCCATTCCTGCACAGGTGCAGCTCTCTTTGGGGGATTTTGTTGCAGCTCGACGGTCCCTCAAGAAGGCCCTCCTGTTGGGCTCTCAACAGCCTCTGGAGAAGCAGGCTGTGAAAAAGGCTTTTAGATATGGTAAGATTCTTTTTACTTTCCTCTGCTTGACTGTGACTGAAATGCAATTTGTCTGCATTATATATTTTTTTTTATAATACAGCGGATCAGGGCTGTAAATTGGAGGACGAGCTGAGCGGGGATCAGGCCGGCTCCCATCACAGCGTGGGGCTTGCAGAGCAGCTGGGCGACCTCTACTGTAAAGTGGTCTGCTACAGCAAGGCTCTGGAGGCGTATCAAGCTCAGGTAATGAACACTTTTTTAAACCTACTGACCCTCTGCTCCTTTTGGATTAGGAGGAATGGGCACGTAGAGGAGAATTAACGTTCAGCATGCTTTCATTGGCAGCTGAAGGGCGCCGAGGCTCTGGGGAAGCCAGCGAGAGAGCTCGCGGTCATCCACGTGTCTCTGGCCGCCACTTACACTGACCTCATGCAGCACAGTAAGGCAGTGGAGCACTACAAAGAGGAGCTGGCGCTACGACAGGGCAGCCCAACCGAGGTAAAAAGTCACCATCAGCTTGCAATGCTCACTGCATAAAGACCCAGTGTGTTGTTTCAGCCGATGGTTGTTTAATCCTAAAGGCAAATTTGATGTTTTCCGTAGGTACCACTGAGTTTGCAGAAAATTTTCAGGAACTTTTCAAGTGAAACTGAAGCTGTGGAATTAACAAGGACGAAATGGAAATTTCAAGAAAACTTAGGACATCCGTTTAGCTTGAGCGTAAACTTAAAACAACCAAGTTATGATGGAACTGAACCAACTTTGTCACTTGAACAACTTGTTTGAAAAATTAACTGACTGTGATCTATGTGATGTTTGATGTGGCTGCGGACTGTGAAACTGAACAGTTTCAAACGCCGAACATTCCCAGAACTTTTCAACAGGACTCACTTTGACGTCATGTGACCTGCCTCTGTTGTCAGGAGTGCAGCACGTGGCTGAACATCGCAGCGGCGCAGGAGGAGAGCAGGAGTCCCGCCGAGGACGTGGAGTGCAGCTACAGCAGCGCCTCCCGCTGCGCCCAGGCGTCTGGTCAGAGCAGACTGCAGGTGAGCTCTTCACAGGGGTGACACACGGGTGAACATCCCGGAGGCGTTTCCAAATTACCTTGAAATGGGAAATGGGTTGGCCGCTCGCCCGCAGAGACGCGTGCTGAGGCTCTGGCTGGCAGCCCAGAGGCGACGCGGCTCGCTGGAGGCCGACGACACCGAGGCGGAGCTGCGGGAGCTGTGCCTCGCCGACGGCCGGGACCCCAATGGCAGCGACGGCGAGGAGGAGGACGAGGAGGAGATGGACAACAGCGAACCCCTGGAAGACAGCGACGTCATCCTCTCGGATTCAGGTGAACGGTCTCAGGACGTCCCCTGGAGTCAGCGGACGGTCGGATGGATTCTAACATTCAACTTTCTGTTTGCCTCTTTTTTCTTTCACACATTCCCCAGATGAAGATTTGGAGGGTTACGACAAGACAGTGTCAGGACGGCGGAAGACGGGAAGGGTGAGTCGCGTCTCACACGCTCAGTCGTCTCATCTCCGACTCTTGTGGCGCTTTACGCCCGGCTCACACCGGATGCGGAAGCCCATGGACTTTTGGCTGACTTTTGGCACCCATGTTAACCAATGGTATCGTTCACACCAGACTCGAAGCGGCGCGCACGTCCGCTCGCGCCTCGCAGCGATCTTTTCGCCGTCTACTGTATTTTGTGCGCAAACCGCGAGCGATCCGCGTCAGCTGGACAGAGAGTCGCTGAAAGAAACACAAGAAAATCTGTTTAATTTTCAAAATAAAAGCAATTTTCGAAATAAAATACAGCGAATGACAAATTTGATTATATTTATGTATGTTATATTTGTCAGTATTTTGTATCGGAGTGCGAGAGAGCTGAAAGAAACAACAACACAAGAAAGAGAGCAACAGCTGCGGGGCGGGGGTGGGGTTTTGGGTGTCTTAACACACAAATGGAGAAAGAACGAGAGAGAGGCAGAGGCAAGTTGTTCTCAAGTCAGGATGGACGACATGAAATTGATCTTGGAAGTGGAGATGTAGAAGGAGTAAACAGCAGCTGAGGAGAAGCGCTTGTCAACTGTCGCGGACACGTGTGCGTCTGGTGTGAACAGGAGGCCCGCGGCTCACGTGCCATTTTCGCAGGCTGCTGCGCTTCCGCGTCAAGTGCGAACCGGGTGTCACTCTCACCTTTTTCTCTTCTCCTGCTTCAGTGGAACAAGAGGAACGAGCTGGGCGAGACGTCGCTGCACCGAGCCTGCATAGACGGGAACCTGAAGCAGGTCCAATACCTGGTGGATCAGGTGAGCCCGTTAATACGCAGGATACTGCATTGTGAACTGCAACGCCCGAAATCAAGGCCCAAACTGTAGCAAAGGAGCAGTTCACCCAAATGCATTTTACCCACTGCTCACAGCTTGTGTGAGTTGAGTGAGCTTTGGTGACATTTTCTTCACGGGGAAAAGTTTCACCCAATGGACACACAGTACAGTGGTGACCTTCTCCATCATAAAAAAAAGTAATTGAAGAAAAACATCCCCATACTGCTGGTGTGGCCTTGTGCAGCCCAATTAGTTTCTGTTATTTTTGCTTCTTTTTTTTTTCAGAAACTCGCCTGACAAATGCATCGTCACTTAAAAAAACAAGTCACATTTGTGTGTGTGTGTGTTTTTCCACTCTCTCTCTTAATGAACCGTGAGGATACAAAACATGCATTCAAGTCACGGTTAATTATGTTTTTCTTCCTGCCAGGGCCATCCTGTGAACCCCAGGGACTACTGTGGCTGGACTCCCCTCCATGAGGCCAGCAACTACGGCTACTACGGTGAGCGACTCGCTGCTTTTCACCTCCTTTCAAAGTTGCCCCCCCCCACACACACACACAAAAAAAAAAAAAAAAAAATCCCAATTTCTTGCAGAGATTGTAGCCTTGCTGCTGGAACGCGGCGCCAATGTCAACGATCCCGGCGGCCCCGAGTGCAACGGCGTGACTCCTCTCCACGACGCGCTCACCTGCGGCAATTTCAAAGTGGCCCAACTCCTGGTGGAGCGAGGGGCGTCCGTGACTCTGCGCAACTCCAAGGTTTGTCGTTAGTTGTAGATTTTCACCTTGTCCTCTATCCCTGGACTCCAGCGGAGCAGCCGCAAAAAAAATCAACTCTGCCCCACAAAAAAAAACTGCATATTTAGCACTGTGTTTGCAGCATCCAATTAAAAACACTGATTGGACCAGCAAAACAGGCGCTTTGTTGGACTCTTCAGCTCTTCAGAAAGGGACAAAAACAGTGAGGAGGGGCTGTCGCTGACCTGGGAGAAGTATCAGCGAGGCCTCACAGCCCTTTGTGACATCACATGGGGCTGATTTCTAGAACGCTGTGTTATAGTTCCCACTTTCAGACGGGTGAAGGAAGCAAAAGGCAGAATGGCAACAGCCTCAACACTTTTGCCATCGGGGTTAAAAACTATTCGGCGTACGTTGACCACACCCGGACGGAATCCTCACTGTTGCGTCCTCTCTCAGGGTCAGACGGCCTCCGACACGCTGCGAGAGTGGCGCCAGACATACGGCCGGGAGTTGGACCACGAGACCCGGCAGGAGTGCGCCGCCACCGAGAGGCTCCTGAAGAAGGCCATGACGAGGGGAGGTGAGGCTCTGCGCTGAGGACTCGTCGCCCGGCTTCAGCAACAGTTTGATTTCACCGTCGCAATACCATCGTCACTTTATCTGCGTGTGTGTGTGTGTGTGTGTGTGTGTGTGTGTGTGTGTGTGTGTGTGTGTGACACAGTGGCGGACGCTCCGGCCAAGCCGTTCGATGCCCTGCAGGACAGTCAGCTGTTTGACGCCGAGAACTCAGAGCCGCTGCCGTCCTCTGGGAGGCGCTGGAACGAGAGGGTTTCAGCGCCGTTGCCTGGCAGCCCCGAGCGGCGGCAGAGAAATGGTTCCACGCAGCGACGCAGAGGGAGAGGAACTGAAGCCGCCGTCCTGTATGGGGTAAAAAAAAAAAATGGTCCAAGAGTCTAGTTAGTCTGGGCCTTTAAAACATTCAAAATACAGACAATCTGCAGGTCAAGATCAATTAGATGAAACTACATAGGCAGAGCTAGTCAGCTGGGCTCATTCTGTTCATGGAGTCTTTGCCTTGTTTGAGACACGAGACACATGGACTGCGTTAGTGTAGAACAACAAACAGATTCTGCTAGTTCATCAGGGGCACGGTCAAATTTTATGACTTTGCAGGTATTCCTGCAAACGCAAAAACAAGCGTGTGCATGTATGTGTGTACTGTAGAATAACAGGAGCTCCTCAGACGACAACAGTGACTCCGACAGCCCCGTCAGTCCTCTCCGGCCCGTCCGCCCCAGACACGCCGTCCCAGCGGCCCCGAGCCAAAGGGAACCTCCCCAAAACAGGGACGCCGACCTCGTGCCCTCCCAGGCTCGGGAGAATGCCAGGGATCTTCCTCTTGCCCCATCTTTGTCTGCGCAAGAGGAGTACCACAGCGCCATCAGGGGCCTGGGCAGCGCCCAAACGCGACTCCACAGCCTGCCGCAGCCGCACTTCTCCAGCACGCCGCCCGGTCCCCCGAGCGCCAAATTGGCCCTGGTTCCCGAGGAGGAGTACATGGCAGACGACTGGCTGGAGGACGATTTGGAGGCAGTCCAGCCGAAGAAAAAGAGGCGCCTTCGAGTGGAGCACAATGGGATTAGCAGGGATGACGGCCCCTCCTCCTCCTCCTCCTCCACCCCTTCCTCCTTGGCGCTCAACGGCAGGCACCGACACCCAAATGGAAGCTCTGTCTGCCGAGGTCCGTGCTGTTTCCCCTCATCCCACTCGCTCCGCTGCATTTTTTTTGTATTGTTCTTACTTTTTTGCCTTCTTTCTTCAGGTGCTGCAGTTTCTTCCACGGCCAGCAGGAGTCTCTCTCAGAAAAAGAACGGCGCCGTGAGGCCGCACCAAGTGAGAATGACTCAGATGCCCGGGTTGGTCAGGCTTGGGAGACGAGAGGTCAACAGGTCGCACAGCCCCACGCTGACCGACGACGACGACACGAGGGCGGTGACACCGCCGCCTCTGCTACACACGCACACACAGGTGAGACAAAATCCTTGAGATTTGGGTAGAGTTTTAGGCTTTAGGAGAGTTATTCATCAAAGTACTATTAACAAAAAAGAACCTACAGATACAAGAAGTCAAAATAAGAAAAAAAAACCCTGAGAGTGAGCGTATTGTTAAATTCTGGGGGAAAACATTGACAATCATTAATGTTTCGCCATAAATTGGAGCTTTGTAAGGCTGAATATATATGTGCATGTGTCTTCTGCCTTAATTAACTTTAGACAGTGAAGCATGTGCTTGTAAAATGAAGTGAAGGTTGACAATTAAGGTGCCATTTTAAGCAACAGCTGCAGTTTTCAGCACCACATCTTCAGTCTCAGCGTTTGCAAACCTCCGTCTGGATTTTGCTTCGTCGGTGCAAGAATCAGTTACGCAATGAGGTCAAAGCCCAGTGAGGCTTTTACCAGTTTAAAAATATTACACACGCAAATAAATTAAATACACCTTATCAGCAGCATATCGTTTCTTAAAAAGCTAATGCACATGCTAATATGTATGTTTTATACATATTTTAGCCTCCAGCGATGCCTGCAGCGCTCCCTCCACCAATCAGAATGAGGGTGAGGGTCCAGGAAGATGTTTTCCTTATTCCAGCCCCCCAGAGGTGAGTAAAATATATCATTTAACAATTTAACATATCCAAACTTTTTTCTGCATTTTGCTTGGAGCCTGTTTTTGTTTCTATCCGCTCATCTCCGCTGTGTTCCAGCGAGGCCGACTCCCTCACTGTGCTATGGCTGTGCGAGCAGGCCGCCCAGCGTTACTACCAGAAGTGCGGCCTGCTGCCTCGCCTCTCGCTGCAGAAGGAGGGCGCTCAGCTTTGCCCACAGGACCTGCTGCTGGCCGTCCTGCACACCAACGAGGAGGTGGAGACCGCCGGCTTGTTCTGCTCCGTTGCCACGCTTCCATCAGGGGGTTCCGGGTCGTGACGGTGTTTTCTGTGCCCAGGTCCTGGCCGAAGTCTGTTCCTGGGACCTGCCCCCGCTGCCCGAGCGCTACAAGAAGGCCTGTCACAGCCTCGCAGTCGGTGAGCGTGCACAAACACAGTAGCTGCGTTTCCATTTCCCCCTAGAATTGCGCAAAATCTAAATAGCGCAATAAAAAACTGGTCATGGAAACTCGTAAACTTGGTAAAAACCTCTCCAATATTGTTAAAAGGGTTTTACTCTCTCATGAGGTGGTTTTTCAGACGTATTGATATAGTTGTATATTGCAAAAGTGTCTTTTTCTTTTTTTTGCACTGTCCCTTGATCAAATAAACTAAACCTCGTCCTCCCTTCGCAGAGGAGAACAAGCACGTCACCCGGCTGTGCGAGGTGCAGGACGGGAGCTCGTCCGTGTCGGCCTCCGGTCTGAGTTTGGGCCCGTCGTCCCTCAGCCCGCTCCTCCGCGCGTTGAAGCTTCAGTCCAGCCTCACCGAGCTGCGTCTCTCTGGCAACCGGCTGCGCGACGACCTCCTGCCTGAGCTGATGGCCACGACGCTCACCATGCCCCGTCTGCGGCTGCTGGACGTCTCCGCTTGCCACGTCACCGGGGACGGGCTGGAGAAAGCTGTCGGCGCACTGAGGGGGCAGAGCCAAGCGGCGTTTCCGGTAAAGAGCCCGGCTAAATTCTAAAGATACACTGTATAGATAAAGATCGGTTTCACTTGCCACTTTTCAAATCGAGGTTGGATAAAATGTCATCTAACTTCACCTTCACTCTTGAACAACAAACTGTGACCTAAACCTAAACATTGAGGGAAAAAAAGGAACTTCTTAAAGTTATTCATTGAAAAGAAGGTGTAGTTTGAACCGGTGAGTAAATTATATTTCAGTATCACAACACACAAAACGGTAAACCGAAAATGACCAGCAGATGGCGATGCTGGAGAGGGGTTTTTGACAGGGTTTTGGCTGCATTTTCAGTAAAGCCAACTGATGGACTCAGAGGTTTCAAGAGTAAGTGATGATGGGACTGCAGCTGTAGCAGCACTGTATTAATAATATTAAATCAGTAGCACAACATAGCAGTGCTTTCATACACAAACATGAAATGTAGTACAATTACTGATGCCCTCGAGGTTGGCGCCATTATGCTCCCCGAAAAAAACAGTTGATATTAATATCCTTGATTCATTAATTAATGTCCTCGAGCCATAGCCTCGAGAAAACAACGGCTACGCATGCAAAAGCCAAAGCATGTGTAAAGAAAAGAAAAGTAAAAAAAGTAAAAAGTGGGCCCCGCAGTGAGATGTGAACAGAACTCCCCAATAGTGTGATATATATATATATATATATTTTTTTTTTAATCTAATCATGAAAAATACGAAGTTTTAGCCCACTCGTCGAATATAGCAAACATTGTACCAATTAAAACCATCCAGTCACTTATCTGACATTAATAATAATGCGGACATAATCACATTTCAATAAGTCATTTTTATCAGAGGCAGTTAAAACGAGCGATGACTGACACGAAAAAGTTTTCGTCAAAAGGAAATCCATACCTCGGTGTCGTACTTTTCACCCCGTGCGCTCAATTAGCATATTAAAACCAACTTTCGGGTTTCGGTGTCTGTGCTGAGAAATGATGGATGTCAATTAGCATAACCGGGACTTGATCGCCACCTACTGGGAAGGAGTTTGAATTGACGAAACTCCGCTGTTGTGAAATCCCTCACACAGGATCACTGTTTCTCAACCACATTTGATAGTGAAATTTGAACTTTAATCTTGAAATTTCAACTTTAATCTCGAAATTTCAACTTGACTCTCGAATTGGAAACTTTAAGAAAAATTCTATCCTAATTTTTTTTTCTCTTCTTGTGGCCCTAATCCTCTTCCGTGCTAAACTATATCGAGTCCTTCAATAGTGGAATGCGCTTTATTTGCAGGTTCTTGCGTCTGCTGCTTCACTTCTCAGGTTTGCACATCAGTTCTCAGAAAAACCAAAAGGAAATGTGTAATGCTCAATGTCACCTATCGTGTGAATTTACATTCCAGTGTCAACGATGTCAATGGTCTGTGGTGTTGAGACAGCTGTTTTGCACTTGTTTATCTCCCACGTTACTTTTCATTTTCTCTTGGTGGTTTTTTTTTTTTTTTTTTTTTTTTTTTTTTGCTATAATGGTTTGGAGGATTGGCCAATCAGCTCTCTCGCATGTCGACATGAAAGACTCGATCGATCCTGAGCGCACGATGGAGCGGCAACGGAAATCGGAACGGTTCGGAAGGGTGATTGATTACCATCAAGCTTCTTCCCTCCGCAGTGTCTGGAGGAACTGGACCTCAGCATGAACCCGCTGGGCGACGGCATATCCGAGTCCCTGTCCTCGCTGCTGTCCGCCTGTCCCGTCCTGGCCAGGCTGTCCCTGCAGGCGTGCAGCCTCACCGCCCGCTTCCTGCAGCAGCATCGGCTGCTTCTGTCCTCCGCGCTGACAGGTGACCGCGAGCAGCAGAACCGCTTGTTGTGAGATGCACAGGAAGTTTGGATCGCCACAAATAGGACGAGTGGTTCTGAGTAATGGGGACATTTAAAAAGATCTTAAAAACATTCTCATGTTGGTTGATGCACTGAACAAAAATACATACGCAACACTTTTGTTTTTGCACCCATTTTTCCATGAGCTGAACTCAAAGATCTAAAACTTTGCAGTCATCATGCCAATTGCACACAAACGGAGAGCAACATGAACATTATTTGCATTACGATTTCTTACGAGTAGCCGCTACAAAATCTCGTACGCAGCCGATTGGACGGGAACCACTGAGCCCCCTCTGATCTTTTCAGGCACGGACCACCTGAAGTCGGTGTGCCTCTCCCACAATGCACTGGGCTCCACCGGCTTCGAGCTGGTGTTGAAGACTCTGCCCCTCCACTGCCTGACCTGCCTGGACCTGTCGGCCGTCTGCAGGAGCGGCGCCGACCACTTGCCGCTGCAGCACCTCACCGGCGTCCTTTCACACGTGAGGGGGACACGACACGACACGACACGCACGGGGTTTAGCACGCAGCTGTGAGCCGAGGCCGCAGCAGAACCTGCAGCTCACTCACACCGAGGCCTCTCTTCCTCTCCCTCCCCCGCAGGACTCGTGCTCGCTGACCCACCTGAGTCTGGCGGCCAACGGCCTGACGGACGGCGACGTTGCCGCGCTTGCCAGGTGTGTGTGCTTCTGCTGTTGCAACTATTACTTTTAGAAGCAATTTTTTTTGTTTGTATTTTTTGAGCCGTCAGTCTTTCTTTGCGCTCATCAGTTTCGCTCCATCCTCAGGTGTCTGCCTTCCTGTCCGTCCCTCGTGAGCTTGAACATCTCGGGGAACCCCTCGGTGACGTCGGCCGGACTTCAGAGCATCCTGGTTTCCCTCAGAGAGGCCGCTCGACCGTTGACCCTCCTGAACCTTCAAGGTACGCGTGCATTTGTGGATTTCATCTGCGGGTTTTTGCCGGAATACAGAATAAAAGTCCTGACACACCGGGCAACAGGCGAAGCGACGCGAAAATGCAAATTTTTCGACGGCAAATTTATCTGTCGGAGGAGAAGCAATGGCATTGACTACATCCTCAAGTGATGATGTCCTGGTGAATGAAAAAGAAAAAGAAAGTCATTGTTCTTGAGAGAGGAGACGGTGACTTCAACACGACGATCCAGGAGCTCAAATTTTTCCCCATAAAATTTCACCAGTACTTCAGAATGTCCGCCGGACAATTTGAAGGACTGCTCCATCAACTGGCTCCATGTTTGCAGAGGGAGAGAACAAATTGCTGAAGTTTTGATGTGACGTCATCGACATGCCGACGTCATTTTGATTGGTTGGAGGTCCAGCTGTTCGCCTTTTCGCCTCGACGCAAGAGTGAAAAAATAACACCCGCTTTTTTGCTCCGTGGAAATTCGCTACCGTTGTGCTAGGTTGCATTGACCTCAAGAGATTTCTTTAAAAAAAAAAAAGCGAATTATTCGTCTCGCAAATTCAATCCTGGTGTGGAAGGACCTTAACGGAGGCACTGGCTCACAACTGTTAAAAGGGGAAATGCTAGACAACACAACTTTAAATAGTTTTTTGTAGTCACATCACAAAGTAAAAGAAAATTTGAAAATAAGTGAGCGATTTGTCCAATGTGCCTCCAGGCTGCCTGGTGTCTGGACCCTGGGGCAGCGCAGACCTGGATGGTTTGTCAGAGCTGGTCCAGGATCTGCGCCTTTGCTCCCAAGGCCTCAACAAGCTGGACAGACAGAGTTTGAAGCAGTGTTGGGACAAGACGAGTCAGTCCAGGGGACACTTCACTGACAGGAACAGCAGGTGCCTGTTCTCAGTGGCGGCGGCGGCGGCCTCTTCGTGAGGCCGGGACAAGTCAAAGGTGCACTTTGGCAATCGACGACTCTCAAGGATTTTGTTTCTGTTGTTTCTTGTTTTGTCTGCAGTGTGTTTGTTTCACCATTTATGTCTCTGAATTTATATAAAAAAAAAAAAAAAAAAAACATTAAAGTGTCTTTATTCAGAACTGTTTCCCCTTTTTTTTTGTTTGGCACTGTTCGACACTGACCTAATAAGACTATTAAAGTTTCACTTTAATAATCTTGCACCCTGTGCATGATGGTTTTGCTTTTGTAGACCTTGTTTCAGTGGTAGCCCACAACATCCTGTAAGAGGGAGTACTTGAAAGATGTTTTTAAAGATCAAAAACTGTCTCTCTCACGTGTGGCTACAGAGGCGAGATTGATTCCAAAAGAATCTACAATTGTTATCATTATACAAAGAGCTTCTTCTCTTTTTTTTTTTTTTTACCTCTGCTACCAAAGGCTGTTATTTAAATGTTTGGCTGCAAGAGGGCTGCTAACTGTTGCTTGTTGAAATTGCTTTCCTGTTATTTATTTTTGAATTTGTAGTTCTGACACTTCAGGAAGAGTGAACCTCACGGACACCAAGTACATTTTGAATCATCAAACATTTATTGGTTGTTGTGATACAAAAATAAAGCTTGCAGACAAAGCAAAGGCACAAAAGGGGTCGGGTGCAACAAACAGGCGGCTCTCGGACAGACGTCAGGCCGACATCCAATTTAGCCTTTCAGATATATTCCTCCAATTCCATTTCCGTTTCCACGTCGTGCATGCGTTCGGCAAAAGCCTCCTTTTTCTGGAGAGAACAAGAAGAAGAAGAAAATGTTAAGATGCACTGAGGAACAAAAGAACTTGCAGGATCGTCGAGAAAAAAAAGAAACTAATGAGTCTCAGCGTTTCGATGTGTGATGTTTTCAGTCGTTGGTCTGAGCTATTAAAGTGCGATTGGAATAAGATGAGCGACGAGCGCGAGGGCGAGGGCACGTCACAGCCACTGACTTGCAGGCTTTTATGTTGACGCAGATCGTCCTGACGTTGTCGGAGGTGGTCAGCTCCTCCACCAGGACCGAGATGTGGGACTTGACGAACTTTTGGCACATGGATTTCAGGAGTCCAGCTTGGGCGCACATTTTATTCAGCTTGTCAGTAATGAGCTAGAAAAAAGAGGAAACAAAGTCTTTCTCCTCTTCGTCCGGTGCACGTGAACAAGTTTAGAGTCTGCTGATTAGAGTTTTACCGCTGCGGTCCCGTTTTTTCCCAGCTGTTTCTTCACCTTGTTGAGACCCCACTTGCACAGCCAGCACAAGCCCGGAAGCTGCGGGTGATACAAGAAATGTGATTCGATGTGGGCAAAAGAATAAACACACAACAATATAGCACTTGAATAGATTGAGCATAACAACTTATTAAACAGTAATAAACAATAGTGTTTCCTTTTGGATACAACCACAGACTGGGATGGAGCGGGATTTGAACCGCCAACCTTTCGGTCATTGGACAATCAACCCTACCTCCTGAACCACAGTCTAGTTGGATTATTATATTAGAGAATAAAATCAGTCATCATCATCATTTTAAGGGTCTAGGTTCAGAATAAGAGGCCTTCTGTTTTCAGATTGTCAAGCAATCTTGTTTTGTTTTTTTTTAGATTTAATTAATGTTGCATTGCAAGAAGCAATTCCTTTTCGAACTGCAACTCCACCATCCAACCAGGAACAGTTTGTGTGTGTGTGCAATCTAGGTTCATTACCTTGGCTGTCTCCCCTGTCAAATCCAAGTCCTCCTCGTCATCGTCATCGTCATCGTCATCGTCAGTGTTGACGTTCACGCTTTTCGCCTGTAATTTCCCAGCAACTGCAGGGAGAAAACAACAACAACAACAACAAATCAACAATTGCACTCAGCGCAGTTCATTATCATTTGATGAAAACTAAAAAAATACAAGGCCTGGAATGAAAACGGCGTGCAGCTCACCACAGAGAGCCACCAGGGCGCACAGCAGCAGAGTCGATGATTTCATCGTTGCGTCAGTCTCTGGCCTGTGTTGGAGAGGCCTGGCCCACCAGCCTTTATCTTCAGCAGAAGTGGCGGGGGTGGAGGTGTGTGTGGTCGGGGGGGGGTGTGTGTGTGTGTGTGTGTGTGTGTGTGGGTCAAAGTGCAAGTCTAATAAGAAGAAAGAAGAAAAGAAAACTCTTGCGGATGGAACTTCACACTTCAGACACTCCCTCCACCGCGCAACGCATGCCATTGTCACGCAAACGCCTGCACTTGCAAACGACGACTAGTCCGCTCAGATGTGACTGTCTTTGTGAGGAGCAAAGACCTGCACACTAATTGGTCAATTAGCAGACCTTTATATTTGTATTTGTTTGTGGTTTTATAGTCATAGCTGTCTTTAGTTAAAGGTCATCTTTTTAAAAAATACAATATTTGATACAAATGAAATGTTTGTTTGTTTTTTTGCTGTTTTATATTGTGAGCTTTTATTTTTTTATTGCTACTGACAATGTCCAGCCATCAATTTTACATCACAGCCTCGCCTGAGCTGAAGTCCATCTCAGCTGTCTTGGGGTGAAGTCAAGGATTGTTTCGTCACATGGAGACAAACCAACAACCTACACTCACCACACATATGTCCAGTGTCAGTTGCCAATTAATAACACGCACATCTTTGGGACTCAAGGGACCCTGCATGAGTATCTGGAACTCCACTCAGAGACACTGGCAATTGAACCTAGCAACCTTCTTGCTGTGAGGCGACGGTGCGTCATCTCAACACAATTGGCTTAATTCAATTTTAAGGGGGAAATTTATGAAAATTGTAAAAAGCTGCTCTTGAGTTGTGACAGAGGGGCATTTAATAGAAACATTCAATAGTGATTTCTTGCAGACTGCCTTTAGCATCATGCTAGCTGGCTGACTGGCTCGACGTGGATTGGTCGAGCCAACGCAGATGCGAGCACATTTGCGCATTTCCTATAAACTCACCAGTAAAATCTCACAGCACTCACAATATAAGGCCCTGATTGCATTTGGTCATTTGAAGCGTTTTTCGTGTTCCGATCGGCAAAAATCACACAAAGCAACCAAGTGATTGTGTCTCGATTCTTCAGAAGACATGTTGAGCGTTGTACGTGTCAGTTTCTCACTTCCTCTGTGGCGCCTTCCTGTCTCTTCTCAGCTGTTTTTGTTTTCCCTGACACTTTGAACCTGTGGTTCAGACTGTTCAGGTTATAAGACATAAAATATAGTCATAATAAGAGTCCTTATTATGCCAAGATGATTAAACACCTTGTCAACTTCATCTTTCTCAAACACAACATATTAACCCTTGGAGGTGGAGGTTTACACACATTTAGATCTAAATATAACCCAATGCAAACCTCATTATGTTTGATGAATTCATTCATTCATTCATCTTCCATACCTGCTTATTCCCGAGGTCAGGGTCACGGGGGTCTGCTGGAGCCTATCCCAGCTGTCATATCGGGCAAAGGCAGGGTACACCCTGGACAAGTCGCCAGTTTGATGAATTCAATCTATCAGTATTTCTCTAGGGATTAGGGAACAAAAGAAACACGCTGTCATTGCTCTACACTACGTGACTCTTCAGTGAGGTTGAGCAGCCAGTTTGAGGCGCTAAACCATGCTGCCCAAACTGCTACTGCGTGTGCAACACCTTAACTAAAGATAACATTGGTGGTTAAAAGGTGACGTTACACCTCATTTTCCATTCAAAGTAGAGGGGGGTGGGGTGGTGAGGGTCCTTCGGAGTAGTCATGAGTCATGACCAATGATCTGACATGTGCATCAGAAGAACTTGACGATCATTAGAGACATTTCCCTTTCATGCGACCTCCACACAAGCAGAACTGAAAATGACAGAGTGCATCAAGGGTTAACAAACTTATTGTTTGTAGTTGCTGATGGACTTGTCTGAGGGTCGGGTGATGAGGTCAGCTCTGCTTTTGACGGGATTCTGAGTTGTGAACGACTGAGTTGCGAATGGTACTTCACTCACTTTGCAGATGAAAACGGAACAGGAACGTTTCGATTTTTGTCAGAGGACAGCAAGAGGCGCTGCTTTGCTTTCCTATACGCTGTAATCAAACGAAACGAGGTCAAGTGTGTCCGTCCCTGCCCTCATCGATTTGAAAGTAAAATTGAGCGTTTGCCTTCCACAAAGACACGGTTCTGTCTTTCTTTCTTTGTTTTTTCAGTTGTTGAGCTCTATGGAGCTGTCCTTGATCCATGACATCGTGAACAAATTGATGTTTCCAAGAAGTGTCTGCGTCATAAAGAGAGCTACACCACCTGTTTACACACTCTTTCTCTTTCACTTTTCATCGCTATGTGTAAATGGCAGTCTAGATGGGATAACCTGGAGGGGCTTAAAGTGTAATAAGGACTGATATGCGGACATGATCACACTGGTTCAAGAGACATTCCCGCCAAATCGTTTTGTTTTGTTTTATTTGTGAGATATAGAAGAGCAATCTAAGTCTGGTCACTATTTGCTGAAACTGTGTTGTAGTTGTACTGGGCCACTAGGTGGAGACAGAGTGTCGCTGGCTAATCTGGATCGCAGTCTGCTCGGACAGTTGATGTGCGTTCCTGGATTTTAATAGCCCAGCAGGCCAACTACGCAAAATTCCCTTTCAAAGAAAACTTAGAAATTCGTGATTAACTGTGCAATATACAGAAGTATTTGCGCTGAGGATGAGCACAGACTGACACGAGTTTATTGTGATAAAGAATAAACTTTAATCTTACATGTACAGTATGTACAATAAAAACAAAGGTTCCCGGACATTCAGTTAAGATGAGGCTCAGCGCAGAGCAACCTTTAAGGTCAGTGCTTGCTTCGCAGTGTCCAATGAACATAAGCACAAGTGTGTTAGTGAACCACATGACAGTGATCACCGTGAAGAGTAAACATGCTAACCAGAAACGGATCATATTCTTGCACCGTCATGCATTCACATTCCCAGGGCATCACATCAACTGTGTTCTACAGATCATAAATTATTAATGCCATTGATGTCGTTAAGCCATTACATCTCTTGCAATGCAAGCAAATCCTAATTGCTCACTGAATCAACAGTTATTGTCATTCCTACATGATTTAAGCAACTTCGTAATTAGACACAATGCAATCATTTGTAATTTGCTACTTACAAACGTATTTTTCTTCTTTATCTTGGGGAGGGGCCTTATCTCTCTGTTACGTCTCCACTGTTTCAGTGAACAAACAGAAAAATTAACTGCTGAATGCTAAATGCAATAAAGGATAGTTTTAAAAGGCAGATTTAAATCGTTTAACAAAATAACTTTTAAAACAATCTTAGGTCTGAGCCTATTGCTAAATACCTTGCATCAAAAGCTTAGAAGGATAATGTAAAAGCATGAAATATGTAACTATTTCTGAGGAAAAAAATAGCCTTTTGTGCATTGCAACCTAAAAAATATCAACTGTAATGAGTGTATTTAATCATCTTTGGCTTAAATTGACAGACAATTCTTGATTTTAAAAAATTAAACAACTCAGAGCAAAATAAAAAATAAAATAAAACAAAGGGGTAAAAACCCAAACATAGAGTCTACAAATGAGAGCAAACAATCTCACATCTGTCTCTGCAACAAACATCAGTCCAGTCATCTCAGTGCTTATGTCCTGCAAAAAAAGTCCTCACTGGCAAAACCAGCATCACGTCTCTTCTCTGAGATGAATTCCCTTTGCAAGTATCCACCTCCGCTGACAGCCAGGTGGCTCCTCCATCCCTCGCTTGCCATTTCTCTGAGGGTGTCAGATCATTTCAAGGATGTCACACGGCACAAAGCCTGTCTTCTTCCCGCTCACCACTTGGATGAAGCCGCTGTGCTCGCACTCGCTACTCACGCATATCTAGGGACAGGAAACAACACTCTTTAATTAAAGCAAGAGAGTTTTTTTTTTTTTTGTCAACAACAACAAACCTGTGACTTGAAACTCCTTTGAATTATTGCATGTGCCCATTTTGTAAAGAAAGTTGTTCTAGTAGCTAGTTTAGCTGAGCTAGTTCCTTTTGGTGGCATTGGCTGCGTGTCCCCACTGCCTGCTTTGTCTGTGACCCAAAGGTTTAGTGCAACTCGCACCAAAAGCCATTCAAGAGGGAAAAAAACCTGAATCACAATTTTCCATCCCAATTTTGAATTGCAGTAGTTGCAACCTTCTTCATCTGGGAACAGTTGCTTCCGGCTTTTGTCACAACTAAAAAAAAGAAGCTGATTGGTGGTGGATTCCAATGCAATCCCAAAAATGCTTTTGACTGGAGACTGGCAAGATGGATGAGCAAGATTTCAGTGTTTAAGTATGAGAGGGGCCCTGCGATGAACTGGCGACTTGTCCAGGGTGTCACCCTGCCTTTGCCCTAAGACAGCTGGGATAGGCTCCAGCAGACCCCCGTGACCCTGAATTGGAATAAGGGGGCATAGAAGATGAATGAATGAATGAATGAATGAATGAAGTATGAGAAGTTGCCAGCTGCCATGCGAGGTCAACTGACTTGATCTTTTTTTTGTAAAATGATGACGCTCTATGAGTACAGGAAGTATTGTTTTAGCGTCTTGTGCTGTGCAACATCCCCCCTCTGGGTTTGTGTGGCTGGAAAAGAAAATCAGCGGGTCACAAGGTCGCAGTGTTTTTGGCTGTTTAATCTCTCACTGGGGGTTGCTTGCTTTAGGTCATCACAGAGTCCCCACATGCCCTGCAAAAGCATTGTGGGAAAATGATTACCCAATTATTATTACCGAGCTATTGGCAGAAGGCTAATTTGAGAGATCCTCCTCGTTTGTCGAATTTGAGCTGTCGAAGAGTCACCGGCAGTAGGGGGCGACGTTGGAGCTGCAGGTGGGTAATTAGATTGCTCAAGAGCAGCTGGTTAATGTGAATTGGGGTTTCTCTGATGTCTGCAATGTGGTCCTGAATTGCTCACAGGTGGGATGTGGATTTTATTGTGAAGGAAAAAAGGTCACTTCCTTTCCAGCTCATGACAACCACGACACAGCTGCAATACAGACTAAACTGACCCTATGTTTGATTTTCAGTGACAAAAAAGTTAAAATTAGTGTCTGCAAGAGATAGAGACTTGACTCTCCAGCAGTTAGTAAATGTTTTTTTTAACACCTACTTAATTTAACTTAGTTCATTTAAGACAACATATACATAATATAATTATTACGGTTCTTTGAACTGGTGCAACTATTCTCCAATCATTCTAATTGAAGTGTTCACATGGCCTTTCTTTCCTGGTACACTGAGGTCTGAACGCAGTACCTGCCCCTCCTTCAGAGTGATCTGGCCTTGTTCTTTGCAGCCGATGAACGTCCTGTTACACCGGAACACTTGGTCGCCAGCACGCACAACATGGGCAAAGGCTGCGGGGAAGAAACCCACCCTGTCCTCAATCACCCCCTGGGGAAAAAAAGCACAAATATTAGAGAGAAATATTACAGTGAAATATGACTTTACACAACTACAGAGGAAACAAGCTCCCTTTTGTTTTTTTTGAGATGAGGTCATACTTGCTGATTGAAGGATTCGATAGTGAAAACTCAATACTGATAATGTTTGTCTGGACCATCCGGACTGTCCAGATGTCACTGATTATCAACATACAACGGCAGTGATGTGTTCTTTCATGGTGTGGGGGCAGGCGGCTGCCTCCACACACACTTGTTTTGGCCCTTTTGTCTCCCTGATTTATCTTTCATGCATTCGTGCCCCGAAGCGGCCCTCTGCCTCGCTCCTATAATTTGCGGCTTGACTTCCTGTAATTTATCAAGCTGTTTCTTACGTGGTAATTTTATGGGGCTTTCTGGAAAAAGGCACATCTTATGTAAACTGGACAATCACGACACCGAGGAGACTTATCTTAGCATCCTGGAACGTTAATTAGACCGTTAAACCAAACAGTCACTTTAATGGGGCATGCCTATGTCTTTAGCACGCTGGTTTTGTACCCACCTTCCACCAGTCTTCATTGGAGTCGTCGGCCAAAAAGATTCTGTCTCCAGCTCTGACATGTAGAAAAAAAACAAGCAGGAATCACATATCAGTATAGAATCTGCAGAATGACTATTAATGTCAGAGGAACATCTGCATAGGTGCATTATGCATTTGTGTTTACCTTTAAGATCTGAACTGCTTGTGTTTAACTGAAGGGTTAGGATTTATCGAAAGCTGAAGGTGAGAGTCGGAGAGGTGACGGATTACTTTGAGGTGCAGGAGGGTGTTTGCCCTTCTTCCTGTTGTCAAATACCACTGATTAATCCTGTTTGCAATGAGTAATTCTTTGTAATCCACGAAAACACATGAATCATTCTACCCTGTCACCGCATGTGCTGTAATTATTAGCATCTGTTCGTGGCTAACGTTACCAATGAAAATCAAGAGGACCAGCACATTTAGGCCAAATGATGGGTTGCGTAATCCCCCCCCCCGACTCGAGTGTTTTAGTTACTGAGCTGCTCACCCTGAATCTAACAAGGCAAAGATGTCCATGGTGATGAAGAAAAAACAAGATAAAAAATAACTTAGTTCAGTCTATACATTATCTATGGAACAAAAACCCAACTGTGGTCTGTCCACATTTGTATTTAAAAAAAAGAAAAAAAGAATCAGTGATCATCGCAATCACAGCACAAGCAATGAAGGCAATCACCTAATCAAAGTGTGTGGTGGCGAGACTCATCAAACCCAGATATTCTTGCTCAAAATCAAAATGGAAATGGAGCTTTTTAAGTGAAGAGTCTTTGCCTCCCCTTTTGCGGTTTTGGATTTTCTGCTTAGTTTCTGCATAGGGAAAGGTGATGATGTGATCCTTCATGGAGGAATGCATTTGAAACAAAGCCGGGTGAACTTTGTGCTGCAAGCAGGTATCAGTGGATCTGCAGGGAGGCTGAGGGAGGAAGTCAATGAATTTTAAATCTAGTCTGGCAATTTAAGAGAAAGACCTCCATGTGCTTGTGTGTCTGTGTCTAGGAGGGAAACAGAGGGGCAGGTTGAGTGCATCCTCGTATCCCACAATCCTCCCGGGATTCCCTTGAGGAATTAGCGGCAAATAGACCCTTATGTTGAAGGACTGCTCACCGTGAATGCTCCCCTTCCTCAGGGACGGTTTCTGAGCATGTGGCAATTGATGCCCTAGCAGTCGTGGCTGTGGAGCGGGATCAAATGTGTTTGTGTATTCAAGTGGGGAAAATAATAATGTGTACATAACAATGTAAAGAAAAACATCTAGCCACAGACCGATGTCTTTCTTTTGATAACAAAAAAGATTTAAAAAAAAAAATAAACAAGAAAAGTAAAGAGTCAATCGTCATCGCAAAGAGAATAACTTTTTTTTTCTACAATCTTAATTTATTTAACATCCTATCACTTCACTGAAATACAATGGAACTAATATTTTACATTTGAAATTACCTGGCAGCATCAGTGTAAATGGACTCTAAATCAAAGTTCACAAGATGTGTGTGTCTCCATATGAACCCTGGCAGGGTGCGAATGACTGACTGTACTAATGAGGCCACTCCAGGGGGATAAATCTCCAAGCACCACTGATAAGGAAGCTAATTAATTCCATCCCCCCCAACTCCACCGTTGTGCAGCGTGGCATTTTCAAACAGTGATTGTATAAGAGTGAAAGAACAAGAGCAGGGAGACAGTGATCAGCGGACAGATGAATCCTCAGCGTTGAGCACTTGGGATTATTCATGAAGCACCGTTTGTGCCGGTGTAGCTGACATGAGAGCGTCTGACAAACCTGCATGTGAAGTAAATTGAATTTCGCTGTTGATCTAGTGCAGTGACGCCAGACTAGAAGCGGTGTGCACCTCTGCGTCCGGCTCACGCCGCACAGCGATCGGTTCGCCGTCTGGTCTATTTTCTTTCTAATGCACGAGCCGCGAGCGAAAAAGCCAGAGGACAATGAACAGTTTTCCAGCGCTGATGGAACGTAATCAAACTCCTTTGCATCAGTACGGGAAAAATTTTGTTCCTCCAAGGTGGGGCATGACAGAGAATGCCATGCAAGTCTATGGGGTCAAAAGTCAACTTTGTCCTAGAGTCATGGCACCACTTGCAGGTTCATCGGTTCCCCCAAGACACAGCCACGTCAAATTTGGGGCTTCTGGCCGAAAAAAAAAGTTCTTCCTCCAAGGTGGGGCGTGACAGAGAAAGTTTGAAAACCACTGATCTAGTGGCTAGTTTGTGTGTTGCAGAACAATAAATTCAAAGAAAAAAATAGAGATACTACTCCTACTATTACTACATGACCAACTACTACTACTACTAATAATAATAATAATAATAATAATAATATCATAGATAATTCAAATTCTACTTCTTGTTCTTGCTACTAGTATACTTACAATTATTAGTGTTATTATTACTAATATCATTAACATAATACTAGTAACAGCAACACTAATAGTAGTTATTAATTTATTAGTGCTTATAATAAAACATCAAACAATACTGATCATATATGTGGTTCCATTTCATGTCTTCTTGGAATACGCACTTTTTTCAACTGCAATAAATTCAGTCATTCATCTCTGGGCTCCTGTGATGGTGGGATTTTTTAATTCAAGACGTGAGTGTGTGCGAGCACGTATCCACAAACCTCATCTCCAGATCGTGGCTCTCTTGGGCCGAGAAGCTGTGCAAGGCCACGTAGGTGTTGAGCTTCAGGACGTCCTTCTCCAGCTGGTTCTGCTCCAGCTGGACAGCCAAGCACACAAACAGAGTTGCGCGTTACGCACGTACAATCTGGCTCTCGGCGAGCATGTGAAACGAGGGAGAAATGGGCGTCGAGTGCGCGCGTCGTGAACACAAAAGCGACACCGAGCTCTCTATTGTTTCACGCAGAAACGCGCTTGAGGACAGTCCTTTGGCGTCCACAGAGGCGGGAGAAGCCCTTGTTTACGGTGCGATGGAGCACAGTGGCGATGCTCGAGTTGCCCCTGCAGTCTGTTCCTCTTTGTCTGCCGTCAACACCAACAGGAACAGTGGACGGGCTGTTACCCTGATCAGCCGTCTGAGTCTTCTTTGTACCTGCTCAAAAAAACTAGCAGGTGTTTTCTGGCCTCATCTCATCGCCGGCGCCTGACTGTAAACCCCGGCGCCTGTAATCTCTCCGTATTATAATCTCATGGCTGCAAAGTGCAGAGGAGAATTTCTCTAAAAGCTGGGAGAATGGGTTTTGTATGGTGCATCTTTATTTTTTATATTCTATTTTTTTGCAGGACAGCAGAGTCATGAAGAGAACCGCCTCTGAGCCTCTGCGGCTCCCTGAGTGCAAACAGCGTGGACGGGCAATATGGCTGATGGATGGGCTGAGTTAACCGAGGCCACGAGGATAACGGCCTGAGTGGCCTCGGGGCGCAAAACAAAAACACGGCGCGGCGGGCAATCCATTACGGCTAACTAAAAGCTGTTTACTGGCTCTGAGAGGCTGTGAGTGCCGTGGAAGCGCCAGAGGTTCAGCGGCGAGATGACTTTGGCCTTTTGGAGGGCAAAACCAACCTGTGACGACAACTTTGACCTGTTATCACATCTACTTGTGGACTCTAAAAATACTTTCCATTGTCAGCAATTATGATGACGTAACACCGTTGCTCATAAAATAATGCAATATTACTAAAATGAAAGTCCCTGGTATGATCTCAGTGCATTTAAAACTTGATTATATTTAAAGACTTCACCAATGCCACGTGACACTTGGTGTCTGGTATCGCTAAGGAGGTGGATCTGGTGGATCTGACTCTACTATGCATCAAAAATTTGGAAATTCCCAAACATTGAATCCAACTGAGGAGAAATCACATCAGGAAGCCAGAATGTTTTACTCCCGATTGATTTCGGGTAGTTTAACACTGAAACCTGAAAAGTGTGAACAGATGGGGATTTAAATGGCGCCGCCTGCAATCCCATGCGTGCCTGCATGCGTGTGTGTGTGTGAGAGAGAGAGCCGCAGCGAGAGTCTCAGTCTCTGGCGAGGAAGCAGTTTTCTCCAGCACTTCCTCTTGCTGCTCGCCTTGCGGAGCCTCCATCTGTCTGTCGGCCGGCCGGAGCTAATGGACGTGTCTGCGGACGGACAGACTGCCCGCTGCCAGCTGTGCTCCGTGCGGCCCCGATTACGAAACGCAATTCAGTTTAAAATAGTAGCATGACAACTGGATTCTAACATTCTCAAAGTGTGTGTATTTTTTGCCTTGTATGGTTGTTTGTCCTTTTTTTCTGCGTATGGAACTATCTGTCCACTTTTTCCACTGTTGAAAACAAAGATAAACAAGTTAAGCGACCAACGTAAACAGGCTGCGCTGCCGACGAGGCGAAATGTGCCGAGAACGCTGATAGCAGAGACACCTTTCCCACAAAAATTACGCAACCTTTCTCACGATCGACAGTGTAAGCATGGGGAAAAGTTTTGAAGCAGTTAGGAAATATCCATTGTCGCTCAGCAGGAGGGAGGATTGTTGTTCGATGTTCACAGGTTTAACCTCGTTCCGTCTCCATTGAAGATTCTGCACCACCAGCAGAGCAGTGTAAGAAAAAAAGAGAGAATATACAAAGGGCCTAGAGCCATTTCAAACATTATCGCTGGGGGTTAAGCTTTGTGTACGCAGTCCAGAGGTGGTGTCAGCTCGGGGGTTGATTTGTTACGGCAGGAAGGGAAATTTTCCATCAGACGTCCTGGGAAATGTAGAGCGTGGACCGAGGCGGAGGCATGCGGGACGGACGCAGTATGGACTGGCTCGCTAGCAGTTCTCACAGAGTCCACATAGTTCAGACATTGGTCAGAGACGCTTCGTTCTCACATGGCTTCAGAACACGTAAGTCAGAGGAGGATGAGGAGGAGGAGGAGGAGGAGGAGGAAGAGGGAGCAGCTGACTCCAAAAAATGTGTTTACGTTTTCCCTTCCACTGGATTTGTTTTCTCCTCGAGATGAGATCGTCTCTGACAAAATACTGACCTCAAAAGTCGCTGACGTTGGCGTTTGGCATAAATACATTGGTGGACAAGGAGAGGCGGGATTTAGCCTAATGCAGGCAGGGCTGGCAACACATTCCGCTGAGTGTCCCAGTTGTTGTGGAACTAAAGCTGCCCTGGACATCATGATGGTGAAGGCTAATTGAAGTTTGTTTGAGTAGAACAAAAAAAAAGAGGTGACCGAAAGTCTGAAGTGGTGCTACTAAGTGGCAGTTAACGGTTTCACATTTTAATTTGTTGGCAAGCCTACAGTGCAGGTACAAGTTTGGAAAAAACAAACGAGACAAAACCAGTGCAAGCAGGTGCTCCAAAAACAAGTGGGATCTTCTCACCTGCAGGCTGTCTGCTTTTATCTCCTGCTCATGGTAATGTTCTGTCCCGTTCTCAATGACTGTGAACACTGGGTGGGAAAAAAAAGCATAAATTACTCAAGCAACTCCACATAGTAATCATAGTAATGACCAATTTGATGTACAAATCACTCAGTACAGAAATGTGAAAGAGCAGAAATTGTAATAGCTCATAAATAAAGCAAAAATAAAATAAAATCGCAAATATTTGACAATCGTGCAAACAGCTAATTTCTCGCAGCAGTTAGAGGTTATGAGGGTGCTCTGAGTGAGTGTGTGTGTGTGTATGCGTGCTTGAGTGTGAGTGTGGGAGGGTTTAGGTCATTGGGACAAAACAATGCACACAAGCTCTGATGACAGTGTTCCATTTACTGCAGCTAATGTAGATACATCAACCACGGCACTTTACATCAACAGCAGCAGTGCTGTTTCTGAAATGTGGGCCGGAGAAGAACCGATTTTGTACAAGATTTTGTATTCTGTAGAACTGATGTACAGAATATTGAAGGTTGAATGAAGCCTTCTACTCCAAACCAGGGGGTATTTTTTTCACAGTAGCATATGTTTATGTTTCAATCCTAAAATAAGTTTTTAGGGGAAAATAGGGGAACAGCAGCCCTGCCAGTTACACAGAGCTCCCAGTGCACCCAGCTCCTCCTAAGCTGCTCTTCTTCCCTGTCTTACCTCCTCCTGGCACCCCCTGCAACTCTGAACATATACAGAGTAGTGAGCTGGTGCTGCTCTACGGAGAAGCATGTTCTTACAAGGGAGTAGCAGAACGGGCAGCCAAAGGTTTTACAGTCCTATACCAGGGCCGTTCACCCTGTTATGAGTCAGTGAATCGTACGTGACGCATGCAAAGCTGAAAATGGAGAGAAAACAGAGAGAGAAAACCCTACCGTCATCACTGTGTTTCCTAGACAGCTCCTCTCTGCTGCTGTGAGCTACCACTTCCTCGGGAACTTTATCCAAGTCACTGGTCTGCAGATAGATAGATAGATAGATAGATAGATAGATAGATAGATAGATGTAAATGTCCCTTCTTTTGCAATCAGACCATCTGTTTAAGTGGCGCAAACATGCAGCATGTGGAAACTATTATCATAACCCCTGTGGAGATGACATTGTCTCCGTAGGCCTCCACTAACACACACACACACACACACACACACACACACACACACACACACACACAGCTACAGCTGTGCCAGACAGAATTGGATGGCCCAAACCCAACAGCTTTCAGATGTCATCGTCAGAGGGAGGCACCGATGGAGGCTCGCACAAACAGCTCAGCTTACACGGCGTGCGATAAGCTACGGAGAAGGATCCTCAAACTAGGGGAGGCGGGCCGAGGCACTGCAATCAGCCCAGTGCATCTCCAGAGCCGTAGCATGAATGTCTGCGCCCACGTCTTTCCTTTTCATCATTTCCTGGACCAGGCTGCCTTTATTGGTAGTGTTTACAGCCCCTCAGTGGCATTATCTATTTAGACCATCGACTGCACTGTCTGTAGCGGCACACAGACGTAATTATTAAGGTTTAGGATTGAATTATCAATGTGTTACGATGAAAAGCGACCTAGAAGTGTAAAAAATGATCTGCTTGACTATTTACAAGGTAGAATTAAACACACCTTCAGATCTTTGTTCTACATCTGGAATCCTGGACAACCTTGCAAGATTAATTTTCCATAAAAATCGATAGAACTCCAGACAACACTGTAGTTTGCAGCCTAATTTCTAGATTCTTGATAAAGCATGTTTTGTTGTGCCTTCCACATGTTTGGTTTCATAACAATCAAAGACCTGCAAAGACCAACTTGACAGATTAGTCTGATTAGGCAACATTTTTCTTTGTGACATCACAAATGGTGGGTTTCCAGAATAGTGCGTTTTTGCACACACTTTCTGTAAAGTGGAGCAAGAAAAATAAGTGCAAGAAGGACTTCTCTCTTCTCTGTGGAGTTTTCTGTGGATGCTTTACTGTCAGAAATCACTGGTAAAGTAAAAGGAACCCAATAAGGGAACTTTAGGACAAAAATAAATACAGGGAAACAAACAGCACCAGACACATACATGGCTATTTTCTCACCGAGTTTCTGTTCGGGGACTCGGAGCCACTGGCCCTTTTAGCCTTTTGTGCCAACGATGTCCCGAACCTCAAGGCTTCGTACACAGGATCCACCTTGTTGCCACAGGCTTGAGAAAGGAAACGGAGGCAGGACAAAGTCTGATGGTTAGCAAATGTGGAACTTTCCCGACAGGCATGTGGCAATTTACAATGCAATAAAAGCATGTCTGCGAATCTCACGGACCAAATCAAAAATGGGATCGGGGTGCTGCTGCAAGGGTGCCAAAGAGCCCTCGGTTTAACACAAAACTGATAATAGGATGTGGCGCCAAAGCTGCTCACCGATGGGCATGACTTCTTTGATACAGCCGTACTGTTCCTGGATCAGCAGTGGAGAGCTGTAGTACCGCCGAAAGCCCTTTGGCTGAGGAGAGACAGAGAGGAGAGGGAGAGGAAGAGGATGTTGGAAACGCTTCAACAGGGGGACAATACTTTTAGATTTATCACATTATCAGACCAGTACAGTCAAACAGTTTTAATGTTTGCAGCCTTGGTGGTCAAGCAGGTAGTTTAAATATAATCTTTTAAGTGCTAAAGTGACAGAAGTTTTCCAGAAACTACTGGAAAAACTGCTGTGTATCCATCTGGCTGAAAAGAAAAACTTGGAAACTGATTAGACGAACCCTTCAAAGTCTGATTATTTCACTCCCATAGTTCAGGCAGGTAGCAACAGCTTTGATTTTTCCTTTGGTGAGAGGGACGGCACAAGATCTACAGTTCAGTTCAGGCTTGGCAAGATGGATGTGCAAGTTTCCAGGCTTCTCAAGCCATCCAGCTGTGTTGCAAGGTTAAACGAATATCACTTTGTTCCTATCCTAACAATAACAGAGTTAAAAACATGACACTGTGTGGAGGTTTTTGCGTATCGCTGATTTACGATGTTTAATTCCCTGATAAGTAGTTCTCTTTAACTAGACTCCAGGTTTCAACAACAAAGTCCTCACCAAAACAATTTAAAGAGAAAAGGCATTAAGCGTTTAACGCTGACAAAAGAATATAAATGAACAACTCTACGGTGGCTCAGAAATCTAACAAATACCATTAACTGATTGTTACTTTCAGCCAAAAACAGAGATTTTAGTGCAGCTTCGCTGTGTGAAGTGCCCTCCCTGATGTTATGTAACCTCGTGGATGAATCACAAAAGCCGGAGTGTTATTCATATTGTTAAAATGCCATTTGCTGCAATTCTGTGGTCACCGGTGCGCTGCTAGACAAACTCTGTGAAGAGACGTGGCAACGCTGCCTTGGTGGTTTGCAAAGATTTGGTGCAGGAGGTCATTTGATTTCTTAACAGGGACGGTTCTCAAGCCAAGGGAAACAAGCATGGCTGCGACAGTGTCCAAGTTTAGAGTAACATGGATTTAGAGCCCTATTCCACTGGGGAATGCTTTCCTTTTTATGCTTGACCCCTCGACCCCATTTTCCACTCCTGAGAGCCTCCAAGCCTCATCCCCGAGGCCTCTCGGAGGAAGGCTGCCCTGCGATGTCAGTTCTCCTTTCATATCATTTTCTTCTGCCGAGTATTTTAGCCACATTTTGACTCCCTTGTCAGAAAGCTTACTCCACATTTTCTCAGCTCAGTTCTCAGTGGGAAAGTGCTGCGGAAGGCTGAGGAGAGGCAAGGCTGGAAAGGTAGGAAATCAAACAGAATGACCTGACAGCATTACAGAGCTTCACTGCGCCGTGTGGGAGGTGTGTAAGTGATGAAAGGCTCACTTTTTTTTTTGTCTGAACTGCCAGTCTGTTCGACTGCCGTGGCTGTGAGAGCACTGCAGACAGTGCTTCTCGCTCTTAGACTAAACAAATAATTATGTTGCTTACCCACAAAGCCAAAATTGCCATTCCAAGGATGATAGCAGCTGAGTTCCAGCACTGCTTCCAGGAGTGCTACAGGTCTCTGTGCTCAAATTTCATGATTAAAATCTTCTCACTGTTTTGTTTCCTTTGTTAAATAACGACAAACCAACATTTTTGTGGACTTCTTGCTATTACAAAACAGAGATTATTTGAAAGAGTTGATGGCAAAGTTAAAGAAAATCTTAGCTGTTGCTGAATAGTAGAATACTTTTTGAAAGTACTCAATTTTAAAAATGGCAAATGGACTGCACTTGTGCAGCGTTTTTAGAACCTTCACAGTAACCCAAATTGCTAATACTAGTTTATGTCTTTCGAGCAGGACTTGTAGGACTTTTACATGTTTGTTTTTTGTTTTGTTTTTTTTTTGAAAAAAAGTTCTTCTATCCCACCACTTTGTGGCAAACAGGTGTCAGAGTTTCTTGAAAGTTCTTCTTCTTTTTAATTAAAAAGTAGCAGATGAAAAAGAGACAGCGGTTTAAATCCTGAATGCAAGCTACTACGTGAAATTTTAAAAACAGACACATCATGACTCATGCCCTGACTTGACTTTCATTAGCAGTTGTGTGTCACATTATCAGCAGTGGCACTGCCGCTGCCCGGAGCGGACAGCATCGATCGGGATACGTGGCTTCATGCTGATGGCGGCGGCTTTAAGGGGGGGATGAGCAGCAGTCGCGGCTCTTGCATTAGCATTATCTAACACACAGACAGACAGGGTGGTGATATAACCGTGGCGAGGACGATGACGAGGATGGATGGCGCTCACAGATGCAACAGCACACTCGCACGTAGGGGAGTGTGATTTCTGAATAAGCACATTCTGGTGGGAAAGAGTCGGGCTGCCAATTCCAACGAGCCTGTTTTGCTCGCTAATGACATTAGTAATTACATTTGTCGAATTCTCGAGAATCTCCCAGAGGCTTTGACAGGCAAAAGACAAAATGCACGACTGTGTCAAGTCCCGTGGGCTCGTCCACTCACCAGTTTGCCCATGCAGCGCTGCTGTCCCACCCCGTTCTCACACTTGTGGTGGAGGCTCATCTTGCAGGCTTTGCAGCGGAGGCCGTGCTTCGCCGTGTTTCCCGCCAGGAACACCACGTGCTTGGCCGTCGTACCTGACACACACACACACACAAACATTGCACGGCTCGGGTTCAGCTGTATCGCGTCAGAGACTGACGTCTCTATCAAGTGAACATTCGAGGTTAAACACAAAATGGCAGGGACCCTGGAAAAAACATTGGTCAGGATTATTTTTTCGCCACGAGCAGGGGAGGAACCCGTTTGAGCAGCGTGTGGTGCTTCGCGCCAGGGGACAACGTGACATGTGGACGTTTGCAAAGATAATGAGCTGCAGCAGCAACAGCAGCAGCGGCAGCAGCACGTTAAACCGTTCCAGACTCGAGGCTCATCCTTCACTCCACAACATGTCACCGAGCTGGTTTGGAAAATAAAGATGTGCTCGCAAGAAGTCTGCGCACTGAGCTGTGTAAAAATTAACTTGCAGACAGATAAGGAAGAAGACGAGACGTCAGGAAAAGAAAACAAAGCGTGCGTTACAGCAACAGAAAAGGCATTACTGGATTTCACTGTGTGTGCCTGTAATCACAAAGAGATAAACAAGAAAAATATTTTTGGATGCCTTTTTTTGCTTTAGACTTGGAGCCAAGAAAAATACATCACCAAACAGAAGAAGACCAAGAATGTTCAAACGTTTTTCATTTGAGTTTTGCTGCACGTGAAACTCAAGTCAAATGTCTGCACGCTCTGACTGCTGAAAAAGATGAAAACGTGTGTCTTCTCTTTTGGTCCAGAAACCAGCACCGCCAACTGGCCAATCGAATCAGCGGCCATTCCAGAGCCCCACCACTTTTACTGGTTGTAGTCTGGCAGCCATGCACTTTTGGCTCTCCATTGATTAATCAAAGAGCACGTGCTTTGCTCTGTCCCCAGCACTCGATGTGAGAACGCAGACATACAAAGGATCCATTGATTTCCTCGGGCAGGAGTTGAGAGTGGAGTGAAGTGGAGAAGACCCGATCACTCAGACCGGTCCAATTCTGCTCACAGCCGTCAATTCACGTCTGGTGAAATGGTAAAAATGTCATATTTCATTGTGGACTGAAATTGAAAACGTGACATGATCGGTTTGAAGAGCAGAGATTCTGTGAGCGGTAAATGTGACAGGCTTGGATCATCTGATCCCCAGACAAGACGGCAAACACAGGATACTTCAGGTACAAAGCCTCTCATGTGTAAGTTTAATGAGCAAAAAGGTGACGGAGGGGAAAGAAAAATCTCTGAGTGAACTTGGCGGATGGTAATCTGATGCGGCGTCGCGGCTACCTGAGGCTGAAGAGCACCAACGATCACCAACGAGCACCCAAGATGCACTATTGGCCAGATAATTGGCTTGGCGTCTACCATTGAAAGCTCACGTGTTTGCTTGGCTGGGGCCTCGTTCCAGCAGAGCTGGACGGGAGATGGACACCAGGAGAAATGTGATCCTGGCGTCAACGCTCCTCACTAGGCTGCAAATCAACAACAGCAACAGCAACAGCAGGAACAATAACGGGGACAAATAATCAGGTCACGCTAAACGAGGTCAGCTGAGGTTGCTTTTTTAACAAGCACTTGGAGATTCATGTTCTGTTGTTGGCCTAATGGCGTCTCTACGTGTATCCGACTACACGCGCAGGTTTCTTGATGAGGTTCGGCCTTTCACCTCAAGCAGAGTTTTAGCTTGCTGAAAAACTAACTTTTTGGTTTGGTTTGTCGCTATTTTTTGTACGATTATTTTAAAATCCCGTGGATGTGTACAGAGTTTTGTTTTGTGCCTATTTATGTGAACGTGGCCTAAATCGAACCCTTGTGAAGCTGCTTTCCATGAGTCCGTCCAGGAAAACACAGGTCACGCACGATGACATTTTCCAAATGTTCAAAATCAATATAAAGCCTAAGGTTGCAAATAACGCGCTCACACAGTGGAGTCTCAATGTCCTGCCACACTCACGCTAAAATCAGCTATCGCTGATGGTGAGTAAATTCTTTTGATAGCTCTGGGGGGCAAGTTTGTTTGATAGCAACAATGCTAACTAGGCAGACGTGTGCTGCCTCGGCAATTTGTGCCCAAAACTCTAAAACTAAGTGGCTCTGGCACATGTGGACTTGCAGATGGCTTTTGAAGACATGGATATTGTTCATGCACGTCGGTTATAATTGGAAGAGGCGGGAAACATAACAGAGGCGCATATGTTGCTGCCAAAGCACAGCCACTTTTCCACCCAGCGTTCTTACTGTGTCTCCTCAGCTTGTGGCATAGCGTGGCGCGACAGAAAGCGCTGATGTTGGTGAATCGACGGCTGGACGTGAACGACTAAGTTCTGAAATTCACCCAACCGCCCGACAGCTGCTCGCTACCAGGTGATCTGTCTTACCTTTCAGTCTCCAACCTGGCATGCCAGATGGGAGCGTTTCCTGGATATGTTGGATTTATCCCATTTACACGTCGGGAAAAGAGCTCACAGTAAGTGTTTGGGAAAGGGGAGGCAAAACCTTGAAGATGATTAGGCAAACTTGCTGCTTCGTCTTATTTGAGTGGACCAATCAGATTTGCTGCCAGGTTAGAGCAAAAGGCTTCCCAGCCATGCCAGATGTCACTGCCCTGTGGCGAGTTGCTATAAACGAAACTCTTGCAAAAGCAAGTTGGGGGTGAAAAAATGGCTACCTTCTGGCAAGGAAAACCTTGAAATGCATTGTTGTGTCCATTTCAGTGACTGTATACAAGTCTTGTTGCTTTTTCTGTCTGATCTCCTTCTAGCACAGTGTACAGCACATGGTTATTGCACAGTGTGGCCTAAGAAAAAAACACAAATCCCTGTGTGCCAACAACAGGCTGATGCATGAGATCCTCTTCCTCCAGTCTCTCTTGTCCCCCAGGATGAAAGAGGTGTCAGTGAAGGCATCACGGCTGTGGGGAAAGCGAGCGGCAGTGCAACTCTCCCGGCTGCTCTGCCTTGAAAACTCGACATTCACTCAAACTCCACCAAGACTCCGGACAGAATTCCCATGCCTTCTTTCTCCAGTATCTCGTTCCTCTCGTTCCCACGCAAAACCCAATGATCTCTCCTGCTGCATTCCCGCTCACAACAGCCGCAAATTGATCCATTAAGCCACTGTTCTTACTTCACGCCTCCAGCTCTCCCGTTCAAATAACCTCCATCTCAACAACAACTCCTCCGCCCCCTTTTCCTCTTATAGGCACCTCCATGGCACTGACCTGAGTCTGGTTCTTTTATTTGTAGGTTTTAATTAGCTTCTCTCGAAGCCAATTGGATTTTACACAGAAGAACAAAAAAAAAAATCCCATCTGGATAATTAGAGAAATAAAGCCCAGAGTTCACATTCTCACTTCTTTATCTGTTTTTTATGGGCCCATCTGTGATCGGGGGTCTCCGGGAAGCAGATGTAACAGAAAGTTTTCAGAGAAATTTAATTTGAGTGTCTGTCGGTCTGTCTGTCTGTCTGTCTGCCTGCCTGCTATGGAGGATGCCATACAGGATGTAGCAATGCGTAGATAAAATGCCAAACTGTTATAAAATACCAATTACTGTTTCAAACAGCTAAATTTGGCTGCAGAAAGTCCAACCAAGTGGCAAAATAAAGAGCCGCACATCTGCCAGCTGTTTGCTGCTCAGCTGAGCACAGTGATACTTAGAACAATCTTGTGGAAGTTTTTTTTTTTCTTGAAATTTAATGGCAATCCAAATACACTTTGGACAATACAGCAACATTGCTTTAAAAGAGAAAAAAACCATAAACGTGCTTCACATATTTCACCCGTGACGCAACAGATGTGGACTTTTTCAGCCCGAGTGTCACAACATTCCTTTGCGAAACTGTAAAAGACGCAACGGGATGATTGTCGGTATTACTGCTGTTATCAAGTGTGTGTGTCGTTAATGCATTGTGTATCAATGTTGGTGACCTCTCTTGGACCTTTCACATATTTGTGATGGGACAAAAGCGAGGGGAAAACAAAGTGGTCTCAGAGGGTGGAGCAAATCCTTGGCTGAGAGCGTTGTGATGTCAGTACTCAGCGACATCACAATGGGCAGACACCCAGCGCCGTGTGTGTGTTAGCACACAATGTCCGAAAAGCGGATTGAGGAAAAGACACAAAGGACAGACTTTTCTAAGTGACGGACTGATGGTGATTAATCATGCTAATAGATAATACATGTTTGTTTACCTTCACATGGACTCTCAATCCTGTACGTCAATGTCAACACTATGAGTCTTTATTTTGGCATACATTCACAGTCTCAAAAGCGTTTTAAGCCTTCTCTGTAAATTACATTTCATCTTCTGTACACAATAAGAAAAATCAATTCCTTTAATATCGCCTTATTAACGATGAAAGCCTTTGTTTATATTCCTGTGATGCTTAACAGGTTCAACTGCGAGGACTCTCACTTTTATGAGTCGACACATTTAACCTTTAACAAATGTGACCAAATGTAGCAAAAGATGGAACCATGATACAGGTTACCTTGAACATAACAAAAACATTCTTGTTAACATTGCTGTATAAGAGCGTCCAAAGTTTCTGTATAGACTGTGTTCATCAGAGTTTCCAGGCCACAAAGTTAAGTTAGGGAAAACAGTCAACTGCTGAAACAAAACAGAGGCTGAATGTTCAATTTCAAAGATAGGAATCAGCCATTTTAATGTCCCCTTCACTGTCACAACCGCTGCTCATAAGGTACAAAGACAACTGAGTCAGATTCTGACCCTGCTCTACTACTGCCTGTTAGCCACACACACTAACACAGACACACATGCAAACAGTGATAATCGGTCACTTCTCTTTGCTGCGGCCACTGCGTGTGCAAATTAAAGCAGAACTAAAGAAGTAAGGGGGTAGAATCTGTTGTCACAGGCGGAGCAGATGGTTCAGCACCAATCAAGAGGCCGAGCCCACTCTCATCACTTTAATTCATAGCTTCCCCACTGACAATGTAGGACACTGCAGGCCAAACGGCATGTTTTAGCTCTTTTAAAAATTTGATCCGCATCTTTACTTTGAAACAAGAGCAGCGAAAGGTGTTCAGGTTTAACAAACAGGTGACTTTTCAGCCACTTGGGGGCAGCAACTGGCAAGCGTCTTGTAATACTGACATACTATAATTTTATGACAGTTCAAGCTGATTTGTAAAACTGTTCTCTTATTGCATTGTCAGCTCCGATTATATTTCCTCCAAAATGAAGGAAGTAATATAATCCAGAAGCAAAATGTTTGCCTAGGCTGTCCGACTGACTGCTAGCAGCGTCTATCAGTGTGTCTAGGAGCACGGGTGGTAGACCTTTTTGAAATCGGCTGCATGGCTGTGGTCATAATGACTTGTTTCCCTGTTATACTCCACACAGTTTTTAAATCGAGTAATATCCATGACAGAGAAGCAACAAGTGGTCCATGACAGAAAACATGATTTGCTTATATAAGTATAATTTACAGGGCTCCTAGACTGTCAACATTTCAGGTGCAGTCCTCCAACTGTGTTCAATATTCAACTCGGAAAATCATTTTCTGAATAGCCTTTTTGCTATGCTTAAAATGTTTTGACGATCCATTCCAGTTCATTTCAAGGTTAAGATGGTAGAAAACAATAGCAGTGTGGCGTGATTTGACGTCACGGGGCTTAATTTGTAAACAGTTAATAATTAAACTACTTCATCTTTGCGATAATTCATCCACCTGTCGTTGCTGGCAGGAAGTTGTTTAAGGCCCGAGGCAGGTGTGTTGTTGTTGTTGCAGCTGCTGATATTGAGGCCAGGAAAATCTGCAGGGTTGCTTATTTCTAAGACAGGGTCTTTTTTTTTCTTAGTACATTTTTTCTTTTCAGCAAAACACAGTTTGTTAACAAACTTATTGGCAATAACTGAAATGTAGTTTTCCTGCCACATAAAACTGTCTAAAATCTCTAAATTGCTAAATTGCTAAAAATTGAAATCTTTAAAATCCATAATATGCAGTTTTTCCACCTACAGAATGAGATTGTTGAGCAGATGGTGCAGACAGTCTGTGACATCATTCCACTGCTGTGGCTCTAGGACACAAAGACTTGGTGACCCCTCACTGCTGATGATTTAACGCAGCAGCAAGACCGAAACATCTGGCGAGGGGAGAGCAGGTGGATGAGGTGGCTGCTGTCGGCTACCTGACACCCGGGAGGACAGAGAGACTCGACCCGGCGTGCAGGTGAGTGGGAGTGAGGTAGCCGTCGGTCACGTGTCAGGTCAGGTTCAAGTGGGACGCTCCGTTTCTGTGCTTATCAAGTTTAATTGACTCTCTGGTCAAACACAGCATTCTTTTTTGAAAAGAGAGACTTGCAGGAACAATTTTATGCAAAATGTACTTTGCCAAAGTGTTTGAAATAATCAGAAACAGGCAGAATCCACCTTTAACTTCCTTTCCTTGCTTTACTTTTCTGTGTGTGAGAACACTACGTATTAGGCTTTTCTTATGTTAAAAAAAAAAGGCACTGATACCTCTCCAACATTTGTGACAACAGCTCTTTTGCGTTTTGCCTTTCAAATGTGTGAAATGGACAACAACACATCAGTTTTTTATCAGAAAGCCAAATATTTTTTTGCATCACTCTGTTTATAGAAGGCAATACTGCTCTGTCCCGGACATGGAGTTCTTGCACAATTCATCTTGCAAAGCTGCTTGACTGCAAATTAAGATATGAAAATCGTTGTAAAGTAGACCTTTAATGGTCTTGCATCCCGCTGTCTAAGCACTGTAATTATATGCCAGTGCATTTCCTTACTCTTTGACTTTAATCTTGTTTATAAAAAGAAATGGCATTAAAAACTTAATACAAATACTGCCTCACTAGAAGATGTGCAGGATTCCCCATCGTTTGAGCGAACACATCCCTCTTTTCATCAACTTCACTAAATTCACTGATACAGATGGCACGTGTGTGTGTGTTTGTGTGTGTGTGTGTGGGTGTGTGTGTAACCATACCTACAATCATGTGGTTGCAGACGTCACAGAACGTGGGCTTCTTGAAGATGTGCTCCATGAAGCAGTGCCCCGCCGAGTCTACCTGCAGCGGGTTGCGCGCCTGGGAGCGCGATGTGGGAGGAGGAGCGCTGGGGATGGCGGGCGGCACGGGCGGGATGGGGAGGTTGGCGTTGTGCGGCGGGGCCATGCCGATGCTGCAGAGGTGGCCGGTGCTGCTGCTCACATCGGAGAGCAGCTCCGTCTTGTTGTCGTTGCTGCTCCGGAAGAAGTTGTCGGCGCTCTTGCTGCGAATGCTCTTGGTCTTGAAGGACAAAGAGCGCTTTAGCCGCTGCAGCTGAAAGGAGAGGGATATTAGTTGGAATATAAACGGGCGAGAAGAAAGGGGGAAAATGAAGAAACTGACACAGTAGTAGTTAGAAAATAACCGATGTTACAACCCACATAAATGACAAGCTTAGTCATTATGCAAATGTCCTGTCGCCCAGCGGCCAATACAAGGACCACTGCAAGTGACAGCTCATCAGGACGCAGTGAAAAACCGTCCAGGTTCCCTACCTGGAAGGTAATGTGATTTCCTGCTCGGAGCCAAGTGTCACAGCGACACTCTGCTCACACGCTGCGCTGCCATTTCTGGCCGCATCCATCAATCTCATCAGTCTCCTCTCTCTTTTACGGCAACACAATTCATAACACTCGGTGCTGACAGCTCTTCATTTAACCTCTCAGTGTGTACTTTCCGCCTCGGAGAAGGCCACTTAACTCTGAGCTCGCACACACATGCACTGCAGGATCCCTCGGCGTCTCTATTGCGATCTAATAATTGTGGTCGGTTGTGCCGCCACAGGCTGAAGATTGAAGAAGTACATTAGGTGTCAAGTCAGTGATATGATGCGAAGACTTCCTCATTATTATCTTTAAATGCCAAAATGCATCATTTGGCATAACATGAAATGTAAGATGCATATGTGTGTTTTTAGCTAGATAACATTCTTCAACAATTTGTGAATAAACATTGCAATTAGCTATAAAGGCCCAACGTGTCAGCAGTAGCTGTTTTATTTGCTTACCATACCAATTTAATTTTACATGAAGGGCAGACCTACTTGTAAGGATCTGGTGATTTTGCATCACAGAAAAGAAAGAAGTGAGACAAGAGGAATTATCAGAAAGTGGGATTAACATTAACAACACTGCAATTTTCTTTTTTCAACCATTAGAGGTTGCTAAACATTAAACACTGTGCCTTTATGTTATTTTACAACAAACAGGTACATTGGGATACATTAACGCCAACACATTTTTTTGGTTAGTTGTCATGATTTTTGTATCACATGCCTTTGCAAATCACTAAGAGAGCTTATCGCTGCAGCTTCAATGAGGGGAGGATCGATCAGTTTCGCGGGTCACTCTGGAAACAATCAATTTAGCCTTTCTCTGCCATTACTGCCCACACACACACATAAACATAGACATACACATAGATAGTACACACATTCCGCTAAAACCTTTCTTAACATCTTCAGTTGCATTTTAAAAACCAAAAAATGTTAAAATGCAACAACGTGTCTGCCTTCAAATCTACTGTTCCGGGAAAATTCTACATGCTGTACTTGTTTACAGAGGCTGTGAATGGTAGCGGATCGTCAACACGATGCCACGGTTGCGTGTTGCACTCCGCACGGAGGGAAAATATTGACAATATTCTCCCCCAAAATGATCAAAGTGAGAGAATGTGTGTCCATGCATCAGGGAGCTCATGCTGTGTTTAACGAGATCAGATATATTAGAGCTGCGCTCCACTAGAAAAGCAGGGGAGGGTTAATGAGGTCTGCGCTGGCTAATGTAAAACAAACTGCACAAGATTACAAATCAAATTATCGTGAATAAATACAGTCACTGTTGCAGCCTTGGAAATAAAAAAAAAAAGAAAACACAGAGTGCGCTCCAGAAACATGGGTGATGATGGCTCTTACTGCACTAAAAAGCGGTAAAAGTTGTAACACGGAACAACTTTTGTTTCATTTTCTTTGTCGTGAACATGCAGGTAATGATGGACTAAACTCTGCAGTCATAAAAGCTACATTTTGCACAAGAGTGGAAGCTCACCTTGCGCTTGTGATGTTCGGGTCTCACAGTATTCTTAACGGGAGATGACAAAAAAAAAAAAAAAGAGCAAAAACACAACTTTACAAGAGTGGACTTACTTGGCCTGTCTATATGAATGAGGAAGACACTCGGCACGACTAATCTCCACCAACCATCACAGGGAGTAAAAGTTGTTTGGCAGAAGCGCTTGAGTTATGCGAGAAGCCGGCCCGCAGACTCTTAAAATTCTGGCTGCCCCCGAAAGTGCCAGACAAAAGTGTTAACATGCAGTAAAGATCACTGGGTAGCCTGCCTGGGGGAAAAAAAATCTGACTGAACAAATGTTCAACCAAGTCAGAAAAGCCTTATCTGCCTTGTATGAGGCAGGCAAATTGCAGGAGATAAATAGCCATTATAAAATGTCATCCAGTCCGGTATTCTACTCCTATAATTGATGTTCTCCGTGCAACTTGTGGCCCACATGGATGGTGAACCTCCCTCGAGGCAGCTCTGGATCTCCATTAGGCCACCTACATTTATCAACCGCAGGTACAAAGTATTCAAACCCTCAAAGCACTTTACCCCCATTATTATGCGCATTTTAGCTCACAGTCACATTCTTGTTTGGCTCCACCCTTATTGATTATGGCCCCTGATCATCTGCAAATTATTTGCTAATGTGTTTGAATTTGTGGACACTGCTATAAAGATTTAAAAACGCACAAATAAGCATGTTAATAGTGTAATAAAAAGAGAGCAAATTTAAGAGTGGGGATGTACATGTCAGCTCCTTCAATTTGCTCAAATCACTTTCAGTGTAGCCTCATCACGACGTCACCCACAGTCTGAACTCATCTGCTCACAGGTGTGTCTCCCTCATGCCCAGGTGTTAAAGCAGCTTCAGTAGAGTAGGTGACAGCGGCGGCTCTCTCTCTCTCTCTCTCTCTCTCTCTCTCTCTCTCACACACACACACACACACACACACACACACACACACACACACACACACACACACACACACACACACACACACACTGTCCCTTATTTTCTTGAGAACAGTTCCCAGCCCTTTCCATGTTGTAGGAGGAAGACGAAGCAGAAGTTCGCCGCTCTATTCACGGCGTGTTAGAAGGAGACGGGACGGGACCGGTCCTACCTTGCTTTCCTGCTGGCTGCTGGTGGCCGTCGGGGATTTGGGTGTCTCGTTCTGGTCTCGTTCGTCCTCTTTGCCCCCACTTTCGTCCTGAATCATGTTGACCGGCGGTATCATCCTCCCTTCTGTTGGGCGGTATGACGAGGAAGGGGGGGTGAAAAAACAAAACAAAAAACAAAAACAGCGGTTCTATTCTGCCGAGTTCTGCCTCCTCTCGAAGCTGTTTACATCGTTGCCATTTCTCTCCAGTCACCGCGGCCGAGGACGGGAGAAGTCGGACGGCGAAGAAAAACGAGGCGACAGAAAAAACAAAAAAAACAAAACACAAATTCAACGGGTCGATGAGATATTTTTCAGGGTAAAAGTTGCTGGAAAAGCTTCAGCGCGCGCCGTTCCTCCGCGCGAGGCTGCCGCGTGCTGCGTGGCGTCGTGCGTAAACGCTGCCAGGACACGTCCAAGTCCACGCGCTGTTTGCGCCGCGCGCCTCCAACTGTCTGCCGATAGATGGGCGGGAGAGCCTGGAGCGCGTGGAGAGGCGAAGAGAGAAGAGGAAAGGAGGAAGACGAGGAAGGAGGAGGGACAAGACACAAGCATGAGCGCTGCCTCCTGCCTGCCAAGAACACTGCGATGGAGGACACACTCAGAGAGAAAGAGAGAGAGACAACCATATGGTCAAAGAATGAATAAATAAAGGGAGCAAATGTTTCACCCCCTAAAGGGTGGTGCAACAAGTCTATTAAAGCTTTTAAAGTGTTAGCACTATAGTCGTAGCATCTAGCTAATTTTAAAGCGCACACAAAATCCACAAATGAACAGTTGGTTCAAGCCAAAAAACCTTCAGAATCTGGGCCTAAGTAGTTTAAAGGGTCTAAAGTGAAACATTTTTGAGGATCTTTTGAACAAAATGAAAATTGGTTGTCTGTTTTTTTTTTTTTTGCTCTTTAGATATACTAATACTAATACTACAAGGTCAATACAAATCTAATTCAATCTAATGTCTAACATATTGTCTCTGGAGGTGCTGGCTGTCTGTTTTCAGTCTAAGCTTTGATACTGCCATACCTTACACACAGTGGAACCATGCCGTGGTGAAAAAGACAGATGGCTACATATGTCAAAAAATCAACTTGCAAGGAAATACTACATGTGAAGCAAAAGCTACAGCTATGTCAGACGAGTTAAAATATTTGGATTATTTTAGCTTGTTTGTAGGTCGCAGGTACATTCTGTCAATATACAGTACTATTATCACACAACACATTCACATCTGCCCAAGCAAAGAACCCTTTGGTCCCCCCCCCAAAAAAAAAAATAGATCATTGTTTTGTGTCTGAGGTGTGCCTCTTTAACAATAGCTGCGTTGTCGTCCTGCATCCGTAATTCTCCTCACCCAGCTGATGCTTTTGTTGATGCTGTGAATTGTGAGGCACTTGCCTCTCTCTCTCTCTCTCTCTCTCTCTCTCTCTCTCTCTCTCTCTCTCTCTCTCGAGTGGCTATCTGGTGCGAAAATAACACATCACCCTTTCTGTTTGCTAAATTGTATTGTGGCAAAAAAGAATTAACATCCTCCCTTAGCATCACATTAGCCATGTCTAAATCATTGTCTTTGATATGAGCGTCGTTACGGAGGATGAAAGAGTCTTTCGGGGAAGAGGGAATCCCCATCTGAAGGCTGTTGGAGATGGAGGTGGACGTACAATCCCACAGTGGGACTGTGCTTGGATTCCTGTCAGAGTTTAGGAGGCTGCAGTCTGCCAGTCCTGCCATGCAAACTCATGGACAGCGCATCACAAATGGGGGGTTGACGAGAGGAGGCGTGATGTATCACCACAACAGGAATCCCACCTGTTTGGTAAGATCTGTCATAGTTTATCTCAAAAAATGGCTTTATCCTTTTTTGAGATAAATTATTTCAAAAAAGATATCCCTCCTCGCTTGTAAAATGATGGCTGCACCCCTGGTTGCATGGTTATGTACGTCTGTTCGTGTGTGGCCCTGCGATGAACTGGCGACTTGTCCAGGGTGTACCCTGCCTTTGCCCTAAGACAGCTGGGATAGGCTCCAGCAGACCCCCGTGACCCTGAATTGGAATAAGGGGGTGTAGAAGATGGATGGATGGATGTTCATGTGTGTGTGTATGATGTGTTTGTGTGTGTCTACTGGCTACTGTGAAGCATGTCAGCATGAAAAAGCCAAATGCCTGACCAGGAGACAAGGAGAGAAGAGCTGCTGGCCTGAGTGTGGAAAGAGGCCGGGATGGACAGAAAGGCAGAGAACATTATAATTATTTCTTAGCTGCTAGCTGGGTTGCCACAGTGGAAAGAGGGCGTTAGAAGAAGAGGATAGAAGATAGAGGGATGGAGGAGGAGAGAAGAGATGGGGTTTAATTAGCCCAAATGAAGGGTTTTATTGAGAGGAAGAGAGGAACACGCACAGAATGAGCCAACATTTTGCTGCTGTTTCTTATCACTCTCTTTGCTCACTGCCGCATTAATGAATTTAAATCTAAGAAATATTCATTTGTCCCCCTCTAATCAGAAAAGCCAGCCAGAGAAAAATGTTTCCAATGAGAGCAGAAGGAAAGTACATTCCATCCTGTCCATGCAGAAATTTGCAGCTGAAGGATGAGGTCAATTTTTTAGAGATATTTTCTGTTTGTGTTTGGATGATCTGTTCCCTGCTGGCTCATTTCAAGAAAAATCATTTACTTTCGCTTGGAAAGTGACCAAACGTGAATAACTTTCAAGAAATCAGCAGATCCTTAGTAGCTGTGAGAAGAGAATCACACTAAACACTTGGACGTTTTGAACATTTGAATATTTGATTTTTGTTGTTTTTTTTGTTGTCATTTTCGATTGGAATCGCAACACCAACTGAGAAAAGCAACTAATACAACATTTAATCCACCCCCAGTTAAAACCTATCACTTTGCCAGCACCATGTTGGTGTGATATGCATGTGTTGGGCAGCGGTGTTGATGGCGGTGGTGTATTTTAGGGTGGGCTCAGACATGTGAGTGCTGCTGTGCTGAGGTGTCTGCAGGTTCCACGCGTGGAGTTGTAAAAGGCTGTTATTCGGTTTGACTTCCTCGCTGCATTTGTAATGATTTCACACATAAATGCATTGGCTCTGCCTTTGGGAGATAAGAAATTTCATCAGCTCTGTGAGCAGTCAGACTTCAACGCAATCTGTTTTAGTAAATGACAGTTACTGCTTCCCCTCTCAGATAAGTACTGCCTTCTTGTCAGACTATATCATCATCATAGTTTTGAATGTAAACCATCTACTGGTGGGTCTCAAGCCCTCAGAGATCTGGAAATTCAACATTTTGATCGTGAAAATGTTTGTTATTTTTAACAAAACAAAAAATCTCATAAAAATGCTTTAGTATGTACACTCCAAAATCTCTCTAGGAATAAAATGAAATTGAAAAGGCTAAATTGACCCTTCTGGCAACTTCTAAAAAGAGAACTGGATCAATTATTCTCTTAGTCCTCCACTCAAAGTGAAAATGCTAGCAATTATCACCAAGTCAGCCTGACATTACACGCACACACACACACACACCCACACACACCCACACACACTCACACACCCACATGGGGTCTCACACATATGTCCCAGCATGTGTTACAGTAATGGGTAAATTGATTCCCTAAGAACCAAGACTAATTAGCTCAACTTATTATGGGCCATCCTGGAAATAGTCTCAGCAGTGTCTTCTATAAATTTAAATTTGACTTCTCATCAAGTCCACACTGCCTCGTTGAACCAGAGTTTCGATGCTATAGACCTCCATGCTAAGAGATGATCTTGATTGCTGCTTATTTCAGTGACACTCTGGGTGACACACTCTCTCAACAGAGATCCTCAAGGTTTTGCTTCTTGTTCGACAAACAAACAAACAAACAAAAAACAAGGTATCTGGGAGGAGGTCTCTGAGGGCAGAGTGATCACCTGGCCTGGGTTGGGGTCACTCACTTGCCAGAAAGTATCAGCGGCCCTTGTGACATCACAAAAGGCTAATCTTTTTCTCTGAACTGTAAAGGTTTCTGCATTTGTTGTATGTGAAACCTTTGAAAAACGCCATCATACTGAGACACTGAATACTCCATCTCCAGTCCATGGACACTAAAGTGAGAGTGATGCAGTTCAGATCATGACACCAGTCCTGCCATCACTTTATGTGACCTGGTGACACAGCGCTCTGCCTGTCAGCCTCTGAAAAGTCTTGCTCGTCTCCAGCTGGTCACTTCCAGTTTTGTTGTGTGCCATTTAAAGGAAACGAGGCAGCAGAGACCAGAAACGGCACTGAGCCGCAGCTGATCCTCCTCCTTAGCAGGAGACACCATGACCTACTGTCACTGCTGCAGGCAGGTTGCTTTTTAATAGGCCGGCTTTGGGCTTTAACATATTAACATTGTAGCATTTTACCATTTTCTAAAAGCATTTTTGCTATCTGATAGTTTGATCTCTAGTTCGAGTCACAATATTCATAATAATCAACATTTTTTCCAGAAAAATTTCATATATTAGACTAGAAAAAATAAACTAATACTAGAAAAAGAGATCCTATAATGTGGTGGATGATGATCTGAAGACCTGACGATACTTTGGTCAACATGTTTGAATAAACAACAACACAGTCGAGGAGATCATGAATGTTGCCACCAACCCCCTGTTCTAGCTCAATGAAGAGTGGACTCGCCGGTCCCTGATTTGCACTGTTGCCTGAAGTGTCATATTTTATTTATACCACAAGTTGGTTCAGCCAAGCAAGCTGATTTATTAATTGACCAACTCCAACTGTGCTGTTAATCCCAAGGAAATTACCCTTTAATATTTACCAATTCCATTTGAAAACAAAGGAGCTAGTCAGTGGTGAAATATTCTAATTGTAGGATTTAGCATTAATGAAGGTTTCTTTGTTCCTGCAGGGCTTATCGTTTATTTTGCATTTACCTATTTATCAATTTCACTAATTTAATTTAAAAATTGAATGGATACAGGCATGAAAAGGAACAAATCCTTCACTTCCAAGACCCTCAGCTGCACTTTGATGATGGATATGGGCACAGTGCAGCTATGAGCGTCCCGGACTGCCTCCACAAAGATCCTATTAGCCTCGTTTATAATCCCTTGTCAACATAACTCCCTCCCTCCAATCTGAACCTTTTGGAGGCTAATGGAAAATTTTGACTTTTCCAAAAAGATTATTAGCACCCTTGCTGAGAAACAGATGAGAGGATGGGGGAGAGGAGGGGTTGTTATATTGGTTTTGGAACTGATGAGTCATTGGCCAGTCATTAAACTTTTGTAATTGTTTGTTTCAGATGGATCTCTTTCATAAAAAAAAAAAAAAAAAAAACTTTGAAGCCTACATATAAATGATTTTGATCCAAACAGGTGTGAGTTAAACCATTGATCCATCTTGAAATACTTTTACGTGAAGTATTATTGGCTGTTCTTTAACTCTTAACAGACCAGCGGCATAGGGAGAAGTTTAATTTTAGGTGGGTCAGTTCAAAATTCGTTCGGTCTTCTTTTCCACCAGAAAAAATTGACTTAAATTTACAGACTGGCTGATGAACATGTTGCTTTCACTTCTAACTTCCTGCATAGAAGCCTCTTCCATCTCTCAGGCAACCTCGGCCTCCTCTGAAATAAAGGCCTAATGTTCCAACAAATTGAGAGCTAACAGCGAAATAAAACACAATAGATGTTTTACTCCGCCGAACAAATAACACTTTGAGCGTCACGCTGAAACAAGCAGCAACAGGTTCACCAGAGCGTCACGCCGAGAGACAAAGCATAAGTGCCGGGCAAGAGTTCCGCTTGTGAAGGCAATTTACTTTGCATCACAAAGTGTTTGGAAAGCTAAACCCACTAATAGGCGAAAACAAAAAAAAAAGGATCCCAAAAATAGAAGCAAGAGCGTGAATTCTAAGGAGCTGCAGCCGCGTGGAGCTGCTCCCGCCGTGACTCATAAGTGTTAGTTTTGTGCCTTGATGACGCGGGCGGATGCGTGGGCGACACCGGGGGAGGGTGAGCCGCAGCAGACGCGTGGCTCGTCGTTCCCCCAGACCCCCTGTCAACCACTCAGCTCCGGCTTCTTCCGGCCCGCCGTTGCTACGATACGACGCGGGGATGTGACACTCAAAAGTGAACGCGCTGACAAAACGCGTTGAAAGCTGTTACGTCTTAGGGAGACGAGGAAAAGGGGGCAAGTGTTTCCAGTAAAACGGTGCCCACGTCAAGGTGGCGTGCTGTGACGACGGGATGTGATTTAATCCCGGCGCGGCAGCGGAAGAACTGCCTCGACGGGGTTTGATAATGTTAAAAAAATAATGAAAAAATTTGAAAAAATATTACTTAGGTGATCTTGGCTCGGTCTTATTCTCATGTGGATGATGGGAGACAGTCTGTGGGTTGCATTTGATCTTAATGAAGGCCTTTCACACTCTCCTCTTGGCATTTCCTCTAAATAAAACAGTGCAAAGAAAAATCAGAAGAGGATATTTTCAGATTTTTGTTGCAGTCACTGCTGTTGGAGTCCTTACGGGTAAAAATTATAAACCGGTAACAAGAAAGATTTACTTTCAAGCAACAATCATCCATTATAATGGACCAAGATTAGCTTTAGAACCATTTATTTACTGTGATGCTGGAAACTTGTTTTTAAATCAAATGTGAAGCAGGAAACATTGACATCGGTGTGCATATTAATCTGCCCAGAATTGGATTAATTCCATTGTCATTCATCACATGGCTGTTGGGAGAAGATAATTTTATTTCCAAGACATTAATACAATTCTTGTCTTTGAAATAATGAACCAACACTTTGTCACGGTAAGACCTTTTTTCCGGTTGAGCCAGCATGAGATTTCAACGGCGGAGGGATGCAAATGTGCCCATAAATCAAACCAAGTGTGGCATCCGTTCTGACTTTTCCAGAATGCAGCGGTACTTGACGCATTTGTCACACTGTTTCCATCAAAAACTGTTAAAAATAACAACAACGACAAAAAAAAACAACCTTTGACAGCGGCTCGCCATCAAGTAAAAACTACAGCCTCCCTCAAGTGAAATCTGTGAATTCCTTTCATCACTCTCGCACTTGAATGCAACTTATTGCAAAATTTGATGGCCTTCCGGGCATCATTTGACATGATGCCACACAGCGGAAGGAGGTTTTTGTTTCCAGTGACAGGCGGAGGCCTCTGGCTGCATCGGGGAGGCTGTGATAATGGGCTCTGGAGCCGGCGTCCACATGTTTTGTGATTAACTGCCATTTCTCACAATGAGCCAACGTGACCAGACTCGTTGCATCATCGTCAGAAGAGACCAAGTCATTCGACCGCTTTAGACTTTTTAAGTTTACAGGATTGTTGAGTCATGTTTTTCAGGGACGAAAAAATCCCCAGTCCGAAAATAAAAAATGAAATCGCAGACAAAAGCGTAACCAGTGGTTATTTGATTATAGTTGCTTTTCTATGGTCTTCAACCAGTCTCCCCATTCTGACCTTTGACCCCTGACATCAACGACGTCTTCACCACGGCTGCATGTCTAACTGTGCTAAGTTGCTGCCCTTTGATTGGCTGACTAGCCATTTCCGCCAAGAAGCAACTGAATATTCTACCTAATGAATTGTAGCAGTCCTTTTGTGCTTTTCATATTAGTCTCTGTTATTGTTCACTATTTTTTTTATTCTTCAATTAATTGGAGTAATTGATATGTTTTTGATCTATATTTCTCTAAGATGTTATTTTAATATTTCTTGCTGGCCTTTAGTATTTAGGGATTTATGAGAGACTACTGTTCGCACAAAGGAATTTCAGATTATGGACAGTTTCCTCTTGCTTTCCAGTTTTGATATATTCTTCGGGCATAAAGTTTTATTTTGTGCTTTTACTGTCATGCAAGGACACGGTGTGGTCACACGTCCCTCACCTGAAGAGCATGTGCACTGACAGGTGCATCCAATCAGCCTTGATTGCGGCCTCCTGTGTTTTTTGGCTTGTCTCTTTGTTGGAGGCTTGAAAGCCTCCAACAAAACGGCTTTATCTTCTTTCTTGGAATGCTGTATTGAAGTCATTTGCTAAGTCAATGCTTCCTTATTGTGACTTCCTTTTGAATTACAGATGGAAAAAAGCAGATTTTCCGAAACCTGTCAGTTCAATTCAAACCACAATATCAAACACAGATCACATGGACTGGCCAGAAAAGTGCTACAGCGTGATGAATGATGGTTGCTTCAACGATCTCAGGGGCATTAACAACATTAATATTGCACAATATTACGCGCACAACGTTGTGTAAAGACAATGTTTGATTGAATCGCCATGCAACAAACTCCTCTGTTTGCGCAAACTTTAGAAACTTCAACTTTGAATTTTATTTTTCTTGCAGTAAACCGCTCCTATGTCGCTTTATTCTGGCGACCTGTTCTTTGCCCGAGCCTACTTTTGACACTGAGCCCTATTATTTGAACTCTCCACAGACATCCCCCTGCATCTATAATTGGTAAGAAGTCCACCATGGAGGTGATGTAGGCCAAGGACTACAGCAGAAAATAGAGTGAAACTAGCTGAGGGGCCGGACGTATTAAAAAAAGAATGTGGGTTAACAATGGCGTTTGAAATCACAGGTGGGTGCCTGGAGGGACTCTGTGTTCTGACTGTCAGGCCTCAATGAAATGAAATAATGGTCACACATGTTTGTTAGTTTTTTTTTTAACTGAAATGTCCCTTAGAAACAAGAAAATGAACCTCTTCATTAGCTAAAACAGGAGTCTCTCCCCGGTATTGCATATGTTATTGGTCCGGTATCTGGTATTGCATAGGAGTGTAATGGAAAGCTCTCTGTGAAAGATTCTACATTTTAATTTATAAACCTCCAGAAAAACAGTTTCAGCTTCCTGCTAAAAACCGTAATTAGTTCAAACTGCATCTCTTGACATTGTGTGAGTTCGAGGGAACGTCAGGTCAGTAAAAAATAAACTAGTGAACAAATGACTCTCCATTCATTCTTTTTGTCTGCACCGCCCCCGAGTGGCCATCTGTAGTATTGCATTGACAATAAACGCTACAAGAACAACGGGCGTGTTCAGTTTCAAAAACATCAGCCAATCTTTATTTTCATATCCTCACATGGGGGGGGAAAGCGGACAGATGGGGTGGTAGATGCACAAACAGTGAAAAACTCAACATTGGAACAAAAATTTAAAACCAAAGGCGGTGGAAAATGCACAATGCAACTAGCAGTCATGTTGCTGTGTCAAGAAGAACACTAACAACATCATACTTGCATACAGCAAGTTTTTTTCCCCCTAGTCAGTCATTGTACTGATCTCCCAAAATGAGACACACTTAAAATTCACTTTCGTCATGAAAGCACAGATCAAACCATTGTTGTTCAACCCATCCATCCGTACACTGAAAAAACTAAAGGTTTTCTGGCCATAGACATAAAAACAGGAAAAAAGTGGAAATATGATGGAAAAAAAAAGACAGCACTGTGTGTTGTTTTTTGAGATGTGGAATTCTGGATAGAGAAACGGATGCAGGGCACTTTGAGGAGAGGGCAGGCAGCGAGCGGTGGCGGGCTCAAAAAACAAACAAAAACAAACCTAAAACAAAAAAACCCGTGGCACTTAAACATCAGGGTGAAAACAGGCAAAATATATGCGGTAAGGCGTCAACAGGAGCATTTAACATATAATGGAGATGCACAACTGTTATGTAGGGGTTTAAATGCACTCCTCCGCAAAGGTGAGTCGTCTCTACACACAATGAAATCACCTCAGAAACATCACAAAAAGGTACTTCAGCAACACATTAGCAAATTCCACTCACAGCAGTGTCTAAAAACATCTGTACATGCTTGCTTTTGTTGAGCGTATATACACAAAGTGCTGCAAGACATCTTGCAGATTTCACTTAACATGTCATAAACTCCTCTTGTTTATTTAACCTCAAACTAAATTATAAGCATCTCTTGCTTTGGATTTAAAAAAAATCCTGTGCCTTAGTGACTTGGATGGAGGTGTAGTAGAGAGAGCGACAAACAAGATGATGCTAAACGGCAAAGATCTGATGGTACTTTTCTCCCTGCACACGCAGTGATAACTTGCACTACATACCACTGCATGTGTGCTAGATCTGACTCAATTTGCACTCAAAGACTTCTCTTTTGCAAAAAAAACAAAACAAAAACAAAATAAATATTTGAATTTGCCAGTGGAAAATGGGAAAAAAAATTGTGTAACAGGTTCTCGAACAGCCGGCCACAGCCAGACTCAATTCACTTTACAGGTGTGCTGTTAATTTCCTTCAGGCGGTATTGCAGGAAACATCCTAACCGGTTGAAGCAATGTACCTTAGCCTAGCTTAGCATTAGCCGATAACTCATTTAAGGAGTGCTGAAGGGCTGCTGGACAAACTGGCAGAACCAGGCTGGTTCTGGATTTATTCACTGTGGTCCCAACTCCACCGTTTTAGTGTAACTAAAAAAAAAGGATATGGATCGATTCAGTCGTGTGTTGTAAATTGGTCTGGTTGTGGCGAGCTGTCGCTTGGCTAAAGAGTGTATAGAATGAGTTTTAAAGGGACATTCTTTCATTTGGGACAAAAAGGCTAAAAAACAACATCTGAGGAACGAGAGTTATGTTATCAACGGTGACGGAGATATTCAAAATTAAACAACTAGAACCCATATTCAATGCAACACTATGTAGTTCTTCTTACTTAAATGAATTGTAACAAAGAGAATGGCATGTCTGCCACTGAATAAGTGCCTGTGACAATCCCTGTAATTCCTCCTACCAACAATAAGTGAACTAGGTTGCTTCTTCTAGCATGGCCAGGAGTGTTGAGTCGTGCTCTGAAGCGAGACATGCTCTCATAAGGCGGGGAACTTCTATAGACCTAAACCAGACTAGCAAGGTGTCCGTGGCAGAGATGCCATTCTAAGGAACTAATAAGAAACTATGATTTTAAGGTGGAAGACCTACATGGTGCTGCTTCGACATGGAAAAACAGAGGAGATAATAGATGCAACGCTGACACTTGGTTCAGTTATGCGGACTTGGCTGTTGCCTCCTCCCATTGCACTGTGACAGTGAAGTTCACATTTGCTTCTAAAAACTCTGGCAGGTTGTTTTTTGCCTCTGCGACTCAGCGCAAGATTATGGTACCATGGGTACATAATCCACAGGCAGAGGCCTAAAACACATGCAAGGGAGAGATAGAGAGAGAGAGAGGGAAAAAAAAACACAACTCAGAATCAACAGGTGAACTAAAACATTTTGGTAGTAGATGCATCACCATTGACAATCTGCAAAATGTCCAAATGAAAGGTTTTGCCCTCTTATCCTGACTTACATGGATCAGCAGAACTGGGTTGATCAGCCCTCTGATGGGGCTACTTCCGTTTCACAGCAGCCGTATCTTCTTCCTTCAGGACAAACTTTTTCCTCAGAGCCTCTGAAATCAGAGTGGCCGAGTCCTCCTCCATGAGGGACGTGCAGCCTCTGTTGTACCTGTAGAGACGCCCAGCACATTACAGCAAAACCAGAGACAAGATGTTTGTTCAGGTTAATTCACAAGCTACTTGTTATCTTGTAATTTACTCAAGTAGAGTGTTGAGTTTTCTTTTCTTTTCTTTTCTCTTCAGACCTGAGCTGTCTACAGGAATGCAACCCCACAGATCTATCTGTGCCTGAAACACGGTGCAAGTTCTAAACAATCATTCTAAAATAGAATAAGCGTTTGAGGCGCCTACAACTCCAACCTGTCTTTGCTCATCTTCATGCGGTTCATGTCCTTCAGGATGTCCATCACATCGGCAAAGCTGGTCGACTTCGACAGCGACACCGTGTCCTCCTCTGCCTCCCGGAAGTCCATGCTGGGCCGGTCCAGATCAAATGTCGCTGATGCTGTCATGGAGACGTTGGGCACAGGGTCAGGAACCAGCTCTGACACCACGGAGACGACATCCTTCTCATCGTCCTCCTCCTCTTCCTCCTCCAGCTCTTCATCCTCCTCTGTGACGTCGCTGATGACGAAGGAGGCGGCTGCCGTGGCGGCCGGCTGGTAGGGCGCCGCCTCGAAAGGCGCCATCGAGAAGCTCATGCTCGTGTCGTCGGGGGAGAGCAGGTCAGGGGTCAGAGGGTTGGAGCCTGTCAAGAAGAAGTAGGTGAAGTGAACAACGGTAACTAAAGACAGACAATGCAAGAGGAACTATGACATTAATGCTAATGCTAATGCTAATAATTAGGTCAAGAATGGGTCTGATCAATATGTTGCCTGCTGCTGTTGAATACACAACATTTCCCTGTGACGTCCTTTGACTCGCTCAGTGAGTGACGTCGATGTGCACGTGAACCACAGAGCTTACGTGCCATCAGTGACCCAGAAACTGATGCCAAGACGTCTAAGCACCAGAGAGCTTAAGGGGAATCAGGGCAGCAGACACGGCAACAAAAGGGATCACAGTCCCCGGGAAGACAGCGAGCTCTGTCTCTGGTTCTCCTACCAGTATCATTTGACACAATCTTGGCGATCTGCGCGCGCAGTTTGCTGAGCTCATCTTGCAGTGCTGTCGTGCGGTTAAGTGCCGTCACACCGGGCTTCTTCAGCCCTTCCATCCGTTTGCCCTCACGGCGGAAGTTAGGCACAGAAGAATTCCTGTGGAGCACCAGGAGGGGCGTGGGGCGCCATTCGTGCTTTAGAGGACGAGTGTCACTCCTGAAAACCAAAGAGTTTTTAAGAGTTATTAGTGTCTCTCTCCACAATAACATACACAAATCCATAAGAGTGCATCATAACCTTGAGCCGGCTTTCTCTTAAATGCATAAGTGCACCTGAGAAATTGGAACCTCAGGCCGACCAGAATAACAAGGTGATGGAGCGGTGACTTGGCACTGGCCCCACAGCCTCAGTGTTTGTCTCTTACCGCACTCTGGCATACGTTTCTTCTTCGTCTGCCACAATCCAGGCTATGTCTGCCAAGGTAGGAACCATTGGACCATCTGTAGGCCGAAGAGGGGCCAGACCAGGTAGTTCCTATTTACAAAGACCCAAATTAACATAGTTGACAAAAAGCGTAATTGTAAATTCTTAAAAACAACACAACAGAAACTGAAATAGAAATGGAGACTCTCTGGAGATATTCACCTGGAAGCATGCCCTCTGTGGGGGTTTGAGGGGCAGAGTGGAGCCTATTCTTCTCACGACACTACGGGTGGATCCATGTGGCTTGTTCTGCCAGATAGGAATAACTTCCTGCAATTGTTTTTTTTTTTCCATATATAAAATTTCTGAAGAAGGTATTACACTGTAACAGTTGGCCTTTGTTTATTTATATTCTTTTCTTCATTTTCGAGGAAATGCAGTGTAACATTGATTACTGTTCCGTAAAGACATCAACAAACAGCTCGGCTGCAGACTTACAGTTTCTGCTTCCATGGTGATAACAGGTCAGCCTCCTCCTGGGTAGTTGCACACCACTGGTTGGTGCTCACAGCAGCTTAAGTCAGAGCGGTTCAGCAAACAGACGCCATGTCACAATAAGTGCTAATTCTTACAAAGTAATACAGCCAGTGGCCTAGAGCATCTGTTGAGAGAAACAAAACAATCAGCAATGAAGACAAACCCAGAACAGATATTTCAGTTTTTACTGATCTGAATTTTTATGTTAGTTGCAGTTTTACTGTGTATCATTAGAGCCTTTCCTCTGCTAGTCTAAAACAGCAGCTAAACTGAAATGACATGGATTGTCTTCATTAGCTTTAACAAATTTTTTTTTTGAAACAGGAAAGTTTAAAATCAATCACTTAAAAAAAAACCTTTTATTTAAATATCCCTTGACAGCCATCCGCAGGTAGCGATATTGCTTCATCATATCAAATGAGAAGAGGAAACCGTTATTCAAAAACTGCAAGGCTCGAGAATTCACTGCTGAATTTGCGTCACAAATTAATAAATCAAATAAATTCAAGAATATCAAAGGTAACCCCAACAGTAATCGCTGATGATGGCACAACGTTACTGCATCACAACGAAGCAGCAGTTCCGAGGAGTGGTAGTGTAGCGTCCCTTGTTAGCTGCGCCTACAATTTATGCAGCTACAACAGCTAAAATGCCCTATTTGGTGGGACCGAGTGATTAGCGAGAGCAATATCTTTCGTGTCACAAATGTCAATGTTGAATTATGTCAGACAAGTGGTTATTCACAGCGCACACCGGGAGCTAAGGTGCTAAATACACACACAGGGGCTAGCTTTAGCAACCCCACTGGCGACCCCCTAGTTGACCCTCTACGCGCACGACCGCTGAAACTTTTCCTTGTTTCCCTTAATGGTATCAAATAAATTTCAACCAACCCCGGGTTGGGTGCAACGTTGAGTTGATAATTACCATATGTGTCAAAGATATGCCGTCAAATAGTGGGCAAAAGGTGCTGTCTCCTCTTCGTCTTTCAGGGGCTGTTGTGTTGCCGTTTATTAGGCCGGAAACTAGTCTCCACTCACTGAATTTCGATTGGCTGGAGCACCATGAGCATATACATCCATGCGGTTACAAGAGTGACCCCTAGAGGTGGAGAGAGAGCATTGCAAAGTAAACATGTTCTTTAAAGTACTCTTGTAAAAAAAACAAAAACCTTAGGCTTATCAGTATATTTGCAGAGCACGACCATGGCACTCAAATTACTGTCTGTTTACATTAGAAAATAAAAATTTATAATTACTGAATCAACACGTTTATTGCATAGAATCACTACACTGCATTTTCACTTGTTTTTAGCCTTCAGGGATATGTTTGTTCTTACGTTCCTCCTTATTTTACCTTTTTAAATTGAAAAAGAGCTCGCAATATACATATATCGTGGCTTATTTTGAACATAAAAGGAGGATCAAATAAGTAAATAAATGCATTAAATACAATAAGCATTAAAAGCACGCTATGCAACATTAAAAATTAAAAAATGTATTCAACACATGTATATATATTTTTCAAATATAATAAAAAAAAGTATATTGAACATTAAAAATGATAATGGTTGCCTTTATTCTCAGAGAAAATCGATGCATCCGAGAAGGCAAAACAATCACGTTAACCTACTTCCGCTGTCGCAGGCTCGGGGAGGAACTATCTTGACAGGCGCTAATGGCAGCGCTTAGGCCATGGGCGGAGCTTCACTCCTGAGCTTGCTACCGCCGTCTGCAGTGATACGACAACACTGCAACATGAAGATGCTTTGATATGACCGACAGTCGTCTCCATCCCTGGGAAAGACACAGGTCAGTTCAACACACTGCCCATATCCCCTGACGCCGTATTGATTTCCTCTTTTCCGTCAAGATGCTGATATATTATTTCCTTCTCGATTCCGTCCTGTGGTGTCGTCCAAAAACGCTCACCTCACCTACCGCGGTGGCTGGCTCCCTGTCATAAATAAAGAGGAACAACGTCTCCGTTTCTTACAATATGCGACAACCTAATGTTTACGGTGCGGTGTGTGCTAAGCTAACCCCGTTGCTGGAGCAAAGGGTGGGGGTAGGGGTTACCAATTTACCAGCCGCTGTGATGTGTCATGAGATGCCATCATGATCACTCCGTCAGAATCATGTTTGTTTAAACATTACCTGAGTACATGTTTACAAGCCACATTGGACGCAACAATCTTGTAAGAAGCACCTTTTACATGTGTATAAACGTTCTATATCAATCACAAAGGTACTCTAAAATGTAAATGTTTTGCCCTGTACAGTGTATGTGTTACTCATCTTGTGTAGTCAGCATATCACACAAGCTCATGACTTGGGTTGTTGAGAGTTCAATGGCTTTAGAACTCCTTGGACTTCATTACTGCATTACACTTCTCACTCCCTTCCTTGTGGGATCATGTGACTGGCTCGATGTAAGAGCTGTCACCAGTCCTGTCAGCCTTCCTCCTGCCTCGTTAAAAAAAAAACAAGTCTGTCTGTCGCCGTCTTTTGCAGGTAACTGGGGCAAGGGGGAAACATGGGAACTAAAAGGAGGAGGAAGGATGCCAGCTGAGCCCTTCATCCATCTGCAAGTGCAAACGCTGCCAGCCATAAAGTGAAGAAACGAGAAAATGGCTCAGTCTGTGCGACGGCCCGAAACTCTGGGATCCCCGGATCAAGAGCCCTGCAGGGACAGGACCAGGACCAGCTACTTTGGCAATGTCAAGTCCAGGTCAGGCCTCTAATTGCAGGGATTACTGGAGAACAAACTAAATAGTGTGGGGTGTGGGGGACCAAGCGGACATGTGACAAGTTTGGCCAGTATCTGGTAGACTTATTCATGCTGTCGCTGGTATTTTATTTATCACTTTAACTCATTGCCAGAATATTTGCATCAGCCAGTTCTCTATGCTGTCACTGAAGGATCAGAGCCGATTGGGGGCAGAGGCCCTCAGCATGTGGAGAGAAAAAAATCACTTCCTGCTCAGCCGTCGCAAGCAACACCCACCTCCCTATAAATAACTGTCATGGTGAATGCAGCACTGCATTAACACTCACACTTCCCTTATTCTACATTATGAATTCCCTCTATTCCTGCGAAAGGAAATCTGCCCTAATGTGGAATTTGTATTTGAGTTTATATCTTAAATCGGTCCCAATTTACCTTAATACGGAAAAGAATAATAAAGAAATAACATTTTAAAAAGTTGACTGATAACACTTTGCTTTTGCAAAGTGCACATTCAGTGTGCTGCATCATAGCATTAGTAAACCTATTGCAATTAAGCATAATTGCCATTGCCCATCTGTCATTGTATGTGAGAACTAGTCTTCAGTTAACTAACCTCTTAAAATTAAGATTAAAATAAAATGAATGTATTTTAATCATTTTTTTCTTATTCTGTTCATTTAAATGTTAGTAACCTTATTTAACAGTTTTTGACAGGCTGGTGTATATTTCTTTAATTAAAACAAATTCAATTTCGTCATATTTTGGCCTTTGAACAGACAAATGTGTACTACCTCTAAAATGCCCCCCCCCCGACTGTATCGTCATCAGAACCAAGATGCCACTCCCTCCATGTTTTCTGCTTGCTGCTTCAGGCTGGGTTCAAAGCTCCCACCTGGGGTCTCGCAGCCGCCGCAGTTCGCCAAGCGGCCCTGGGAGACTCAGCCTCAGTCCAGAGGGATGGCGGAGCCTCCAGCCTGGAGCCAACATCACAGCCAGTCGGCCGAGGGCCGGCCTCTCAACCACATCCCTAACATCAGAAACCCCAAGCTGCGACAGTACTACCTACAAGGTAGTTCCGCAGCCTGTCACAGGGTCACATGGGGAGCATGCGGTCGGGATCCGCTTGAAATGTGTTTATTTATTCTTTTAGAGAGTCACGCTGGGCCCGCCAGCATGTCTGCAGCAGCTGTTGAGATGTCACATGTAGAGAGGGAAGACAGGCAATTTTGCAATATTGTGGCGAAAAGCAGAGACCAAACCCCCTGTTTTTGTGCTTCTGTTTCCTCATGAGACGCCACAGTGAGCGCCCTCTCTCCTACTTTCAGGGACTTCTTGGGATCCAAACAATGCTGCGGCAAAGCACAAGCACATGGGCGGAGCTTCAGTTGACAGCAGCAGAGGCATCACAGTGAGTCACAGCTTCTTCTTTTTTTTGTTTCCTCTCATAACTTCACCACAATTCTCTCAGTGCCCCGAGGATCTCACACTTTGCGGTTAGGAAGGAGGGGGAAAGGAGGTCAGAAGTGCACAGAAACAGACACACAGGCACGTTTTTACATGGCCAGGTGTTGTCCGTAGTATGAATTTGAAGCTGGCGAATGACTTTGCAATTATGGGTCGTAAAAGTAGTTGGATAACAGGTGTCCACAGGTCACAGTCAGAGTTGTCACAGCAGAACAGCACCATGGTAAAGGGGAGACTTTATCACACCTTGTACAACAAATACAGCCGAAGGAATGTTAACAGTCAGGTATTTTTGTTTATTTTATTTTTTTTTCCAGTTTTGTGTTTCTCTCTGACTTAGAAATGTTATCATGTTAGCAGAAGTGATCTAAAACATTTACCTATCTGGATTTTAACAGTGGTCTTTAACAGTATCTTGAAAGCATGTTTCCCACTAAGTAAAGTTAATTTTTATTTCTGTCTTTGCCTTGTTTGTTTTTTCTTTTCACCCCAAATGGTTAAAGCATTGGCCCACCCTCCACAGACCAGAGCAGACCGGGTCTTCATGCTTCTTCACGCTTGCTCTGCAGGGATCTGTTGGTTTCTCTCTCGATTATCTCGATATGATTTAGTGCTTTCTAAATAAAAGTTGGATCGATTTGTCCATCAATTTTCATCCATACGCATTTGGACTAATGCACGGATAATAACGGATTGGCCCTGGAGTAGCTCGCACGCTTACGCACAGATTTACTGCGGCCATGTTGTCCGCCAGACGGCAGTAATCTAATTTAGGTCAATGGATCCATCTGTCAGTGGATGACACTGCTGTTTTTCTTTTTAGACATTTTGTTCACTGATGCACAGCTGATCTTTGCACATTTTTCAGCCTGGACATTGTAAGGCAGTGGTTATGTTGAAGAGACATTGGGAGGCAGTGAAGCCATGAAGAGCCAACTTGAGAATCGCTCCCTGAACTCCTCCGTGTGATCAGATTGGAGCCGCTGCTCATTTGTTTTTGTTTTACATCAGGGTCTCCAAGGGGATACGGTGTTTAACGTCGCATCGCAGTTTCACAGCGGCGGCGTCTCCTCTGCGATGGAGGGTGCGTCGGGATGTAGCGTCTTCTTCTCCTCTTCAAATAGACCCTCCTCTTCCGACGACCATTCCGCCAGACAGGTAAGGGACCGCTCTCAGTGACCTGATGGCACCAGCTGCGTGCTCAGTTTACATTTTACATTTGAAACAATGGAATTCAATGGTGTTGGTATTCAAACGCAAAATGCAAAGTGAGACGTGCCTGTGTTCGGCCGTAGCAGATAGTGCGTGGTTGGAAATCCACCCACGTGTTTGTCTTTTCATGCTGTTGTATGTCCTTATGACTGTCACTTTCAGCCTTTTAAACACCATATTTTGTTAAAACAAAACTCTATTTGACAACCCTCATGTGTGACGTGGAGCGAAGATGTCAGTACAAACAAAGGGTTGCAGGGAAATGCAGGCCCAGAGAAACAGGAAGTAGTCAGTCCCGTTGCCAGGTGGTATCTGTTTCAATGTCAGAGCTATTCTTGACATGGCTTCTACTCTGAAGCAGCTGCTCGTCCCTAATGGTGGAACTCAAGCTACTGGTCAGCGATCAGTTCAGCCGCCAGAACTGGGCTCGGACCCGAACCTGAAGCAGGAGGTCAAGGCGACTCTGGACTCCTTGGACACACTGACTGCCCAGCCTCAGTCCCCTTTACCCGAGGCAGATTATGACAAACTGTTGGTGAGTGGAAAAAGAATGACCTAACATGCTCATATGTATTATGATGTTTTAAAACATTTGAATTTTTGGTGGAAAACGATATGTTTATATTCACACTACTGTTGCTGTCCACCTGCTATGCAGGCCTGTTGTGTCTACAGCTGCATAACATTTAACACATAAATTGATTATATTTTCCCTTTGTGCAGCGGGTAACAGTTATTGCTCTTATATGGATTCAATTTTTTAAAATATATATTAAAAAATTATTTGGCACCTCAGCACTGACTTTTAATATAAGCAAAAAAACAAAAACAAGAACCTACCAGCTGCCTGACAAAGTACAACATTACTCCACTAGATGGCATCACCTTAAATAATGTGCGTGATCCGAAGTATCACTCACTGTCATTTCTTAATGCTACATTTCATTCGCTCACCCTGCTGTGTGACCCTGACAGGATGTGGAGGCGGTGCCTATGCCTGACGGACAGCTCTGCTTACTGGCTCTGCCTCCAGAGTGCTGTCAGGGGGAGGGGCCTGAGGCCGTGCAGTACCTCAAACTGTTTTGCCGCTACATCACAGACTGTAAGGTGAAGACAACACAGTGGCGCTAATGCATTTTTATTTTTTTTATTTTTTTTTTTTTTTTAAATTCTACTCCCGGAGACATCTGCTTGCTCTCACACTAGTTTCTGTGTCAGGGTGTGGTTTCAGGCATCCTGCTAGTGACGTCCAATAAGATCTTCTTCGACCCGTGCAAGACGCACCCTCTGGTCAAGGAGCACGGCTGTGAGGAGTACCTGCTGTCCTGCTCCGTGGACAACCTGAAGTCCGTCTCCTTCTTCTCAGACATCACACACGTTCACTTCAGTACCTCCCAGCAGAGGTCAGCGCTCACTCGCTGCACCACACAGCCACAACCACAACCATGCTGAAGAATGCACAAAGTCAATAATAGTGTTTTGTGTTCATTCCGTGTCAGGAAAAAAGGCCGGAAAATTTTCCAGAAACTGAAGAAACGCGCTGGCGGCCTCCCCAACCACAAGGGGGATTCAGCCCCGGCTCCAGAGTCTGCGGCCCTGTCAGAGTTGTCCAGTTTGACTGAGAAGGTTGCAGAAGAGGCAGAGAGCCGAGACGTGGTGGAGACCACGAAGGAGTCCATCGGGAGCCCGCTGGAGCCGTCCGTCCTGGGCGTCGGTGTGCTGAGCAGCGCCGCCACGTTCTGCTGCGGAGGTCAAGAGGCGATGAACAAGCCAGGCGGCGGCGACGCGGAGAAGTCGTGCACCACAGGTACGTCTGTGAAACCTGGACTACTAGAAACATCTCTGATTTCGAACATCTTCCACCTGCGCAAGAGTTCACTCCTTTTTTTCTCTGTTTGCCCTCCAGGTCCCCGGACGTCGTCCGCGTCCAGTCCGGGCGGTGTGATGTTTGTTCGGCTGCGGGTTCAGCTGTCTGCAGGAAAGAAAAAGGCGGCGGGAGGCCTTCAGCTGGGGGCCACCAAGGCTTTGCCCAAACGGGATGCCTGGCTCGTCCTGTCTCAAGAGAGGTGCGCTGTCAAGCAACCAGTAGACAAATAATAATAATTCCAGATTTTTATGAAACATTTTACAAATGTTCATGTTGCATTTTGCTTTTTTTATGACATTTTTTTTTACCGTGGTCGACCAAGGCCTGACCTATGCAGGCTAAAATATTATTTTATCTTTAAAATACACAAGCTTCCCCCCTCTGGGACTCTGGAAGCTTTTTAGGTGCAGCAGAGTCTCTCAGGGAGGATCTCCTTCTTGTGACACCTGTCACTATTTTCCCAACATCCCTCCTTTGGTGAAATATTTACTATCTGTCAACCTGACCTCTTGTCATTCAGTGAACATTACAAAAACAAACAATTCTCTCACCGCCATACTCACTGTCTTCAGTTGGGTCTAGCTCATAGTTTGTCAGTGTCCTGGCTCCGCCAATGCGTCCAATCAGCATGGCTGTAACCTCACTCTGGAGCCTGATTGGTGCAGCAGCATGCGCACCTGTGAATGTTTTGCAGCAATCAGAGGAAGATTTTTAAAAGGCTGCCACCACAGTTCAGCAGGGTTTTTTTTTTGTTTGTTAGGTTTTTATGGTTTCTGTATTTGTTCTTTTCTTTAAGTGGCACTTGTGTTCATAAATCAGTTAACCACTGGGGTGGGTGGTGGTGGGGTTTTGTTTGGCGGTCTTCATGTGAGTTGTCCACTAATGGAAATACAATGTTTTTTTTTCTTTGTGGTTTGTTTAACATTGCCTAGATAGTTTTATTGATTTGTTGGCCCAGAAAACATACATCAAATTAGTTTTCTGACAGTTACACCTGTGCAATTTTGTCACTTCCCTCCCTCTACAAGATGGGCCTGAAAACTGTTTTAAACTTGAGTGTGTGTGAGTGTTAAAAACTCTCCTGTTGTCGTATCGGCCTTCCTGCAGCTCTGATGAGCTCCACGCCTACCTTACGCACTGTCGGCCAGATTTGTGTATTCTTGAGGGCGGGGAGGAGGAGTTGGTAGCAGCCGACCGAGACGAAGAGGAGTTTGTGCTCATTGAGGACAAAGAAGAGGCGGAGGAGCAGCAGGACGAGGAGGAGGAGGAGGAGGGAGGAGAGGAGGTGTGTTACAGGTATCCCAGCTCAGGGGAAGACTGGGAGGTGAGTGGATTTGAATCTGAGCGCACGGGAGGCGACAACCAGGAGGAGTGAAACCTGTTTATGCGATGTTGAAGGAGAGTTGTCGGCACTTGTTCTGGTGCAGATGGTGTTGATGGAGGACAGCGGAGACAAGCCCACCCTGATACTTGACAGGGACCCTGAAGGACTCGGAGAGATCGTGGAGAGCAGCAACATCCTTGAGGCTTCGCACATCAGAGAAGTGAGTGACGCATAAGGGAATGAGTCTAAAGTCTAAAGACCTGTATTTATCAAACTTTTATTCATAAATCATTGACAAGCTAAGAATGTAATGGGGACAAGTGACAACTTGGAATTTCAGACAGATTTTAGAAAATTATTTTCTAGGGAACTTCCAGGATGTTTTAACCGTGGTAATGTATCATTTTGTGATTAAAGGCGATCCTGTGAGCCGCCTCAATTGCAACGCCTACTGGCAAACAAATGCCATTCAACACAAAGAAACTGAGTAAAGAATTCAGCTCATGTATTCACAGTTGAGACCCACAATATCACACTGCTTGTCAGCTTTTATTTATTTATTTTTTTTATTGTGCCCTGAACAAACAATGACTGGCTTTCACTACCTCAGTATCAGTTCAGGAGTTGTGTGTGTGTAAAAGCCTTTACTCATGCAGTTGCTGATTCACTTTTCCCAGTTTTGTCCAAACCTTTCAATTTCTTCCCTGCTCGTCCATGTTTGAAAATAAAACTGACTTCACCATACAGTAACCTTCAGTGGTGCTTATATATGAGCAAGTCTAAATTTATTGAGTCACCTATTGAAGAGATGGGATGTGGTGTAAATATTTAACACTCTGCCATGCAGCAACTAGTTGCTGTGCAGTTTCTTTTGTTTTATTTAAAATGATTTTAAATGAAATCAATGCGTTTTTCCAGCTAAGTAAGGAGCTTCCTCCCCGGACGGTCGGCCGCGCCTGGCAGCTGGCCTACAGCACGTCCCGTCACGGCACCAGCCTCAAGTCCCTCTACAGGAAGCTGGCCGCGACGGAATCTCCCGTGCTCGTCGTCATCAAGGACGCCCTCGACGAGGTTGGAAGCGCGCAAGTCGTGTCTGATGCTGCCTGATGGTTTTTAACGAAGTAACCCCAAAATTTTACGTCTTGACAATGTCCGGACAGGTGTTTGGGGCCTTTCTTTCCCACTCCCTGAAGATCAGCGAGACGTTTTACGGCACAGGAGAAACATTCCTCTTCATGTTGCATCCTCGCTTCAAGGTGCTCCGACACATATCGACGTACAAATCTGTGCTTTTCTGCTGAACCCTTTAGTTCAAGTTAAAAAACATCTGGAAGTTTGTTCAGTTTGTTTCAGTGATGATATTAATTGGAGGATTTCTTTTAATTTTTTTTATTGCAGTGCTTCAGATGGACTGGTGAGAACTCCTTCTTTATAAAGGGAGACTTGGACTCCTTTGCCATTGGTGGAGGCAGGTAATTATTAAATGAAGTTTTTCCTTTTTCATTTAGTTTCAACTACTTGTCAAATCAAGTTCATAGGAATGAAGTCCTTAGATTCAGTACAAATATTCAATAAGTCCCATATTAGTCATTTATTACCCATCATCCTCACATTAAATATAACCCTCTAGATATCCTGGAATCACCTTGTTCAGCCCTATGGTTTACGGTCTTATGCAAAAGCACTCTTTAATATAAAGATGCTGAAGAGAACAGTGTATTTAGTGTTCATTGCATGTGATGGATGTGGATTCAAAGATCTCTCTCCCTTGCAGTGGCCACTTTGGACTGTGGGTGGATGAGAACTTGTACCTGGGCCGCAGCAGCCCCTGCCATACCTTCAACAACTGCTGCCTCTCGGAAACCGACGACTTCAGAATCATGGAGCTGGAGGTGTGGAAGTTCGCCTGAGGACGGCGAGACCGCAAGCGGCCTCCGACTTTTATCCCCCTCCGACCCTCTGTTGAGACTCGCCCTTCATCCATCTGCCGATCAGCTTTTGCCATGACGACGGAGTGAAACAAAAAAAAACAAACACAGCTTCTTGTACATTTCACTGTGACGTCCATTGCGAACAAGTGATTCATGAGCTGCTGCATTCATCTGTTTATTGGAGAGCTGAAACAAGCACAAGCCTGGTTGCGGTGGATCGTTTCCTGGTTGGCCCCCTACTGTGGGTTTGAGAGCTGGACTTTGGGACCTGCTGAAGCTGTAACACTTTCAGAGTCGTGTCCGAGTGTCAGACTGCTTCACATTACTACCCATCGGCGCCGACACGATGGTGTACGTCAGTAGTGCATGTTTCCACTACTAACTGTTGAAAGTTGAAACTGTACAGCAGTCGTCTAATCAATAGGTTTTTAGCTGAGGGCTCCACGTGCACATTCTCACAAATACAAGCTGCCTTTATCAGACGTCTCGTCATTCCTGTGACTTAACACTGAAAAAAAAAAATCACTTTAGAACACTCAACGCTTACATTTTTGAGGCAGAGTTGCGCTCGTGTTAGATCATCACTGGCTCAAGTGCCGACTCGGGCACCGCTGTGGCTTCTGAGTTTTAAAGGGAAGAGAAGAAGTTTGCTGGAGTGGTGGTGTAACTTTATCCTGTGTGTGTGCTCGGTCTGCTCTGCTCACGTTGTACAGCACTGTAGATGGGTCAATAAAATGAATGACTGAAAGATCGGCGTGATCGGTCGTTAACTTGCAGTGTGAGGAATGACAAGCGAAAGACGGGTTCATTTTGTAAAACAAAACATTTATTTCACTTTGGTGAAAAATGGCACTCTTAAGCTTGCAGGCAGTGCCTGATCTCTTTGTAGCAGTTGAATATTTTGAAATGGGTTGACCCTTGAATACTGAACCATAAGAAAAAAAAAAAAGATTATAACTTCTTTTTTCAAGTTAATGTGTTTGACATGTCAGACACATAGGGACCTTAAAGTAACCTGAAAAAACAACTTTTAAGTGTAAAATGCGTTCTACAAATGTATGAAAGTTATAAAATATTGAGTTTACAAGTCAACAGCACATCCTAAGCAAATGGCATCATGGATACAGGCTAAACACATCAACAAGCGGTAACATTTTTGGAGTCGCTTGTCTTTTCAATAACAAACATAAAAGGTTCTTTGGTGTCACCACGTCGCTCTTAAAACAAAAAACTTAAAAAAAAAAAAAAATAATTCAATGAGTGGGCTGGACCTTTTATGTGCCTCAATTTTAATAATCTGGCTGGTTTTGTCTCTGAGTTGGAGGACGGCACCCCCTTCCAGCAGCTCCAGCAACAACATCGGACAACGCCCGGCTCCGTGAGAGCTTTCAGGCGACGCCTTCACAAACTGCCAGAGCGCAACTGGAAAAGGCAGCGACTCCGCCCGCCACGACTCTTTGGCACATCCAGCAGCAGCGGAGCTCACTTAGCATTTCAATGTTGCACAGCAACGACCAAGATACAAGGGGAAGTGTTTCAGAATGTTTTGGTGTTGCCCCTGTGTTCTTCTTATAAATTACACTTCAAGAGTTAAATTAGCAGCTGGAGAGCACAATTGGAAAAGTTTTGAAACATACTACTTCTAATCTGGGAAGACGCTTGAGATGCACGACACAATGCAAATGTAACAAAACTCAAACAAGTAACAGGCAACGAAAGACAAAAAAAAGGCAAAAATATTTTCCAGCTGCCAACATGAGAAAAGAGGAGAAAGCACCCAAAGAAAGCTACACAATAATTGGAGGGTTTTTCCGTCTTTTTCCTCAGGTGCAAGTTACTGAGCCTGGTACCCCTTGGCTTTCTCCAGTCCCTCCTTCAGAAAGCTGATGTAGGTGGACGTGGACGGGTCCTCGAAGCCTGCAGAGAAGCTGAAAGTGGCTCCTTCCTCCTCTGGCTTCATGGCAGTTTGGTCCAGGAAGAAGTTGGCATTGATGTGGTGGACCTTGAAAGACAGAAGCCAATTGGAATTGCAGACAGAGGAAATGAGATGATTGGCGACAGATTTCCATGTCAGTTCTTCCGTATGTGACCTGTTCAACTCACAACTGTTCCATTGGGCAGCGCCACCATCATCTCCACGGGGAAGCTGTACTTCTCCAGGTGCAGTCGGGCCTTTTCGCTCAACGACAGGTTCTGCTCATCAGCCTGTTGGAGTAGAAAAATTAATTTCAAATGAATCATGCGCAGACGTAGTTACGGGATGGTTTAGCAGCAGAGCTGCTTTTTCTGCTCACCTGCATGTTCTCCAGCTCTCTGACTAGAGACCAGCTGCTGATGAAGCTCTGGTTGAGCAAGGCCAGAACGGGCGAACTTTCCAGGACGGTCTCCCGGAGAGTTCGCCCCGAACCTAGAGAGGCGTAAAAGAGGGCAGACACTGGGTTTACAACTGAAACTGTATTCATTTCTCCGTGCTTATTTCTCAAAATTTGAGATGCGACTCTGCAGTGGACCAAGAGAGAGAACAGAAGCTGACCTCAGCAGGACTGGTCATCCAGCGCTCCCCAGAGCAGAATGGAATGCACCAGCTTGCTTTCTGCCTCGGCTTGCTCGAAGGCCTCTGAGAAGGGCAGGTAGGACACCTGGGAAGCGAGACAACAGCACCGTGACTCCTCCGCTGCAGCTGACTGAGCAGCCGACGAGTCCTCAACGGACGTTACCTTCTTAAAGGGGTAGAAGGTGACGTCCAGGCGGCGTGCTGCCTCCTGCCGGCTGATCTCCGACGACCAGCTGATCTCCTCGAAGACAAACTGGATCGGTTCACCGCCTCCGTCGCGGCTGTCAATGACGTTGCCCTGTTCGTCAACGATGACGGCGGGCGTGGACGGGCTTGTGGACTGCAGCTCCAGCTGAGGACAGTGATCAGTTCTCATGAACACATGGCAGGCTCCAGAGGAAGTGCAGTGACCTCATGTGGAATTTCAATTTGAGTCTTATTGGTTCAGTGTGTAATAATTGGAGATTTTGAAGAAGAAAAAGCAACATCAACTGGTTAGATTTTAGATTGCAGAGTCTACAGCAGCCTTACCTGCGGCAGGTATCCAATGTCCACCTCCATGTTGCTGCTCTCGCTGGCTCCGTACAGCCACTCCATGTCCACATTCAGAGACCTGGAAGTCAGCACAGGGAGTCATGCTAGAGCTGCGGGACGACACTTAGACTGAGGGAGAGCAAACACTGAAGGGGCCTCACCTGTCGTTTGGGACGTAGAGCTGGAAGTGGCGCACGTGAGAGGCATCTTTGGACAGGACAATGTTGCCGGCAAACTGACCCGGAGTGAACCAGAAGGGAAAGTTGGGAACGTCATTGAGCTGGAATTCGGCATGAATCCTGCACAAAGAACAATGAGAACGGTGCCGTGAGACTTTGTGAAGGCAGCTTTACAACGCTGCTGTTTCTGCTGGATTAATTTTCAAATCCCAAGGCTGTCAAGGGTCTCGTTGGGATCAGAATTTATGACACGCAGCTTTTAAACAGCAGGGTTGAAGTCAGGCAGGAGAGTATGTGAAGAATTTGCAGGCCCAGTCTCTGTGTGTTTTTGAGGCGTGTGCATGCAGGAATAATTTCACTAATTGCATGCGTTTCTAAGATTTAAATCGAAGAATCACACTTTAATGTATTCTACATATGACCTGGAATAAATCAACCAATGAAGTATCATGTGATCACTCTGACCAATCAACTCGTTCGGCAAAAATGCTGCACGATACACAATATGAAAGTGAAAACAAAGGAATACAAAGTACAAACACAAAAAAGAATTGTTAGGCTCAATGTAAGAAACCTTTGCATACTGTTATGCAAGTCTCTGCCTACGAATTTGCACAATGAAAGCTTGGCTGCCTGCCATGGGGGCATGTTACCATTAAAAGTGAAACCCCGATCTTGACATTAGTCAGCAATAATGAACAATATGCGGGATTCGGCCGGCGCTAAGGGGACAAGAGCTGTGCCGTGCTGCTTCCCTCACCTGAAGACGATGTCAAAATAAAAGTCACTGCTCGCGCGAATGCAGGCGACCGCACCCTGGGGAGCAAACCGCGACCTGACAAAAGGCCGGGGGTGGAACATGCTCAGCAAAGAGTGAATAAGGACCTGCAGATGGAGAAGACGGTGTATTAATCAACTCTGTGGTCGGTCTCGTGACAGACAGCGAGGCGTTCCAAGATACCTCTTTGCCCTTCGGCGTGGGAGGGTGGTAGCGACTGTTGGGCAGGTACCCGGTGAAGATGTTGAGCTCGCTGGGGATCACCCACCACGTGTCTCCCACAGCGCCCTTGTTCTTTGGGGGCAGGAACACCCTGAACTGGCTGGCAGAGAAGGAAGATGAAGGCACTGCTGGGCTGGTCCAGGAGCGCAGACCACTCAGAGAGCTGTGTGACACCTGCAATACAACTCTGAAGATTTAGAAGAAGGAATTGCTCGAATGTAACGGGACATCTTATTGGCTGATTAGTAAACAGCCCTAAGAAGGGAAGAGTGAACCTTGACTAACCCCAAGAAATCCATCTTTGCTTTTTGTCATAGAGTCCAGTAGCAGAGGCTGCATCTTGGCCTCCAAGGTTAAGGTTTCTCCGCTGGGGTCAGGGTTTACTTCCTCCTCAAAATCCGCAGGGGGTGCAATTCCTACAAGATAGCCACAGAGGATTATTTTTTTCTGCAGTTGCATAAACTGTCCAGGCACGGAGTATCAATGAGTTTTGAGCTTTGATGCAGGAATCGCCTCATTAGAACGTGAAGTGCCGTACCTGTGAGTTTCTCAGCAATGGGTTTAAACTCCTCTGGACTGAGATAAAAGTCATGGTTGGTGTCTAAGGAGGAGAAGAGAAAAAGGCCTTCGGCGCCCAGTGTCTGGACGCTCTCCTCCTATTGGATGGACAGAGTAAAATTGTCATGCTGACCCTGGCAGCGTCATACGCTTCAGGAATTTTCAATGCAGCAGCAAAACTGGGACAGCGAGGCATCTTGCAGACGCATCATATCGGGGAACGACAAACATATTTGCGTTGCCTGCTTGTTCCGTAGAGATCAGCCCCAGAGACCATGGATTCCAGACATTTGTTCCAAGTCAGACTCTCCCTGTCTCATTCAGATGCGTGCCTACTTGTGTTTGTGCAATGGAGGGTCCGTGGGGGGTGGGTGGCAACGGCAACAATTTGGGATCCTTTGTAGTTAAGCCAGTGTGTATTTAAGCATGAGGTGGAGTTTTACCAGCTGTGGCACAGGCCCAGCACCCCCTAATAAAACACCACTGGGTGCTAAAATGCAGACGTGATGTCTGACAAACAATTGCAACGTTCAAAATACAGTTTTTTATGGGGGGGACTGTCACAAAAAAGGGTAACATCCATCTCATCCACGTTCACATTGTTGAAATGAGTACAACATAAAAACAATTGGGATCAATGGCAAATTGTGATTTTAAAAAAACAAAAAACAAAAAAGATCTTACATGACGTTTGATGAGCAGGGCATCTTGGTAATACTTGAGCCCTAGGGCAAGAAGCGGGACGGCACCGACGAGAAGCACGGTCCACAAGCCCCTGGACACCCAGGATCCAGAGCCCGGGCTATGACGCTCGGTCCGGTTCGAAATGTTGCGCCCATTCTCGGCGGTTGTTTTATCCACGTCTGCGGCCATCCTCGACCTCCACGGCAGCTATTCTATTAAGAGCGTAATAATGGGGAGGGATAAACCCCACCAAAAATGCTCCCCTTCCCGTTTTCCTGTGCTCGGTTTCCAGGATCGCCGGAGCGTCCCTTCCGCCCGTTAAAGTCGCTGGTAACAGCTGGTGAACGTTAGCAACAGCAGGCGGCACAGATTTGTCGCTCGCTGCCAAACTGCACGGAGCCTTCACAATCTGAACTGCGCATGCGCACATGATTTGGACTTTTTTTTTTGACCTCTGACGCTGCCGACGGCTTACAGCGACTATTCCATTGGTAGAAAAAAGAAAATCGACTCGAACTTGAAATTTAATACAAAGTGAATGTACAATAGGTCAAATGTGTTTCAGTTGTTCACGCACTACAGCCTAAAATTAACTTTCAAATGCCAACTTCTGCTTTGTTGGATTTTCACCTTGTCCATACAGTGACATCTACTGGTTCAGTATAGTAATGACACGTTGAAACAATATTCTTAAGGGAAATTAGGCATTTCAATTTGATTTATATAATAAAAGTAGTTTATACATGTTGGGGCTCTGAGCAAAATCACTAAATTGGACATTAACGGGTGTCATTATGGTTAATGTCCAATTTATTTAGCAGAGCTAAATACAGTTTAAAAAACAAACAAAAAACAAAAGATGCTATGTAGCACCAAAGCCAGTTCTTTGGCCTGTAATCAAAGGGGAACCGGTTTTGGTAAATAGCACCAGAACCAATAATGAAGAGCAAGAGAAGCATCTTTTTTTTCTTTAGATATATGTACGAATTATTTCACATTGTATGCTTTTATGACTAATAGAACTTGTCTAAGTGAACATGTGGTCAACAGAGATGGTCTCAATGCTAGTTTATTTAAAATTCCACACAGTTATTAATATACTTTTTATTTACATAGGTACTGTATGAGAAGTATCTTGAGTGTTAAGAAGGTGGAGAAATGGTGAATGACAAAAGTCAAACAAAGACCCAAGTTTATCAGTCCATTGTTGATGTGATCGACTAATCCATGTCCTCTTCTATCGGCTGTGTTTTCACTTCAACAATTTTTGGAGGGATGTAGGAGCCCATGCCAGCAGCTCTCTCAGCCTCTGCCTGGGTGTAGGGTTCCTCCCGTAGCTCTTTCAACCTGAGGAGAGGGAGAAGACGTAATGAGCACTGGTAATGGCAAACCTATTTAACGACGTTACAGCGACGGATGGGATTTATGTCTTACCTCTTCTTGTGCACTTTCGTTTTGAAGTGATCTTTCAAGGATTTCATGTCCACAAAGTATCTCCTGGAAAGAAACGCAGTGCCACACGCTTAATGACTACAATTATATATATATATATATATATATATATATATATATATATATATATATATATATATATATATATATATATATATATATATATATATATATCATGTTTTAGCATCGTCTTCACAAACTTACGCGCAGTGTAAACAGTAGTGTTGCGCACAGCCAGTCACATCGTAGTCCACGTCCTGATGCAGAAGCTTGGCTGCGGTCTCAGGCTTCAAATCCGAGTGGATCTGGTCTAGATCTTTGGTTCTGCGCTTTGTTTTCCACAACTTCCCTCTATTCTTTTTCTTATGGCCTCCTGTTTGTTTGGACTTGCCCATGGTTGTTTAGAAGAGTACCTGTCACATTTTAAACATGGATAAGGCGTGTGAATAATTATATTATGAAGTTACTACAGTTAACAACGATGAAAATCTGAAGTACGTCTTCTTACCTTTCAAGACTTGTCTTTTCCACAAAAATAAGTCCCCTACCAAAGTTCTTAGTTCAGGCTGATCAGCAACAAACCTCACTTTCTATCATAAACATACGCATATCAGCATTAGCTTTCGCTTACTATTCACACGTGCACCGTAGAAGGAGGACTTCAACTTCCGGGTTAAAAACGTCACGTTTAACAGGTTCGCCTGTAGGGGGCGTTAACCCATAACAACAACAGGGTACTTAAGCCTGGTGGGAAATTAAATTCTGTTAAGTGCCTTAATATTAGAGAGGCACCGAAATGCGTGTCTGCATTTCGGTACTCTTGTAATATTATGATAAGGTCATACATGTGTTATTAATTTAAAAAAAAAAGGTGGTCAAAAAATACGTCTCTCACAAATATGGGGACAATTTTCCTCTTTTTGAGACATCAGGAACACATCAGTGTCATAATTCAATGAAAAATCCATTTTGTTTTTCCTTTTTTTCTGATACAGCAGAACTCCGTTCCATGTTATCCTTTCATATTTACAATTTCATTTCGATAAAGTACCGTAGAATTGAAAAAAAAAAAGTTTTACAATGATATATAGTAGGCCTACTTTAAAGTGTTAATATACTCCACGGCTTTTTATTATGGATTTAAAACATTGGTCTTTGAATTTACGACATTATCATAAATGTACTGCTTTTTTTTCTTGAATTATATGTAGGGCTTTATTCACAATTGTTGGACAGTCTAGGAGTATTTATTGATAAACGCATCTTCAGTTTGACACACGATTGAACAAGTGAGTTCAGTGCAACGTCACTATGAAAGGTGATTCTATACACCTAGCAGGTGACCATGTGTTTTAAACACTATTATAGGTGACAGACGTAAGAGCAGATAAACATATTTCAGAATGAAAAAAAAAAATCTTCGCAATGCATCAACACTGAGGAAAATAATTTTACATGAACTTAGCACGCCGCTATTATTTTTCATCAGTTGATAAACTAACGTAAGACAATTCCAAAATCTAAACAAGAACAGTCCACAGGAGAAGCTGCAATCACGTGTTATGAAGAAGTCGCGCCCCTGTCACATTATCAGGCGTTCAACTAAATCGTAAAGATATTCCGATGGCACGCGAACGCCTCACCAGGCTACATTGCATACGCGCCGTGGCGGAGAGCGAAGATGGCGGAGAATAATGTTGAACCAGAGCACGAATGGAGCGACCGGGCCCTGGACATCGCCGAGGACACCCTGGTCGCAATGGAAACCCTGCTGGCCACACTGAGAGCCTTCGAGGATGTCCTCAGGCAACAAGAGCTCTCTGTGGAATCCTCCACGGAGTACTGCGACAACTTCTGCCAGGTATTGTGTACATGCAGCACCGAAGCTACAGCGAGGCTAAAGCTAGCTCGTCCAAAACTGTTTATCGCGCAACCCGCCAGCTCGTTCATCTGCAGCCGCTGCTGGCCACGGCTTGTTGTTCGACCAAGTGAAGGGTTAATTTGCAACCCTGGTTCCAGTGGCACACGGTGTGCATTGTTTTTCTCGCATCCCCGAATGCGTAGCTTGCAAAATAACAAGGATTTCACTCGGTGTCGCTCAAGGAAATCAGTTGTCCGTTATACCGTGCAGTTTCCTGTTGATGCATTGTACACTCTACCCGATTCAGTGTCATTAAAGCATCTGTCTGATAAAGTGAGCGTTTTATTTTTTTTTTTTTTTTTTAAGAATTTCCAAAATGATACTAAAACATGTCGTGCATGCACATGACATTGTCAACCTCTGCTTGTCATGCGTATGAACGGGGCGGGGCGGAGCGGCCCAGCGGCGTGTTTACCAAGATTCGGAAGCTGGCAGTGCTGTAATTATGGCCCATTTATAACAGAATTTTTGGCTACTGAAGAAGATAATAGCACAACACTTTGTATTTATGTACAATATTCACAGTCCCTAAACCTTTGAAAAGCATTTCCCCATTCTATGATGCATTCAGGCTTGAGGGAATAATATATCAGGTAGCGTCACTTCTACCTTGTGTTAGAACTGCTGTCAGTGGATTCACGGGCTGTACATTGACGTTTTGTAGATTTAAATGCATTTGTACACAATTAGTAATCGATTTCTATCATTTGTAGGTTTTCAACTGCAAAGCAAAAAGAGTTGCAAGATGGAGAAAACGTGATAGACGATTAAGTGTGTTCAACGTCAATGACAATATCACTGTGCCTTTTTACTTTTGGTTTGTTGCAAACATTGGATGGTACGTCTCTCTCTGGCTTGCCACCCGACTTAAAGCGGTTCTACCAGTTTCCTTAGTGCAGCCCCAATTCATTTATTTGGCACTGTTTGAACCGTGAATTCTATAGCTGTCTGACGCCCATTTTAATATTTTAAAGCATTGCAGATTTCTTTTCTTTTTTTTCAGATGTCTTCTCTGCTCAAGTGGTTAGTAGGGAGGATGTAATTAGTGCACTGATCTACATCTCAAGGGCTGGGATCTCTAGGGGCCTTATTCTTGGCTTGCAGCTGAGGGGAATCGATTTGATTCCGAGGAAGGTATGGGCGTCAACCTGCAGGGTTCCTGCAGGTGGAAGGATAGGACTCCTGGGACATTTGTAGTAATGATGGTGGTTTGCAGCTCGTGCAGACTAGATGTCACCCCGGTTCACATGCCATCTCGGCAGAGGCACCAGTAGAACCTCTTTGTGCCGTAGGTTGCGGTCTGGGTTGAGTGAGATCATTTCATTGAATTGACTGCCAATTGCCCAGTCATCTGTTTGAAGTAGAGTTTGATCCTAGTTTATTGGGACCTCTTTCAGAATACAGTCGAGTCCCTTTGGACCCAATCAGGACAGTAAAACACCTGACAGTGCAACCTGGGAATACTCTGGTTCAGTTCAGGTCTCCCAGGATGGAAACCCCTGTCCTATCCAAAATATTATATTCTTTTTGTCTAAAGTTTAACTGTCAACTCTTCCTGTTCTTGCCTCTCTTGACTTAATTTTCTTGCCCTTTGTGTGTGTGCATGTCCGTGCGTGTTTTTCCAGGCACTGATGCACTATGCTGGGAGCAGGAACTCTATTGAGCATGGCCTGCCTCTTCTGGAGGTCTACTGTTTGTCCATAAACTGTTTCGCAGCAGCCCGATCGCACCTCACAGCTGAGTCTGACAGAGTGGCCCTTGTTTTGAAGAGACTTGCACTGTGAGTATTGACTTTGGTGCATGACCCTTTCTATTGACAACATTTGTTTAACTACTTTGAGAGGTTAGGCAGCCAACAAACAACCTGGGCACCATTTAATTTTGATGCCCAGTTATTTCTTCATCTGTATTCAAGTTGCCTGAGTATAGCTGCAAATAGTCTGCGTTTACACTTCAAAAGCACAATTCCAGTCTGCTGCAATTGATTGACAACTACTCACTACATTCTTGCACACACACACACACACACACACACACACACACACACACACACACACACACACACACACACACACACACACACACACACACAGCCCTATCTTTATCTCCCATAAAATACTGAGAGTGACTGGTTTGATTTGACTCTTGTTCTATTTCAAGAAACATTAAAGGTGTTGTAATGCAAATGACAACGGGTTTGAAGGAACGCATGACTTGTTTTACAGTTATTCTATTTTGTCTCGATTTCAAAATTGCAAACCAGAGTACCAGAGCAATTTACTCACATCTGCTGCTGTTCCCACTTTGTCGTTGGTCTTGGTTTTTTCAGCTGCATTAAAAACATTTCTTATAAAATGTAATCATCCATCAAGGGCAAAGTTATATTTGATTCAGCCTCAGAAACGTGGCAGTCTAATTGAAATCTAAAAATAACAATCAGTAATCTAGGTTGGTTAACAGATTGTAAAAAAAAAAAAAAAAAATCCTGTGTCTAGACAAGACTTTCTTTTTCCATTTTTAAAGGCAGAATGGTCATAATTCACAGAAATGTCTTGCAAGTTTAATTCATGACTCTTCTTCATGCAGGAGCTGTTTTGAACTTCTGCTTTCAGTGCCTGAGAATGAAATCCCCTTCGAAGCCTGGGTTCAGTTTCACCACTCCGTACAGGTTCAGTGTCTCTCTTTCTTTTTTTTAACATTCTGTGCTGATGAGGTGCATGGCAATATGACTTTCAGAATCTTGCAAAAATGTATTTCTTAAACTTGGATTTACTGGTTCGTAATTCTTATTGCAATGTGCTCAGATTCCACGACTGATAAATGAAAAGCAGTGGATGCAGGTGACTTAGATTACCACAGCACACTGCAACCATCCAACACATTCAACACTCCCCTGCACCTTTTTAAAGGTCTTAAAGTTGATAATTGGTAATTGAGTGACATTTGGGCAACAGTCAGTCATTTGTTTGCAACTATTTTGAAAGTTGTGGATATGGATATAATACATTAACAAAACCCTACCAAAGTGCTAATTGCCAGGGTGTTGCCCTGCTGCCATTGACAGCATTCCCTACAGGATTCCTGAATGCTTTGTCACCAGTATGGCATCTTTGAGGGTGTGCGTGCCCTTTTGTTCTCAGTTTTTGAACCACCAGGTGCACCAGTAGTCTATTTCATTTTGCTGTAGTTGTCACTGCATGTGCACTTTTCACACTTTATGGTCAAAGCAGTGTTGAACACAGATTTGGGGACATGGGATTAAAAAGGGTTCTGGGAGTAATTCATTTCAAACTGACTTTTTTTGCAGGTTGCTCATGAAACTTTGGTGCAATTTGGCAGCACTGATCTACAAGCGTTGCTCCAAATCACAGGAGAGGGAGGAGCATGGAGCAGCCCCATCCTTACGTCGCTCCTCACCGGCCAACCCACCAACACAGAGGAAGGTAAGAGTCTGTTATGCTTATCAGCAATGTGTCCTCTGATTACATTAAGGGTTTTTTTATTATTATTATTTTGATTTCTTGTTTCTTCGTCCCCTCTCACTAGTTGATGCTTACATCAGCTTGGAGGGTGAGGGCTTCATGGAGATGCGAGTGAAACACCTGGAGAAGATGGGTGAACTCGCCAAGGCAGTGGTGTTGGCTAAAGCTTGCACTGAATGCTGCTTCGTCTCCAACCAGGCCACCTTTCGTCAAACCTATGTCTCACTGCTTTGCCACCTGCTTCCTAATGAGGAGGCCATCATGGAGGTATGACTGCACCTGTAATTGTGGAGAAATAGGAGTAGTTACAACTTCTAAGGTTACAGCTAAAATGAGATGGAGGAAAATGAAACAGATTCTACGACAAAAAGAGTATTTAAAAAAACACACTTGATAAACATGATCATTAAATAGTAAAGCTGTTGCCCGAGAAGAATAAATAGCGCCTATTAAGCAAGGTTTTGGCAGTTGTACTGTTTAAATAAGAGCAGCAACAACCAGGACACCTTTTGTAGAAGTTAGTTGGAGTGAACAGCTGTTATTTTTAGTATTTTTCCTGTGAAAGATTCTTTGTGCCTATAAATAATGCCCCAAATTCAAAGGCTGACTGTCTCCAAACCTCCTGTTTCCAGAATTTACATCATGCTGAGGAAAATGGACAATGAGTTTTCCTTTTCCAACTTTCATACCCATTGAACTGTATCTTTGTACTGAGACGTCATAACAAATGAGAAAAAAAAACAACCAAGTGATTCTTGCTTTTATTTATTTTCCTCATTGTTCCAGGCAGTGCAGAGCACATTGTTCCTTAGGAATAATTCCTCATACAGCTGTAGCTCTCCTGTTCTCAACCTCGTCTCCATTTGCTGAGTCTTAGAAAAGATTTAAGCATTTACTGTGACTGTTTTAGCTCAGTGCATCAGCAAAAATGGGTGCAATAAATGCTTCTGTTCAAAGATTGGTAACCTCCTCAATTGGGCTTTTGAACGACCTTTTCATACTAATCCCCAAATCTTTTATCTGTGTTTATCAATGGGTAAATGAGACTTGGAACAGTTAATACACGAAAACCAACCTCTCAAAAGGCTGCAATATTGTGAAAACTATAAATAAAAATACGATGCATGTTTGTTTACTTTACAAGGGCTCTCACTGATTGCCTTTATTGATTTTGTGCTTAAATGTTGCTTCTCAAGTTCCAACTTCTGATGCCTGAACAGATATCCAGACTTGACTGTAAGGATGTTCTGGAGATCACCTGTAATTTGGAGACCGAGGGTGAGGAGAACACAGCGTTCATCCTGTGCACAACATTCCTGACACAGCAACTCCAACAGCAGAGCCTCTATTGTTCTTGGTAAGTTGCTCCTCTCAAGGCACTAATTAATTGAATTGCATTGCATCCCTTTTCCACTTGCCAACATTTGGAAATCACAACCTCCCTTCCTGTTTTATCCAAAGGGAGTTGATCCTGTTGTGGAGTAAGCTCCAGAAGAGGATCGACCCTTCATTGATATCTCTTCTAGAACGATGCCTTCAGCTTGGTGCCATTGCCACAACAGTGCATCATTTGCTTTGTTTTGTTCGTGTCATCCAGTCAGAGGTGAGCCAAGTTGTGGCACGGTCAATTTTTGGTGACCAGGGTCTATCTTCCGGGTTTGCTTTTGTACATTTCGTTTCATATACTCAGAGTCAACAAAACATTCTTAATACTGCAGATGTTCCAAGCAGTCTTAAATTGTGATGAATTTGTGTGGGATTGTATGGAAATTTCTTTTCTTGGAATAATTTCTCTTTTTCTCTTTACAGGCAAAAGAAATTGGTGTTCCAGCCTCAGTGGAACTTTGTGTTAAAGCACTGCAGCTTCCAAAGCAGGAGGATTCGGAAACCAGAATCTCAGTCTGCAAAACAGTGTCTTGCCTTCTTTCAGATGATCTTGAAGTTATCCGTGCCTGCTTGCTCACAGAGTTTTTGCTTGGCCCCTGCCAGGAGGTCTTTGGGTGCCTCGAGGAGCTCTATTTGCGCCCAGATCAAAAGTTTGATCAGGAAAACGAGGTGATTCCCAACTCATTACGTTGTGAGTTGCTGCTAGCGCTCAAAGCGTACTGGCCATTTGACCCCGAATTCTGGGACTGGAAAACTCTCAAGTACCACTGCGTCTCCCTCCTGGGAGTAATACCAGAGTCAGAGGGTGAAGAAGAAGAGGTTGTAGAAACACAGCAAAGAATTGAATCACCTGGAACAGAGCAAGTCACAGTTAAAGTAGAATCAGACCATCAGAAGAGGAGGAATGGAAGTCTCGAAGATCATCAGCAAAAGTACACAACAGAGTGTCCCAGTTTACCGGAACGCCAAAGAGAATCCCAGACAAAGCAACAAAGGTTCTGCTGCCGGATATGTCGGAGGTCCATCACTGACCTCACTCAAGCCATTCACCACTCAAAGAGACATGCAGGAGTGAATTGCCACCCCTGCCCTGTTTGTTTGGAAACGTTCAAGAGCCGGAAAGATCTGGTCCCTCACATGAAAATACACATTCAGAGCGACGTGCAACTTCACAACAGTATAAAAAAAGAGGATGTGCCAAGTCGGGTGGAAGAAGACGATGAAATCGAACCTGGTGAGATCACAGTCGACCCCTCTCTAATGCTTTATTACAAATCCACGCATGATCCGGATGTGCTCCAGCACATCATGCAACAAGCTAAAAGCGCGAAAGACAAGAACGGAGACGATGACGAGCATATAACTTTTGAATACATACACCAGCACTTCAAGCTCCAGAACCGGGATGAATATCAGTGTCCCGGTACTGGGTGTCCTCGCATTTTTAAACATTCCAAGTACTTGTATGTGCACTTAAAATCAGAGCACAAAGGAGATGAGAATGTAAAACATTTTCATCAGATGAGAGACAAGCGAGAAAAGTGTCTATTTTGTCGACGTCATCTCGTCTCAGCTTACCATCACTGCAAACATAAAAGAGCACATTGCGGTGACACACCATACGCATGTGTAGTCACTGGTTGTGGCGCGCAGTTTGGCACGTCCCAAGAGCTTGTCACACACAAACAGTCCCACAGCTATCAGCTAAACTACCAGTGTGAGCTGAAAGGCTGCTACGTTACGTGCTCTGATTTGGGACAGATTTATCACCACGAAGCACAGCATTTTCGAGATGCTGCATTTACCTGCATCAGTCAAGAATGTAAAAAATACTTTTTGTCCAAACAAGAATTCATCAAGCATTTATCCACACACAGCATCACATTCTCTGAAGAGGACTTTGAGGCTCAGAGGAAGGCGAAGCGAAAACGTTTTAAGGCTGAAGTGACACCTCAACTCAATAAATCAGTCCAGGCAGAGGGCGCCGATAACGAAGTCCTAAACTCTTCCACGGACAGTTGTGACTCCACACTGCAAGTGTCTGACTGCAAGGAGCCTAAAGCAACAATGACCTTGGTGGCCGTTTGTTTTGATGGGAGTAAGTTCACCTGTGGTTTTGAGAAGTGTGGCATGAGTTTTTCCAGAGCCAGAGATGTCCAGCGACACCTGAAATGTGCCCACCCGGAGCACCTCAAGCTGGAGAACAAAGAACACGTGAATGACAAAGGGCAGGGCACAAAAACAACATGGATGAAGGCCAAAACTGAGCCAGATATCGAAGGTAAGGTTGAGGGTGAGCTCTCAACTCACTCACAACTTGTGAAGTCGAGCAAAGACAGAAAAGAATGCACTCAACCCAAAAACAGTGAAGCAAACGCATTCAGCATGCAAACAAATGATGTTCTCAAAGAAATTCTTATTGGGCTCAGTAATCTGGACCTTAACTCTGCATCACCTCACAGTGGGCAGAGCAGAACTACCCCCTCCATTGAGATCCTAGAATCAAATGCATCTCAGGTATCTCCTTCTCAACCTGTTGTGGCTGAGCCTTCTTTTGTTGTACTGCAGAAGGATCCAGAGCAGTCTGAAGAAGGAGAAAAGAAGGTACCAGAAGTAAAGATTGAAGCCAGTTCTGAAGAGAAAGAACTTAAGCTTGAGACTTCCATCGAATCGTTAGCTAATGCTAAGCCATATAATTGCGAGGTGAAAGGGTGCAGCTTTAGGACAGCTCAGAGTTACAGCCTCCTGCGTCACTATAACACCAAACACGGACGCACTGTTGAACAGGCCAAAAGATTGACATCTTTAAAAACAACTTCATTCAAGCCGTACATGTGCCACCTTTGTCCCAAGAGCCACAGAGAAAAGCATGTGTTGAAGGCCCACTACATTCATGCACATAACCTGAGTGAGTCTCTGGTGGATAAAATCAGCTATGCATCTGTTCAGCATGCAACAGAGTCACGTGATCCGACAATATCCATCAAAAACAACCCTGAGCTGCCACGAGAACATGACAAGAAGGACTCGACAACAAATGCTGAAAACACACAAAACAGTGACAATCACTCTCCATCTGAAGAGGACGGGGAGGGTGAGCAAGAAAGTCGAGAGGAAGTTGGTGGGCCGAAGGAAGAAACTGATGAAAGCGCAACTCAGCAGGTTCGGACAAGACGTTTGGTCGCCAAAAGTAACCTTTGCTACATATTGGACAAATTTAGCAAACCCTTTCATTGTGTAGCGAAAAACTGTGACGCTGCCTTCTCCACCCAGGGAGGTCTTGTACGCCACCTGCAACTGGTGCACCACTACAACCGCTCCCAGCTTTTGTTGGAGACGGATGTTGATGAGCAAACCAGTGCAGAAACCCGAAAAGAGACGTCCAAGAAGAGGCCTCTACCCAACACAGACGAACCTCAGCCCCAGCACAGATGTCACTTTGTCAAGTGTAAAGCTTCCTACCACCTCAAAAGCAGCCTAGTTCGGCATACCCGTGACTGCCACTCACAACCGCCAGAGCCAATCCGGTGCAAGTATGAGGGCTGTGCCAAAGTGTTCAGCCACGATGAGGCACTTAGAAACCATATGCTTTATAATCACTGCGAGTACTACAATTCCCTGGTGGTGCGGCTGCAGAGCACCCATAACAAGTCAGTTACTGGATGTCAAAAGAAGCTTATTGTCGCACCTCAGAGTCCCCAAAAAGATGAACCCGATTCAAATGCCCCAGAGGCCAAACGGTCAAGTCCCGAACCTGCAGAGTCTGTGAATTCAACAGAAACTCCCAAGGAGGGTAGTTTGACAGATAAGGCGCCCAAGTCGAAGTCTCATCGAAAACCTTACAGCAGTTTTATCTACAGATCTCACGAGGAAGCGCTGCAGATGTGCCAAGACCGCTGTTTACGTGTGGCCTATCCATGTATGGTGCAGGACTGTGACTCTGTTGTCACATACATGGGAAGCTTGCATCGACACTACTTGAAAGTCCACAGAATGGGCCGGCTTGACCTTTTGAAGAACGAAAACAAACTAGTGTTGAATGCAGAGCAGCTCGAAGAGGTGATCCAGAGGAAGTCGGCGAGGCCCACTGCGACAGGAGATGCTACCCCTGATGAAGTGCCCAAAATGGAGGAGCAGGCAGAGCAGGAAAATCCAGAGGAACTACCTCCACCTGTTAACTTGGACTCAGTCGTCTCAGACACAGAAGATGTGGATATTAACAATCCTCTGGAAGTCAGTGATGGTACTGATGTTTCGGAAACCGTGGATGGTGCTCACTGCCTCGCAGTCCCTGGGAGCACTGATTCTCTCAAAGTGATAGAGAACACCGATCCTCTCAGGATCCCCAGTGGTACTGATCCTCTGGAATTCCCAGAAGAGGAACAGGAGGAGGCGCCGGTTGTTGAGCGAAATGGTGTTCTATTAGGTGCGGACGAGGTGCTCTACGGCGAGCTGAGCACTGGTGAGCCCACCAGCGATTCCATTGCTACAACGCCGACTGTTCATAAATCGGAGAAGAGATTGAGTTGGGAAAAACTGAAACCGCTTCTTCGTCCTGTCACTGTTGACCTTTCGCTGCCATGTTCGCTACTCACAACTTCTGTGGAGGGCCTCCACGAAATGGCAAGCTATAAGGATGGCAGTAAAAAGTTGAATGGCTCAGCTCTGCTGTCGTTTCCTCCTGTCCGCCAGCCACTAAAGCGGAAAAATGAACTGTCCGAACAGCCGGCAAACCTGAAAGACAGTCCGCCTTCTAACCCTCCTCCTGCCACTTTTGACATCACAACCTATAAGCCTGCTAGCTTTGAATCTTCGTTTCTTAGGTTTATACAAGACACGGCCCCAAAAGACAAAACCGCAGCACAGACAAAACATCGAGATACGTTTCGACGTGGTTGTTCTGTAAAGGAGAACAACCAGCTGGGACTCTCTCACACCCGCAGCCGACGCAGTCATTCCTCACTGATGAAATCCAATGCTATGACTGGGGACTTGACATCTGCCCAAAGCTTGAAGTCCATCCTGGACAAAGCCCTGGCTGGGTGTGGAGACCTTGCCATTAAGCAGCTTCAGTATCTCAGACCAGTGGTGGTCCTGGAGAGACCCATGTTCATCAACATCCCACCGAACTCAAATAACAGCAAACTGCTACTTGGAAGTTAATTTAAATAAATGCCTCTTTACCTTGGCTTCAGCAAAAATAAATAAATAAAAATAATATATTAAAAAAAAAACTTCTGTCTTTTTTGATTACAGTATTTCCTCCTCTAAAGCTATGCTATTACGTTTTAGCTTCTTATTAATTAGCCAATCTAAAGACTTGAGATGAAAACATGGATAAACAGTGCACACGTGATCCAAATGTATAGGTTTTATACTATGTATAATACCTATTGTCATAATATAAATGAGATATACTGTAGTTCTATGAAAATGTACAGATTTTTTTTAGATTGATAGAAATGGTCAGTAATGCATTGCAAAGCTCTTCAAATTGTGTGAAAGTGTGACTGAAAAGGCATTTCCTTTCTCTATAGTGAAGAATGTTTTTTTTCTTACTTCGGTTTATAATAGGCCAACCATGGGATGCAGTTGACAGTTGACAGATGTATGTAACGCTTTAATAAATGTTGGAACAAATTTAAATTCCTCTCATGTCATGACTTTTATTCATGTAATCAAAAGAAAGAAAGACAGAGAATATAGTACATCCACTTACCACAAAGCCTTGTGTGTCCAGAGGGATCAAAGCTTTCCATATTTTATACTTGCATCATAACTAATTAATAAATTCGACATGTATGTTCAGTCTGTTCGTTACACTCCACAGTTGGATACTAAACATGTTATACGTTCTCCCAATGTATTATGAATAACACACAGGGACATTTCCAGCGCAACAAGCTATGAACGTTTAAATCAACTGCACAGCAGCGGAACCATTGTTGCGTCGTTGTTTCGTTGGGGGAAGGAATACGTTGTGACACGTGCGCCTTGCATCTCACATGAATGGAACGATATTAGCCATTAAAGCTTTGGCTCTCGGAATGGGAACTAGACGTAAAGAATTCAAAATTAACATATTCTGTCTGTATCTGTTGATGTGAGAATACGGCGACAGTTTCCGTTTTGTAGAAACTGAAGTGTCTGTTTCTGTGTAGACTTTACGCTAAGTAGCTGCTAGCATAAAACTACCAGTCAGCCGCGGTGACGGTTTCGATAGTGTCACCCCAGCCAGCTAGTCCTCGCCTTCAAAAAAAAATATATTGACCAAAAACAGCCAACATGATTGGAACTATACTTGACCTTCCGGTGGAGAAGCAAATTTTTTACGCTGTTCTAGGATTTTCTTGGACAGTGTATTTATGGGAGGCATACCTCTCCTACAGACAGGTAGGTTGACCAACATTTTGGAAAATAAACATTGAAGGTGGTTCGTTGGTGCTACTTTGTTGCGTTGACGTGCACACGTCCACCCTTGCCAATCACCCCCGCCTTTATATAGTTAAATAGTGGGCGTAAAGCATGCTGCACGGGTCAAATTGTGTATTAATGTATTTTTAATAAATTGGGCATGCATATTCTAATGGTGTAAGTTTATTTTTATTTTTTAAAAATGGCGTTTTCGTGCCAGTGGAGTCGACCTTTTGATAAACGATTTGAACTACGTGATGATGAAAGTGTCTGTGGTTTAGATGGTTGTAAGTTAATATTGACAAGATGTTTGAAAACTACCGAATATTTATTTAACATGTTTGGATAAAACATTGATCTTTATGCTTTATTGATCTTTATTATTTCCCTGTAATATGTGGATTTTAAGTTTGCTAACACCTTTCCCTTCTCCAGAGGAGGATATACCGATCAACAACACATGTGCCTCACGAACTAGGGAAGATCATGGACTCTGAAACATTTGAGAAGTCACGTCTGTATCAGCTTGATAAAAGTAACTTCAGTTTCTGGTCAGGACTCTATTCTGAGACTGAGGGGACGGTAAGGCTGCCGAGCAATTCTTTTGTGTTCACGTTGGCATTGTTGATTTGACATTTGAGGTTTACGGTGTATTTGAACCTTACCCTAGCTGATCCTTCTCCTGGGTGGAATTCCCATTCTGTGGAGTGTTGCTGGCACTGTAACAACTCGTTTTGGACTTGGCTCAGAGTACGAGATCACCCAGTCACTCGTATTTTTGACGCTCGCCACTCTGTTCAGTGCCTTGACTGGATTACCCTGGAGTTTGTACAACACCTTTATCATTGAGGAGAAACACGGTTTTAACCAGCAGGTAAACAGGCCCAACTATCCATTTCAGAGACATGGTCACCTTCTAGAAGGAGATCGTCTGACCACAAGTTACGTTTTTTGCTGTCACTTCTCTTTGAACACTTTTTGCCATTTTACTTTACACTTTGTCCTTCTCAGACATTAGGGTTCTTCCTCAAGGATGCCATAAAGAAGTTTGTCGTGACGCAGTGCATCCTGCTGCCTGTGACTTCATTGCTCCTGTACATCATCAAGATTGGTGGAGACTATTTTTTCATTTATGCATGGCTCTTTACCTTGGCTGTTTCCCTGGTGAGTGCTGCATTCTTAAAGCACCAAGTGAACAAACTGATAAAGGCACATTTGCCTTCCCTGACGACATGTGTTTCAAAATGACATATGTTATTGTCATTATGCACTTTTTACATTCTTCAAATTGTCTGTGTTAAACATTGAAGTTGATTTTTTTCGTTGAATGAATTTATTGCAGGTACTTGTTACAATCTATGCCGACTACATTGCTCCACTGTTCGACAAGTTCACGCCTCTGCCAGAAGGGGACCTGAAGACTGATATTGAGACAATGGCACAGAGTATAAACTTCCCCCTCACCAAGGTTTATGTTGTCGAAGGTATGTAAAATTGGACATGAAAAAAAGTCCAAACATTTTAACATTTTGAATGTTACACTGTTGAGGTTCATTTCTATTTGCTTCCAGGGTCAAAGCGTTCATCCCACAGCAATGCCTACTTCTATGGCTTTTTCAAGAACAAACGCATTGTGCTGTTCGACACGCTCATTGAAGACTACTCGCCTCTGAACAAGTCCGGAGAGCATCAGCCTGAGCAGCCCGAGAGTGATGACACATCAAACGAATCAAAATCCAAGCCCAAGGTGGCATGACAATTAGCAGCATTTTGTTTTTGAGCTGAAACAGGCAAACAAATGAACGCATGAATGAGCGCATGAAATACATTTTTCAGACCGTCATGAATGCCCTGGAGCCACAGCTGTTGTTAATATTTGTTTTGATGTCATTTGTTTTAAATTGAATTACTTTCTCCCTCTTTCTCTTTTTGACAGAACAAGAAACAAGGATGCAACAACCCTGAGATCCTTGCAGTCCTGGGTCATGAGCTTGGTCACTGGAAGCTTGGCCATACAGTCAAGAATATTGTCATCAGTCAGGTGATTGATTGTTTCCCTTATTCTCTTTTGAGGTCTGAACAATAAGGGAGAAGCAGGGCCATCTACGCTAAGAGTGGCAGTTATGTTAACAGAAACAATACATATGGAACCATAAATGCAATATTGTTTCATGAATTTCATTCATTATTTTTGCGAGAAAACTGACAGAAAGTTCTGGGTTTATGAAATTAATCAGACGGGAGGCATGGAGGTGTGGGTTTGATGGTTTGATTTGCTTACTGTGGTTTTACCACCTCTCACTCTCAGTGAACAAAATATTATTTTGCTTTATAAACAATGTTTATGGTTCTTGAGTATTTTCCTTGACACCATGGTTGTGTGTTTCCAGATGAACTCCTTTTTGTGCTTCTCCCTTTTCGCTGCGTTGATTGGACGCAAGGAGCTGTTTGTGGCTTTTGGCTTCAATGACTCCCAGCCCACGCTAATTGGATTGATGATTATTTTCCAGTTCATTTTCTCCCCATACAACGAGGTAAACGTCGATCACAAAGACCTGCATGCGTTGCTGCCTGGCTGCCCGTGACCTGACAAAATGATGTTCTCTCTTCATAGCTGCTGTCCTTCTGTTTGACGGTCCTGAGTCGCAGGTTTGAGTTCCAGGCAGATGCCTTTGCACGTAACATGGGCAAAGCTTCGCAGCTCTATTCGGCGCTCATCAAGCTCAACAAGGACAACCTTGGCTTCCCTGTGGCAGACTGGTTGTTTTCCATGTGGCACTACTCCCACCCTCCCCTGCTGGAACGTCTGAGAGCACTGGGCAATGTCAAACAGGACTGACGGGCCTGGAAGGGGGAGCCGAAGCGCCTCCGCAGACCTCTCCTGGCCCTCTAAGACCCTTTTTCTACCCCCCCTCCATCTTGTTTTATCTTATTTTAGCCATTTCTCTACTTGCCATACTTCTCTTTTGTTCCCTTGTTTTAAAACAACTGAAAACATATCAGCTCGAGCCAGCCTAAAAAGCCTGCATGTTCTTTTTCTGGGGGCCTTTCAAATGCACTTGCAAAGAGCAAAATCTCTGGGCAATGTGCACTGATCAAAAAGCTAATGTCAGAGCACAGTACATGTTTTGCAGATTATAGCTTTAAGTTTTAAGTTCTTTAAAGTTAAATTTCAACTCTATTCCAAATGGGGAAAATAAAATAGCCATTTTTAAACATGAAATTTTTAATTGCAGGAACATTTTTTTATGTTGTAAATGTTGGGACATTGAGATTTGTTTTATGATTATAAACTGATTTAATTCAGTCTGGATATATATATTTTTTTCTTTTTAAAGCAAACCTCAAATCGGATAGACAAACTGCACAAATGCGGACTCGTGACAATGCTTTTCAGAAATGCACAGGCCAGAAAATTTAATTTGTCTCTCAAGTGCAGCTGTTGCTTCTTCTAGGAAATTTTTCAATAAAGCTTCAAAGTGCAAACTTTTTTTTAGTCAACTTTTTCCTTGTTTCTCAAGAAAGTAAAATTTACTATTACTTTTACGCTTGAATTTCCCTTTTTTTTTTAAAAATACAACATTAATTGGGGGGACCTTTTTCTTTTAAGCACTTGGATGGCATCACGTTTCCAAACAACCTGTACATATGTAATTTTTGACCAGTAGAGTAAAATGGCATACGAGGTGAATATTTAACAAGACTGAATGTAATTTGGAACCTATAGGTTGATTCTGTGTTTCTTAGTTTTTTCTCCTGGTCTGGGGCCAGAGTGAGCCCAGAGTATCCCTGCAGCAAAGTATTTCTTCTAGGGCATGGGAACTTCAAGGGTTCTGTCAATACAAAAAGCCAGTGCTTGTTGTGTTTAATAAGGAGACTGTATACTGTCTTGCAGCATTCAATAAAATTCTTCAGAGCATTTGGAATCGGTTCTCCTGACTTGTTTTCAAACCATTTCAGATATTCTCTAAGATGATTTATAATAAAGTAAATAATTACAGTGAAGGGTTTTACAGTATGCCAGTGTTTCTCAGTACAGGGCAAAGCCGTGCTATCAATTGGTATTTATATTCTTAAACTTTAAAAGGGAGCACCCCAATATTTCAAATGAATGCATAATTTAAATGAAAAGTCTACTTCAGGCGGACGTAAAAGATGAGTACGTGAAACAAAATTTGAGAAAAATAAAACGTTTCAAGCAGCAACGGGTAACACCTTCCATAGCCGCATTTACATTTGCCCTAATTTCATAATAAAATTACTACTTTTAATTCGAAGATAAGGCAGTAGTAAATGTTCCTGGTACAATTACAGTGACGCAATATAGCTTTTACATAGACCAAAAAAATGGGGCAATGCTGCATAATTTTAAAAGCTGCACAATTTTGAAACGTATCTTCCTGTTTCAGCTTTCAGACGGTAAGTCAGGTGGTTTGGAATTTACGTAAACAACGTGCGCCGTCACTCCGTGCTTCCGACGACCGTACCATTGTGTGAATAATATTTAAATTTGGGCTGACAACAGTATTTAGCCAAAATACAAAACTAAATCAAAACATTTGGTGCTATATTTTTCAGTGCATAGCGAACATTGCATAACAACCGCATATATAGGTATATATGCGGCTGTTCTGGGTTTTGTGCTGCACTAACTGGAACCCCTGTGACACGTAATGGCGCCGTCCTGTAGCGTATTTTTAAGGACAAGGGCATGTTATTCTGCTTCGGTCACTGTCACTGCTGCTTTCACGCATTGTAATCAAACATGGCGAGATTCTTGAGGCCTAGTGTCAGGAGTTTTGTCACATCTCAGTTGAGGGCGTCCGACCAGGTAATGACCCCTTGTTTGACATCTTAACCTGTATAAAGTTTTCATTATTGATGACGTTGATTCCACTTGGTACCTTATATACCGTATTCATTGAACATATCAGCAGTGCTTTTGTGTTTGCTGTTGCATTGTTGCTTCAAAGGTTTCTGGTGTGTTCACCAGTGTCTTTCGTTCTCAAAACATGTGCCATTCACTTCCCCCCCCCCAGATTAAAGGAAATATAGTCTTTCCTGGAAAATTGTGTCCTACAGACTTTATGGAATCCTTAATTTTAGCAACAAATTAGCAAGCTTTAAATTGTGACATTTCAGTTGCATGTCTTTTAAGAGCCCACCGAAACTGAATTGACTGGTTTCATTTTTTTTTTTCTTGGAATGCATAGACTAAACATTTCTCTCTTGTGACCTTTCCTCACACCTCTGTCAGCTGGGTGAGCTGGGTAAAGGCGCAGGTAAAGGTGGCGGTGGAGGAGGGTCCATCAGAGAGGCAGGTGGAGCCATGGGTAAGAAACAGGCCGCAGAGGAGGAGATGTACTTCAAGTACGTATATCACTTTTTACAGCAAAACTATCCCTTTGATATTAACTTCAGAACACACACAAGAACTGATCTAATTTTGCTTTGTATTCAGATGTTATTCTTTTCTTCCTGTTTTTTTACTGTTCCTCTCATTTTCTCTCTTGTTTCTCCTTTGTTTTCCCTTGTGTATTTGTTATAAACAAGGCGTAAAGAGCAGGAGCAACTGGCTGCACTGAAGCAGCATCACTGGGAGGAGATTGAGCACCACAAAAAGGAGATTGAACGTATGCAGCGGGAAATTGACCGCCACAAGGGAAAGATCAGGAAGCTGAAGCATGATGACTGAGGAGCAGCTGTCTTTCAAAGAGTTGCTTTTCTGACGGCTAAAGCCTCACAGTTTTCTGTGTGCCCTATGTCACCCGGCCAATCATGAATGTGTGGATGAATGTTTCATAAAGTTAATAAAACAGATCATGAAATGATCGGTGTAGCTTTGGCATGCTGTGACATAAGCTGAAAAGCTCTGTTTGCTATTGATCAGTGTGTTCTGTGTTGCAGTTATATCCCCAAAGCCGTATAATATAATAATAATAATAATAATAATAATAATAATAATAATAAAGTATCTGTAATGCTTGATGAAACAACATCAACCCCTTTTTCTGTGTGATGAATAAATACATTTGTAAAGTAAATGGAATTGGTAGTGGTTATTTAGTTGTTTTTCCACCAAAACCTATAGGAGGACACATTCAAAAGCAAAGTAATATTAATTAGGTAACAACCTCACATTATCAATACAAAAGGTGAATTATAATTCAAAGGACGCATCCAAAGAAACATACAGTAAAGGCAACCTTTTGCCAACATAACATTTGTTAAGGAAGTTTTGAACAAATGTTCAAAGAAATAATCAGTGATGTTATTGAATGTCTTAATGGGTGCATTTTGAGTTTTCATTGTTTTAAACTGGATAATTTATTTTATTTTATTTTATATTTTATTTTATTTTTTTCCAAAAACAACGTATATATAATTTTCACGTTTAGGGCAAAATAAATAAATAAATAAATAAAAAACCCTAGGGAAATAGAAAACACATAATCACTGCATTGTTCCTGGTCTGGGTCTTTCTGAATGTCCATTTTGTCAAAATGAACTGTGTTGTGTCATCAAAAGTCCGTTGTGAATTTCAATGTTAGTACGACCACAATGTGCATTTTAACATGCAAAAATAATTTAAAAGCAAGGGTATAATAGAGTAGGGTAAAATCATTATTTGCAAATAGCTTTAAATAATTGTAATAAACAGTAATATTGAATGAAAAATTATAGACTGGACGTAAAGCTGTGTCACCTCCGATACAACGGTGGCGATAAAACAGTTTTTAAAATGTGACGCAGCCATGAAAATGACGTCACTTCCGCCTGTCCCTGCCTTTTACCACGAGGAACCCCGTGCATCTTTCTTTTCGCACATCATGGCGGACCGGTTCAATAAGGTGGGCAATGGCTGCGGAATAATTATCTGTTAATGCTGTGTTTTAATTGAACTATAGTATCGCATTTTGATGCTATACTGTGGGAGGAAAACATAAGACAAGTTGTGATATGTCTGTCTATTTTTGCGTTTCTCTTGACGCCTTTTTTCGATCTTGTTTGATGCCGCTAGCTGTAGCTAGCTTGAGCTAAGCGAACATGCCTTCATCATGGCAGCTCCCTCTCTGTAGTCAATGCAGTTTGCTTGAATTATTCCCGTTTTTCTGACGTGTTCACTCACATATTTCGATTAAAGTTAGTCACCGCAAAAAACACTTTCATTATGCCCCTGTTGGAATACAAGTTAAGGCTGCGCTACGTCGCGTCAACTGCTAATGTGCCCTAACGTGCTCTGACGTTGATGCTAAGGTGGCCGGGCTCAATTTGCGCCGCATTCACGTGCTGCTATAAAAGAAATATCAGGAACTAAGGAGCTTTTAAAATGCCAAATATATAGTACCATTATTGTTGCACTGCTTCGAACATCAGCAAATCACATGCCAACCCTGCCATCGGTACTTGGCGTATTCGTCAGATTTTGAGCTACCACTATAGTGCTAACGCAGACTTTGCTGTTGTCGAAGTGTTGGATTCAGTATATTTGTACGTCATTTTTTCCTGAATGTTTTAGGTTCTGCTGCTTGATGGCAGGGGCCATCTACTGGGCCGGCTTTCCGCAATTGTGGCTAAGCAGGTTCTGCTCGGTAAGTGAACCTTTTGCGGTAAATTCAAATATACTGCACGGCAGTTGTTCGGTGAAGCCCCATCTCTTTGACAAAAGTTATTGTACTAAATGAAATGGTAAACTAGGCCGTTGGTCTGTGATGATTTGTTTTTTGCTTGAGTTTAAACGACAATGAGAAAACTCACATGCACTACCATCTGAGACGTCAGGGTCAGAGGGGCGCTATTCCAGTGAGTTTAAGTTGTGATGAACAATGTTTCTCTCTTTCTCTCTCCAGGACACAAGGTGGTTGTGGTGAGATGCGAGGGTATCAACATCTCTGGCAACTTCTACCGCAACAAACGTACGTGGTTAAATAAGCCAACAAACCTTACACCCATTGCTACGCTTGTCAGTGATGTTAATGTAACTCTATTATTTGAGTTTAACTGACCGTGAGAAAACTTACATGCACTACCATCTGAGACATTGGCACAATAAACTACAACTTTGGCTAACTCTCCTTGGTTTACCATTTGATTAATGCGCATCACATGTTTCTCCACAGTGAAGTACCTCTCTTTCCTGCGCAAGAGGATGAACACCAACCCCTCCCGTGGACCGTACCACTTCAGAGCTCCCAGCAAGATCTTCTGGAGGACTGTCAGGGGTGAGACTTTAACCGCTTTGAATTTGCAAAGCAGAACTAATGCTAATTTAATTATAACCTGACCTAATAAATGGGTTGAAAAGATTGTTCTCCTGATAAAGGACCATTTAGAAAATGCAAGAACTATATCAAACTACACATATACATTTTTTAACTCATTCAAAACTTAGAAAGCACATTCTCTTCATGATTGATTGCTTTCTCCCTGACTTGACAGTGATGAGCTCTTTATCCCGAAGCTGATCCGTTTGATGAGATAACCTATATGGATCCGATTGCTGAGTCAGTTGGGGCTTTATGCACTCATATAAATGAGCATCAGATCCAGCTCCATGGGTGACTGTTTGAAATTCGTCACATGAATATTTGTTTTCTCCTGACAGGCATGCTTCCTCACAAAACCAAGAGAGGCCAGGCTGCTCTGGAGAGGCTGAAGGTGTTTGACGGCATCCCCCCACCCTATGACAAGGTGATTGAAGTCAAACATGTGGAACCACACTGTGTGTGGCCTTAATGGCATTGTCGATGATGTTAACAATTTTCCCTTACATGCCTTGTTTGAGTATAGACTCTGATATCAAAATCAAATCTGAGACATGCCACTGCACAGTATCTTGGATGTGCTATTTCTTTCTTTTGTCTGACATTGACTTCTCTTCCACAGAGGAAGCGCATGGTTGTTCCAGCTGCTCTGAAGATTGTGCGTCTGAAGCCCACTCGCAAGGTAAGATTTCGGTTCATTTTAATCTACAATAATCTAAACTTGACAATGATGAACTCTTTATCCCGAAACTGATCATCATATTGATGAGACAACTTTTCGGATCCGATTGCTGAGTCAAGTCTGACAGGCATTGTGCTTTAAAAAAAAAAATACCTAGGGCTTTATTGACACATTTACTTGTATTGATTCTTGCCTACGGCTATAAACTGTAATTTCAGGACTCATGATTGTGATAAAACCTCAAATGTTAAGTGGGATTTTTCTCTTGCTTCAGTTTGCTGTGCTGGGGCGTCTGGCGCACGAGGTTGGCTGGAAGTACCAGGCTATCACAGCCACCCTGGAGGAGAAGAGAAAAGAGAAAGCCAAGATCCGCTTTGTCAGGAAAAAGACGGTCAAGAAGCTGACCAAGGTTGCGGAGAAGAACGTCGAGACAAAGATTGCAAAATACACAGACGTTCTGAAACAATATGGAATCCTTGTCTGAGCTGGTCAACTCTGGCTAATAAAGTTAATAAATGTTTATAATAAGTGTTTGCTTCATTCCTCAACTGTATACAGCACTTTGGAAATAAATAAGCCGGTTCAAGATGGTTTGATAAATGACAAATTAGCTACATCTTGTTCAAACTGTTTTTAGTAAGCCCAAGTTTTGCGATTTGGTATTTGAGTGACTTGGTTCTGTTAGTCACAATTTACTGGCCACCATACAGCCATTTCAAATGCAAATACTGGAAAAATAAAATGGTAAATATTTGTAGTCACCCAAACGTCTCAGTTTGTGGGCTAGACGCAGTACGGAAATATGTGTGGCTTGTAATTTGCAAAGAAGACATGATAGTCACCATTAGCCTAGTATAAACCCCTCAAATTTTAATCACGATATAATGTAGTTTTGTTGATAAAACCACTCAAATTATATTGATCCTTGTTTTAGTGCAGCAGCTGCTGTGTAAATAAAGATTTGAGAATTTGCTTGATCAATCTCTGCAGTATGATAATCACTTTATTTGCTGTTGTAACAAATTTAAAAAGTGGAGAATAAAAGGGGATAGCACTAATAAACGGCATTTCCCCATTTCCTTATGTGTCTTGAAGCTAACTGTAGAATTTTAAAATAAAATTGTTTCACAGGATGTGAAATTACTGCACTAAAATCCAAACGTGTCGACCAGAAGAGGGCAGTGTTGGACTTCAGCGCTTTCAGGTGCAAAACTCCTTGTCAAGAAGCAGAACAGTATTATAGATATTACTGCTGCTGCAGAAACGGAAGGACTCAAATAAATCAATAGGCTGCCTTTCCTCTTTGTCACCCATGTACTATCTAAATATCTAACTTGAAATACTTCAAATATATCTGCAGTTTGCCTGCATTAACTGTCATGTGTAAGTCAATTTGACTTGTGACCAATTGCTAATTTTCCTGACTAATTTGACTTAATCATGCTATATCCCGTGCCCCAGATTGTTCTGATTGCAATAACAGTCAAAAGACTTTTCCGAACAATAAAACGCGCTCCCTGACTTTCCACTGGCACGTTTGGGCTCCAGTGTGTCTCGATCAACAAGACAGCGGGAGCGGTGATGGGGGGAGACAACGAGCAGCAAAGGAATGGAATCGACTTCACACCTGCTGCTGAACGCTCTGTTTCCCCCTTTCCTTTTTGTCCTGGTTTCTCACACTTCTCTGCTTAAAATAGGTCACATTCTGTCAGGTTATTACAATTCAAATTGTTTCCCCTGTACAGTCGGTCAGAGAGCTGGCGAAAGATGACTGACATACTGCTCCGCCAAAGCCTGGGAGAAACCACTGCAGAACATCAGTGATATGGATCAACCTAATCATGTCCCTGTTGGCCATATACTGTATGTGATTTTATGGAGAAAAAGAAGACCTGCAGGCAGCTGCATACGTTTAGCTGCTGAGGTGCTGCCTCCCAACCTACCAGTCAGATTTGTCTGTCTGGTATTTTTTTTGTGTGTGTGAACATTATTTTATTCAGATTGTGACATTGTGAACAGTGAATCCAACGATGCAGGGTGACGGAGTGACGTGGTGTGAAATGGTTTCAATGCTCGAACAGTTAAGGAGAATATAAAACAATCCAGAGCTCAATTACTTACCTGCCTTTAACGTTCTCCATAAAAATTTATCCTCATGACAAAAACTGTAGCCTAGAATTGTCAGACACCCACAATGTAAACACGATCTAGGCATGCAGACACAGGTGGAATTTTTCATTATCAACTAAGGACTGAGTTGCACTTGTGACAGGTGTTTATATGCTAGTTTGAGTCTTTCACCTAAATGGAACACAGCTGCTGCTCCTTTCTGATTATGACCTTTTTCTCCCTGTTTTGTATGTTTAGTCTAAACATGAGCTTTTACGAAAGAAAAAAGAAAAAGACAGAAAAACAATCCTAAAACTTGAAATGCATGTCAGTGAAATTAATAAATTAGTTCCCTCTGTCTAAATTCTACAACTCACACACTACACTTTGACTTCCCTGTCAGGCTTTAAAACCCATTCGAAGTGTGTTATCATAATTTACTCTCAGATTTCTGCCCTGTTGATGATCGATCTGCCGTCTCATTCAAACACACCAGAACTGTTGTGCGATGGACTTTCTCATCAAACCCTGGAGACTCAATGACCCGCTCCCACGTTAAAAAACATCTCCCCGGCATGTTCTGCCTCAAGCCCCGCTGCGTTATTTTAAGGCGATTAGTCACGCGCATGTATGTGCATAATGTTTGTGTCACGTGGCATCATTGTTTTTTTCTCCAGTCAATCCAGTTAAACGCTGCTTGTTTATCCGTTGGGAGGGAACGCATGGTGTTTGGGGGATTTCATAGATTTGGATTACAAGCTGACAAGTCATTCATCCCTTCCATTTCATGTTTGGCTGTATTGAGGAGCGAAGCAGGTGCATGGAACCACCGGGCTAATCTCAAGCCAGTCTTTAAGCGGATGTTGTGCTTCCACATTAAAGTGTAAACACTCTCCAACTGCATCTGAATGACCCGACAGCTCTGTAACACTAGAGCCTTGACTGAGTGAAAATGTGTAAAAAAAAAAATCAAAGTTTTCAAAAAATAATTGAGTGTTCCAACTGCTATTTCCCTGGTGCAAGAGGATGTTTACCACAGTGTGTGTTCAAAACTCAGTGTGAAGGTAATGAGAGCCTTCATGCCCACACAAACTTGTTATTTTTTAAATCTCATTATTGATATTTTTCCCCAGCAATGTCTAATTTGTGTTCATTCTGTTGGTATTCAGTCATTATTTAGCCAATGATTCTTATAAACTAGATCAGCAAAAAAGAGAAAGTGTTAGAGCCTTGTGTAATTTATTCCCCCCGACAAAATGTCGGTATTTTTGGTTGTATCTCAAGCCACCTTTGGATTTTTGACAGTTATGGAACCAAAAACATAATTTAAGAGGGATTATTTTAATTCTGTTTGACATTGACATGACAGCAAGAACTTCAAGTGAGAAACATAGATATGTGTTGTCATGGACTCAATACAAAATATTAGTTCCATCTTAAATACCATTTTGAAAAACTGTGCCGCTTAACCAGTGGTTGTCCATCTGTGAGTGTTTTTTTTTAAACCCAAGCTACAATTACTTTTAAACATTCTGGCTGATATCAAATAACCTTTTGCTTTCAATAGTAAAAAAAAAAAAAGCAGAGAAATAAATCTATAAGAGTAGGGTGCTTATCACCTCTATGTAGACAGATAATGGCTGTAAGCACCTTTTCAAATATCCATTTTACAAGATGAATTGACTTTGATGCTGATTATATCCATGTGATGGAGCGGAGCACGCCTTATTTATAGTCGCTGACCTGCGAGTGGAATTGAAATGATTTCTAACGACACTGGGACAACTCGATTCGTTTGGTAATGCCAAAGTCATTATCCTTTTACCGACGAGGGCAGCTGTGAAATTCACAAAAGAGAGATTGATATTGGCCACAGAGGGTCAGAAATTGGATTCAGAGATTGAGCCTCGGCAAAGAGGGACAGAGCAGTGGACAAAAAGAGAAAAGCCCATGAAACCTTTGGTTGTCAGACCTAACGAAGCACCTCTGCAGGCGAACACGCGCACAGAACACTTGGTCACGCCGCCTCGTGATGCTAAGTCAAGAGTTGGTGAGGCTGCGGTTCTATTTGCTGTGTCAGTCACAGTGTTTCGTCACACTGTCCCTGAGCAGGGCAAGAAAACCTCTCGGTACATGTAGACGGTTGGCAAAAAACCCCAAAATAAAACAGTAAAATACACATTTGCTGAAGCAGTTAAACTTATCAAACAGTTTAAACCCTGTCCTCTTTATTTCTTGCACCTCAGATGGAAGACTCAACCTTTTGAGGAGCATGAATAATCTTGCACACACCATCCTCTGATGTATCGGTTAACCTTCTAGTCGTGGTCCATGGAGACGATTGCCCAAGAAAAAAAGTTAGTATATTTTCCATAGATCAGCCTTAAGGGCAGAAAATGTGCATTATATAAAATCAAAGAACTTGCAGCCTGTGTATCGAAAGCATCACAACGTTGATTGACCCCTGTGCAGCTTATATGGCTGGTAATCAAATCTGGGATCAGGATCTTTTTTCATGCCAGCTTCGATGAGGGGGTATTTTTGAACTGGATTTTTTTTTTTTTGGGGGGGGGGCAATGAGGCGGCTCCAGAGGTTAGCCAGGATGCTACAGTAGCAGTAAGGATCGGCCAGTTCATCAATTAGTGCCGCAGCAATCCGTTAGGAGCTAAGCCGCCTTTAACCTTATCTTCATTCACTCCCATTTCTTTGGTATGGTGGCAGAACTCCTTTCTTTTAATGCAGTTTCATCCCAATCTGAAATCCATGTTTGTGCCAGGCGAGATAACAAACACAAAATCCATCCATCAACAAAACTCATTCCAGCGGGATTTGGGGCTAGCGATTCCGTAGGTATGGCAGATACGCTCTGGGACAATGTGATTGGATGTGGTATCATTGATGGCAGTATCAGATGATCTCAGATCAGTCAAGTGTCACCTTGTGATTCTGTCAACGTCAAGTCCCTGGGGATAGATTAACACCGTGGTTAACGGGACACAGCTGCCAACCCTGTTTAGTCCGAACTGGGAAAATCAACTCTGAGAGCATTTCTCTGTCGATCACCAGTGTGTTCTTTGTGATCCCGTTTGGCTTTTGGCCTTGCGACGTATTGAGGCTACCACAAGGCAGTGACCTAGAGCTAATGCTGTCCCGTCATACCAAGAGGAGTATCGAAATTCAGCTGCTTGGGTTAGGCTTAGGGCTCTATCACTGGGATAAATTTCTGAGTCTTTTTCACCTGGAAGCACAGAAACAGGTCTGAATAGTGTCTGCGCTCTTGCCTCTTCATTTGAAATTATTCACTTCTGTGAGTCGCTCGCAGCTCTGCCCATTAGGCAAGGCGGCTCTTCCATAGGAGGGCGAGGGGCGCTAATTTAAACGTGGGATTTCTAAAGCCGATGTGAAGAAGTTATTTTCAACTGCCGGTCTCGCTGGGACATGGTATTGATTCCTCGCCAAGTCGCTTCTGGGGAGCAGTGACGGCGCAGGCGATGCGCGTTGGATTATCGTTAAATGAGCGAACGCAGGTTAATTGGTTTCAGCGCGTTGAGAGTCGCACTGCCAATGTTTGGGCTCTGCGTGTGGGAGCGTCGAGTGATCCCCTGTGAGTTTGACCTGCTACCTTTGTGCAGCCAGCATTAGCTCAGTATTAGCTTGAGCTCTGCAAAGCGTTCGGGCATTGATTTCGGCCGTTGTACGCCATCAGAAAGGCCTCGGCACAAAACCCAGCCATGACGGAGCTCATCCACGGCAATTCTTACCTTAACGGCTCAATCAGGACCACCGCCAGTAAACGCTTTAAGTCATTCATTTTTATTCGTACCTCTTCCCGCGTATGAATAATCACTGAGTAATGAGGCGGTACGCCGAGCGAGAGCGGATGCCTTTCACATATTCGACTTTATCGCTGACAGAAGTCGGACGAAGGAAGATGCCAAGTAAGTAAACTTTTCTGCACGTGCAGTACCAGCCGACGGGTCTCTATGTGGGCCACCGTGTATAAGCAGTCCAGAGGGAAAAATAGAAAAACAAGTATGCATCCCAACCATCCTGCTCCACCGACACACACCGTGCAAGAACACACCGGGGAATAAAACGCTGTACATGGAATCGTCTACAGAGGAGTCGAAGTGAGAATCCTCCTGAGTGCGCAAGTGATCTGCTGCTGTGAGACCACCTCTGCCAATTTTACACTTCCTTTACGCCGAGGTCGCGATAAGCTGGCTGAGATGCACCTACTTCTTTTATCGCCCCCCCCCGCCACCACCCTTCAACAACTCCCCACAATCTGTCTCCTGCTCAGCTGTGCCTGGGCTCACCGGCCGGGATGATGATGATGTCTCTGAGCTTACACCAGTCCACGGCATCAGCGCGTGGGGTATTAGGAGAGAGGTGTCCTTTTGAAAGGCGGAACTGAGTGGAGCGCAGCCTCATAGAAGCGTCTCATTTGCATAACGTTCATAAGTGCGTGATGCGTTTTGGCAGCAGACTGTTGCTCAGTTAATCGCAAACGCTGTGTGCGGGCGTTCGCATTCAATACAGTGTTTTTGAGGCTATTTATTATTCTGTATGGGTTAAATCTGATGCGTGACAAGGGCTGAATGGCTTATCCAGCTATGTACATCGCCCATATTAACTGGAGTTCTTCATAGTCAAAATAATAATAATTACAAATCAATGTGAGTGTCAGATTTTTTGTCTCTTTCAAGGCTTTTGCATAAACAGTTGACATTATAGAATGACAACTGCAGGACTGCAAATGCTCAGTGCAGGAGATTTGGCAGCCTCATAAATGTTCAAGATAACCTTTATTTCAGTGTTTCTCAAAGTGGGTGGCGCGAATCACCGCGCGGGAGGGAGACGGGGCGCCCGGGGGAACTAAGGCCTTGTTGTGCCCATCCAGATTGAAACTGGATGGCTCTTTTGTAGTCTGAACAGTCACAAACCACATGAAATCTGATTTTTGACGGATTGCAGGTTCATCGGGATCCCTCAGGACACAGCCACGTCAAATTTGAGGCTTCTAGCCCCAAATTCTTTTTTTTGGGGGGGGGGGGGGGGCAAGGGGGCATGAAAAATTTTCTTCCTCCAAGGTGGGGCGTGACAGAGAAAGTTTGAGAACTATTGCTTTACTTCTGAATCTCGATGATAGTGTCACGGACCTACGACATTAAGAAATATTTGTGATAAAAGCAATACAGAAGTGTCTGAATTGTCTTATTTGTCTGCACAGGTTGTGACTAAAAATACTGTTACAGAATCAATATGGGTTAGCCTAAATCGATTGCAACAATTGCCTTCAGCTTTGTTAAATGGCCTGTTGCGTTAGCTTTAGGCGCTAGCGCTGATTGCATTCCCCCGAAATCCAGCCACTGGAAAATTAATTTTTACCCCGTGTATGTATACACAAAACCTGTACGAGGGCTTTCATTTGATCAGATGCTGAGGCAAAAGAGGAGGGAAGACATCCAACTGACCATCAGATAAAGACTGTGTGCAGCGGGTTTTTTTGCACTTTAACGAGGGAAGAGTTTAACCAATTTCAAGCTGCAGTGAAAGAAAGTTTTATCTCTTAGCTGAAAAAAAGCCTGATTTGGTGGGGGATCTTAGATGATATACACACACACGCACGCACACACACACGCACACACACACAGAGAGAGAAAGGCAGAGGAAGCTGTTTGCATAGCGAAGCCCACACACTGATGAACATCTCAGCGAGGAGCGCTGTGTTGCCGGAGCGCTGCACAGCGGAGCAAGATGCTGCACTCCCACATGCACAATCTGAAGAAAACCAGTGTGCGAGTCCATTTTTCCCAGCGTCCCGCCCTTATTCACTGCAAGTGTGTGGCATCTGCACAGACAGATAGGGCAGAATTACGGTAGCGCTCGCGGGATTCACGATAAGCGCAATGACGGCCGCTGAGTCGTGCATTCGGTATTGATTTTCTCTCCTGTAACACAGCGAGCAAAGTCATCTCCCGTCGTATTTGAGCCTCCTGCTTGACAATCTCTTATGGTTGTACAAGCTAATAAGTGTGTGTCTGTTGCCAGTGAGTGTGCTGCAGCGCGGCCGCAGTCTCTTTCCATGTTCTCGCTGAGGCTCCATTAATCAATTCGCCAATAAGCGCGAGGCTTGTCGTGCAGAAAGCCTTCTAGAGCCACTCGTCCCCTCCCCTCTTTGCTTCCCCGTGCAGCCATTTGTCCCCCTTTATTTGCTGGTTCAAATAGGAAAAACAAAACAAAAACAAACAAACAAACAAAAAAAAAAAACTTTTTTTTTCCACCTGGGTGACTGGGACACATAGTGTAATTATTGCACCTGTGCTTGCTGATGCATTTAAAAAGGATTAAATGGAGAATTGTGTCTGGAAACAAAATAATTGCAAGAGTATATGTACTGACTAATGAAGGACACTCACTCCTGAGACCCCTCCAAAAAACTCAACCTTCACGAAATGAAAAACTCACTGCAAGACTAATTTGGCTAAAAGCACTTTTGCAGTATGTGTTAAACTGAGGCTAACCTTGTTATTGGGAAAGAAAGAAACAGAGAAAAAGTTTCATTTCACGTGGAAAAGATTTTCTGTCCGCTGAGTCAACAGGTGCAAGAGGAAACCTTGACTCTTATTGTTTTCCAGCTGAATGAAACAGAACCTTCTTTATTGTCAATAATAATAAAATAAAAAAAATCATGTGTCAGTAACTCCCTCCAGAGGGGAAAAAAGCTCTGCTGAGAAAAAGTTTTCAAGGCCTTGTAAGCTGGAAAACTGATGCTGTAATTAGGCGTGGGCATTCTGGAGTTATATCCAGTTCTCTGACATCTAACTGACTCATCGCTGCCACTTTTGTGCCAAATGTTAAGATGCTGGTATGTATGCATAATTGAGTCTTTCTGCTCACCCAGCTTCGACGTTATTAAATTTAAAAATAACAATAAACACCTGTTGGAAGCATTCATCACCAATGTTTTCATGAGTTTCATTCTGGTGTTATTGTGATTGATTAATGTGTATTTATTTTTCATTTTTTCAGTCATTTATGTATATATTTTTTAATCAATATTATAGTGATTTATGCCCCATATCTGTTCCCAGTTTTATTTTGTCAGTCTCTTCCTCACTCCAGCTGTTACTCGTTAGACACACCTGCTGTGATTAGCTGACCTTTTCCACCTGTGTGTTGTTGGCCCTCCCTTGTGTATTTCAGCTTCTGTGTTTGCTGCTTTGCTGGTTTTGCTCCTTCATGGTTGCTCTTGCGATTTTGTTTCTTGGACCTTTTTAACCACGTATTTCTTACAGGTCTTTAATTTTGTTGATTTTCTGGGACTTTTTGTGGAAGTTCTTCTGGGTTATCTTTTAGACTACGTTACATTAAACGTTAACCAGAACCTGAGTTGACTTTAGTTCTCGTCAGATACCTGAGATCTTTTTGGAACTTGATTAGAATATCAATGCATTTCTTCCAGTGAAAATACTCACATTTCTTTAAAAAAATGATCTAATGTGACCCCATGATTGTTTTCTCCCAACAACTCTGCCTTTCTATATTTAATTTCCTTTGCTAGCTCTGAATCCAAATGCGTTCTCCCTCTTGTTTGCCTATATTTACGACACATCGTAACACAAATGCATGTATTTTTACCCTTCAGTGAGCCAATATTTATTTTTATTGGTATATACACTGTTAAATGCATGCGGAAGCTCAGAACTCCAAGAGCATTTCACCTGCAGACAGCAGCACCTCACCAACCCCCTCTCGTCTTTTATCTTTCTGTCTTTTTTTTCTCCAGAGGGACAATATGAAATAATCAGACATCCCTCAATGCTTACCTCCGTCTGAATTTATTCATGATGTTCCATGGAAATGCCTGGGAATAAATCACTTCTTTCCCACAGACCTGTGGCCCTTGTCCCTGTTCATTTCTCCAGTCCTCCCGCAGAGAGGGAGGAAAGGCAGGGAAGAGAAAACGAGAGAACTCGCTGCCCTCGGAGGTGGAATGAGTTAGCTAGTACAGCATGCTGGCTCCGTTGCGGAGCAGCGGGCGCAGATGCCAGCTATTATTTCGATTTTTCATAGCGATGCGGTAGCATTTATTTTAAAAATAGATTAAAACAGTGGAGACACATTTGGAAAAAGTGTTGTAAGGCTTCGATGATGAAATGTGTTCATGTCTGTGAGGTTAGCTTAGAACTAATATCCGGCCCTGACCTTTCTCGTGAATACCAAGAGCTATACAGTGAACACATTAAGTTCCATAACAATAACAGAGATGAAGAAAACAAACAAAAACTGCAGCAACATGGGTTCACAACATTCTAAGAAGCTGCCAAGATAACTTTTGTCTGCTCAACTCAAAAGAGGTGAACTTGAATAGTCCCTTTCAAAACTGAAATAACTTTAAATCTTTCCAAAACTTTGCTTGGCAAACTGTTGTTGGCTTTCAAGCTTTAGCTGACTTCCTGTTTATCCTTGAACAATCACAAAAATAAAAAACTTTTATTAATTCCAAAACGTTTTCATGGTCAGACCAGCAAACTCAAGCATAACTCATGAATTACTCCCATTTGTACAGTACACTTACAGTAAGCAGAGGGACAGACATAAGGGAGAGACATAGCACAGGGTGATGAATAAATAATTGTATATTAATGAAAGAAATAAAAAGAAAGGAAGTTCCCCTCAGTGGGGAGACACGTTAATGCCGCTGGTAACAAGAACTTGTTAGACAGGATGTAGTTTATTGACGGTAACACTTTTGTCTTTTTGGACTGATCGTTTTCTTTCAGAGCGAGCGGCTGTGATGATCCAGCGACAGACTTTGACTGTCACCGAGGCTGTTTCCTAAAGCAACTGCAGATAAAAGCAAGGCAGGCGAGGGGAGATGGAACAACGCTAGATAAAGAGATGGATATTATCGCACTTTGATGAGCAAGTCCACTGTGTCCTCCACAGTAGGTCTAGCCATTTGCACCGCGCCTTTGTTCTCACTGCACAGTTGGCACCCTGGCACAAATTTATATTGCTCAGGAACGGTACAGGAATCACAAATTACGACAAAAACAATATTGAAAGACAACGTTTTAGGGCGATACCAAAAATGTCATTAAAGTGATCTTGTTGCACACAAACTTTCTGCGCTGTTGTGCATGGTAGCCACACAGCTGATTAGATTTGAGCCACGCCTTCACTTGGCCTTGACTTGAAGGTGGCAATGCTGTCCGGGCAAAACGTCTCTCTAGTTTCCCCCACGTGCTCCCTGCTCTCACCGCTGACCACAGTGTCATCTGCAAACATCATCATCGCCGTCCACAGAGATTCCTGTCTAACCTCATCTGTCAGCCTGTCCGTAGCCCATCACTCTCAAAAGTTTAATGGATGCCTCTTGCTCTGGCATGTGCTTGACATGGGCTGACAGATCGTTCACGCTGCTGGATGAGGATGAACTCTTTCCCAATTTTTCTTCCGGGAGCGGGACGGTGCGTTGGACGTGGCCTTGGTAAGGGTTCTGCCAAGTGCATAATACACATATGTCCTGTCCGTTGAAGTTGTTCACTTGGAGCTTATTTAAAATGGGGAAATTAGTTCCCAACCAGTTTAACCTAATTCCCATTGCAATTAAATCTTTCTCATGAGGGTACTGAGGGGAACACTTCACGGCGAAACCCTTTTAGTGTCTCCATGAGGGGAGGCGTAGGGTTCAGAGGTCTTGGGTTGCCTCCGTCGAAAGTGCTCTCCCCTAGAGTGTTACATACCTCAGGTAGCCAATTATGCAGAATCGAAAAATGTTCCGCAATTGATCCATTTAGCTACGGGGTAGGGTTGTGGGATGACAGGAACTTTATTCGATGGTTAAAAAAAAGAGGAGTAGCAATTTAGCTTCACTGTTACGGGAGCAGCGGATAATAAGAAGTGTCAGTGCGTGACTTGTTACTAGTTTAACACTTTAAAGCGCCAGTGTCTTTGCGGTTGTCTCCTGTGAGCCCACTCTCGTTTCCCTGTCACAAGACCCCTCTTTAAACCGCGGCCACTGTGTGGCAGGAATCTGCTGAGGTCTAATGACATCAAACACACAGAGGTTTGAAATCCAGGGACACTAAAGCGGGAAAGGATGGGGCCCATTTGAGAACGAGGGATGGACGGATGCTAGAAATGACTTGCGTTTTATTGCATGCGATGGGCAAAAAAACACATTTGCATGATTACAGGGCAACACGGATATCCATAAAGATCCCGCTGTGCGTGTTTATGGGCGTGGGGACGGCAAGGGGAGCGAAGGAGCCTCGCAGTGCAGTTTACGCCCTTCATCCGTCCATCTTTCCTCGGGCATTATGTCATCATGTCAGAGGATCTCCCACTGAGAGCCCGCTACTCGGCTCTAACAAGCACAAAGGCAGAAGCCGTGCGCCAGCATTGACGCTCCCTGCGGCAGGCCAGCAGCGCCTCAGGTCAGAAACGAAGACAGCCTTGGAAAAAAAAAAGAGAAAGAAAACAGTGGGGAAGAAGCACAAGGGGGCGAGCGCACTGAGTCATTGAATATTAAATCTGGGGCACCCCGACACACAAGTCGGCACTGATTGCTCCCGTGAACAGCTAGTTGAGGAATCACTGAGAGGGAAGTGTGAGAGGATCAGCTGTTGAGGTGGGGGCAATTTTTTTTCCCATCAGCACAGCTCTACCTGCACCTTGCTCGCACCAACAAAGTGGCTCTTGAACCTGGCTCAAATTTGGATGTGTCCAGACATGCTATTCTCCAGAGCCTGGGGAGTTCCTGGAGTTATTCTATTGTCTAGTTTCAATATTGTTGCATTACATTTTTGTCTTTGCTATTCCAATGAGCTGTTTGTGTTTATTGTCCCTTACCTGCATCCTAAAATTTGCCATTTTAAAAAGTAAGGTTTGCACATGTGGCCTTACTGCTCCTGTGAAAGCAGGCAAAACACCAAGTCAAAAGCCTGCTGTTGAATATGGATGAAAGTCTCGTTAAATGGAGGACCAGTAAAATTAAGAGGCACCCTTATCAAGGTCTTCGCTTTTCCAATATTTGTTCCTGTGCAAGGCAACACTAGAAAATCACAGTCGTTCAGTGGTGCCAGTAAACAACTCGATGTGAAAAAACAAGTATCCATAAATCGAATGTGGAGCAGCTGTAGCCTAGGTGTGAATGACTGTCATTCTCTCTGCGGTCAAGTGTGAGTAAGAGTGAATTTTGCAAAGAGCAGAATTATGCATCCACTGGAGCTGTGGGTTCAGTCCACAGGTCAGGACTGTTTCTCACTAAATCCACAGGAAATATCGATGTTTTCTTCTCCTTTTCTTGAGTTTGTTCTTAAAAAGCAAACACCGGAGACATTAAACACTCCGCTGGTGTTTTTTGTTTTGTGTGTGTGCGTGTGCGTGTGTGCGTTTTCATGCCTGCGTGGGTAGGAGGGGAAGTAAAATGAGTAAGCGGGGCGCTCCGGGCAGTGCGGCTTACTTTAATCATCGACTGTGAGGTGAGGAACGCGAGACGGGCCTTGAATAGATCTATTGTTCATCTCGGGTGGATTTGGGGATAAACAAACGAGGGGATGGTGACAGGTGCACGAACACGCTCACGGACTTCTTCTGTTTAAGGTTCTCTTTCACCCACTGCCTCTGGTTCACTCCCCCTACCTTTAAAAACATAGAAATAAAACACAGAGCAGAGATGCAGAAACACTGACTGATGGATTCGAGTCTGACACTGCAGGGAGAGTGAACTATTTTTGAAAAAAAAGAAAGAAAAGAAGACAGTATTTGTTCCTGCGCAGCTCTGCAAAGCTCAGCCTTCCCCTCATTAGCAGATATTCCCCCTGTAGCGTTAATTATTTACTTTTCAAATGAATCCCCGAAATACTGTAAATGGGCAGTTTGGTGCCTTAGCGCACGTTTTCTCCCCCTACCTCCTACAGTACAGGGTTCGCTTAAAGTTTTAATCCTTAGGCAATTTAAAAGGGGTAAAATCCCTCTTGGTGAGGGAAAAATAATGGTCTTGTGTGATCTGGAGGCGAGTGTCGAGGCAGCGGGGAGAGGGTTTGGTGGGGAGGGAGGAGATGCAGCACGGACAAGTTCAGCTTTGTTGGTTTTTTGCTTTAACCCTTAAAAAGAGGAGGCTGGTTGTTTTAAACAGAGAAAAGATGTTGCTTCAGGGCACTGGGTTGCTGCCATGTGATTGGCTGATTAGTCATTTGCGGTAACAAACAGTTGCACAGGTGTACCTGATAAAGTAGCCGTGTCCAATCCAAAACCCTTTGCTTATTAATAACCAGTCAGTTCAAAGAGTGATACAAAAATCGCTCTTTAAAACAATGTTAACTTATTGTGTTTTCTTACTTTGTGTTGAACTGCAAATTTGATCTATAACGGCAACGACAGATTGTTTTAAAATCCGTTAATCTGACAAACCAAATTATTTTCAACTGGCACAGTGGAAGAAAACCCTGCACAAACAGCTGCTGCATAAATATCCCCAGAGCTCCTCAGAGAGACATTATGAGAATTTTTTAAATGATCATCTAAAAAAAAATCTAAATGTCGATCTGAAATTGTTTAACAACAGGCCGCCGACAAACACGAACAAAACATCTGAATCTTTTCAGGTCGTCAAGCTGGAAAATGAGTAAACACCGCGGCACAGCGCTAGACAAGCTGCCAGCTGGCAAGTGGCACATTAGTCGCCTTATTACGGCACAAATCGATGGTGAGACTTGCAAGACTGTTGTTAATTGAATTCTCTCGAGTGCGATAATGTGTTGTGTGAGTGTCTACTGTACACTCATCGATCGGTACGTTTTCCTGTGCTTTCGCCAGTGCTTTTTCCGCTTTTGCACATATTTCTTAAGTTGCAGAACTTCCCTGAGCCGACTTTTAATGATTACGAGCAACCAAAATTAAAACTACATGCAAGAATCCAAAATTGGAATACTTTATTAATCTCCCTTGGGAAATTCGCCGGAACAACTGCAACAGACGCGTTGGCGCTCAGCTTGTAGTCCCCGCTTTTAAAAGAAAATATCCCATTTCTAGTTAAAGCAGTAGTGTCTCTGCATCTTCCTCAGTGTTCTTTTGGCTCCCAGCTCTGACCAGCAGACGCGTCGTCGTGCTCCCATGATGAAATTTATTAGTCTGAGCTTTGGACCGGGCCGGGCCAGAGATGAGCTTGGAGAGAGGCAGGATGAGGTGAGAGGAAAAACAAATTCGGCCCTTTAATCACGACTGGTGATTGCGGCCGGCGGTGCCAACATCTCAAATTGCTTCCCGGTGTCAGACATTCTCATTAGCACCCTCCATTCGCGCTCGTCTGTCTTTCCTCTGCGTCTCGCACCGCCGTCTGTCTTGACTCTGACTTCAGAATGGGCAGTGGCAGCAGGGCAGATCGTCTGCTGTTCCGCAAAGAAAAAAGACCTTAGAATACTATAAATCACCATCTCACCGGGGAAAAGGACTCGGGTTAAAAAAGTAGCTGGGCCAGGGCTCTGCATGTTAACGTCAGCGTGTGATTGAGGTTTAAGGGCTATAGGGAGAAAATGCTGATTGTCTGCAGCTCTATGAGAGATTCAACAAAAAAAAATCGGCACTACAGGGAGAGTTTAAAGGTCAAAGGTCTCATATTACACGCTTAGACATACATATGTACAATTTCAGGCATTTATTTTTCTCTTTTCCACACCACAACACGGGGAAGCCTTGGAGAAAACATCTTGATTTTCAGAAAAAAAGCATGTTTAACCCTCTGTTTGCAGCCTGCTGAAAAACACTTAACTAAATGCTTTGCTCCAACACTGTTGAAACTGATGATCAGTTGGCCGTAACTTTGAGGTATTAGTGGCCTGTCGGACATCACATTTGATCTCTTTTCCAGATGTATTTCATCCTACATTTTCTCAAAACTTTAGCAGACATGAGACATTGGATGGACTTTTCTTATTTCTGGTTATTTCTGGAGCTCAATCTCTCTTTCTTAACGGTAGAGACCCATGGGGAACATTGGTAAAAGTTAATTTTGCATAATGTGGCACCTTTAAGTTTAAATATGTGCAAAGTGGCTTGTTTTTCCCACTGAATTTAAGGCACCATGGTCGACTGGAGGCACATTGTGAGGGAGTGCACAAATGCATGACCGGCAAATTATAGGAATCGCTGAGGTGAATGTGCAATTTGGACACGGGCTGGCACAAAAGGGGGGAAGAGAAAAAAAAAAGTCTGCGGCAGGGCATCCATACAAATGCGATGTAAGCTGCACCAATCGATTTCAATGCGTGATGTGACCTTGAGTAACGACAAATTGCATTAGTTCCTTTCATCACAATATTCAGGCAGCCAAACGGGACTCCAGGAGCCCGTCTGTCTGCAGGCCGTGTGGCAGCCACCGACAGGCCTCGACTCACGTTATTGTTAAGACGAGTTATGGGGACATGCGTTTCATCTTTCGCAGTGGTCGCATGCTAATGTGTGGGCTCTTGGAAAGTCGTATGTGATGCAAATTGCGGCCCGGGTGACGCAGACTGAAACAGCCTGGAGAGATGACGGGGGAGTCGAATATTTATTCATAATTAGAAGTGCAAATTTGCAACAGATGCTTCCGGAGAAGGCGCGGAGCCGGCGGAAACGTACAAATCCCATTTCTGCCCGCCGCCTCCTTGGGGTTCAGACATCCCAGTGAGCAACATTCAACAACCTTAAATGATCCCTCAAGGCTTTCTGACCTGTAGCTTTGAATTCAGCTCAACCATCCATCATCGTATAAAACCCTGCTGGAGTCTGGAGTAGCAGTCTCTTGATTTTTTCTTTTATTATCCAGAGACTTGGAGCCAAGGATTAATTATCACAGAAGCAGGAAACTGTTAAATGTGACTTTATTGGCCCAATCTGACAACGTCTATACACGTAAAGAAGCATCTTCGGTGAATCATTTCACTTTTATATTTGCTCTCGCGTGCAGCGGGGCCCCGCTCAGGAAATGTGTTTTCATATTGCATCTGACAATTCAAAAGATGACGGAGGGAGGAACGAAGAAAAAAAAAAGAAGAAATCATTCTGCATCACCACTGCCTGAGGTGAAAGTTTCCAGGAGGAGGAATCCACATGAATATATCCAGACATTACAGAGATGTTTGCCTTGTCTCGATGTAATGAGTCTGGACTCGGAAGATGCAACTTGAAAAAGATAAAAAAAAAAACAACAACAACAAAACTACAATACAGCTTTAATAACTAAGAACCATTGTCTTTTTTTCATTTGTGACTTATTTTCTGATTAAGAGAAGATCACGTGATTAAATAAAACCCATACAAGCGGAGCACCAAAGGAGTTGGCACAGTGACTACTTACAAATTCATTAAACTTCATTAAAGACTAAGAAAAGAGAGAAAGCGAGAATATTACGAAATGACTGCCTCTCCACTTAATTAGCTTGCACGGCTGAGAGTCCTTTTCACTTGCAAAGATTCCCGACAGTCCGCGGGCTCATGAAACATCATGAAATGCAAATCTCCCTTGCCGCGTTTGAAAGCAAGGGAACTGTGTTTCCGCACCGTGAAAGGGGAGTAGGAGTCGCGATTGGACGGGAATGACATTAGAGGGCAGCGAGGCGGCGGAAAGCTTCCGCCGTTAAAAGACGTGCTGCTGCGTTCGGCTGACACTTTCCTCAAGTTTGTCACTTTGAGAAGTCATCAGAGTCTCGTCAGCTTTGGTCAATCCTCCTTCAGCCTCTTCGGGGCACTGCTGAACCTGTGCGCTAGTGAGACACGATTTTTTTTTTTTTTTTTTTTTTTTTTTTGCCAGTTTCTCTGAGAATAATCTCTTGCTTCACCAAGGGAGGAAGAGGTTGACCTGAAGCAGCCAATTAGACGGAGCGGGAAAGCCAGCACGGTGACACAGTCAGGTTTTGACTCCTGCTCCAACACTCGGCCAAACTGTAAAGCTAAGTCAGTGGTGGATACCGAGGCAAGCTACAGCAGGGAGAGCAGAAAGAGCGACAGGGGGCGCTGAAGAGACCATAATGGCTCCATGAAGCTAAACGTGTGAAAGTGAACAACTTTTACATAACGATAGCCAGTAAGCTAAAGTGGGCAGGTTTGATAGATGAATCCCTTCTTTCAGATTTAATAAAGGAAGTGATCAGATAGTAAGTGTATTGTTTAAACAGTTTGTTCAATGTATCAAACTCTTCTCTTTTTATCTTTCTTCTTCTCGTCAGTGGGGCGCTCAAGGTCACTAAATCCAGGAAAGGATGATTTGATGGGGAAGTGGGACCCAAGCATCCGAGAGGAAACATCCCACAGCCATTGTGAAACCCGGCAAACTCATCACCGATAAAAGCCCTCAAGGCCAGAACACAAAGTTACGATTTTTTTTAATGTCTTTTTCAAATTCCACCCACCGAGTTACAACATCATTTGAAGCTGTAATGGCACGGAGTAATAACACCACCTGTTGGATTGGTTTCTCAAAAATAATTGATGGCAAGATAATTTGTCTTTTTCTTTTTTCCAGACAATGCACACCAATTCCAAAATGACAGCTGTCTAACCTCAGTTCTCGTTGTCCAAAGAAAAACAGATGATTGAACTCACAAACGAGCTGTCGTTAGAGAGACAGCGGCAGGCAACCTGTTTGTACCGGTGAGTACAAATAAAATACGCAAGTGAAAATACTTGCGTGCTTTTCCAGCACCTGCTGACAATAAAAGCACCAGATCCGGTCTCCCGTTGTGCTTTTATTATATTGCATTTGTCTTTGAAGCTTTTTTTTTTGAGTCATGACACCAGATTAACAGATTTTCCTTGGTGCGTCTCCCTTATTTGGCAAGGCGGATCGGTCTGTCTGCCACTGAAATTCTCCCCAAGCCAGCGCAGTGTTTTATAGACGGAGCTCCTGCCAGCTCGTTAAGAACACAAATCTTTTTCCGGTTTTGGATAAATCTTCAGCGACATCTGTGTCAGACATGTATCTAAATCTGTCTGCCACTTTTTGTGCCTGCGTTATGCAGATGATACAGTGCTCTTCTCCGCCTTGTTGCATTGTCGGAGATTTGACTGTGGCTAAATGATGATAAATGGCTGCTGCCACTGCAAATAACGTCTTTTCCTTAAAAAAACCTGTAATGTTTGTTGGTTCATGGCTGGTTTGATGTGCTGGTCCAGACCGAACACAGAAAGTTTACAGTCCAGAAAAAGCAAAGTCACAGGGATGGACTGATGGCTCATTCATATGGCATCCTGTCATTTGCTGTCACACAGACTCTATGGAGCAATCAAAACCAGGTGCATAACAACCAAACATTTATAATGCCGCTATCAGTGCTGGGAGGATTTATTTATCTTTTCCAGCGTTCTGCTTGGCCACAAGCTGAAGGACAAATAGCAACAGAAGAGCATGAGTCTCACCTGCGGATGGCCGGTAGAGATACACTGAGCTCTACTCTCAGTTGTACCAGGATCATTAAAAAGAAAATAGCCCTTTCAAGTAGTCTGTGATTTTACAAGATTTTGCTCTGTGTTACAGCTGTGTCCTGAAAAAAAAGAATAATTATCATCTATACAGTGTATTGTTGTACGATTTAAGGCACTACATTTTATTCAACTGATTTGGGTATTGTAATACACAATGTGCATTGTGTACATTTGACTTTGGTATTACTTTTTACATCAATTAACCAATCAGTCACTTTACAATCACAAACATTTACAGGTTTCTCTGCTCAAAACATTTCAAGTATTTATTATATTATTACATACTAATAACATCATGAAATATTTGTCTTTTTTGCCAGTGCCTTTGCCCCCGATGTATCTCGGAGCCCTGATGCATATTTATTCGTGATTTCTAACCTGACAATCTCCTGCTGATCCTCAGCCTGATTAACACCATTGATCCCTGTGAGTGGTTTTCAAACTCCAATTTCTTCACCCAAAGCCGAGGGTCCTCGCGACGTAAGTCCGCCATTATCCATCTTATTAGAGACAAAGCATGTCATTATTAAGCCGCGATGAGGCGCCGAGCGGCGGACGCTCACTCGTGTTTCACGGGTTGCATCAGCATCGCCCTTCAAAGAGTCGAGGAGAACCCGGACGCTAATTGCGGCGGTTGACGATCCCTCCGTTGGAAGTTTATGCTGTGATAATAGCGGACAAAGCTTTCATCTGACAAAGGCGTGGGCGTGACGGCGTGCCAGCAAGTCGCCACACAGTAGCCTTTGAATCATCGCCGCGGTCGAGTAATCAGGTAGATTTGAAATGTGGGAAGCAGCAGCAGCAGCAGCAAGAGCAGCCTACGTTTTGTCTTTGCGCTGGCCCTAATGTTGCGTAACCGTCTTCCTCACCCACTGAGACGAGCACCGAGTGAGTGAGTGACAGGACTTCGGGTTTGCCAGCAACTCCGAGAAGTGATTGATGCCGGAATAATGCCTGTTGGTTGGTAAACAGGGAAGTCTTTGTTGACACTTCAGAAGTGCTCCAGTGTCTTCTTCGGGATCTGTTCCTCGCCTCCTTTTTTTTATGTATGAGAAGAAAGAAAACGAGCGATGCGGGAAGTGCGAGGTCGCGGTTTGCCCTGATTTAAAGAGTATCATATTCTCACATCTTTGCCGAGGATGGAGGCCAATCGGAAGCAGTGAAACAGCTCTGTCACTTTTGGTATGGCGTCACAGTTTTGTTTTAAGTTTGTGTTCACTTTAAATTCCTCAAGTCTGAAACCTGTTGAGGTGTATCATAGTCTGTTGTGCCATTATTCAACTTGAATGAGTCATTCCATTTACAAAGGAATACTCATATAAAGACTAGAAAATCTAAGAAATTAAGCAGACACCACTAAGTGCATTCAACAACCGTCTCACACTGTTCTTTTCAACGTGTCAAAGTTGGGATTTCCCTCCTAATTCTTTCTTCTTCTTTTTTTTATATACTTTTCTGAGTTAATTTCTTTTTTAGCTACATCATTTGCCCCACCAGTGACACTTCTGATTCTGACACTCTCTGCATCATGTCTCACGCCCTCTGTTCTCCTCCTTTGCTGCACAAGGTTAACTGCACTGAGCATCATCCAGTCATCCAGCTATCAAAGAGTCACTGATGAAAGGGCTTTGGCAGGAACTGGCGTAGCGCAGAGCTGTGTGTAGGTGTATGTAGGAGCAAAATAAAATGTACATTCATATATATATATATATATATATATATATATATATATATATACATATATAGACGGATGGATACGTGTATGTATGTATATACACATATATGTATATATGAATGTGAAACGATACATTGCTGAACATGATTAATCTATAGCAATTGCTAAAACAAACAGTCACTCTAACGTACAGGGGCATCTTGGGAAATTCCTGGGCCAGCTGTTCTTGTTATCCTTTTACTGTGTGAGTGTGTGTCTGTGTGTGTGTGTGTGTGCCAGGTCTGCCCTTGTGTCTGCTCCCCAATGAGCACTTTTATGCACGCGATTATCATGAAGGTGAGGCGCCGCTAAATCAGCTCGCCCGGCTTCTCGGGCTGAGCCGGGAATTTATAAGTGGAAAACTTATCGCCACCGTTTCAATTTATGGCCTCATTAATATCCGCTCAGACCCCACGCCTATCAAGCTGAAGGTTGGAGGGAGGAATGACTGAAAAGTTCATGTCATCGTTTATATTAGCCTGGCGAAGAGACTCAATGAGGTTTCAACTTCTGGAATCTTGCGCCTCCGTATTTAAAGAATTCAATTGAAAACATTTTCAGCTCTCAGTTTTTTTGCCCTAGGATCATGATTTTAGCACCCCCCCCCCCACCCCTTTTTTTTTAAAGTCGTAATAGCAGGAAGTGACTGGAATTAACAGAATTATTATTTTCACAATCCCGTATCGCCTCAGGTTACGTCCCAGCCCAGCGGCTGGTTTTCATATGCAGAAAACAAATACCGGGTGTTTCGTAAACGCTGATGGAAAAAATCTCTGTGAAGCCTCCCGCTGACAGCATCTTTAATAGGAGCGTCGTCTTCTCCCGGGCCTGGAAGTCCACTTATCAGCGGTCAGTTAATTTCCTGTCAGCGGCGAGAGTAAACACAACATGCCTCGCCGGACTCACACACGGCCGCGTGCTCGTATGGATGCGCGCTGGAAATGAGAACGGTAACAAAAAGGCTCCGGGTGACGTCGTCGCCTCGTGTGGAATTAGCCGTCAGATTGAAGGAGTGCCCTTCGACTGGTGACCGTGGTATTGCGTCCCTATTAATTTTTCACGCCGGGGAGGGGGGCAAAACCTGCAGCGCGTGGGAGAAGCCACAGAAAAAAAGAAGCGCGCAGGGGGGAGAACTCAGGGGATTCCGCCAGCCGCGTCGCATTCAGGACGTGCAATCTGAATGAATTCGCTCGGGGATTCACATCTCGGCATTCGTTACAAATACCGTGACACAACAGTTGAAACCGTGAGATGACTGGGCCACAGGCGTTCCACGAGCGCCGTTGTCCAGGAAAACAGTGCAGTATCAATGGAACATGGTTAATTATGAAGCCAGTCTATTGTGACCACCGCGCTGTTTATCTGTCAAACCCTTTCACCCCCCTCCAACGTCTCATTTCTGTACCAATGAACGTACTTTTTAATTGTCAGGGGGCTTTTCACTCAGCTCCGGTCGCACGTCATTAGCCGAGGAGCGGCGGGGCCTTTTATTCACTGCTGAATGAGCGTCAGCACGGGATGCAGCCCCTGATGAAAAAAAGGAAAAAGGAAAAACACCCCACGGAAATCCCGCAAAATGATAAATAGCGGCGCTCGTGGCGAGCTAATAGATATTTGAGGTGAAGCGTTGCCGAGCGATGGCCGAGAGGAAGCAGGTCCACCTGTGTGAGCGGACGTCACCCCAGCGCTGCCGTTACAGCAGGAGGGAAAACCCCCTCGGAGCTGAAATGGCTTGACGCTTGTCCGGGCAAGAAATGCCGGACAAATTTCAATTTGGCTCACTTTTTTAATAAATAATAATAATTATAACCACAATAATAACAATAATAATAAGTCAGTGTAAACTAAACTTTATTTCTCAAAGAAATTGGCGCAATCCTTCTTCACATTTCAAACTTGGCTCTGCTGCACTCAAAGCAGACAAATGCTCCATCTCCTCCTACATGTTTAATGAGGAGCTTTGCTGCTTTATTAAATTCCTCCTTTGTCCAAGGAGAGATTTCATGCATAACTAGTCTGAATTCATTTGAATGTTTTGGTCAGTGCGACCTGAAATATTTCCAAACAGTTTTTTTTTCTCTTTCCTTCTCCTTTTTCTGGAATCTCTTGTTTCACACAGTCTTTGATGTATTCAGTGGGAAAAAGATTCCTTTGTGTGCGCACCACGGCGAAGCATCAGAGGAGCGACGGAGATCTGAGTCTGAAGTCGGACTGAGAGCTTTGTGGAAGATATAAACACGGCATACATCACATTTATTTGATTTACTTAAATGAACTGGCTTAGAAAAATGTGGAAATGAACAATATGATGTTTTATCAAATAGCAAGCAATAAAATAATTCCTATCACAAAACAACAAGGAATAAATCTATATTCCAATGAAAAAATATTCCAAGTTTTGTGTGTTTTTCTTTAATGTGTTCTTTAAATTAGATTCACGCAAAAATAATTTAGCGATGCCGCTTGATGCTTCTCATCCCAGCTTTCTCTGACAGTGAAGACCCCAGCCTCACTGCGTACTTCCTTTGCCGGCACCTGTCAACACCAGACTGTGTTCCGACGCTGTGCTGGTGTTTTCAAGAGCCGTGGCAGGACACATCATGTTTGAGAGCACAAAGACACGTGGCTTTTCCACAAGTGGAGTTCCTACAATTGAGACAAGCCCGCCACGAAAAAGAGGTCAGACCTGTAGAGACATTAGCACTCTAACTTCAGGGATGTTGAGAAATGGGGATGGTCTTTCCAATATACTCACTCTCTTTTCCCATGATTTGACATCAATAAACAAATTTACATTGATACCGTGTATTATTATATTTTATAATTTTCATGCGTAACAAACAACTTTTGATTACAGCTTTCAAAACCGTGCAGAACTTCATCGCATGACTTTGTCTGTTCCAACTCCTGCGTGTTCAGTGATGCGCACAGCATTTAATCATAAATAAGAATCATCATTTCAGTCGAGATCTTGTGATTGCTGCTAAAACCCTTTCAGCTCAGTGGTTTGAGATGCTGTTTGTGTTCAGTCGGTCTGCTGCAGATTATATAAGGTAGAGATAACCAAACGGTGCGTTTGCATCTAAATTGGGTTTTAATGCTGCAGGACAGGTAAAAAAAATAAATTAGGATGCGGGCCCACTGAGTCAATCAGACACCGGTGGTAATCCTATATTACTATTCTTAATCTTGCAGCTGGATAACCCAGCTTTCAGCCCTTAACCAGTGTACTGGTGCCTTTTTTTTTTGTTTCCTTTGATTATGACCGGCGTCATTGTCTATGTCAAGTGTTTGAATGCTGCCGCACCATCTGACCATCCACCCTCATTAATCTCAGTAACAGATGCTGGACCCCGTTGCTGGGACGAACGCTGTGCTTGACAGGAATTCAAGCTGACCAGAGCTGCTGCTCTCCCCCGCAAAGGAAACATTTGTCACCTTTTAAACACAGAAGGTCTGCTGCGCGGAGTCAGCCCAGTCACAGAGTCGCTGCTAAATCGGCCCGTGAAGAACAGAACCTTTCAGCGAGACGCGGACGAATCGATCTTTATGTCTTTGTCTCTTCGCTGTGACTCAAGTTAAATGAGAATTTTCTCCATTGCGCTGTTGCCCGTGGAGGCTGTATGATAATGCTATTCATACTTTCTTCCCTGCAGATCTCTTCAGCAGGTTTAAGGCACCTCATTTGTCTGTGTGAGCACATCCTCGGGACTTAGCCAGGAGTCTCACAGGAGTCTTGGCTCGCCCGTACGTCACGGCTGCCAGGGATGGATCGCTAGCCTCCTCTGGCCTGTTGTGATCTTTATTGACATTGTTATCTCTTTTAAACCACTACACTGATCCTTGCCAGCACCAGAAATACTGAATAGAACTAAACGAAAAGGTGTGAGAGTCCGTCAAGGGTTTTCTAAATGTCTCAGCGTGGTTCAGGTCCTTAATTTGCTTGGATGCACTTTTCTGCGCACATGTACACCTGCGCAGCAGGAGCGGCGGAGCTCCGTGCATCGCGAACAGCAACACACGGCAGAGATAATGCATGTAAATCAGCAGGGGAGCACGGTGTCGCCGCGCCGTTTGCTGCGAAAGGACGGCAGGTCAGCAAATGTTCCACTTAGTGGGAAGCAGGCCGTTGTGTTGTCTTGCTGCAGAGTCGGCAAAACGCGTGTTTTTGCCTCGCTACACTTAACACTGATTTGAAAAAATCTGCGCGAGAACAGTGCGGTGCGGGCCAGAACATGCGAGCTCAGTGTGCATTAGAAAGGTGATAAATGTGAGAGTTTCTCACCCTGAAGGAGCTTCTGCCGTGATAAGGTGTGCACTCTCTGCTATCTAAGGAAAAGCTGCATGTGCCATGGGCACGGACTTTTCTTTTTTTTTTTTTTTAAGGAAGTGCAAATATTTACTCTTCATTTTACCTGTTTGGAATACACAATTAGCCTCAACACAGCTAAAGCGAGCAAACGGATAAAAGCCTTAAATAAAAGTCCGTCAGATTTATTAGCTTCACAGGTTTGATGCTTTTAACAATTGTAAAATATTGCACTCATAAATATTTCCTTTCCAGAGGTTTGTACATTTACAAATATTGGATTTGGGTATTTTAAATTAGAGTTATGGAGTCACATCTTTTAATTGAATTCTATTTGTGAGTGCTGTACAACCCTGTTTGTCCTTTCTGGATTTCAGTTGAAACACAGGGTCACAACACATACAAATGGCTTATTACACGCTAATGAAAACATAACAATGTCACTACAGTGTGATATACACCTGCGTCTATGTTTATTACATCCCCCTTTTCGATGTAAATGATCATAAATCTTCTGCACTGTGCCTTTAAGCACTGTGATCTCGATCCCTCCGAGGTGTTGTGCTGCAGGGTAATGATGCGTTCAGTTTCTATTGGAATCCAGGGCTTGCACTGGCGTTCTGTTGAGTGCTGAACTGCAAAACTCAGAGTTCCCGTCACCCCTGAAATTCAATGTGTTCGGTCCGTGTTCTCGAGGAAAAGCCAACTGAAATTTCAGGCTCAGTGACCAAATAAATCAATGAGAGAGAAAAAGAAAGAAATTAAATGGGGGGAAATAAGATATTTTCTTTTTTTTTTTTAATGCTGTACAGTCTGGATAAAACTCACCGACTCACGGCTCAACTCAAAGTACAACATTAACCATATTCACCCCGGCTGACAATGTTATTTTGTACTTGATTTGACTTGATTTGATCTTTATTAAACAGGTACTTTTGGACTATTGAAAGACGCTGTTTAATTCTTCAACAGCTGCTCGAGCTGAGAATAGAACACAGTGGCAGCAAGTCAAGTTAGTAAATGAGCCAAAGAAGCTTGTTTTTAAAAAAGTTAATTGTAGTTGTAATTTACGTCAGGAACGTTAATCGCATGGTTATGCCCTTGAGAGTCACTAACCCTGGGTCATGCCGCTTGATTCATCCGCTTTCACTTAGCAAAGCTGCTTTAATCAATCAGACGGGAGCCTTTTCACCCCCTTCCGCCGTTCGATTGAGGTGCCAGAACGCAGACAACAAACTAATGGCCTAATTTTGTATATACACGGTAAAAACACGCTGAAAGCTGAACCACTGGTTGGCTTTGTACTCTCAAACAGCGGCCAAACTCTGACTTGAATTCCAATTTGGGACGTGACTCTCTGTGAGCCAGATGAGGTGTAATGATTGCAGTTATTAATTTTTTTTTTTTTTTAAATAACTGCAATCATTACGGACTCACACACACACACACACGCTCCTACTTTTGATTCACAACCTAACTTTGGCTCAAAACCTTGCTCTTCACATTTAAATTACATTACAAAAAAAGGACATTGCTTTCCTAATTTCACCATTATGCTCATGGTTAAAATGGATGCCAGTCCTCACAGAGCTGTATTTAAAAGAACACAGACACTTACTAACACGCATGCATGCACACGCAGGCTCACACACGCATGGAGGAAATGGGCTTCCTTTTCCAGAGGTCTCAGCAAGTGCGGCTCGTCTTGACCTCTGAGATGTGCAGTGTTTAGGCTTCTGGGTTCCATTATCGTTACATTTCCATGTCCTGTCCACCTCTGCTAGTCAACCTGATACATGTTTATGTTGATTTCTACACTCAGAAGTGCCTGTAAACTAAAAACACAAAAGGTAAAAAAAAAAAAAAAAGTAAAACAGCCATCTGCGCATGCTTTGGTAAAATTTATGCAACCACCCCACAGAATCTTAAAAACAGCAACTATTTATGACAGTTACTTAGTAACAGCGCTGTGTCTTATTAGTTCTTTTAGGGCCTGAATAATGTATGACAAGATGCTCAGCAATACAGACAAAGAAAACGTGGAGAAGTGACTTTGAGAGGGTTTCTCTCAGAGAGGAATGCATTTTAAAGTGTGCCACGTGCCCCTAAATGATTTAGGCAACGCAATGCAGTGCTAAGGCAATAGCTGCATCACATGCACGACAGATCACATCACATGAAAATGCTCGGTAATTGGGGATGGCGGAGAGAAGCAGACGAATCAATGCAGCCTCTTGCAGAACCTTATTAAAACCTCCTTCAGCGTGTCTTGCCATCGGAAAGAAACAAATCTTCTCAGCACCTGAGCCTTAAGCATGAAGAACACCGAGGTCGTTCAGAGGGGGGCTTTTGACTGGGAAATTGAATTTTAATCTCGGGAAGGCGAGATCACTTCAACTGCATTCGTTGCGTCCTCGTTTGTCACTGTGACGGTGTACAACAGAGTTTTCCTCTTCCAACCCATGCATGAGGCAGGAATTAGAGCCTCCTCTTGGGTTCTTTATGTACCCTTAGCGTCTGTTTGTCTGCTTTAAGGCACGGCAGCGTGATCCATGTCTATTCCTGTGGACAGTGATTTCTTTTTTTTTAAAATCAAAGTAACAGGTTTTTTTTTCTCATAAATATCATATATATATGTATGTACACGCACACATAAAGGAATGTATGTGTGTGATACATATGTATTCACTCTTAAATCATTGAGTTGATGAAGGGCATTGGGCAAACTATCCGTCTACCAATTTGAAGCTGTAAAATCGGATTAGCGGCTTGATTGTCACTGCCAATTTCAGACCTTCTGTTGCTGTAAGAGGGCAAGGACATCAACTGTTACCCCTGGTGGTCAACGCTGGGGTTGCAACCCAATTTTAAATAAGTGGCACTACTGTAGCATCTAAGGATAATTCGCCAGGCGGCAGCCATCGGTTACAACTCGCAGTGGCTTCCTCCTTTCCCGCTTAAGTGGTTTTTCCCGAGTAACACAGTCCACTCACATTTTGCTCTTTACACGTGGAGGAAGCTCATCTTTTAATGAGGGAGACATCTGTTTGGTCTTGATATGTCTGAACTTTGCTCTGTCATCACATTTTAAGGAGCGTGATGTGCCACAGTCATGCCGAGGCAACACAAAACAGATGAGCGACAGAGCTCATCATTTGGGTGGCCTCTCTGGGGGGTTCCGCTACTGCCGCGCAAATAATTGAATTCAAAGGGATGCAGAACAATTCAATTGCATTTATGAGCGCTGACTTATTCCAGAGTTTATTTAGCTTGCTGAGAGATTATAGATCACACGGCTTCAAATGTAATTCTAACAGACTGGCAGGCCCTCTGCTGAATACCAAGGAACGGGGGCCAATTTATATGCGCCATTTTTCAACCCTCAAAGGGGCAGAAAAAAAAGATGTGTAACCTACACAAGCTCACCCACGTCGATCATATAAGCAAATTACTATAAATATAAAGAATAGGATCACATTAGCCGGATGCCCAGCACCACATTCACTGGGGAGAGCGGCGGCTAATTTGATGGCTGTGCTGTCATCCAGCGTCAGCAGAGCATGAAAATATACCATTAATATGGAGATGATTACTGTTGGGATTAAAGCCATTTGCATTCGGCACTGCACTGCTCTGTTTATGTTTTGATCTGCTACGCTCAATACAATTTTTCTCCCTTTTGTAAGTGTTTGATTAATTTTTTTCCGAATCCACAGCTCAGTGTTGACAATGTACCGTTTCAGGTTATTGATAAATGTGCTCTTTTTTTTTAAATAATTGTTTATATTTATGTTTATTATTCAGATGTTTTCATTTACCCTCCGTGGCGCAAATAATGCTGTCCAGTCCTGGTACTTGTGAAGATTAGTTATATAAAGTAGTGGCTTTATATAGGACTAACTTTGTGGTCTATTCATTAAATTTAATTTTTTACACCAAACCCACAACTGAGTAGCACAATTACGAGGTCAAATAGCACCTGCTTTCATGCAGGTTGCTTGGACGTCCTTCTTAACACAGCTAACATAGATTATGCTCTCAACACACTCTCTCTCTTTGCATCACCAAGGAGCTGCTCACAGTTGGCATTTGGCCATGGCTAATTTCTAAAGTAAAGTGTTTCTCTTGCCTGTCCGTGTCTATGTTTGAACATCTGCCTACAGACAGATTAGCTTTGGTAAGAGCGCTTTATTTTATTGTGGCTGCCCTAATAATTGCCCATCGATACGAAAACACGGCGCATTAAGTGTGCAAACTATTTAGAGTTAATAAGGGGCTCAACTGAGCTTAACTAATTACTGACCTGTTTGATTATACTGAAGAGGAGGAGAGATTTCCCTCTAGTGTGAAATACTTCAGAGGGGGCTGAACTAACCATCTGTGCCCTTTTATAACCGAGCTTTCCAAAAAATGTTCTTCTAATTAAAGTGGCTGATTAAATAACTGACTTGTGCTGATTTAAGTAATTCAAGTGGCTAAATTAGTAGCGACTTAAAACAGCACATCATCTGTGATATGGGGCCTTTTTGTTTGTTTAGACCAGGGACTCTTAGCTACTTTAAGTGCAATTAAAGTTGAAAAGTGGTATGTAGAACAGAAACAATTGAACTCATGGCTCCAAAGTTATTAGAATTTTCTGTATTGTTGGGTCCTTGGATCAGGATCATAGTGGATCAAAATACTGAATACACTTGGAAGCGGAACATTCTTGAAAATGTTTGACCCACAGCAGTGGAAATTACTTTTCCCATTCTCTCCAATAATCATTGGTAATTCCACACGACGGTCAAAGTCTAGCTTTGTTCCTCCTACTCTGAATTCCTGCCTGTGCCGTTGCAATATTAAACATGTCTGAAATGCAATCAGTTTAACGCGCTGCATTCCTGGTTCTCCTTCATTAAACCCATCAAATTGTGAAGCTGATTTGATGAACGGCTCACCGGGGAGAATTTAGAGAGAGCAGGGAGATCCCCCCCCACGCCGCAAGATGGAACCGTGCCTTCACGTCGGGCCGGCTCTCTGTCAGGTGCACTTAATAAAAGCTGCAGCCTGGTGTTGTTAATGCTTATCAGCGGTGGGCCCACCAAAGTTGCGCCGAGCAAAGCTGCTCCTCATGCATGAGAGGCCCGCGGAGCCACGACAAGAGATGGAGAGCACCACGGGTGGCTGCACATCACAGTGGAGACGGCGGCAGTCATCATCAGTTGGATGCGCAGGCATGAAGAAGTGCACGTACGCAGGTGTGCGGTGGATGGAGTTGACAGATTGCCCCAAGAGTCTGTGACGAAAAAATAGAGAATATACAACCGCCACGTCTTCTGGCGCATCACTGGGAGATTAAAACCCGAGTGAGGAAACATCATCGGCTGACAGCAATAAAAGACGGATAGAGGAAATGAGGGAATTCGGTATCCCCCTTTATTGAGTTTTAAGGAAGAAGAAGCAGCGTTAAATGATGAAGGCATGCTTGAATTCCAGTTCCAGTACTGGCTTGCCAGTTGAACCTCTCCCTCAAGAACACCAGTGCAAGCAATGCTCACCACTAACTGTCAACAATGAGTTTTTTGCTGCAATAAAGGACGTCATACCTGTCTGGATAATTTGCATACGCGAAGATCTGATTGTGTCGAGCGGGGATGAGATGGCGTTCAGAAGTTCAGAAGTCAAGCACCGAGACGTCATGTTATGAGACAGGAGCCCGGGCCCTGAACTCGGTGGATAAAAGAGGCACACACAGGGGAGTGATATGCCAACTAGAAGGAGCATCCTGGCAGAGCGCAGTGACAATCAGGACTGACACAAAAGCAAAGGGTGCTCTGGGAAACGTACAATCAAGCCCAGGTGGGGCACAACTGCCAGGAAGAGTTGCCAGCTCAGACATTGTTCGGCCAATGAGCCCAAAAAACATAGACATCAATGCTGCCAGTTGTGTTGGTCAAGATAATGCATAAATGAAAATTTTCTTCCTCCAAGGTGGGGCGTAACGGAGAAAGTTTGAGAACCACTGCCCTAATGCCATGCAAGTCTATGGGGTCAAAAGTCAACTTTGTCCTAGAGACATGGAACCACTTGCAGGTTCATCGGGATCCCTCAAGACACAGCCAGCAAATTTGGGGGCGGGGGCATGAAAAACTTTCTTCCTCCAAGGTGGGGCGTGACAGAGAAAGTTTGAGAACCACTGCACTAGACCACTAATCTCGCAAATAGGATTTTCTTCTCTCTACCATCCATTGTGAAATGTTCTTTGCTCCTAATTTGGTGCCAGTTGGTGGGCAAGTTGCGTCCGTGCATGTGCGCCACTCGTTTGAACCACAGATGCATGCGGCTGAATCCGAGGTGGGAACCGAGAGCTTTGGTGTAAATCCAGCCACTGATCACTGATGGCATAAAATCAGTGTTTGAGAGCCAGCTTCTTTGATTTTTTTTACCTTGTTAGGGTCAAGCAGTATGACCTACAAGGTCCCACACAGCGTTTACACGCGTAGGTCGATGTTCCGTACAGGCGCTGGCGTTCTGTGGGAGCCATCGGATGAAGACTCAACACCTGGTCAAACAAAATTGTTTACCGTACTTCTGCGCCGCGACAGAGTTTTAAGGATCTTTTTCACAAAGACTTTTAAAGCCAGAAGGTTTTTAAATGTCTCCCATCAATCAAGATCCTCATGGCAAAAAAAAAGATCCAAAGCTGTAAAGCGACTGGAACATAAAGTCCCTCCCCTGGGGCGTCTGTGTACAAGCCAACGGTCAGTGACCACAAGTGCAGCACCCAGAGACTTCTTTTTTTTGTTTTGTTCCATTCCTGCAGCCGTGAGTCATGCAACGTAGAGGGAAAGAAAAGCCCAGTGAGGCGATAAGAGAGGGAACGCCGGTCCAGCAGTTACCTGCCTGTTCGTGATCTCAGGCTTGATAAAGCCTCCAGTGGCCTGAGTCACCTGCGGTGGCAATGCTCGCTTTCCCTCGAATTCTCGCTGCTCTTGTGTGCAGTTTTGACTCGGTTGTTGTGTGTGTGTGTGTGTGTGAATGTGACGGTGTGGAAGCGTTTTGCAAACCTCTCTTCGCCACTCGTCTCCTCTCCACTAGCTGTCAAATATAGCATAAACTTGAGCCAGGCTCCATGAAGCCTCTCAATACTACACAGTTCTGATTTCCAGAACAAATACTTGTTACTGTACTCAAGTAGGTTTTTCAGGTATCTGTACTTTACTTGAGTAAACTTTTTCTGATAACATTTTACATTTACTCCCTGCAAAATATCTGTACTTTCTACTTTTTACATTGGAAGAACATGCTTGTTACTTTTGTGTTTGAAAGTGTTTCAAAGATACAAATTCCGTTGAAAGTAATTTGTTGTTGCTTGAAGTGGAGCTATTTGAACTATGCTGTTGTCTAGTTAAATATGGAAGTGCATCAAATTTTAGATTTAGATTATTTGAGCGTAGCTCAGTGTTGGAGTCACTCTGGTCAGTTCAGTCCAGATTGTTCTGTCATAACTTTTTCATTATTGCACAATTACATTCTCACTTTTACTTGAGGAAAGGAGTTGGATCAGTACTTTTACTTTTACCGGAGTATTTTTTTTATTGATTTTTTTTTTCACAAGAATCCATACTTTTACTTAAGTACAGAATGTGAATTGTTTTGCCACCTTTGCTGATTTCTACCACTACTGCTACTGATTGAGGGAACAAGGCGGGACCCTAAGGTGAACTGGTTTTCTTTTCCCCAGAGAACTGGCTCACTAACTGGAACTAACTGGGATAATGTACTGAACTGGTGCTGCTTGTCAGTCGGTTCAGCTTGCAAACGAACCTTATTAATCTTGCAAAATTAAAAAGCGAATGTCAGACTGCAGAAAGGCTGCCTAATTATGTATTCTGAGTATTCAGTGAGTCACTCAGCCAAGTTTTTCCTTAGCTGATGAATTGGCGGAAGAGGGTCACTGGTGTGGAACTCAGCTATTTAAACCATATAAGACCATTTAATTAATACTGATGTATAAAAAAAAACAAAACAAATGAGAGCGTTATATAAGATATATGATATTATATGATAGGCAGTTGTTACAATGTTTCCTAAAAGAAAAAAAGTCTTGTTTTCTGGATTCTGGTGCATGAAACTTCCTGCAGCATGTTTTATGTCTCCACCAAGGACCACAAGTCAAGGAGACAGGTGGTGTGCACCATGGAGACCCGAGGCTTCTTCACATCCATCATACTGATTTCTTATGGGTCGTCTTTATATATATATATATATATATATATATATATATATATATATATATATATATATATATATATATATATATATATATATATATATATATATATATATATATATATATATATATATATATATATATATATATATTATAAAACTTATTTATAAATTGTATGCTCGGTATGGTAAAGCCCACTTCCAAGCCTTGTTGTCGCAACAGGAAAGAAGAGGTGGTTCCAGGCTGGTCACTGGATGTGATGGAAAAGGGTCATAGTGCTTCTAAACATTCACCAACATGAATAAAACATGGACACACTGTAGCCTTGGGCCTTATATTTAATGCAGTCTGAGGGCACTGCAGGCATGAAGTTGTGGCGCACCAGAAAGATTTGCATTCATTTAATAATGTATGCTTTAATAATGTAAGTCAGCTGTTTTGTAATCATTCAGTACGTGGAAAGCAAGACTGCTGATTGTGTATTCTGTGTGACGCCTTTTTTAAATTAGCGACACGCTTCACACCAAAATTTCAGGTTTCGTTGAGATACTAAAAAAATATCCAGTAAACTGTCCAGCCTAGTGTTCAGTGTTTCTGAGTAAATTAAAACTGAAAAGATGAAAAAAAGGGCATTTTATCAGTCAGTCATCGTGCATGTTTTTTTTTTTTTAATACATTTTAAAAGTCATTCAAACTTCACAATAGATATATGTGGAAAAATGTAGGATCAGTAATATGTATAAGACTTTAACTCAGATTCAGAAAACTTTATTTATCCCACACAAGCAATACAGTTTCCAGCTCCCAGTTAACACAAAAAACACAACAACACAACAATCATTCATTGGCCATTCATTGGTTCATATTCTTGAAAGGTGAACAAACTGTCTTTGTTTTTCGATGAAAACACTTCCTGGGAAGAGTTTCATATGTTTTCTGGTGTCCTACGAATTGGTGGGTGTAACTTTGATTTGCAGCCAATACATATGGCGATTCAAAACATATGAATATCAGACACAAAATGCACTTCGATATTGTATCATTCACAATCTTGATAGCAACATGTATATGTATGTTGTGTATGTGCGGCTGCACCAGGCACATTTAGCCCAAGACAAAGTTCCTTCAGGACAATAAAGTTAATCTAATGTAATCTAATGTTCTCTAATGTAATGTAATGTAGTGTAATCTAACCTGTTTTGCTCTGCACTGCAGGACTTTGATTCTGCATCCTAATGGTAACAAGACCGTGCTGTGAAGGATGTTTCAGATCAGTCAGGACCGGTCAGGCTCTTGTTCAGGAACCTGACTTTGTAGAGGTCAGGAAGTTTGTTTGAAGGGCCCTCCACCAATTTTCCTGCATGCATTCTCAACACCATGCATGCGGGATTTTCCTCTTTGACAGAAAGTGAGCTGTGCTGGGGGATAAAGTAGGTGATAAGCACAGATTGCACAAAACAGGATTGTTGTACAATCTGCCATCAAACCCACAAAGCGTGCGATTAAAGTCCTGATGCTTACGCGCTTTTTCAGACACCAACCTGCTGAGTTTACTGTTTTTCATAATACCAAAGGAATTTGTCCTGCTGCTCAATTTCAACAACCTAATTGTCCATCACAACAGGTGCAGGGATTTTTCCTACAACCTGTTAGATTTTGGTTTTTTAGAAAAGATGATCTGCACCAGTTTACAAAAAACACTGACTACAGAACCATTTCTGGAATCATCTCTACTGCAACAGAATCATCTTTGAATGAGATAATGCAGCGCCTGTCAGAGGGCTTTGGCCTTCATTGGTGCATTAAACAAATAATATTGGGGAGAGGACGCAGCCCTGGGGGATTCCACTGGGAGAGATACTCAGTGTGTTGGAAAAACTGTTGTTTGCTCTCACACGTTGTAAACTCACTCTTAAGAAATCCATCAGCCACCAAATCAGATGATATGTAAGTGTTTTTCAACCTGCCTAATAAAATATAGGGATGGATGCAATTAAAATCAGAGAAGAAATGCCCTCTGGCTTCTTCCAAGTGCTTAACATTACACATGAGCGCCTGTCTAGTCTGAGCTTCTTGACTTTATTCCGAAGTTTTCATGCAGCCTGGCTTTACACACTCCTTCCTCTGTTATGTGTTTCACCAGTGTCCAGTTTGGTCTCACCTCCTCTCTCTGTGCTTGGCCAGAGTCTTATCTCTGAGTTCCCTTCACATCACCTTGTCAGCCTCTGTCTTCTTCATTTCTTTAATTTTAATTGGTGTGTTCTTGTTTTTTTTTTTGTGCCTCTTTGATTTACTTGCACACTCATCCTCTCGCGAGCCTCTTTGTTTGCTCATTGAGCTCCTGAGCCAAAGCTACTCTTGATAACTCAGACCTCCCGTTTCCTTGTGTGTTCTTCTGACACGTACAAGACAGAAAATAATAAATAAAAGTGACAGAAAATGAATTTGCATGACAGATAATTTGTCACCACTCTGAAATTGAGCTTCCCCAGAGAAACACTCGTGGCGCGCCGGATGTCAAACTGAAATGACATCTCTCGAAGACAGCAGCGCGTCGAGCCGAGAGGCACGTCCGTTCAGGAGTGAGGGAGGATAACATTGTATAATTCATGTACCGTCTGACCCGCGTGCCCTGTTAGACTCAATTATTTATAGGCTTTTCCCTCCCTGAATTCACAGATACGTAAAGGAAAGGGCAGGAAGTGCAGGGCTGTAAGTCACACAGGTTTAAACATGCATTGCAACTGTGAATGCGGAGCAACCTCTTTATTGTTGTGAGGTCACACGGTAAACAGAGCAGAAGCATATCTCTTCTTGACATCAAAAAACACTGAATGGTAGCAATATCACGAAAATTCCACAAAAATCTGGATTCCAGCTCTCTAAATTATTAGACAGCCCTGAGGTTTTGACAAGTTGACCTACAAATTTTCCATTTTTAACTTTATTCATGATGCCCCCCTAAAAGCTTTGCCCTACACTGGTAAAGTTTGTGGATGTTTGTGGCTTTATTTATAATGACTTTGCAAATAAACTGACAGTGATGGGAAATATAAAATTTAAAATCAAGACTAAATGCAAATGGCAAAAGTTGGTATACTTATAAACCCCGCAAGATTGATACTACACTGATGAAAAAAGATGGATAAAGTTTATTCATTTTACAAAAAGAAAGAAAATTGAAAAGCTGTATTGTCAGAGGTGAAAAGCCTCTGGTTTAATCAATTTCTAAGCACAACTGCGGAACGCTCTCGAAGATTCATCGAGATCAATACGACACAAGAGTTTCATCTTGGAGTTATTATCGGCGAAATTACTTCAGCAGCGAGACTTCAGAAGTGCTTCACACGGATTAGATGTGCGGAGAAAAGGTCTATAGCGATCACCCCAGTGTCACCGCAGCCTCCAGTTACAGGACAGGCTGGAGCTGCCAAAGATTTAGCGCTGCTGGCAGCTCCCACACGCCATCAAACTCCTCCATGTCAACTGCTGGCGCTGCCACCGTCTCCACAGAGGACGTATGGAGGCTAACGTTCTTTAGGGGAGGAGATGGAGGAGGTTGTAAATTATGCACATGTCTATGACGGCAAGATAATCCTTCTGTTTGAAGTGAGCGTCCCACAAGACTCCACCGCTTCTCTGTGCCAGTGGAAGAGGGAAGTTTCGCCTCTTCACCTGCTCATACCGGCTTTTCGTGCACGTCTTTCTTTTCTGGACGGGGGAACGGAAAGCAAGCTGTCCTGACAGATTAGAGCTTTGCAGTCTGTGCAGGCATAATAGTTTATGAACAGAGGTATGAAAGAAAAGACAAAGAAAGGATTGCGATGGCTGAAAATAACTATGTTAGCTAATTCTTGCTTGCTAAATCTTAGCTGACTGGTGGAGTTAGCTGTATACTCACTAGACTTACTAAACTTACCTCTACTCATTATGAAAGAGCACACCGACTAATGACACTAGATTATGATTACCCTGCCCTAACACTACTGAGACTTCACTGATCTGCCCCATTTTTATGTCTTGTGAAAACGCGGCAATGTGATTGGTTGTGTGCTTTTTTTCTAATCAAGCAACCTTCCAAAGGATTAGATAGACAAAGTTTTTCATTTCTTTATTCTACCCACAATGTGCTCTTCAAGTTGAATTTTGATTAGCCTTGGCATGATTTGGTTTGGAGTCTCACAGAAATGCATGACTGGTTGTCAACCTGTCGTAGCATTTTAAATAAAACATTGCTCTTATGCAATACATTTTGTTCAAAATTCTCAACAACAACGGCAGCAACATCCACAAGCTTGAGAGGCAGAATGAGCAAAGATCCTCAATGTGGTCTTGTGCGGATAAGTTGCCCTGGTAACGACGCCTATTCATCGCAAATATTTGAGATGGAGAGCTACGATGGCATCTGTGAGAGTGCATGTAGATGACGTTCAATAGGGTGAGTCCACCTAGAGTCGGATTCTTTGTTACTCACAGTCACATGTGACATTCACTTAATCCCGAGGCCAAGATGATCATCTGGGGTCCAGTGCAATTGATGCTGCGGCTGCAAACAGGGACTATATTCTGGTGACGACTAGGTGCAACATCCAAGGAGGTGCGGAGAGAGTGGATTCATGTCAATCACGGTATTCAATGGTCTCAGGTCAGAGCAATCAGCTTCTACTTAGTGTAGACATCATAAAACAGCAGTTGTAATTGATCCAGCTCTAATTCCAGTTTAATCTGTGTCTAACTTTTACAGCTTTGCATCAATATTCCCTAACATCCTTCTGGGTTGGATGTTGTAATGAGGTAGTTACGGGGGAACCGAGGGCTTTAGTTTACTGGTGAGCTGTCGAGGCTTAATCCCCTCTACTGATTGAATTTCGACCACTGCATAATGGCAGTGCTATACCTGTAGGAGAAACTCCCTGAAGCCAAACCAAACACGTGTATGAGTAATTTTAAGAAACGGTCACGGCAAATTCAAAGAAAGATTGAAAAAGTTTGGCGATGCTACAGAAAAGCAGCATCTAATTGGTTGTTTTTGTCAGAGAGGTGACTCAAAGCCTGTCTATCTACTCATCAACATCGTGCTTTGACAGAACATTTTGAGTCATTTGCAGGTTACCCCGGGTTCAATAAGAAGTTTCAAATCTTTTCAGCTCATTTCACGTCTCGATGCTCTAAACTCTGCACTTCAAATTTCCGTCGTTTTTTGTGACACTTACCACATTAAGTTGTGTTTTCAGCACATCACTGCCAAGATACAGGAAGCCTTCTGCTCACCCTGAGGTGCTCTCGCATAAAGCATTGCATCAATACATTCCGCACCGTAGCGCTTTGCAAATTCCTCAAGAGCTGAGGCACCCAGAGGTTTGGGGAGTACACAAATTCCATATTCAGGTGGAACAGGCTCAAAGGGAACTTGTATTGCAGAAGGCAAATCTGGTCAAACTTTCTCATATGCTGGCGATGGTGAACTGTGGAGAGGAGGGGGAGACACGTTGCTCTAAATAATTTATCGCTCGAATAAAAGTCACAATCAATTCTTCATTGATTCTTCATACAATTCTCCATAACTTTTGATAAAAACTTTTGCAACATATCTCACGATAACTTTTGCTGTCATGATAACTCATGCTTTGCTGTCAAAAGACAGGTTCTAACATCTGAGTGAGCTGGGGTGGTGCATTAGCTTTCAATAGCTGTGTCATTTTAGATGCATTTTCCATAACTTTCCTTGTGGTGAAAATTATTGATGGCAAAGTTAGTGTTTGGGAAGTTGTCTGCATTTATTGACACTGTATTGACAGTATCCCATATCACCACATATTGTCTTTCAACCGACTCCTGCCTTCCATAATACTGCTTACTACAGGCACTGCACTAGTACTGTTAACATACTGTATTGTCAGATTTTTTTCTTGCTTTCTATTAATAACTCAGTTCTGTCTGTGAACAGTCAGAATTCGCTCGGATCCCCAGTCGTACTGCAGCAGTAGTGGACGACAGTCGTCTCCGACAAAGCACATTGCCCAGTTTCGTAACAGAACCATGTAACGACGCCACTTGAGCAATGTCAAAAGAAGTAAGTGGGTCATTCTTTTTTCACTTTGCCTCCTTACGACTGAGTATTGCTAACATGACCAAAATAAAGGACCTATTATTAAATCCTTCCCGGCACTTATGGCCACGAGAGACTTTCAGATATATACTTTCTCCTGCACGACTCAAAAGGCAAAAGAGAATGTATCAAGACCTAAACCGACCGCACTCAGAGCACTTCCCTCAAATCAATGCCCTGCGCTGGAAAGCTGCCCTCAAAGCTGCCGTCGCTACAGCAATGGAAGGTTGTTGTTGTTTTTTTTATTTTATTTTTCATCTTCCATCTCCTGTGAGCAAACAAAGGGAAGGTTTTCCCCCCCCTTCTTCAATCTGAATTTCAATCAGTTCTCAAAATTCAAGGTTCCGTGCTCAAGGTTTCTGGCACCGGTGGATTAGCTGCGAAGATTATCTGCGGGGTAATTTACACTTGAATATGTTGATAAAAGTCATGATTTGCAAAGCCAGTTTTTACGGTCGGCGTGTGTTTAATTCGCACTGTTGGGATTGAAAAAAAAAATTGCAATCTGAATAGTGTGCTGCCTACAAATAGGTTCCGCTGCCTACAAATGTGCATTCATTTCCAACTTAAATGTTAAATGAAATATTGATTTACGACTTTAGTAATTGTAATATATAAATGCAATTTAAATAAAAGCAATCAAATGAAGAAATTGAAAAGTCCCAATAATGATGCACAAAAATAGAAATCTCCAGCCTCGGTTTCCACACGCAGATCATTTATGAAACCTGCATGCATGATAATGACAAACCAACCTGTGTGTGTGTGTGTGTGTGTGTGCAGTTACTAAGGTAACAGTTACATGTGCAGAGCGCAATCACTGCACACAATACATTCTCAGAAAGCACAGCGAGGTCTGATTGGAGGTTATGTATGTGCTCTGGTTAAACTAGCTGTTAAGACTGATATTATTTTCCCTATGTGATCGTTAGTAGCGACTCACTGTGACAGCTGCTCAGTCAACTTTCCATGACTGCTGCTAATGAAAGAAGCTGCAGCTGCGAGCACAATGAAATTCAAACCAATCTGTCTTCCCTGGATCTTACAGATTGATTCCCGCCCCGACCGAGTCGGTCCTTTTGTTGAAAAGACTCTCCAACACCAGTTCACTATTGACGCCTCGCTGTGGCTCCCAGCGGAGCCTGGCGCACCGAGCGGTCGTATCGACGTCATCATCAGACACGCAGAGGCAACACGAAGGTCACGCAGGCAACAGTGCACGTGTGGGATCTCTGCTGATTGCCACAAAAATTATCCAAAAGGAGCAGAGTTGCCAACTTTCATTCAGAAACATGAAAGGCCATGACCATCACAGGCCAATGGCTCGCCAGTAGTGGTAAATCATAACTTGGTTCACATAGTGTGAACTGCTTTGTTACCAATAGACATTAGACATAAGCTGAATGTTTAAATTGAATTGAAATCTTTCAATTGAATATATTTTTACACAACCATCAATAAAGTGCAGGATGGATGGCTTTAACAAAGGAATGCAATAAATAACGCTGAAAAGAACAAGCGATCCTGATTCATAGCCTACTCTATGCAAGCCAGTATGCAGTTGTTGTGATTGGGTTGGGCAATGGTAGTGCCTGCAGCTATCTAGATTACGTTTTTGAACGCAAACACTGTGGAAACGAGCGTGAGTTTGCATCGAAAATAAATTTACGTTCAAGACAACCCAGACATACGGGACAAACCGTCCTGTATTGATTTTTTTTTTTTTTTTTTTTAAAACACATCTACTCATACATTAACCAGCGATTGCCTGAGTTGCTAGTTGCTGAGGATCATCTCCAACCATTCTGTCCTATGACCCCTGACATCAACCAGGAGTTTTCCTCCACACAGCTGCCCGCTCACATACTCTCATATACTCACATACCGCTACATATTCTCTGGTGGTTTGATGGTTGTGACGTGGTGAATATCCCAGTAGCACAGCAGCTACTGGTCTGGCACAAACGACCACGTTCAAAGTCACGTAAAAACCCCCTTTCTTTTCCATTTGGATGCTCAGGTTGAACTTCAGTGAAATGTCTTCATCATGACTAGCTGCTGCCATGTGACTGGCTTGCTAGCCATTTGTTTTAACGAGCAACTGACTGACATTTTAGCCGCGGAAGAAGAAGAAGAAAAAGCCAGTGGGAGTCGTAGCTGTGTATTCCTCTTATTTTTTCGGCTCGGCTGTGAACTAAGTCCAAAGCAGAGGGAAGAGCATCTCTGGCTCGCTAAAGTGCAGCCTTGTTTACTGTCATGCACCAGAGATGCGTTTGTTGCCCCTCGTGGCTCTGATGGTGCAGAACAGCAGCTGACAGGGTGTCCAATCAAAGAGCTCACCTGTCAGCTCAGGACCGGATATTCACCCTTTGTGGATTGTGTTTGGAAGGTCGAAATGTGAGATGGCTCGTTAAAGGCTGGGGTCGGTAAGATTCCGACGGCGTCTAACGGTCAACGATCATACTGTGTGCACAGTGTTGTCTGATGTACAAACCTTATCCTACAGTTGTTGTTTTTTTTAATGCAAGCTGCAAAAAAAAAAATCACAGAACCAGAAACAGATCTAGCTAATGTCGTGGAACAATAGTTATGCAAATGTTTCTAATTAGCATTTTTGGATTATAATAAATTACATTTTGCACTTAGTGCTACTGTAATGTATTGCTACTACATTTCTCTAAGTTAAGCCTCTAAAAAAGGATTTTAGTTTTAATTTATTTAATTTTCCTATTGAGCTTGTTTCATTTAGGAACAATATTACTATTTGACTCCTCGCTGGTACTTTTCTTGAAGTGAGGCAGGACCACTTAGCACAGATTGACAACTATTCAAAGGTCTGGCTGAGTCATGGCACTAAATTCTTTGATAAATTAGAGAAAATTACAAGTAATTAATTGAATGACTGGAATCTGTCTTGTAAAATCTCCCTCCAGGACTCACTTGCACTCTTCTGCTCCGCCTCCTGCCGCATTAAGGCTGAACACCGTCACATCTCGGCACCCTGGAGGCTGCCGCTGCTGTCCGCCTCCCTTAGTTACAGCTTGACGTCTCCGTCAACCTGTAGTGACGATTTGCTCTTGACGGGGAGCTTCCTTCCTGCAGACTGTCAGCAGCAGCGAACCTCTTAACCTTCCCTCAGTCACAGCCAAGGAACCCCGCAACCCTGTCCGGAGTGAACAGAGGTGCTCAGGAAAAAGCCATGACTGTGGCTTTAAAACAAACACAGAGACTTAGCAGCTAAACACTGGAGTTCAGATTAAATCAAAGAGACTTGGCATAGGAAGCAAAAGTTGACTAACTTCTAAATTTCTTCTTATCTAACAATAACAATGTCGTGCTGCCTGCACCTTTGGGAAATGATTGAAAAATATAAAAAGCAATCTGAAGGAGACTGCATGTTAATGATTTCCAAATACCCAAAGACTGAAATGTCAGCGATATCTAATCAGCTCAGTTATCAAGTTTTATGAATTCCCCCACAGGCCTCGGCATGCTGAATCACTGAACCTTGGATTTGTGAAGGCTTACACTCTTTATTTGCGATCGACTGCCTCGGTCACATTGGCACATCATCTGAAAGATTAATGGAGGGTATCCTCACCAAATCAGCACTTCACCACAGGGGTCCAAGCTTAGAGACTGAAAGGTCATGCTGTGGATCTCAATTTGTCTGTTGGAGAGATGAACTAGCGCAGCAGTGCCCAAACTTTTTTCATTGGGGGCCAAAAAACGTAATCTGAAAAGACCCGTGGGCCAACACCGCGAAGATCCGTTGACGGGGGCGGGCAACCAGTGGTGGAGATCGCAATCGTTCGGGTCCTGCTGAGATCGCGTCGGGGAGTCCAACGGTGGAGATTGAAGAATTCCGAGTAAAGCCGCGGGCCACTTAAAATCAGTTGGTGGGCCGGATTTGGCCCGCGGGCCAGACTTTGGGCATGCCTGAACTAGCGTTAACACATCTTGACTAAAATGCAAAAACAAATTGATGAAGCACTGAGCAGATCTGAAGGAACCACACAGCTAAGTGCAGAAACACTTCTTACAATCTCACCCAGCGACCCTGACTGTCAACATTAGAGAAATAAGCAAGATAGCTACTGACCCGCAAACAGCTTGATCAACATTAGTGACGGTTGCAACAAAAGATCCTCACTTGAAATGCAGTCTTATCGTCTTATCTGTGGTATTATTTTTGATTATTTTGACGATATGCTGCCAAACAGGCTGTTGACCAGTAAAATAAAACAGTGAGCCGAGAATGAGTGTGCCACCTACTGGCTGGGAGGTACAAACGTTATCCACGTCACTTTTAAATTCTCGCACAATAATTTTTTTGTGCATCATCCATGAATAAAAAACAAACAAACAAACAAAAACCCCTATAAAACAACACAGGCTCTACTTCCAGAGTGGAGGGGACAGAGGGTAGGAAACCTCCACCTCCAGGTGGGGGGCGGAGGGTGGGAATCCGTCAGCAACGCGACAGGCGCCAGACGCTCCCCGCCTCTGCCTGCCGGCCTGACATGCCGGCGCTGTCATTGAGCAGTTGATGTTGTAATAAAGGGACCCTGAGTAAGTAACCTTTGGTCTCGCTGAATTAATTATGGCGCTCGCACATCTGCCTCGTGGCGGAGGAAATCTGCGGAAGGTGGTGAATGTGTTTTGGGGGGAGGGGAGGATGATGATGGAGTTGATGGAGTGTAAATATAGATGTTGAGTTTGCCGTCTGAATGTCACCGACTGGAGGAATGTGAGTCAGTCTGTGACTCCGTCACCTCGGGTGGACGTGTGGCTGCGACAGTCAGTCGGCCTTGATGCCGTGCAGGGAGACACACTGGAGTGGGAAAAACTGTGTTTTACCTCACAATGGAAGCATCTGAGAAATTCACATGCGGAATTGAGATTGCCTCCCTGCGTTCTAGTGACAGATGCCAGGGGATAAACGGCCTGATGGAGCCGAGCTGCGACCTTTTCACTTTTCCTCCGCCGTCAAGTCAAATGCCAACTGCGACGCCAGGTCCTGAAACCTCGCAGCGGCGACACTCCAGGTTTTGTTTTTGTTTTTTTGCACTTTCCGGCTTGAGCGGAATCATCACGGAAACGCAGACCCACTGCTTGAAAGTCAAAAATAACGGGGGAGTATTTCAATTGGAGGACAAACGGCCTGTCGCAGCCAAAGGAGCAGATCAAACTCCATCCCTCCCTTCCTTCGCATCCCACTTCACACCCACATTTCAACCTACTCGTGCCAGCAACGCGCTGTGAGAAATCCAAAACCTGACAGATAGACTCGAGCTTCTTGTCTTTCGTTCAGTGAAGCAATTCTAAAAATTGTAACCGACCCTCCTGATTCTGGAAGAGGACACGGTGTTTTAATCCCTGCCTCCCTCGGAGTGAGGCTGTAATTAACACGTGACTTTTTCTTGGCCGCCGAGCAGGCGAGCAAAAAGTTAGCTGAAAAATGTAAATGCAAACATAAATGTTAATGTATGGAAATGGCTTTCGTGAAACAGATGCCAACTCCGTGCCCCCGCATTCAAAATTCAAAACATGTCAGCAGGTGTTGCAAAGTATTGGAAACAAGATGTTTACAAGCCTGTTCCAACATTTATTATGTCCTCAACTATATTTGATGGAACTTGGACTGCTTAACGTCACTGTTTTACTCAGATGAGATATACATATACATTTAATATGTATATATATATATATACTCACATACATATATATATATATATAAAATAGCTGTTTTATTGGAATGCTTTGTTGGAGTGATCAGTTTAATGGCCTTGCTTTAAATTTAATCCTAATCACCCCTGCCTTTGCAAAGAATGAGCTTGATCTCAAGAGGCTCGTCAAATGTACAGCAATAAAACACATTAAAAGTATCCGAAAAGCATTTAAACTGCTCTTTAAATTATGGAGAACTTCGGAGAGTGGCCTTTGTTGTAACAAATGGGGCCTTTAGGTGCACAAAGAGGCCAAAAGGGGCAGATTTGCAGCCCTGTGGATTTTATTTAAACAAAAAGTCGTATTTATTGACCTATTTAAATGTACACACCTACTTTTTAAAGAGCTCTCCCTCCCGGTCTCGGAGGTGTAGTTCCCCCTGATGAAAAATGCAGCAGTCTATTTCCTCATCCCCTCCATCAATCCATCACATTCACCTAACGCATCTCATGTCTCTTGGTGTTCAGCGCTCTCCCTCCGCCACTGATTGGAGGATCAGATAGAATAAACTGCAGAGTATGCTAATTTGCTCGCCCACCCCTGCTGTTAGCTGCCTGCTCTGCCAACAGCGCATTACCAGGGAATTACAGTTCAGTCTAATTGCTCATTCACATTCATATAACTCAAAACTCTCCCCCCGGCGAGGTTTATTTGTGTCACTGTGTGTCTGACTGAGATGAAACCATCCAAATACTTTTGACACAAATAGAGTGTTTGTTCCTGCTCCCAGCTTTGCCTTTATTTTGGACAATGTGCAATTATATGCAGAGGGAAATTAAGATATCACAGTTGTGATGGGTAAAAAAGTCCTGGGTAAATAAGTTCCTCCAAATATTTTTTCCATTTGAATGTCTGGCTATAGTGTTGTTGTATACTTACTGGGTCCAACTTCTGGCATGTTGATTTTGCAGGGCAACACAGTCACCTGGATCCCAGCTCGGAATGTTGTGTTGTGTAAAAGAGAGGCAGAGAATGGGGGACTTCAAGGATATTGGCTGCTTTTTCAGTGGTTTTTTGAAGTTCAAAAGACAGTTTGAAGAAGGTCAACATTCATCTTATTCATACTTTAGAATATTTAATTGATTTTTTTAAAAAATAGAAAACCAGCAATAGGCTTTTCTATGACATTTTAGTTATTTTGAAGCTATTTATAATTTTTGGCAGTCGTGGTTCAACTTCACAAGAAACCTCAATAAAACACATCAATAAACAATTCTGCTGCACTTTGCTGTACAATAATGGTTCTAAAAGCTGTTTAAGGGAGTTACTAAAAGCAGAGCTAATGCATCATTACAAGCTTACTACAGGCTATAGGCAGTAAGTGATGGGCAGAGAGAAATAAGAAGTGTTCAGACATGTTGCCGCTAGTGAAATTTCCTACATTTTCCTTTCCAGTCATTTTCAAACTCACCTGTAAACAACCTCTGCATGCGCTGTCGTGACCGTAGTGCCCTCCCCCACCTGCTGCAGCTATTCAACTGCTGACATGTGATCCTCTTGTGTGGGCCTCTAACAGCATTACGTTGTTTTGTTTCAGGCTTCTAATTTTTCGTCTCGGCCATGTTTGGATTTCCTGTTTCTGTTTGCGTGCGCGCTTCCTCCGTCCCTGTGTTCCGACTCCGGGGAACCGCTTTGATCTCTATCCATACAGATTTCGAGTCTTGCCCCTGGGTCGAGCGCTTTACCCTTGCGATTATTATTTATTTATGGCTGTATTGACGCACATGGTGTAAAGACGGTGCGGGCAGGCTGCAGGGAATTGAAGTGAAATGTAATTATGAGGCGATGGAGTGGGCGGGGAAACAATAACTACACTTTAAAAATCATTTTTGCAATTCATTGGTGTAAAAAAATGATCTTGAAACTATGATTTTTAGTTTTAAGGAGGAAAAGCTTTACGAAACCGCAGCATAAGCGGAAATAAAAATGGTTGGATGATCAGTGAGTGTGCCGGTTAATTTACCAGCAAGCTGTGAATGGAGAGCATCCTGTCATCAATGAACAAGACTAATGAAAACGCAGTTGTAAAACACTCAATTAAAGACGACGCCCACAAATGAAATAAAGGAAGTGTTCCAGTGTTGATGAGATATTTTTGTTTGCAGCGGAATCCAGAGAGTGAAAGGATTAAAAGATTTCCCAAGTCTACAATAATTGGTGAAACATTTAAAAACTTATGAGATTTCCAAAGATTAGTGAGATTTTTATTTCTTAAAGAGGCTCAGCTCGCCGGTTCCTGCTGCCGTCGGCACGTAAACCGCCGTAATGAGGAAAACTGGGATTCAACCGCTAAGCGTCATTTGCTTGAGGACTCAACATGGACAATAATTTATGTACATATAAACAGAAGATAAATAAATATATAAGGTGGCGGGGAACCAGGAGAATCGATGCAGCGGTGCTTCAGTCTGACTCCGTGTCCAAACGTTGCTATTTTTATTGCCGTTGAGCGTAATTCAGTGGTAAATGAAAGAGCAGTGACAGCCGTGCAGCTCGTGTGTGCTGAAAAGGTGCACCTGAGGTCACTCAATGCAGCAAAACCTGCATAATAAGGGGTTTTATTAATAACAAGTGCATAGACAATGACAAATGGTGTTGAATGGTGAGTTGAGTGTTGTATTTTACAGTTCATTTACAAGAGTTTCCTATTTTGGAAAATATTATTCCACATTGTTCGCTTATTTTTGTGTGCTAAAGACCTGCTAGTTTCATCTCACTGGTAAACCAGGAGAGGTTCTGAAAATGCAACATCTGAGTGTTTACTGTCTGCAGTTTGTTTTTCTGAAACTGTCCAGCACTCGCGGCTGTTCGCTGACATAATGAACAGCTGTTGATGAAGGCTTCGCCAAACACCGACACGCACGTAAACACAGACCAGCAGCCTCGTAGTGAGAGGGGGGGGAAATGCACAAATGACCATTTTTTGCCATTGTTTTTCTGGTCAGAATATTAACAAGACAAAAGGTAACGCCCACTTTTTGCATAGGTTCCTGTTGTTGCTCTGGTCTGGTTAATTGTAAAGTTGGATTGCTGAATTGCTGAATGTTCACTGCATCAGAGCTCATTCCGTCCGACATTTTGCGAGTTCGCCAAATGACAAAAAAAAAAATAAAAACATCACCTCAAGCAAGGCTATAAACTTTCTTTGAACTACAAGAATATTTTCCCTTGCGCATTTTCTAATGCAATATTCCTTGAAATGCACATTCAGAGGCTTGCTGGAAACTCAGCTAATGAAAGAAGCCTTGCTCCTGGCCCTAAAATCTGTGCCACCGTCGCTCAGCCTCGCCGGACACTCGGAGCTGCTCCGCCTAACAATCCCTCTCCCGGTTTTCACACGGTCCCATCCACGCGTCTCCCGAGGACGGAGCTTAACGAGAAATCCTGCTCGCAGCCTCGTCCAGTCAGCATTTAAAATTGGGGCTCCTTGCTGGGATTTGGGCAGACGGACCTCGGACTTCCGAGCAAACTTCCAAGAGCAATCGGTGGCAGCGGGCGCACGGAATTAATGAGCCGCTTTTTCCTTTCCATCTTTTTGATTATACAACACAACTGTAAGGCAGCGGCGGCTCGGATGGAGCGTGCATGTGATTCGGACAGGCGGACCCCCCCCCCCCTTAGTGTTTGCAGCCTCGGACAGATGATTGGTGGGGGGGTCAGCATCTCCCTGCATAAGAATGCAGCTTTGGATTCCAGATTGGTTTTGAAGCGTGCCCAGATGTGAGAGTTTGTTTGTGGAAATACAGTCTGGGTGGTTTTGCGCAGCTTGAATTTCCACTCCACATACACAAGCTTGGCCATTGATCTGCAGCTTTTAATTTTTTACTTTATCCCCAGAAAGAGTGGCAACGTCTGAAATCCACGTAAATAATGCCGCACCATCTCGCTCTTGCTTCCACCCAGATGTATAATAAACATCTCCTCACGAGGGGCTTAGTTAATAGGACACAGTTACAGTTATTTATAATCCATTTGCTGAAAGAATAGACTCATTAGTAGCTTGCAGCTGAAATAGATTCCACTGCGCAAACCAACGGACCCCAGTTAATTTGTGCTGCATTTATTGATATTTTGTGGCGGGGAAGAGGGGGAGGTTGGAGGGGGCGGGGAAGAGGGAGGGGCACTCACTCTCTCTGATTGGATTAATCAGAGCCCGCCTCCTCAGGGCATTTACTTCTTAATACTTCAGTCGGAATAGTGATTATATTCGCAGGTGGCCTTCAGCTTGTCGCATGTGTGCAAACAATTAGTCGTCTTTATTCTGTATATTGAAAAATAAAAAGGTAACAGACATGAGAAACCATCGGGACAATGCAGTTTTCCACTGGGGATTGAAGCAACCTTGACAATGTGCTAAATGTGTTTTGTTTGTTTGTTTGTTTAAATAATTGCTCACTGGAGGTATTAACGAATGGCAGAAATATTTAGAAGAAACGGGTCGATTATCTGGCAGCAGTTTGATTCAGCTGCTGTGTTTAGTTTAATGCCGAATCTATCTTGGGTGTAATAGTGATAGAAGGAGAGAGGAGATGAGGCAGAGACACACACTCTGTCATGGTCTGCTTTACTGTTACCTGGTGTATTTTAAGAAGTCTCGTCTCCCCTTGTACTTTCTGTACTTTACTTCCTGTTTCTGTTTTCCTGCCTTTTCTGTTTTTCACCTGTGTCTCGTTGTCAGTCCTGCCCTTATTCTCACCTGTACTCCCCTGCAATCATGTATAAATAGTCCTTGTCTCCCTTTGTCTGTGTTCGGTCGTTGTTTCTCCTCAGTTGTCTGTGTCTCCAGGTCTATAAGTGTGTTTCCTTTTTAGTATTAGTCTCCCATTTTGTTTTTTGTTTGATTTTTTTCCCCTTGAGGGCACCTTTCGTTGAGTTTTTGTTGATAAATAAATAGTTTTCCATTTCCAACACCTGGTGCTGTCTGCATTTTGGTGCTTCTTTCACCACCCTGTGGCGCAGTATTTTTGCATTTGCAATTATTCAGCCAATCCAATCTATCCAGCTCTATCTGTTAAATATCTGTTAAAAAGTGCAATTTGAGAAATGTGTAACGACAAAATAAGAGAGATGATGCTGCCGATGGAGAGTTATTACCTCTGGGTGCTGGCTCAGGTGTTTTGTGTTTGCTCGGCTTCCTGCTCCGTAAGTGATAATAAAGCAGAAATCACTCTGCCCTCAAATTACTAAAAGAGAACGTTTCTCTTTTTGCAGACAAAGCTGAAAAGTTTTGCATGGACCGGTTGAAAAATAAAAGGACTCAGTTGTGGTCAAACTTTGGTTTTGCCAGTTGTTCTTTTACACATTTTTTCCCCCACACTTGGGCTGTGGAACTGAGCCAAGATGGCATCACCCAAATTGTATGCGAAATGCCCAATCCAAGCCCAACAATCCAGAACCCTTGAAGTTATTTGGGAAGAAGCAATTTTCACACCAACACGCTCAGGCACTGAAACCTTGTCGACAAGGTTGAACTGAGTTTTATATTGACAGTTTCCACTGCCAACTGAGACCTTTGACCTTGCGTTACAGAGCTGTTAACATCCTGAGACGGCCAGTTTACAAACTACGGTTGTTCCCTTTTCACATCACGTCTCAAACAGGCTCTGTGTTTCTGCGTTAGGGGGAACAGATGGTTCCAGTAAGAGAAAGAAGCAGATCCACTTGCGCCTTCTCATTCAAGCAGAAGAGGGCCAACCTCAGGAAAGCCACAAGAAGGAGAAAACTGTGGTTGTGCAGTTGTTGTTGTTGTGATGGAGAGGTTCCCAAAACTCTATCAGACTCCCAGCGTTGAAATTCATGTTCGTCAACAAAAGTTCTTGCATTAGACTGCAAGCGCGACCTGCGCGGTCGCTGCTGCATTAGCATTTGCAGCTGCTCAGCACCGAGGCAGCGTAAAACCTGACTCAGACAGCCAGCGAGACGCAAGTGCATTCAGGATTAGGCTAACGGGTGACATCGGTGTTATTCTATATTTTCTGCCTACTTAGGGGGAGCTGCTGTGGGAAGGCAAAAATATCAACATACTGGCTCACACTTGGCTGCTGCTTGGTTTATGCAGGGCAAATTGCGCTGAACGCATCATGACTTTCATTTATGCAACTTTGAAGTTTACAAACGCTTCCAGTTAAAGACCCACTCGGTGCCCACCAGCGTGCTGGACATCTGTATTATTAATGCTGCAATGTGTGACAGTTTGCAAGCAAAAGGTCCATAACCCAAACTCCAATTGGGCCCAACACATCATTTTATGTGGTCAGTCAGAGCTTGATAGTGTGTGATTGTCTCAAGATTAAAGTCTGTGCTGCCTTGTAGTGCACAACGATCATAAATCACCTCTCCAGTAAGACATGTTGACTTTGTTGTGAAATATTTCTCCAAAATAATGGAAAACAATGATGTTGAAGGAAGGTATTTCAATGGAAGTTTTGACAATTGATGTAATAATATGTTTTTGAATATTTTGTATTTGTTGTCGACTTGTTTGTGTGGGGTTTTTTTAACACACAAAATTGAAAGGACTGATGTCAGAATAACATACAATTTCTATGTAAGCTTCTAGAAATATTGGCAACTTAAGTTACTATCATTTAATGGAGGGAGAGTTACTGAACAATACATCCTGATTCTGAGTCACTCATAAAGAATACACTGCCCAGGTTGTATTCAGTGCTGATGCACCCAGCAGCAGCAGTCCAGGACTGTCATCGCAGGATTTTTGAAGTTCTGTCTTTTTGAAGACGAAGCCAAGTGGGAATTCTAAAAGTCAGACTTCCAAGTTCCGTCGGAGCTCAAAGCACGGGATGTTTAGTCGCTCCCAAACAATCACTCCTCTGCAATCGCTTTGATGACAAATTGAGCAGTGTTTGATTTAAATGTCAGCAGGGAAATGGCTGCAGTGCTGCTGTATTATATGTACGTGCACACGTGTGAGATAAAGGTCGTCCTTTTCACACTCCGTTGCTCTGTCTTTTAACACATTTCCGTTATCGGCTCTGCCTTAGGAAGAAGAAAAACAGGTCAATTATCCTGTGCATACTGTGTGAGAGACAATTTTAGGTTCTTGCAGACATTCAATCCCGAAAAATTGATTTTCTAATTGGCAGGCCAGCAGGACAAAAGAGGATAGAAACCCCTGACACAACATTTCCACTCCTCCTCCTAGGTGCTTTTACTTTTCATTCATGTGCACTGTTCAATAATTCATCCTCAGACAAGTTGCTTTACATCCAGCTTCTTCCACAGAACATGAGCCCCGGGATCGGATGCCATTCAGTTGCATGCATATGTTTGATGATTACTGTAATTTTTTCTTAAAAAAAAAAAAAAAAAAAAAAAAAATGCTTTACCCCATAAATTACTGTTGAGGATGATGGAACATTGTGATGGTGTGTAGCTCATCCGTCATGTTCATCAATCATAGATCCACTGTGCTCTGCCTGTGTTTGTGAAAGTCCCGTAGCATTGTATGCTAATATCTAGTCGTCAGACAATTCCTGCGCACACACACACACACACACACACTCATGCCTACTGGAAATGTAAAGACTTCTGTCAAGGGTTTCTACACTGTTGAACCATGTTAAAGGAAAAAAAATATTCTGATATTCTGAGTGACTCAAAGTTCGGCTATGGGCTGTACAACACGCCAAACATGCTTGAGATTTGTTACCGCTAGCTTAGCCGGCTAAAAGTCAATGCCTCCTGTTGGTTAGAGTGGAGCGTTCATCGCAGGTTACAGCCTTGTGTGTTTACCTCCTGGTTGGCTTTGACAAAACACATGAGGAGTAAAGTGAACAATGTCCACCAAGAAAAGGATTCTCTGATGTTTTTTCCATAGCAGCAGCCATGCTAGTCACATTAGCAGCAGCTGTTGTTTACACGTCAGAGTGGCTTTGCCTTCCTGGTCTTCATCTGTGGCAGCTTGGAGCAGTGGCCACTCAGTTCTTTACCTTGACTTAATCCCTTTCGTACCTCCAAATCTTTCCAACCGTGAAGGAGGCAGATTGTCCGTGGAAAGCAGCAATTGAAAACCCATTTCTTTTCAATGCATGAGCGTGATTTGAGAGCAGGAAATCCATACGATCCAGCCACTGTGCCGGAAAAGAAAAACAGGACCGGTCGACCAAATCCAAGTAAAATGTAATGATGTACCTGTCATGGGAAATTCTGTTTGTGATTCAGGCACGTTGTATTTGTCAGACATCACTTAGAGAGAAGCAGTCGTCTCCACTTGGGAGAGTTGAAAAGAAAACCAGTTTCTCATGAATAATATTTTAAAGCGGAACCATTAAAAGTCTTTATCCGCTCCATCGTGCGGGGCTCCTCCTGGGGGACGAGCTCCTTCTTTGTGGATTTTTAAAGTGAAAGCTTTTTGTCCTGCGCTTTACAAACTGGGAAGGGATGTGCAGGGGAAGCAAGAAACAATTCTGCAAAATGTGCACACTCACCCTGCCTCTCTCTCTCTCTCTCTGCTGTGCATTGCACTGTCAGATCAAGATGTGACACCGTGCACACACCACGTATACAAGCGCTTGTGAGAGAGTGAAATATATCAAAGTGGAATGAGAGGGAATGTGCTCTGATTTTGATTACTTCCTCACGCCTTTCTGCAATTTCTTTTAAATGCTTTTTCACAGCCACACCTACATGTGCACAACCACACACATGACTGTTTGCCTCTCTATCTCGGTGTGGACTTGAACAGACCTTTCCAGTATTCTGTGCAAGTGACCCAAACCCATTCTGACCCCAACCCTCACCTCCAAACTTTATTCCAAGCCTTCAGACTCGAATTTATGCAGAAAATTGTGTCCTTAAGTCACTTCCTGCCCACTTCCTAAAAATGGTGACAGAAATGGATGGATAGATGGATGGAGGGAACCTCTGCAGTTACTGCTGCTAATGTTGCTGTGTGTTCTTTCCCTCCTCTCCTCTTTCTTTGCTTTCCACTCTGGCTGGCGCTCTGGATTAATTTCAATCACGACTGCAAAGGAAGAGTTTTTTAAGACCAGGAGGCCTTTAGACCTTTCTTCCCGTATATGCCTCAGGTCTCAAACAGGACAGCAAAAAAAACAAACAAACAAAACAAAACACCACAGATAAAGTATTCAAGAAAGGTCTCTGCGCTGACGCTCTTCCTGACTGACTCATTGGTAACAATCTGCATCTCTGTTTTTTCTTTGTCTCTCTGAAAACAGGAGAGCTGAAAACTCCCGAAGAGATGGAATGAAAGCCGGCAGCCTCGGCTTCAGTCTGTCCGAGGCTGTGATTTCATAAGCACTCCAGCCGTGTTTACGTAATTTACCTCCACTGCCGGGTTTACATGTCGTGCTTGAGTGACTTTTGAAGGGTGGTGGGGGGGAGGTCGGGCTATCGCCTCGTAAATTGATGACTGATGAAAATCAATTCATCCTTCGTAAAAAAGAAATTCTGTCTCCGCACAAAAAAAACAACACCCACACATAATTGAAGTCTGTGGAAGCTCACGTGACTCCTAAAGAGTGTATAAAATGTCTTTTCACTGCTCTCACTGTAGCCAAATTTTCTGGTTCCACGCCTGCAATTTCAGCCTCACAGCTGCGGATGATTTATGCGTGGAAATGCCTGGAAAGAAAAACAGATTGGCAGTGGAGGTTGTCGATGCGGAGATGATTTCATTTTATCATGTGTTTATCACAGGAAACTGTTAATTAACGCCCCACTCCCCCATCCTGGACATTTAAAAACTGGTTGACTTGATCATCATCTCTTGGGGACAAATATTCCTTTTTTTCCCCCTTCAAATACTCAAGAAGCCCTGGCCCAGAACCGAAAAACGAATAAAATAGCACAAAACAGCCCGAGCAATATCTGCACACCCCATGGAGTGGGGTGGAGATATGCTCGTGACCCCCGGTTTAGAGGGAAAAGCAATTCAAAAGGGAACTAAAGTGAAAAACAATCCTTCCCTGTCTTTCATCCCTCATGCGGCTGCTTCATCTCATCGTCCGTGCCGGATAAAAGACAAATCTGTCCACTCAGAGCTCAGCACTTTTTTTTATTTGCCGCTGAAAATAAAAAAAAACTTGGTGTGAGTGTGTGTGTGTGTGTACATGTGTCGGAGTGGCGTGCTGTGCTTCTTCATTAACATTTTCCACAACTTCAAGCGCCTCCTAATTATCTTTTGCCAAGCCGCGATCGATTTGGCTCGAGATTAAAAAAAAAAAAGAAGAAGGAAAAAATACAGGAGAGGAAAGAGAGAAACGGGCATTCAGTCGTGGCGCGTAATGAACCAGCGGTCCGTCCTGCTCCTCCTCCCCAGACTCAAACCCCCCCGCCAGGTTTTCCACTGTGGGTCGTGTTTTAGTCGGGTTTCCAGCGAATCTATCCGGAGTTGAGGCGCTTTTAACGGGACTCCCTCGAGATTCCTCGCCTAACGTTGAGAGGAAAAGGAGCGATGTGATCACTCAGCGTGCGGAGAGCCGTTTAAAGGGAGGTTGATGTTTTTAATCGCGTCGTCACCTACAGGAATTTGCCTCCGTGAAGCTGAACTCCGCACGCATCCGGGTGTGTTTTCAGGAAAGAGTTTGTACCTCAGATGGGGCCATAAAAGCCAGTTTGATTTTTTTTATTGGAGGCCTTTTCAGTCACACCGGCAGCTGCTTTCCCTATGAATTCACAAGACGCCGTCCCTAAAACTTTGCTACAATACGGATATAAAAACCTTGTGTCATCCTCGCGGCTTCATCCCATCGCAGGTAGAAGGATGCAGCTTTCAGAGGCAGGAGGATATTTTCAGCCTCACCTCTCCGGGGACGGAGACATTTTTTTTTCTTTCCTCAGCTCAGTTTATTTTTCGCCATAAAGCTGTCTGACGGGAGTATTTCAAAGTCGCTGGCAAGACGGGCCTCCTTCTGAGATGATAAACTGTCTTGTGTGAGCTCGAAGGAAACACTTCAGGGGGACAATAAAACTCCAGTATTTGGTTTTCAGCTTGACGTCTGCAGCCACGTGTTCACTGCATTGTTTTCGCTGTGATTGCCTCAAAGGTCCTGAAATACTGAGCTTCCTTGACAGTGGCAGCGCAGGATGGTAGCAAGACCCTTGCTCTATTTATATTCTTATATTTATGAGAACCGTTTTAAGGGTAGGATATTACTTTTATTGTACTGCGAGCACACACTTTTATTTATGGGCAGCATGTTAAGCTTTTACCAACATAAAAATCATAAATCAAGGTCAATTTTACACACCGGACCTTTCAGGACGTTAGCATTAGAGGCTTTCATTTATTTAGTTTTGCATTTCTCTCTCTAAACCTTCTCAAGCTTCATGAGGGCATCTGGCTGCACATTGATAGGAGTGTGTCACTGTTGGTGTGATGCCTGTTAAATCCTCTATGGGCCAGTCACAGCTGCTCCATCCCATTGGCTGCTTGACATTACATTTCATTATCATAGTCTACATCCCATAGTGGCACGTTACAAAGACGCGGGGTCACCTTTAACGGGATTTGTCACTTGGAATCATTCCCCGCGCTGCTCTTTGAAATAGAAAGCCGCCGCTCGCTGCGCAGGCAGCTTCAGTGTTGTGCCAAAACCTGCCAAGTGCCTCTTCTAGCGTTGAGTGTCTATTAGTGTTGAGAAGCAACGTTGTGGCTCTTCGATCAATTCCAACTGTTCACTCACGCAATCACCGGCAGCTGCGACCTGCTCTTCCTGTTATGCCCTGCTGACTGGTCACGCCTGCTTCACGGCCAGGCTGCCGTCAGAGATGATGTCGTTTGCTCATCTGTGATCCGTTGAGTGTCCGTCGCGAGCCGGGATCTGTCAGAGAGGGGGAGAGAAAAACAAAAAAACAAACAAACAAACAAAAAAACTTGGAAGCGCGCCTTCCAAGGGGGAAGGGGAAGCCGGGAGGGGGGGTGGGGGGAAGGGAAGCCCGCGCGTCTCTCTGCGGGAGTTTAATTGACGCGCTGCGCCTTGGCGCGTCGCACCGGAGCCCCGCACGCTTTCGCTTCCGCTTCCAACACACTTCGGCGAAGGGCGCGTTGCCCACGTGTGGAAGTGTTCAAGTTTTACGGGGCAGCCGTGCGTTTTTGAGCCGACTCGAGTGGGAGCGTGTCGGACAGACGGGCAGAGAACAACCGACAGAGGCTGCGCGCGGGTCCCTGAACGCAGCAAACTCGCGCGTTTTCTCCTTTCGCGCTGGACGTGCGTAAAAGACGGGACACAGCCGCCGGGGAGACGCCGTAGCTGGGTCACTTTTACCAGTTGAGGCGGACAAGTGATCCATCGTCACAGGAAGAAAACATGGTAAGTGTCTCTATGATTTTGTCCCTTTACCTCATTATTTGGTCCTCGTTTCTAACCATTACGCACGGAACTGACGGTTGTACGAGTCATGTAAATATTTGTAAGGCAAATAAACTACGCCCCAGATGTGAAAGCACACATCAAAGACCTGACAGCTCAGCAGTAAATCTGACAAAAATCGCTCGAGATGCAACAGAGCGTGATATTACCAGCGGCGCGGTCTAAGTCTCGGCAGGACCGTTCGAGAAGATCTCACGGTGAGGGCTATGATGGGGGTCCACAGGGGCTGCTGAGCCTCATGGTGATATATGAGCCCTTATGGGGGGGGAGAAATATTAGCTGTGCATTGGGTGTTGTGTCAACAGCGTGAGGCAAGTGCCAGTAAACAACTGAAGGATGCTGATTTTGAAGGAAAGGCACCAGGGCTCACTACTCCACCGACTTGTCCAAGATCGGTATGTACAGATTTATGCAATGCGCGCGCACACCCACAACGGTTGGGTAATTCCCATGAACTCCAATAAAAAATAATGTTAACTAAACAAGGAAAATTCCTTCTGGTCTATTGGTGATGTTTGGAACTCTGCTGCTTCAGTTACATTTGATTGAGTGCAAAAAAATAAAATACAGTTGGGGTAGCTGAAGCCGTTCACACCCCTGAAGCAGCACATTTGTTACAATATATAAGAAAAGTGCATTTGAACTCCACTATACACTTTCCAGTTTTCACCGCTTCAGAAAATGACAATTAAAAAGCTTATTTTGCCATCAGTAGCTGCTGGTTGAGGGGAAGGGACGAGCAGCGCCAGCATCAAGTCCATTTCATGTTGGAAAAAAAAATAGAACCATCCTCTGAGCTCTGGTGCTTTTTCCCAAGTAGACCTCAGGCTCTCTTCAGTGAGGGAGAGAGGGAGAGGAAGGGGAGGGGTCGGAGGGAGAGCGTTGCATTTCTGCTTTAAGTAGCTGACTGATGTGAGAGATTGTCGTGGAGGGGGGATTAAGGAGAACCACCTTGGCGGCGCTGTGATGAAAAGCCCTGTTCTGGCGGGCAGCATCCCTCCGTTTCCCACTGAGACTTTGCCTTTTCCTCTCATGGCCCGTCATTGTTTCGCTTACAGTTGACCCGACACAAGAATAATAACAATCTGAGTTTCACATCATGCCACCACACCGATGCTCCTTCTTAATAATCCTGTCTTGACAATGGAAACAATGAGTTCTGCTAATGATGCCATTAGATATGTAGATTTCCTGTACAATGGCTGGGTATTCCCTCCTTGTCTTGGCACAGAAGATAATATCATAGACAAGCTTAGTTGTAGCTAATTAGGCAAAGAAGTTCTGGCTTATTAATGAATGCAGGAGGAGGCAATTTATGGTTTCCAGGGAGAATAGTGCCGTGAGATGAACATGATAATCACATGGAGATCAAAATCATTATGTTACCCTGGGTTTTTTACGACTTCGCTACAACAATCGCGTGGAACAAGACGCTTTCAGTGCTTTATCATTACTGGGCCAGCAAAGGAAAAGTCACGCTGCAGGCTGTTGCCCTTCATCTTCTCGGACTGTGAGAAACATTCGTTAGCCGCCCTGAGGCTAAAGAATCCGCTTGCGGCACTTTAGGGCGCAAAACAATGTGCTAATTGTAGAATCCTGAGCTTGCCGATTGGTACGATCAGTTTTTAGGTTCTAAATATATGACTTTCACACAAAAACAAATTGTATTGTCAGCTTTCGGTAGTTGCCCTAAGGCGAGAATAAACCGCCTGTGGCACTTTACAGCGCAAAGCAATGTGTTTATTGTAGAATCCTGAGCTTGGTGATTAATATGATCAGTTTTTAGGATGTAATTACATGACAATCACACAAAGACAAATTGTGTCGTCACTTTTTGTTAGTCTTAGTCTGTAATATTTGGTGTCGTTGTGGCTAAGCTGCTGAGAATATTATTTTGGTGCTAACAAACTTGTTAAGATAAGCCAAGTTGTTCGGTTTTTTTCTTTTATCCATGGAAATATTGTCCAAAATATAATTGCCCAACTCCTCATGATAAAAAGCCACTGCTCACCATCAGGCGAAAAAACACCAGCAGTCTTACTTCTTGCGTCACTAAGCAACAAAATCCGTCACGGTCGCAGTAGCAACAACAAAACTTGGCCAACGCTTGGCAAATGACTTCCGTTTGGTGAAGTTGCCAGAACTTCAAAAGAATTTTTCTCAGCCGTTTGTGGAGCTGAGTTGTGTTTTCTGCATTAATGGGTTGCTATCACAGCGCTGCAAATTCCTGCAGGTATTGATTAATGCGCCGCACATTCATTGTCGTGCCCGGCAATACACGGCTGATTATTCACTGGCGTGGACTTAATCCGAGAAGCAGCTGAGTTGGTGCCAAGAAGCGGCAGCGTAATCTTTGAAAGCCGCATTTAAAAGGTCTTTTTTTTAAAGGGAAAAAAAAAGCAACTTTTTTCTTTAGATCGGCTACAAGACGGAGTGTAACAAACATGCTAAACCACTTAAGGCGATGGAGCATCACCGCGCTGCTGCGGTTTGTTTACAATTCTGTGCAGCACACGAGCGAGAGACGGCGAGGCAGCATCGGCGAATGTCGTCGTCGCCGCTCAGCTGTAAAATACATGTTTTTGTCTCATCCCTTTGAAGTAGCCAGCAAATATGTACGCCACGTGCGAGTAATGTCAATATTGGAACGTGCACCCCGACACCTGTTTCGTCCTGTTTGGTTTTTTATATTTCTGCTGCGAAGGCTGTAGAACGAATGTGCAGCACAGGATTTTTTTCTTTTCTTTCGCAGGAGGTTACTAGAGCGGCTCTGAAACCTGGAGGCCAGATATGTTCAACACCCACAGGTTTTTCCTGCAGTGCTACGCTGTGTCAAAGGAAACCATTAAAATTTCATATTTGAAAAATGCTCTAAATAAGCCTAAGGCAGAGCCGTGGCGGAGTAAAAAGGCCTCGCTTTCAAACAGTCATTTGCGTTGGTAGAGCTTTGTGACTAATCACACTCAATACAAATTTTACAAGTGCAAAATTACATTGTGTAAATCCCTGTTCTTGTTCTGACAAAATCTCCAGAGATTAGTTCCGTAAAAAATGGTTCTTAATGTTGTCGTTTATTGGATCGGCAAATGGTTCAACTCAAAAATTACTCAATCAAAAAAACAAAATGCTTTTTCCCCCCTGGCCCGTCTCTCAGCACCATGAGAGACTTCCAGCATCCAGCACAAATGGACCAACCAAGTTTCCGTCTCACTGTTTTTTGCTTCTGTCATTAAATCCTCTCGACTTGTGCTGCCGAGTCTTCGTCTTTACAGTGGAATTAAAGCGGTCCAGAAAATTGAGACCAGTATCGGCTGTAATCCCATTGGATTTAGAGGCAGGATTATTCATGGACCAGGGATTGGACTGTGTGTACTCGCCCTCGTAAAGCAACATCTCTTTCTCACCCTTTGTCTTGATCCCTCCTCCCTCCTTTCTTCCATCTCACCCCTCAGTGTTTGACTGACGGCGTCGGTCACACCCTCATAATTACGCACCGGGCCACGCGTTTGTACCCCTCCATTTGAAAGTTGTAATTCTAGATGATGGCAATTTTCCCTCTTCCAGTGACATCGACCGCAGGGGGTCATGTCGGCAGGGCCTGCAGTCGCAGCAGCAGTCCTGCTACTGGAGCCATTAGCCGGTCGACTCCGTGCAAATGACTGCTGGTGGGAAAAACAATCTGTTATTACTCGGAAGTCAGTCGATGGAGGTTGTTTGAATGCTTGACTGCAAGAATTTTGACCGTAAAGGTCAGAGAGTGTGGCGAAAGAAAAAGGAAAAAAAAAAAAAGTCGGATACTTTTGAAAACATTACCAGTGTTATTGTCACTTTATTGGGCAACACGTTCATTCGCTTGATCATACAGATACGCCCGCATGCATTCTGAACATCCCTGCAAATAAGAAGGCAGAGCTCATTTGTGACATCTCAGAGACTTTGGAGCCGTCGTGATGGTCCCTGTATTGATTCTGTCACCACTTGAGCAGGATGGATCTGCGCAGCTCTGCGCAGCTCTCGCCAAAGCCCGTGCACGTTTGCACCCTTGACATCTTGACTCTGGATGGGAGCAAACACGACGTGCCGGAAAACAGTCGGCCTTGTTGGCTCCACATTAGGGACCTGAGCACGGAGGCACGTCTGTAGCCCAGAGCTCCCCTCCTCCCCTCCTCCCATCCCCCCGGAGCTTTCAGTACATGGCCGTTCCTGAGCCTGCTTGTAAAGGTGGACAGTAGCACGCTTCCTGTGGACCAGGGCGTTTTCAATGTGATTCATCCAGATTGAAAAAAAAAAACATTCCATGATACCCTTTGTCAATTTGGGAACAGAAGAAAACACGTCAGTCAATCATCAGACCTGCAAGTCAAATGTGAGTCCACATGAGTCCAGCATCTTCATAAAAGTTCCAACCCTGCGGAAAGAAGTCACTAATTAAGCATCGTCCTCCTGTTAGTAGAGACTTTCAGAACCTGCTTGAATCAAAAAACGCAAGCTGATATTATTTATCTGTAGCTTTTTCGCTCGCAACGATATTGAACCCTGTCTTATGCTGGGTCGATATCTATTTATAACCACCAAGCAGCATTATGTAAGACGTGCATGAAAACACTGAAGAAAATCAGTATAATTCAAAGTGAAGAGACTTGCGCTCTTGCAAATATGAGGAGGACACGTTGGCCGTTCCTCACTAATTTTTCTATTTTTTTCATTAACCTCTAGGCTGAAGACGTAAATCTCAAGGCAATACATTAACTCGGGTCAGGGTTATGATTAGGATTTGGGTTGGACCAACTGTGTGTGTGTGTGTGTGTGTTTGTTTGTTTGTTTGTTTGTTTGTTTGTTTGTGTGTGTGTGTGTGTGTGTGTGTGATTGATCACAAAGCTGACGAATGAAAAAAATAAAGTAAACAACCACCCACGCATTCATAACTTAGGGGCAATTTCGAATTCCCAATTACCCTCAAGAGTTTGAGTGTGGATGTTGGCAGAAATATATTCAGCCTCCACGGAGTTTCCGGGCCCGAAGCTGAACACTGAGCCTAACACTGAGCCTAACACCATCTTGTTGTGAGGCGACGGCCGAAACCACTGCAGCACCAGACCGTGTAATCACGCTGCGTCCGAGCACAAGCCTTTGAATTAAAGCTCTGTCTCCAGTTGTCACCAAGAGCTGGAGGCTCAATCCAAGAAAGAATCATACATTTTAAATCATGGGGTCGGAGTTAAACAGAAAACAAGAATGAAACGGGAAATAAAAACGCACAACCGTGTTTGTGCTTATCGCGGTTGTTGGGTTGATACGTCTGTAGTTTGTTTGTTTTTTTGGGTGGATCCAAGTGAGTCTCTGCTGAGGATCCCTGCAGTCTGGGTCATCTGCTGCCGAAGCTCCAGATGAGCCTCTTGGTGCTTCAGTGGCACATCGCAGCTCCTCACAACACACGGAGCTGCAGGGTTCAGTTCCCACTCGGCCCCCAGCCAACACGCTAACCCTCGGCCATGAATCTCAATTTTCATGTCGAAGATAATTAAAACCCCTGGCTCCATGGAACACTGGAAGGCTTCTGAATGTCAGGGAGCTGTTTCTTAACATTAAGAGATAATACTGTACAAACTCCCCGGTGCTCCCCGGCCTGGGTGCGCCTCCTACACTTCTTTTATGCAAATGCCAGTTTGCGAGTGAATCCGCTTCACTGCCTTTTGGAATTATGTATGAACAATAGATGCATATTGTCTGTGAGGTTTGACAGTAGCTCGGTGGTTCTGCTTGAGGGCGCTTCATGTGGGGAAGAGTTAATGGGGAGTCGGTTGCATACCATCACGTTCTCCTGTGGAAACTGAAATGAAGAAGAGAAGACGTGGAGAACTGGGAATGAACTGGGGTAGTTGTTGAACACACATTCACCAGTCACTTTTTTTTGGGTAAATTGTTCGGTTGCTTGTTTCCACAACTAGTTAATCATCCAATTACATGACAGCACGTTAGTTCAACACGCTAAAGTGGCTTTGAATGTGGTGGTTGTTTACATTCGCTGATGACACTAGAGTATGCTTCCCTAACGCGTTTAAACAACAGGTTGCTTTGTTGTGGACATTAAAAATGTGTCTAATCATAATCTGTTCAGTCAATATTTTAAATGTGTCACATCACTTGATACTTGAACAAGGCAGACTCCTGATAGGTCGCTTGAGCGGGCTATAGTTGATATCTGGGCTGAAAACAAAACTCTGAATTCTCCAAACTCTGAGCTGAGTTTCAACCCAAACTGACCCCCACATCCTCACTTCATTTCAGGGTGGCAGACATGCTTTTGTTTTGCTTTTTACATCTGAATTATGAGTCCTTGGCCTCATTTGGCTTCAGTTGGATGCTTCAAGTAAGAACAGTCATGGAGGTTTTGAAAAGAGGGACGTGTGCTTGTGCAGATCAGCCCTCGTGGAACATTTTTGCAGAAGACGGGGAACTTAATTCCCCTTCCACTCTACATTAAGTTTATCCAGCCCCATTTAAACAGCCGAGTGAGTTCATATACAATGAGAAAGCACAACATCTGATTAGGCTTTAATATTCACAGGTAGTTTATTGCTTATTCTAAATTATTACCACCTCAGTATAGCCTCTGGTCCCTCCATCCTTTTAATTCTCTTCCTCACTTATCCAGCAAGGATATGTCTTTTTTTCTTCTTCTTTTTAATGCAAATCGTAAAGTTTTTTTTTCCATTACTCATACCGCGACCTGGAAAAAACTTAAGCTCCGAGAGGCCTTTACGCCGTCCTCTGCAGCACTTGTGGAACAAACATCCGCTGTTGTATCCTGGATGGATCGTTGTTTCTCAACCCCTGTTGTATTACCAACCCTGTACTTTTATGACTCATGCGCACACTCAAACACTGGAGATACACATGAGAGCCCCCACTTTGACATCGCAGGCTTGTGTTGTTTCCAAGTGCAGAGCTTCTTCTCTTTAAACTCATTATGTCTACATGGATTGATGCCGCTGGCCAGAACTTCTTTATGACATTCGGAAATGACCAATTCCCTCTTGGAACATGAGCATGTTCCTAATTTTCTACCGTGTTGAGTACCGCACTCGCGAGAGGCCGGCACTGCAGTCTGAACATGTAGCTCATTTAAATTCACGGAGATAAGGCATAACAATAGACCCACCAAGGTGACGTAGAGTGGCGGCGAGCCTTCCGCAGTAGGAGAACACTTGATTGGCATCAGCAGGATTTAGGTGGAAAGCGGGAGGTGTGCCAGCGGAATGTCGGGAAGCAGGACTTTCCTGCAGAATCTGCTGGATCTGCTTCAGGATTGATCCGTGCAGGTAGGATCCATGTTGAGTGGAGTCTCCACTTTTCTGCCATCCAATTTCATGCAAATCTTTTGAAGATTTGCCGGAAAAAAGGGGCCGTGAAAAGAAAGCAAACGGCAGGAGCAGGAAAAATGTGTTTTTCACAAGGAGGTGGCGGCATAAGCACATACTATAACATGGTAGAACTTGGCAAATCCCATCCATATTTTTCATGTATAGGACCAATGAATATTTTTGTTTTCTTATCTGTTGACACACACCAGCCAACTGCATTGTGTCATCCAGAAAGCATAAACAGTCACGATGCATCAGTTGTGTCCTTTTCATGGATTTTGTCTGCACATCAGTTTAATTGAGAATTCTTAATTGCCTGTAGGTCAGTGTGGATGGTTGTTTGTGTCTCTGTGCGGCCTCTGCGATGAACTGGCATCTTGTCCAGGCTGCAACTCTGCCTTTGCCCCAAGACAGCTGGGATTGGCTGCAGCACCCCTGTGACCCTGAGTGCAGAAAGTGGAGGTTTCCTCCCTCGATGTCAGTTGTTTCCTCCTGACTCTGCATTTCCTTTTCCCGCGTCTTCCTCCTCCTCCTCTGCTTCATCAGCCTGATCGGGTGCAGCTGCTCCTTGTTTAGCCCGTCTGACTCATCTGGTATATTAGACTTTGTTCAATGCTTTGCTCTGTTTTGTCGCCAGGATAATGCCCCTTCTTATGAAACTTGTGTTTTTTTTTCCTTAACTCCTTTTGGATTTGTTTGCACTTTGTGTACCTCTTGGTTTTATTTTCACTACATAAACTGCTCCTCGATCTTTAAACCCCATGTGCTCCCATGTACTCCCACACTGTGTGAATCCGTTCCAAGATCAGTCGTTTAGGGTGAAAAGATCTTATTATTTCCTCCAGTTTTCACCATCTGTGCTACAGCTCAAGGCTTAATGGAAGCCGATTGTTCAGGCTGTTTGTTCTCGCATCCATGGTTGTTTTTCCTCTTCAGACACTAGAGTGGGGCCCTGTGATTCTTGAGTGATTTTCCCAGTCTTGGGATTCTAACCTCTCGCTCTTACTTGTAGTGTGTGTCACTAGGCTGCTTTTTAAATTCTTCCGCTTGAAGGTTGATGTGGTGGAAAAAAAAGAAAACTGCGTGTTCGAACTAAGCCATAGCAAGTTTTCCTCCAAGTTTCATCGTATGCAAAAAAAAACCAAGCCTTTTTTCCCCACTCAATTTAAGAAATGTGTGTCCAGAATATCATTTGCCTACTAGCATCAAGCATCTACTGATCCCAAATACTTAAATACAAAAAAACATCTGCTTTCTGGTGCACACTGCACTTGGTGCAAACTGGTCAAGGTAGTGTGTAAACTCACGATGAGTCAACATAAATGAGAGTTCAGCAAACACCTTAAATTACACGGGACAACTCTGAAGTCCATAGATCACCGGCACCTCGCCTCACACCAGCACGCCCGGCTGTCAGGAGAGCAACACAACAAATCTGATACTTGGGGGGGGGATTGTCAAGGTCTGGTTGAATTAGGACAAACATGAACACGGTGACTGCAGATGTTTGATTTGGTGTATTTCTGGCAGTCGGTGTGGATAATGGATAATTACAGCAGTCTTGGTATTAACAGGCAAAAGCGGCGCTCTAATCTTTGCCGTGAAATTAGAGCCTGATGAACGAAATATTCAATGCAATCCTCATTCCCTCTGTTGTTCAGCGGCGGTTGTTGCAAGACTGCCGTCGGTGGGCTGTTCAGGAAGGCAATCGACCAAGAGATAAGGCTTTCACTTTGAGAGCACAATAAAGCAGACCAACTCTTCACACCCAACTCCTAGCCACTTAGAGAAGGTCGGGAAAATATTTTTTTAGCACTTACACAAGCTCGTTTGGAAGAAGTGGTGGTTAAAAGGAGGTCTGTAAAAGGGAACAATTTGTTGGATTCGCTGCAGGTCATTAGCAGAGTGACAGACCTGTTAAAAAGAAAGACGGAACGAAAAACTCGGTCTGTCCGACAATGTCAAGGATGACAGCGGCAAGAAAAATGTTTGGAAAACAAAGTTGTACGTGAAGGCAGCTGTGAAAGGAGAAATTTCTTTCTTTTTTTCTGTGTGTAAACTGTGGCCCCGGGATGGAACAAAAACCTGATTTTCGGGGTGTGTTGTCTGCGACCATGGCGAGTTATCAATGACCTTGCGTGACATCACAAGGAGCTTATCAGAACGTGTTTCAGCACATGCTTCCTAAACAGTAACAAGCCAAAGAAGCAAATGATGGGCTTTTCTTCATTTCTGTTTGAAGTTCACAGATTATTGGAACGAAGGGAATTTCACCGAAACCTCAACGATTATCACTGCAAAGCCGAACAGATTTCAGATGTCTGTCCTCTCCTCTCAGACGCACATTTGCACGCAGTGGGCTTGGACAGGATAATCTGTGCATCAGCTCATCCCTTAGCCCATTCCTAGTGAAGGACCTCTCATGTGTCCTACATTTTGTGCTGGACATGATTCACTTTCTAGGCATGGTGCACATACACAGCGAGAAGAGTGACCCTGGAGAGCCCCGTAAAAAGCATCATGGTCCTCTGTAGTGTGAAAGAGGCTTGAGGTACGCTGGAGTCGACTCTATGCAAGTATTTATATCAAGGAAAGATACAGAAGGCAAAGTAACTCTCGGGACAATCGAAAGCAGAGAAAAAGAGGCCAAATTGTTCTGTTTTTTTTTTTTTTTGTTAACAATCTGCTCCCGTTTCCAGCGGCTTACGGAGGAGCTCAGATTATCCTTTCCAGCCTCCGTAATGAGGTTGGAGGTTTTTTGGGGCCCAAAGGTTTGAGGACGCTCCTGTCACACGTGGCTCCCTCTCTCTCTATCTCTGCACTACATCTGTCGGCCACAATGCACCGCAAAACCTGCGCGGGTCTCCTTCGATGTCCTTCAGTGGCTCCTGCGAGGATTAATTGATGATTTACGGCCGAGCTCACAGCTGTGGCTGTTTCCTTAAGAGTGGGTGGACGGTTGGAGAGGGAGGGTGGCGAGCACACTGCTGACTGCTGTACATGTGCGCACGCTCGTGCACACGTACGCGCCCAGGCAGACGGCAGAAGGACCAACGCCGATTCTGTGCGCTCTCCCAGTGCGCCCGCGAACAATGGGGATGAGATGAAATTCCTGGAGGGGGAATAAAATCATTTTATTGACGATTTGTTGAATTGTGCGTCGGCCATTCGTGAAATCTGTTTCCATTTACTCGAGCGCAGGATTGTTGTTTTTTTTTGGTTGGTTGAACGGTATTATGGGTACGCCTGTGATTTGGCCACTGTATTTACACCTCTGGGCTGCAACCAGATGTCAGTTCTGCAGCCGTGTTGACTATTCAACATTCCAACTAATTTATATTTTATACCTTCACTTTCTTGCATATGATGCAGTGGCGGCTATCTATAATTCAATAGTCTCATGGCACTAAACAAACTACAGTGTAAAAAAAAAATAAAAAAATTGTGTTCTCAAATCAAAGAAACCCTCCTGGGCTGAATGCTTATTAGCAAAAAGGAACCACTGAGTTTGGCTTTGAGGTGGGTAAATAGCCAAAGGAGCTTCTTGGACTGTGATTGTTGTCGCTAGCCAGGGGCGGAGGTGTGGTTTCAAAAGCGGGGGCGCACATCTCGAGTAGAAATGTAGGTTCCACGTTCCTGCATTAATTTACTCCTGCCTATTTAACGTGTGACTTATTGGAGCATAACAAAAGTGAATAAATATCCATGATATTCATATTTCTTTTCAATGTATATATATTCAAGAGAATGGCTTACTGGCCTTTTCATGAGACCGTGTGCATCCCTGGGCTTTAAAGCGCCGTGCCAAGGAAGCCATCTGCCAGAACGCCACTTCCATCAGAAAGCATGCAGTACAAAGAGTCCCCAAAGCCGGAGAAGCCAGCTTTGTGCCGCGGATGAATTGGTTGTGTGGAAGGCTTTCATTCAGGAGCCCGCGATTTGTAGTGTGTCCAGCCTATTAATAACGCTTAAAAAATATTTGCGGTTGAGATTTTTAGCGACGGCTTCGGCAAACTGAGTGACATTGACAGAAATGGTGACGGTTTGAGTTCAAGACCGACATTTTCGCCACATTAAATATGCATACAATAGTCCCTTCTGGAACAAAGCGTTCCCCGGCCGACCTCTCCCATATGGCAGCTTGAGAATTGACCGCCGCTCGTGCGCAGCCTGGAGGTGGAAGCAAAAGCTAGTCGTCACTCGGGCGGCTGCTTATTGCTCGGAACAAGTACAGTGGCGCACCAATAAAAAGACACTTTCCCCCGCCTTGAATACCCCGTACAAAATGTTTTTGCTTTATAGAGGAGAAATTACATGAGCTTATTACTGAGATATTACTGATTGAGAAAATCTATAAGAAACGTTGTCACAGTGTGAAAACGGCAACGGGCCCGGCAGAAGAAATACCGTCTCAACCCACCGTGACCTCTTTTGCAACTCCCGCCTCCTCGTGCACTCTCTCGCCATTGATGTGCGCATCTAAGCCGCACACACACACACACACACACACGTAGTGCACACTTGAGTAAACACCAGACACTAGCTGACAGCGGAGGTAGCCGTGGCTCTACCTCCTCTCCACTAAATCAATTAGTCCTTCTCCAGAGGAGCTGTGCTGCGTTCGCAGGCCTGCCGGTGTCCAGCGGGTATTGCTGCTTCGCCCTGGCCGGCCAGCGCGCTCTGCAGCATCTGCTTGGACGCGAGCCCAAGCCTTGAAGGGAGGAATTGGATTTGTAGCTAGCTAACCGGGCGTGATGCGGTGGAGCCGCCGAAACCCTGTTTTAAGCCTGAGTTCCGCCTCGAGCGACGAGCCTCCTCACCGTCCCTCAAGCCGGCTGCGGAACGCAAATATGTTTTGTTTTTTTTATGCCAAACAGCCTGCAGTTCAATTTAGACATGGCCTGGTTTTGATTGGAAATCTTTTCCTCTCATTCATTCATAATGAACGTCATTAGCTCATTGTGCTATAAACCAGACCCTGAGGAGATAAGCAGTCTTCGACTTGTTCGATGGGTAAACAGATAAGATGCTCACTCATCTCTCTCGCACATTACTCTGTGTGTGTGTGTGTACATGCATGTGTGTGTGTGTGTGTGTGTGTGAGAGAGAGAGAGAGAGAGAGGGGGGGGGAGAGAAATGATCTGCGGCTGTAACATTTGGCAAAATGGCATTACAGAGTCTTGCAACAGATTTGCTCGAATGAGTAAGATCACCCCTCGCCCGCGACAATCTCCTGTCTGAGCCCACTGTGCAGTCTTAGAACACCAGTCAGCACGCCGCGCTAACAGACTCTCACTCCGCTGATGCAACTTCGCTCAACTGTCGGCTGCGAGGTTGCCCTGCTGCGTAATGTTTCGCCCACCGGAGGCCACGGTCGCATGTGATGCATCTGTTCGGGCCTATATGGCCATCAGGGAGGCCATTGACTCGGTAGGATGAGCCGCATGCAGCCGGGCCCTGCGGTTTAAAATGCTATTTGAACGCGTGCAAATGTAACAATGAAATATACAACACAGGGTTCAAGGGAGCACGTTATTATTATTTAATCACGGATCTCCTCGGCCTATAGCGGCCGAGTGCTATTGATATACTGTACAGAGGCGATCCTGAAGTGACTCAAAGGAACTATGAAACAGCGCAATGGTTCCTCTGATGGTTGCACATTTTCTGGAACTGCAGACGAGACCCTTGGCGAAAAAAGGACAGATGATCGTTTTTTTTTGACTATTAATCGGCGAGAAGTCAGATGAAACCATTTGCTGCAACAGCAGACCGCCGTGTCTGTGGCGTTCCTGCCAGCATGAAGGAATGACAGGAGAAATTGTCGCTGGGTTGGATTCTACACGCCACCGCAGCCTCGTAGAGAGAAGACAAAGACGTGACATCCTTTTTAAAATATCAGTGCTACTTTTTAAACGCAAGTTCTCCTCTGCTATTATATTAGATAAAAGAGCCTAAAGCAAAACATCTCAATCCTTGACCTGATCTTGCCTTGTTTTTTACAACGCCTGAGGTAAGAACTGCTGCCTTTTTGCTGCATTGATATAAAAATAAAAAAAATCAAACAGCCGATCCTGACATCTGACCTGTTTGATCGTGTTTTTGCGTGCGCTGATTGCACCCATTGATATATACTGCGCGTGTCTATACGTTAAGAGGGGAAGTTAATGCAATCAAGACTTATCGGACATCCTTCCAAGATTCTTAATAAGATTAAGATCTCCTGCAGACACGCAGCACCCAGAGAAGCAACCAACCGGCAGAGCTGCGCGGCCTCATTAAAGTTCCTTTTTATTTGTCTCCAGAAAAGATTTTTTATTATTGAGGGGAAACTGAGCGGACATTAGCGGTTTGGCAGTCACCAGGAGAGTCCACGGGCAAACATGCTGGTTTTCATCTGCCTGTTTAATGTCACAGAAGGCCGGCGGTAATCTCCCCCAGCGCCCCGGCTGTCAGTCAGCGCCGCCGCCCCATCACGCCGCAGTCAAAATTTGCGCGATCCGGGAACTAACGCGCTCTTGGAAATGGGCCTTGACACTCGCAAGGCGCCGGCAGGGGAGCGATGCGTGTGAACTGCTAAACGGCAAGCATTTGTTAGCTGGCAGACATCATTGTTTGTTTGCTGGCAGCGTCGAAGGCCAAACGTTCCAAACATCACTGTGCAGCTTTGCCGTTGTGCGAAATAAATAGAAAAGAAAAATAATTAACAACTCCAGAAACTTCTTACCGACACTCGACGCTCGTCAACGTTTAACTCTTGGCTTTGTTCTGCGTCAATATTTCAAAGCATATTTATTTACTACACTGAGTATTCTGATGTCAAGTTAACTTTTTTGTAAATTTCTGCCTATTGGGTCTACACAAGCACAATACAGTTTGTTTCCATATACATAGTGGTAAGTCGTGATTGGGTGAAATTTCAGTTTTGGGCAGACTTTCCCTTTAATCCACTCAAATTCAACTACCTTGGCACAGCAGAGAAAATTGTCAAATCACTTTTTTTTTCTTTTCATTTTTTGTGCCAAACTTTTTGACAGAAGTCACAGTTAATGAGCCGCTCAGTGTGTTTCCACATGTGTTTCTCTACGTCCTTTGAATTCCAAGTGGTCAGTATCCAGTACGCGGCTGCTTGTGAATAATGAATTAAAGCAAACCTAACACATAGGAAAGGAGAAGGAGAGGGGAAGAGAGAGGAGGGGATGCCCTCTGTGGTGATTAACAGGCATTTGATGTCTTTCCTCCCGCCGGGACGTCACATCACACTTCCACGTCTCCTTCTCCATCTTTTTTTCTTCCAATTTTTTTTAGTGTGCTCCAAAGAAAGTCAGCTCACCTCCTTTTGATCATTCCTTGTAGCTCTCACCTGGATACATACATATAAATAAAGAAACAACCCTGCCATTTTTGGCATTGTGCTGATCAGTCTGTGACCACCATAACGCCAGTGATGATATTTTGAAAATATAGAGAATAGAGTGTAAAAGAAACCAAATATATACTTTTATTTACATAAAAGTTACCAACTTGGGGTCGCTAGTACGCTGCTAAACTGCTGTTGCACTGCGACGCAATCTACAGACTGTATGTTTTGTGACAGAAATTACATGAGCATGCATTTCTATTGTTAGTGATAAGCTGTGTTGTGGCCCCATGTTTCCACAGAGTCCCGAAGGGGTTTTGCTGGGTTTGCCGATGTTTCTCTGACATGAACGATGATTGCAGTTCTTTTTCTCACCATTAAATGACGCTAAATCTTACATACTGGGTGTGTAACATGCCTCTCTTCTGATTAATCCCACAGACTTTCGTTTTTGCACATTTTCTTATAACTGATGATTTTCTTTTTTACTTTTTACCCGATATTCATGGCAGAATTTTATGTTTTCAAACAGCTGGCCGTGCGTGGGTGTCGAGTCTGCGTATTAACTCCATTTGCAGGTCGAGGGCAAAGTTAACGGCGCTCCATTTGCATTCATTGCCCCTGTTGTGTTTTAACTCACCATGTAGGTGGTTTGTATGCATGTGTGCAGCACGGAGGAGGGGATGATGGCAAAGCTGAATGTGACTAATGATCACTCTTTTCCCTCTGCCTCTCATTTTGTTTCTCGCGCAGGATGAAGACGCCGCCGAGGAAGCTGGATGAAAAGTCTGACGACCGCTGAAAAGCAGCAACAAAAAGAAAAATACAAACAAACAAAAAAACAAGAACGCCTCAGCTGTGTGGACACAACTGTGAGTTTGTGTGACAGACTGTACAAGGAGAAGCTAATGAATTTAACACCGGGGACCTGAGACAAAGCTGCTCTAATCACTGCATTTTTGTGCAAACCTCAATGAAACTGTCATGGGCTCTTTGGATATCGAGCAATTACCTACAGGACGGCTGGGGCGCTTTCCCTTGATCTTCTGGCTTTGCCATGTCATCAAAGACATGAAGCGCAGCAAAGATTTAGTTGGAACCCTAATTTAGAAGACTTCATGTGGTCTGGGGACACGATAAGAGAGACAACAAGCGGATCTTTGTATCCGGCGCCGTCTTCTTCCCACACGCGGCTCCCCGCTTGGCTTTATTGAAAAGGAGGAGCCCATTAACGCATTTGATAGATAGGAAGACTCGGTCCGAAGGTGCTGTGGCTGGCTGGCTGCCAGTAGGAGATGAGATAAGAGAGCGCGGAAGAGAGAAAAGAAGTGGCGGTCTGACGGCCACAGAATACAAATTAGGATTTTTTTCTCTCCTGCAGCTACGCCGGTTTGGCAAATCAATATTGAGGAAGTGAAACTGACAAGCTGGTCGCGATCGGCCGCCGGGCGGTGACGTGGACCGGAACACCAGCGGTGCCATCCGGTATTTATTAGCGGACGACGTGAAATTGCATGTCGATGCAAGGCATGCAGAATGAAATCGAGGGGCTAGCAGGAAGTAGCGTGAAGCCGGCTAGCTAGCCTGCCTAGACGAGCGCTTCCCTCGTCTGATCTGATCCCTGCGCCGTTTTTTTGGCGATAACGGTGATGTGGCCGCTGTGAGCGTCTAAAGGCAACTCGAGGCGCGATGGAGCTGGACAACAGCACCTTGGACTACTTTATCGGCAACCTCACGGACGCCCCCGCCACCGCGTCCGATGCCGCTTCCTCGCCGCCACCGCCGTGGACCGAGGCCACCCTGCTGGGCCTCCAGATCTCCCTGTCGGCGCTGCTGGCCCTGGTCACCCTGGCCACCACGCTGTCCAACGCCTTCGTCATCGCCACCATCTTCCTGACCCGAAAGCTGCACACGCCGGCCAACTTCCTCATCGGCTCACTGGCCGTCACCGACCTGCTCGTGTCCATCCTGGTCATGCCCATCAGCATCGTCTACACCGTCAGCAAGACTTGGTCCTTCGGCCAGATCGTCTGCGACATCTGGCTCTCGTCGGACATCACCTTCTGCACCGCCTCCATCCTGCACCTGTGCGTCATCGCGCTGGACCGCTACTGGGCCATCACCGACGCGCTGGAGTACTCCAAGCGCCGCACCATGCGGCGGGCGGCGGTGATGGTGGCGGTGGTGTGGGTCATCTCCATCTCCATCTCCATACCGCCGCTCTTCTGGAGGCAGGCCAAGGCGCAGGAGGAGCTGACGGAGTGCATGGTGAACACGGACCAGATCTCCTACACCCTCTACTCCACCTTCGGGGCCTTCTACGTGCCCACCGTGCTCCTGGTCATCCTCTACGGCCGCATCTACGTGGCGGCGCGCTCCCGTATCTTCAAGACGCCGTCCTACTCGGGCAAGCGCTTCACCACGGCGCAGCTCATCCAGACGTCGGCGGGCTCGTCCCTCTGCTCCCTCAACTCCGCCTCCACCCAGGAGGCGCACCTGCACTCCGGCGGCGCAGTGGGCGGAGGAAGCGGCGGATCGCCCCTGTGCGTGAACAGCGTGAAAGTCAAGCTGGCCGACAGCGTGCTGGAGAGGAAGCGGCTGTGCGCCGCCCGGGAGCGGAAAGCCACCAAGACGCTGGGCATCATCCTGGGCGCCTTCATCGTCTGCTGGCTGCCGTTCTTCATCGGCACGCTCGTCCTGGCCATATGCAAGACGTGCTGGTTCGACCCGCTGCTTTTCGACGTGTTCACCTGGCTGGGATACCTGAACTCGCTCATCAACCCCGTCATATACACGATGTTCAATGACGAGTTCAAGCAGGCCTTCCAAAAGCTTGTGAAATTCAGACGGGGCTCGTAAACGGAAGCCCGGAGGATATAAATAGGGCTGGGGGCAGGGAAAAACATGAGATTACTGCGGAGAACAGGGAGTGGAGAAAGACCAACTGGAATGAAAATGTTGAAAAATGACAAGAAATAATGTCATCATGTCAAAACGTCAATCTTGTGAACAGATAAATGTGTTTTTTGTCTCTCTTTTTTTTTTTCTTTCCACCAACCTGCTGTGTGCCATAGATCCTTAGATTCCTACTGCAAATCCTTTGTATGGACCTATGCATGCTTTAAAACAAAAGAGTGAAAATCGTCACCACTTGCTTCCTTGAGAAATGTGGAAAGATGAAGCAAAGTCAGTTTCAGCTCTATCGTCGGCAAAGGCTGTAGAATCAAAAAATCAGACGACAGCATGGACGGGAAAGTGAATAAGCCATGAAAAAAACGTGTTGTCGTCTCTGTCTGCTGCTCACTATAATGTCTCTGTGGTGAAACACTCGGAAAACTAGAGATCCGCTTCTAGTCTCACAGCATATGCAATCATACCACTGGAATGTGTGTGTGTGTGTCTGTACGAGTGTGCTTTATGGCAGTTACTTTAATATATGCGCGCACCAGGGATGGAGGGTCGTTGAGGGTCTGACTCTCATTCTCTCATCTCGTCATTACATGGACTGAAATGGAAGCCTTTTTTCCCACCTGAATCCAAGTACAGATATATATATATATATATATATATATATATATATATATATATATATATATATATATATATATATATATATATATATTTTATTTCAGACCCAAGAGATCCATATCACAGTTAAAAAAAAGGGAAGACAGAGAAAAAAGAAAAAAATATACATACATATATATATATATGGAATATAAATATATATGGAATATATGTATATGGAAGAAGAAGATAACAGTCAGGGCCAACAGAACACAGTTCAATTTGCTTTACGGGGGGTTTTGATGTAAAGTCATGAAACTTGAATCATATTTTCTAGATCTTTAATTTCTTACCATTGAACTCAAAGCATCATTTTTTTTAAATATTCATTTTCTTCTGGTTGTTCTTCATGTGCAGCACAAAAAGGACAAAAATGATTCGGCACCTTAAACTGACTTTGATTTGAGTTCTACATCTGGTTCAAACCAACAGCTTGGAAACTTTTTTTCTTTTTCTTCTCTTTTAATCAGAGGAGATTAAGCCGGAGCGCCTTTATTTATTCTGATTATTCTGCCTAGACTCAGACTCGGCGTTATGTTATGTGACACATTCGCGCTGTTCCATCTGCACACACGCACACCTCAGTCTGTTGCGTCGCCTCAGCGCCACCGCGTCCTCCCCCACCGAGATGAGGAAAACAGGGATGGGAGATGGAACAGTTGTGCCAGGCGACAGGAAATGCGTTGGCAGAAAGAAAGAATAATAATAAGGAGAAAAGATTTACACAACTCATCATCATTTGTTTCAATTGAAAGCAGATTTTCCGACAAAAAGCATTTTTTTAAAAAAAGCAGATGAAACATTAACGCTGCGTTGGTAGTCAAACTGTAGGCGTGTGCACGTGAGTGCGCACGAGATCAGCGAGGACGAGACACAGCTACCCGTGTTGTGTTTATCGGCAGCCTCAGCGAGAGGCGGCGAGCTGCTTGTGTTTTCCAAGTGATGAAGGCGACTTATCGCTCCAAGGCTTTTGGCACAATGAGACGAGTTAAATAATGTGCCCCGCGCTCGTCCTATTCAGTGGCGTTCACTATTTATTTAATAGACAAGTCTTTCAAGCGTCGCGTTTCCTGCACATCCTGGAAACGGCGTTCATATTTTCCTTTCAGCTCGCTCAAAATGAAAAGACCAAACACGACGGGAGCCAAAAACTAATATGCTGCTCGGGATGAACCTTGTGAGTAAATCACCCTTAAGGTGAAACAGAATCAGCATTCTCTCCAAATTTATGGACAGATCACGTTAAAGTGGGTTAAACAAATGTGATTATTCTGGGTGCACAATTAAAGATCAGCATAATTAGGCCCACCAGCTATTGATTTATGCCCTTGGTAATTACCCAGGCGCACAGATGTGCTGAAATTAATTCGTAAGTCGAGGAGATATTGAAATAAATTGCAGGAAGTACGAGTCTGCGCAGGGAAACGGCTCCATCATGGGCTTCGGAAAAAGTGCGTGAATCCAGGTTATTGAATAAATGCTGGGAAGAGTTGTGTGTGTGCAAGTGTGTGTGTGTGTGTGCGTGTGCACGTGTGTGTATTTGTGTGTGCGTGCGCCTTGCGTGCCCTCCGAAAAAAGGAATTACCTGAAGTTGTTCTGTCACTGTGGATCAGCGGGGATAAGAGCCGCCTTCGGAAAGCGTTAAGGCTGCCTGGAGAGGAGAAACTAACAGGTCAGAAGTGATTCGACCTCACGTGAGGCGGACTGTCGCCCCTCGACTCATGAGCGGAGTCCAATAGTGCTCAGAGGGAAACCGCTGCAGGAGCAGGAGTGCATGAAAGGAGAATGAAGTGGGAATTAATGGAGTGACAGCCTTGTAAACCAGTTCAAGCACACACACACACACACACACACACTTATCCTTCTAGCAGATGTGCCATTTAAAAAGATATTCAATCTTTCTTCCGAAAAAAAATTAAAACAACTTTGGTTGCTTAATAATTAATTTCCATGGATTTCATTAATGTGCTTCTGCTGTGAGTGTGCGTCTTATTGTGAAAATCTGCTACTATGATGTTTTGCACTCGCCCCCCCCCCCCAAGATTTGTCAATATGACATCCAAAATATTCAACGCCTACATCCAGTATGCTTCTTTGACAGTGACAATGAATTGCTGATGAGATGTGAAGTTGAAGAGAGACACACGTGTAATTTTTGGAGGGAGAAGCTCTGAACTCGGAGCTGGCCACCATTGGGAGATGGACTTGTGATCAGAAAACAATATTTATTTATTTTCATTCTTGCTCATCATCCTTCCTATCTGATGGAGTGGATCGTGGATGCGTCGGCGCCAATAAGCGGGTGTTTTTGTAGCTGCGACCGGGAGGGATGTGTACTTTACCTCAAGAGCACACAGAGACAGAGAGAGAGAGAGGGAGAGAGAGAGAGAGAGAGAGGAAGAGAGAGAGGAAGAAAGAGGAAATACTGAGAGTGCTGAACTGCTGAGTTTCGGGCAGTGGCTGAATCCAAGTCTGACTGCTTCGCCCGTTGTGCTTTCCAGCTTTTGGCTCATGCTCAAAAGTATTCTTGTTGTTTGGGTTAAATAAACAGCTGCTCACAAAATGATCTGTTTGCTTCACTTTTCTGCTTGAAAAATACTCAAGAAAAAAACCCCCAAAGCAAAGTAAAACTTCACACATATTTATTGTCGTGCTGTTTATCTTGGACTTAAGTAGCCCAGAGATTGATCTTTTGCTTGCAGACAGATTTTCAATTTTCATTGCATAAATGTGCTTCCTGTTTCCTTTAAACCCTTTCATTTTGTCAAAAAAAGAAAACAAAACAAACTGTACGCTGATTTATTAGAGATCCAGACTCAGATAGGAAGTATTTAGCCCTGTGTTTACAGCCTCCCTTAAAAATACATTTCGCCATTCCTGCTAAAAACTGATTCTTTGTTGGAACGTTGAAATATGTTTGGAATGAGTCATAAAACAAGCCAATCTCAGAGAGTAAAGAATACTAGGCGAGAGGAGAGGAATCAATGCCCTCTTTAACCTCATAAAAGGACGGTTTAAAAAGACTGTTAAAAAGCAGAGCAAGCCAAACAAGTCCAGGATTGCTCTTTTCTCTTTTCTAAGGTGTTTGCTGACCAGCGAGATGGATGCATGTTGTTCTGAGAAAGTGCTGGAAGAGTGAACCCGGGACCCTGAAGGAGCACTTTGCCACGGGGAGAATACAGAACATACATTATACAGGGTGTTTCTTTCTTCCAGACAGTGTTGGCCGTAGTTGGCTCATGTTTGTGTCAACAAGCACAAATGCATCCTGACAACCTCCCTCTTCCCCTCATACTGTACATGCACTCATTTAAAGGACTCGCTCTGTGCATGCCCTCAGTGTGGTCCCTCTATGCTGTAACACATACAAAGCACACTGTTACAGGGGTCCTATTATGAAAAACCCACTTGTTCAGCTCTTTAACATGTCTTTTTACTGACATGCCGACTAACACACAAAGTAAAAAAATGACAAGTAGTAATAGTAGTCATAGTAACGCCACTGCAGACTTTATTTATTTATTTATTTTAAATGTGGGCAAGACATTACTGCATGTGAGCTGGTAGTATAAATGCATCATAAGTACTGGATACTGGACTAGCAATATGGCGGTGCGCCGATTTTTCCCAGTGGCCACTCCAGGTACTGCAGCAAAAAAAAAATCCCATGGGCCCAAAAAGCATTTTATCCATAGACCATAATACAAAAATAAATGCCTATAAAACGGCTGACAGGATGACTGTGACCCGAAACGCTATTCAGAGAAAATCTTTGAAATGAATGGGCCGCCATCTTGGACTCTGGGGGTGTCTTCCACAAGGGAAAGGAGGAGAAAGTGGGTATAGAATGGATGGATGGAAATAGCCATAATAGCCCCCCTCAAAAACATCTACACTTGGTCACACACACACACACACACACACACACTCATTTGCTTACTTAAAAGGCATAAATGATTTAAGCTGCTTATGAATATTTAAGGTCCCCTGTCTTGGGCATGATCCCCGACTGAGACCCCCAACATACCGTAACGGCAGCATCATGCAGGGGTAAGCAAACACAAGGACACGGCGCATCTAATTACACCACGTACCGAGTGTGGGGAAAGATAAATGAGGCAAACTTAATATGGGATGAGACCACCGGCCTTGCATCATAATTCAGACGTGCCTGGTTATGAGAGACATCTCCCGAACTGGCCGCGAAGCTTCGACAGTCGAGATTCCTGCCAGAATAAATGAAGCCGGTGCTGCCGAAGCTCCAGACGGCGCTGACAAAAACGGTGCTCCGTCGGGCGGTTTACCAACGGTATCCCCACGCAGGCTGAGAAGCCATGTTTAATGCATGCCAGTGGAGCGGAGTCAAGAAGAACGTTGGTTTAAACTGTGCATGACGTCTTCGATGCATACAAGCAACCTTCATGCCGACTGCAACTAACTTACTCACTACTCTGACCGAAACTCTGATTTGAACTGGATGGAGGAACTGGATTGAGGAAACAGTGGCTTCGCCTCATGGGAACAGGGAAAATATTTTATTTTCTGAGAAGATTTCATCAATAAGTTCCATGCATAAGTCCACAAGTTGTTGTCAAGGCGCAAATAAAAGATGGAAATTGGGCAAAAACTAATTTCAAGGAACAAATATTGTAGGCAGATTCATTTTTATAGGAGGAAATATATTCAAGGGAATGAAAATGAATACAATTTACTCTGGCTGCTTATTTACAGGCCTGGGGGGGATGTCTTACAACAACACTACTGTTTTGTTGCATCTTTAACAACAGCACCTCAACTTGTTCTTTTAATTCAGTCATTAAATTGTTCCACCCAAACATTCCAACACAAGAGTAGTTGGATTGGGCTGCCATGAAAGGGTTTATACAAGACCCCAGGAGAGAAAGACTTGAAGGCAATAATAATTATAATGGTCGAGTGGAAGAGAAATTGTGGAAGATTCCCTAATTTCAGCGCCGGGAAGTTGTTCTGTGCTTCATGCGCCACTGAGCAACCTTTTTAAAAATGAACATTACCCTGCCTCTGTCTGTCCAGGCACACAAGCGAAAGGAAGGATAGTCATAGTGCATGCAAATAAAAGTCAAATTCCAATTATTTCATTTCATGACTTCATCTAATATAATCTTGCCCTGACAGAATGTGTGATTGCCTTCATCTAAAATTCATTTCGGATAGGGAGCCGGGACAGTTCAGGGGTTCTGATGGGAGAGGAGTTCGGGAACCTCTGCGGCGAAATTGACTCCAAGACAGGGTCGCTTAGGATAAGTTCATTCCGTTTGCTGACTCAGCAAAAAAGCACAGACGGGCAGATGGTTAACCAAGAGAGAAAATGGGACTCGGAGGAGACGGCGTGCAGCAGGAAGAACTTGGCCAGCAAGCCGAGGGACTGAAAACATGATAAATAGCTGGAGGGGCAGAATTCAAAAAGTCGATCCATCTCCAGGTAAATTCAGGCGAAGCAGAACTCTGACCACTTTCCAAGCTATTGGTTTCTTTAGCATAAGAAAAACAAAATCTAATAATAAAAAAAGTCCGCCAAAAACAAATATTTACATATTTATGACATTTCGAGGTCGACAGTTGAAGTGCAGTTGAAAAGATGATGTTTTGCACCCAAACATTGTATTTAGGAGACAGGAATTTTTCCTTGGCACCAAAAGAACGTCGTCAGCGGCATCAATTTGTCGGATTGTGACGCTTGTGCTTGGGTGGGAAGTTGAAATATTTTTCCTGCTTTCAGTTTCCAGTAAATAATTCATGTCATTCTATTTTCAACACGCAACCACTCAGAGTAAAATCTTTTGGAAACAGGGCCCTTGTGCGGGAACATGTTCTTCTTTTATGTCCGAAACTTGTTCCACTAGACCTCTCAGCTGGTCTCTCTCTCCACAGAAATCGCTCGATTCTGCAGGATTAAAAACAATACTGGACCGGCACTGTCATTGTCCTTCATTTTCCGAAAAACTATTGTGTCATTTTAACAACAGTTTTATCCCTCACTCATCTACGGTGAGTGAGGGATGGCCAGAGTTTGGAAGGGAAGGGATGAACGAAGGTATTACAAAGAGGAAGACAGATAAAAAAAATTTCCGCGAGCCACCATCATTAATAAACCATGAAGTCACGTCTCTAATTAACACCGCAGATGACCTCATAATCAGCCTCCTTCGCTTGGGTCTTGACGCTTTGCCACTGTGGCAGTGATTAGGGGGGGATAAGCTCCACACCTGGATATTATGTAACATACAATCAGACTGCACCAATGATTCAATCAAGTCAATCACATCCTAGATCCACTCAAGTAAAATTTGTATTTTCCCAATTCAGACCTTATCATGAGTTAGTTAGTTCTGCTCCAGGATGGGATCAGTTCAGGGGTTCCACCAGCCTTTAGACTTTCATATCTTGAGGAGCGAGAGACCAAACTGGGACTTTTGTCGAGCGAAATGAGCGCAAATGTTCAACTTGTTCACTCTCTGTGTTAGATGGTCTGCAATGCTGTGCAAGAGGCCTCAAGGTGTTTTTCCCTTGTTGGGTGGAAGGAGTTGTTGTTGTTGTCCAGTGTGCAGTCCAGTGTGCACTGAGCAACCCGAGAACCCAAAACTCTCTCAGCCCACTTGAAATCACTTTGGCTGCGTTCCACCAAAGCAAACCCTCGATTAAACACCCAGCGAGCTCTTTATCGCTCTTCAAAGAGACTGTGATGTCGCAGTTTGGCTGCGTCTCTCCGACACTCTCCAGAGTGCCGTGAGAACTAATAATAATGTTTATGAGATTTAAAGTGAGCCGAGTGCACCGGAATGCAAGGGGGGAGAAAAAAATGCGTGCACGAACCTCTGAGGGGAAGCTAAGTAAAGAAACTTCTTGTTTGGGCGAAGACATTCTGGGAGGCGTTGAAACATTACAACAGGAAACGAGAGAGAGATAATTACGATTAAAGGCTGCTGCCCTCGGCGGCCTGCAGACACACAGTATTAATTACCTGGATGTTGTGCTGGTTGCAATTAGCCGACACAAACTAAATGCGCAACTGCGATCAACACGAGGGATCGCGACACCGAGCGCAAGCATGTTTGTGTCTGCGGAAGCCAGAAAACATGCAGCGTTAGCAGGGCGCACAGGCTACAAACACACAAAACTGCAGAAAGAGCCTGACAGTAGGAGGCGCTAATGGAGAAATTAAAAGTTTATAACACAGGGGAGAGGCAGAGCAGAGGCAGAGGCATCGACCCTCACATACACACACAAACACAGCCCAAGGGTCATCCGTCCAGTCAGTGATACGTCTCACTCTTACAGCAAGTGAACTACAGCTGAACCCAAATGGAATCATCTCTATTTAATGTCGGGGGATACACTGCTGAAATTATTTAAAGCAGCTGGTTTTAAAAAACTACATTCAGAGCTGCAACATATTTAATTAGCTCCTGATGCCACTCCCCCGACTTTATCTAACTTGGAGCCACCGAGGAAATTGCCATTTTAATTATGGCTTCCAGGTAATTTAAATAACATTTGGCACAGGGTTGGGAACAGTGGCTCATTATTAATAGCCACACTCGCTGGATTGTGTTACCTCAAAACTAATGAACTGATTAGAGACGAGCCGCAGAACGCAGCAGCGAGACACAACATGGTGGCCACACAGAGTTTCCTCTGGCCCTTCAGACAGACACGGAGCCAAACCACAAACTGGCACGTGTGCGATTTGTACTGCTCTGTTTAAAAAAACATGGAGCAGCTGCATCCGAGCTGTGCAAGGACACGCTTCAGCACTTGACCCTGTTTACAGTGAAGCACAGTGACACAGCCAGAGCTGAGGTGTGAGGAGTGCTTTTAGATGTCAGTTGGCCAGAAGTCGCAGTCTATACGGGTGAGGGTTTGCACCACCAGGGGGCGTCGTGTCCGGACTGTGACTGTCGTGACCGCTTGTATGTATTCAGTCTGTTTTGTTTTGCCTGTACGCAATGTGTCCTCCAGGCCACAGAGGGGCGCAGTCGACACTCTGCGCCTATCCCTGCTGTTCCAATTGATGATGAGCGATTGGCTGTCTCTGCTATAAAAAGAGGGAGGGTGCTGACTTATGGCTCTCTTCTTCTTCCTTGCTGCTTTGAACTGGAGGTCATGTAGAAATGTTTTATCAAATAGAATTGTGACCTACTGTGTTTCCTGTTGAAACATTTAAGATAATCAGTCCGCTAGCCAGTATGGGGGGGAAATCATTTCTGTTAACGTCATTTTCTCCAGTCATTTTCGCCAGGGAGGTCAGTTTCATTGTCATTTGTTTTTCTTTTTTGTTAGGTTAGAACTTTAAGACCTTTTGTTTGCTATTTTGGCCATGCCAGACTGGTTGCCAAAGCGGTTAGTTGTCAATAAAAATCTGTGTGAGCAAGTGTTGCACGGTCTTCCTTGAGAGCTTGGGAGCCTTTGTGTTGTGTTCTAGTTCCCCCACAGACTGGGCCATAACAGTGACTGACACATCCGATGGCTTCCTGTCTGCCGTCTGCTGCGACTTCCCACCCGACGTGTTGCAGCGATAAAAGACACGGAGCGCAACTTAATGAGACCCTTATTAGCAATTGTAATACCCACGCAGTAATGTGCAATTTCCCGGCTATTTATTTAAAGACGGATGGCTGATGTCAAAATGGCTGAAATTATTAATCCCTTGTCGTTGTCTTTTGTGTATTTTTCTGTTTGTTTTTTTTTCCAATGCTGCCGAAACGCTTTCCATTCGGCTCTCCCGTCGCTCTGATGTTTTGTTTTAATGTCAAATTTAAATTTCCGGTTTGGAGCTTCAGTGCAGCCACACAGCTGCTCCTCTGCTGTGTTGCATATGCCTTTTTTCTTGCTCCCTCTTCTCCGGCGGAGTACATTTATAGGTCAGGTCGGACTGTATCTGATTCAGGCCGTGAGTGCAGCCTTTTATCGATGTGGAAAAGCCTGGCCTTTCTGTCTACCCCCGTCTCGGTCTCCAGCCACCTGTACACTTCAGATTAGCTCGGGGAGGCGGGCTCGTTTTATGGCCCCGCGCTCGCCAGCGGAGGAGCTGAGTGGAGATAGGGAGAGAGAATGCGAAGGCCAGATGGAGCTACGCGTGCAGGACACACAGAGAGGAGACAGCCGGTGGCAGGAGGGGAAGGGGGGTGGAGGGTGGAGGAGCTGGAGAGTTTCTCTGCCGTGAAGTCCGACTGACAAAAGCGCGGAGCGTCAGCTCACTTCAGAAACTTCCTCTCCTCCTCCTGAGATGTGGCCAGTGAAGGCAGAGAAACCGAGAATTCTGAAAGTTCGCTCTGTGTTTTTGGAGTTTACAAACTAGAGACGTCATAGGCGGCACGCACACTTCTAATTAAGCTGCTGGGGAATACCGAGAGACAGAGAGGGGGATGCAGACGGACGTGGGGAGTGACAAGGACGCGGGTCTTTTTTCTTTCTTTTTTTTTAGCTTGCTGCTGTGTGGAGGAGACGGTGCTGCCTGACTGTCTCAACTCTCATTAGCTGCCGAGTTCCAGAGGCTGTCGATGGGAAACCAGCGGATCTGGATGAGCTTTTACGTGGCCAACTCTCAAAACGTGCTATTCCTGGCCAAACCCTGTGTCCCTCAGCCTCTTGATTAGATTCAGTGATGCACAGTTTCAATCAGATCTTAAACGTGACAGTGCAGTGGGCATTTGGGATGCAAACACCCCTACTGTCAAACACTGCGTTTGCCGCAAGTTTCCATGTAATAACTCATACAACATGCATTCATTTGAAAGATTTTTCCTCTTCTCGCCCAATTTTGTTGCCTTCGGAATTTTCCAGGGAATAAACAAAAGCAAAAACGATTGCAGAGGGCAGATTAAAAACTTAAAAAAAAAAATCAAAAGCGTGCACCACCTTTGTTCGCGTGCCTGTGTAAAAATACATTCGCAGGACTTGAAAACAGTCTCCCTCATCCCTCAAGATAAGAGCTCGTGGTGGAAGAGAAAAGTCATCGCTGCAGTGCTTGTCAGACGCTTAACCAGCGTCTGAAGCTCTCACAGTGCATTTCATGCTTGAATTAAAGAGAGCATCTTCTTCGGAGCTGGTGCTCGTCCATGTGTGTAGGGGGGCACGACAGTTGGTTTGGATTTATCTCGCAGGAAACTCTTTATGTGCCAAAGCTGATTTTTTTTTTCTTTTTTATTCTCAAACGGGCCCACAGTGCCATCGCCTCTGCCCCCTAATCAGGTGTCAGGTGATGCCTCAGTGTTCTGCTCCCTATGAGGAAAAACAAGCGCAATCTTTGTAAATACATGCACATATGCAGGATGTAAAGTATCAAGAGATTACCCAAAACAATATGAAGAGACCGTGTCTGAGCTGTTCCTTCTTTAATTCACCTTTAATGCACCACCAGCTGCGGCTGCGCTCGCCTTTTCCTCTCTCCCTCTCCCTCGCTTCTTGTTTTGTTCCAAATAATTCAGAGTGGAGACAAAAAAAAGGAACGGCCCCTTCCACTGGAACGCCGCAGGGATTAGTTGCATCACAGATGTGCGCAGAGAGGTATTTGCCTGAATCACAATGCACTTTTTACGAAGATCTCGAAATTAACAGAAATTAAAAACCAGTCTTGCAAACATGCGTTTACTGGTCACATGACATGTTTTCCAGTTGGAAGTGGCTCCCTGGAACTTGATGCAGCAGGTGCAGCATCACATAACAGGAGCTGAGCAGGTCTTTCTGAACAGGTAACATGTAGGCTCCACGGTTTTTCTATGGAATTTCAAAACTATTCCCCACCAGAAATCTCGCATCATGTGTGGCCCATGTAGCCCATGTCTTTCCATGATGGCTGCCATAACTCAGCGACATTGCAATACTAACAGCGTTTGACATTGGTGGGAGGAACCTGATGAGTTAGCCCTCATTTAGCCATCCACATCTCCCTTTGTGACAGGGGAAAGAAAATCTGATTTGGAATTCCACTGGCACTGCTATTCTCCTTGGAATGACTTAGCTCAAAAGGAGGAACTGTCATTTTTCAACTGTCTTTTGTTGACAAAGTTTTGAGCGACTCTGCAATGGAATCCCAGCTATACATACATACATACATACCGCTGATCTTTAATGGCAGTTTAGTTTACACAAGTCTCCCTCATGTGCGTTGACGTAAGCACCCTGTCAAATTGTTGATGCTGCGAAAGAAACAACTGCAACGCATAAACTCCCCAACTTTCTCTTTGATAAGTCCCTTCCCCCAACCTGCAGGAAAGAGAGAAAGAAAAAAAAATCGTGCTATAGGATCCTTGACGTCACCCTGCCTGTTTGTGTAAATCTATATACCTGAAACTGATACTATTCCAAGTCAGCAGAGTGGTTTCACGGCCGCGGCTGCAGGCTATCGGTCCCCTCCAGCGCAACTCAGACAGAGAGGTAACTTGCGATTCAGGGTACAAATACATGTGGGTGCAGGTTTCACAGCTGCAACTCTGAGTGCACTCAACGGAAGCGTAACTGTAGGGAGCAGTGAGTTCATGTTGACAGTCCCCCCTCCTCCTCCTCACCCTCCTCTCCTTCCTCCTCCTTCTCTCGCACACTGCATTTTAGCATTTTTCCTTCTTTTTTTTTTTAAAGGAATTTGCTGTTTGATAGGATGCTGATAGAATGTTTGCCGATGCTGCTCTCTGCGTGTTCGCGCAGGCATGTGTGGGTGTGAGGATGGTGCTTAAAAAGAAAAGAAAAAAAAAGGCAATCTTGTTTGTATAATATTTAATTTTGATAATGAAGTGGATAATAGAAAGAAAACATTTTCTTGAGAATGTGCACCCTTTTTCCAGTCATTGTACTAATCAAAGGTACAAACTTGTTGACTTTACAGTATAGTATTATATAAAAGCAGGATTTTTCTAGCTCATTCTTGTCCAAAATCCAATTAAGAACCATTTATCATCGCTTAAAATTGAATTTCCTAAAATGGTGCAGAGCCAAAACTGCAGTCCTTTCAACGATTTGCTGAATAATATAAATGCCCCCCAGTTTTTCTTCCTTTATAGCTACCCAGCTATATTAATTCACTATTGATTTAGATGAGTCCATACTTTTGTGTGAGCAAATTAAAGCATGTGGAAGACGCTCACCATGGTATTTACTTTTAACAGCCACTGACAGATAACAGAAAATTTGCTGTGTTTTTATTTTCTGGGGATTTTGACCATCTGGAGAAGTATTTCAGACGAAAAAAGACGGGGGGAGGAATATCACAGGTAAATCACATTACCGCCTCAGTTCCAGCTCGCTGCTTAGCGGAAAAGCTGAAAAAGCAGGTTTTCTGCTAAAAGTAGGGGTGGGTGCTAGTGGGGGTGCAATTTCCCTCAACCAAAAGCAAATATCGTGTCTGTTATGGACTCTGAATGTGCCGAGTTTACAACTTCATCTGAAATAAAATTTGCACATTTAATGCCAGTCTGCAAACCTTAGATTTAAATATTCCCAAAGCACATCAGACTGCAGTAACCCTATGCGGAATGTGATGGCTCTGTTTCTCCCCGCCGGGCTCTCTCCCTTAATATCTGTGCACTTCCGACCTTCAGCGGTGAAGACAAAGGCTCTCTGGTTGAGGGGAGATCAAACCAAAGAATCTCTTTTCACAACCCAATTGTTGAATTCTGCAGCTTTTCCTTCTGATTGCTTAGGTTCTGACGTGACTTTCCATGTCAGATGCAAGAAAATGAACGGCTTGAGTCAGAATAATTGATGAACTGAAAATGCTGAGACTCAGATGAGCACATCATTGTCATCAGTTAAAGTTCTGCAGAGTCAAGCGGTACTGTTGAGGTTCAGACAGCAAAAAGTCAATTCAATTTATTTAAAGTCAAAGATGTATGTTTCCTGAATTCATAAAGAAAATATTCTTTTGACACATATTTATTTTTCTTCTTCTTACCTATCATGGAATGCAACCATAGCATCACATCATGGATGGTAAAAACTTGCCATGTTATGCAAGATTGATTTTTCTAATGTTCCTTAACTGCAATCTGTGTCTAGGTCAGTCCCTTCCTGCTTGCTCCACTTTCGCATTGTAATGTCACACAGGGCATTGATAGCTCTCTTACCCCACAGTGAAACACAGTGACGGCTGTAAACGGAGAGCTAAATATGCTGTTTGGAAAATGAATATATAGTTATAGTTGTATGGACGGATGAACGGGTATAATATCCCTGCATCACCTATTAGCTATGGTGTATTATCTATCTCCCAAGTGTGCCACACTAGAGATGCAAGAAGCGAGGGTCTGAAATCTCCCTCACCAAAACAGGCAACCTTTAACATGTTGCTGCCAAAAAACAATCCTTTGAGGTGCAAAAACAAACCAAAAAACAAAAATATTTTCAGGTGGAACGATATATGGATAAAAGTAACAGAAAAAAGGTAGAAATCAGGTCACAAGTAGGTCCAGCACAGAAAAGATCTTCAATATCTGGGGAGCGATCCAACACCTCCCCAGCCCCCCCGGGAAAAGAACATGAGGTTGGAGCCGGTGCATCACAAACTGGAGGCTGCAGAACATGAGAACTGGCATGAAACAGTGAGGTGATGGGAGGACCTAGCTACAGGCAAAAGGCAAAAAAAAAAGAAAAAAAAAGAGGAAGACTGAAAGGTCACCTCAGAGAAGCTGGTAAGTCGAATCCCAGCGGGGGCCGTTCCTGAAGGAGGCGGTACATGATGTTCCTCCAAACTCATCAGACCAGCCATCTGCCGGGGCAAGGTGAGGTCACCGGGACGCCGTCTCTGTGGACAGAATGGAACGGCTCCATCCTGCCAAACATAAGCTTGTCAAAGTAGTTGATTGCGTCCGGGGAGACGCGTAAACGGCAACATGCTGGGAACATGGAAGACACGCCACCAGCCTTGGGGATGTTATATGCATGATTCATAGCATTTTCAATTTATTTTGGTTCTGTTAGATATTCCAATGCCCTTTCAGTGATTATTTTTTGGGGACAGGGTTTTAGATATGAAATGATTTTTCAGAGAAAACATCTGAAATGGGGTGACACGGTGGTGCAGTGGTTAGCGATGCTGTCTCACAGATCTGAAATGGTATGTGAGGCAAAGGTGTTGCTTTTGGCTAATCAATGAGAAGTTCTCAGAAAAAAAAAATAGCTGGAAAGTGGAACTAGCAAATAAGTCAAGGATGGACTTCTAATTCCTGAGGAACTCACTGACCAACTGGAGATGCATTATTATTATTTTTTAGAAAATTTTAGAAAAATCAGAATTTGAGTTAATTGAATTTCCTTGATCTTGAATAAGACTAAGAGCTGATTTTAATAGTAATATTCAATTAAATTGACTTCTTTACTTTTACATCTTCATTGAATCTTGATAATTGAGGAAAGGTGAATCAAATTATTCCACCTCCTCTCAAAAATATGACTTTAAGATTGACCTTTTTTTTCAGCACACGGATGATGTGTCACATTGCACAGACCAGTTGAGTACCAGTTGTTGCAGATTTTATTTCCACGGCATCAAAATGCACCTGCGATACAGCGCCGTGATGACAGTCAATCAAAGCCATCTCCCCCCGCCTCCCTCAGCTTTTTTTTTTGTTCTTAACCTTTTCCATCACAACAACCTGTCTGCTCCTCCCTCCTGTTCGCTTTCCGCTAAATCTGACCGTGCCGGAAAAGTAAACAAGCTATTGTGGAGCTGCCCTGCTCATTAGCCTCTATTGGTTTGACAGCTTCCACATAAAACAAGCCGATGTTATAGTAACTCATACGCAGGTGTAGACTGGGTTCAACTGCTGTAGAAAAGACTGGAAAATTCAACGCAGTTTCCTTTTACAAAGAGGTGAAAACAGACTAATGGTTGTTGTGAAACGGGGGAAACACATTTGCCTGAGAATTGTACTATTGAATTATGAGGAATGGAAAATTTGGTTCATTTATTAGAGCATGGCAGAAATGTATTGCTGATATTTCTCATGATACGAGCTGCCTGTGACACACACACACACACACACACACACACACACACACACACACACACACACACGTATGTACACATAAAATCCAACCAGTTTCTTCCCTCCACATTGTTGCCAAGGCAGGAAATGAAGGTAGCCGTATCAGCAAGTAATAACACCATGTTGACAATGCAGCTCTGACTGTGGATTGATAAAGAGAGATAAAAACACAGTGACTCAAAGGAGTGAGAGGAGCTGCTGCTGCTGCTGCTGCTGCTGCTGCTGCTGCTGCTGCTGCTGCTGCTGCCTGATCAATACACATCAGTGTACTTTATCCAAAACCAAAATAATAATAATAATAATGATAAAAAAAACAATCCCTGCCCACACATGCATTCATTGCTCATGGCCAATCCATATATCATTAAAAGACTGCACGCATAATAACCAAAACAGGCTAATTCTTCAGGATAAAGTGGGAATTCAATTGTTTCGAAAACTAAGCTGAGCTAATTGCAGTAGTTATCAATAATGTAGCATACCTACCTTAGATTACATTAATACATGTAATAACGGAGATAGAGATAGAAACATTAAAGTTAAAGAAAAGGAACGTGTTAAAAGGGGAAACTAATTAAAGTGAATGATGAAAGAGCGTGCAACAGTGCCACACTATGGGTTCATGTGTGAAATGCAACAAAACATGTTAAGTAAGAGAACAGAACAAGTACCAGAAAGACCAACGCTGTAAACAAATCAATTGTGACTTGGTTTTACATCAATTTAAAAAAAATAATAATAATAATAAAAAAAAGGCGATTTAAAAGATGCCTTAATTTAACGATGTTACTAAAATATTTAGTGTCTTATTGCCACCAAGCCACATCAGTTTTGCTTGGGGGGGCATCAAAAGCACACAGTAAAGCTGCTTCAGAACAAAATTCTATGAGCTAAACAAGTGCAGCATAAAAGTCTAATTTAAAAATTTTCACCGCATCATAATCTGTTTGATTAACAGACACGGTCGACTTTGTGTTTTTGACATTCAACGAATCACCAGAGACCTCGGGCCTCCCCTTACACAGGTAAGAGGCTCGCCTTGTATTTAGAGATACAACACTGCCCTCATGTGGAATCTTCCCGCACTACACCCTTCAAAGGACGGGCGTCCCTCCGCCACAGGGACGCCGCGTTCGCCGGACGGACAGAAAGTGCAGCCTCAGCGGCGGCCAGCTGGACGCTGCCCCCTCGAGAAATACCTCGCGTCTTGTTTTAAAAGAATGAACCATGTGCTGTTCCGCAGCGCGTGAATGGGAAGCGTGCGAGCGACGCGCCGGGAAGATGATGACACGCTGCCGTGGCTTGGACTCGCCGGTCACATGCTTCAGTGGTCACTCCGGGAACAAGCAGCAGGCGAGCTGCTGTCAGTGACTGGTGACAGCAGCACTGCCCTGCCGACCTACTGACACTCGGGACTTCCGCCCCAGCATGCCTCACAAGAGCAAGAAGGACAAGGTAGCGATGATATAACGTGTGTTTTTGTTTGTTTGTTTGTTTGTTTGTTTGTTTGGTTGTTGATTTTAAGAACAATTTTGTGATTTTGTATGATGCCTAATCATTGTCCTTTTTTTTCTTAAAAAAAATAAAATAATTATAATAATAATAATAACAATGATACACAGGATTCGTCCAAATCTGGAAGATCCAAAAAATCTGGAGCGAAAAATGGGCCTTCCACTGACCAGGATGTAAGTTTTTCTTTAAATACTCCACACAGTCACGAATCACTTTATTAGGCGTTTGAGAATTATGCATTTGGAACAATATATATTTTTTGCTGTGTTTTGTTTCCTCTGCGCTTAGCCAGCGCGGTGGCGTTCATAAACGTCACTGTGTACTTTAGCAGGATTGTTTTCTGCGGAATCTCACCTCGACCTCTGTGACACACTCAAGTTTAACCAACAGATGAAGAAAGCTGTTGTCTTTGCAACTGACAGCGTCCCTGAAGAAAGTCACTATTCATCCATGCTCACTGAATAGAAGTAAAGTTGCTCATGTGACTTTGCAGCTTGATCTTATGACTTTATGTTGTTGTTGTTGTTGTTGGGTTTTTTTTCTTTTTCTTTCCTAGATTGGCTTGCGCTGTCTATACTTGTCTGGCCCCCGGGGGTGTACCAACCAGCCGCTGTGGCTGTTATGTTTGTCTGTCACCATACATGACCTGGATCCGCGATGTGTCTAGTATTGGACCAGACCTGATTGACTGACTGCTGCTCCTGCTGTTTGTTCCCATTGACAGCTTTGTCAGCTCCATCCACTCAATTATTCTGTCCGCCGAGGTCCATCCCAAAACTCTGTCAGCGGATGCTGCACAGTACACCGCCGTCTGTGATCGGGTTGCTTTGCTGAGAACCACCCGATCTGATTCGGAAGGGAATTTGAACCCCTCTTGTCCTCACCTCTCCTTCGGACTCCTCCGCTCCCCTTCTTTCCCCCTCACCTCGCCCTCCTTGCCTCTGTTGACCGCACTCATCCTCTCCTCTCGCCTCCCCTCGCTGGCTCCACGTTGACTCCTGAGCTCTCGCACAAAGTGATTGCCTTGCCGTTTCCTCCGGTGCCGACACTTCCTGGCCCTGCCCTTTCCCAGTAACGTGAACCCCTTCCTCTGTGACTCTTGTTTTTTTTTTGCAGGGCTCCGCCAAGAAAGCACCTCCCGCAGCACAGCTGATGAGGGTGAAACAGCCGGGGTCCCACTCGGCCGTGAAGAGGGAGAAGAGGTTCAGCACTTCCTCTTTCCCTCTCAGTACAAACAGAGAACTGCAGAAGCTGCTTGCGCTGGAAGGTACGCGATCCCCCTTGGGAAAAGGAGCAATCAGTTGTTTCTTTGATTGCGGCTCATCTACATTTCCCCACTGCGTCAATAACTCATAGAGCTCAGCGCCTCCCCGGCGTAACACCAAACAACTGGTATCGAAAACAGCATGTTTGGCCTATATGGATGAAGGGAATCATATTAACAATTCATAGCCCGGGTGGATCTTTATAACCTTCTTTTTAACCCTGAGGTCTTTGCCCGCTACATAATTTATAGCTGAGGAGGCTGCCTATCAGCTGTATCTGTAATGCAAATGATGTGCAATTAGCTGTATCTCAGGCTTCCGATGCGGGGGGGCCTTACCTCACGAGAGGTCACGCATTAGGGGTAGATAGGTACTGGATGGACCTAAAGTTAGGGATGTTGCATAATGTAAGCAATAAAAAAAGAAGCGCAAATAGATTCAATTTGAATGACGAAACGCTTTGTAAATTTTTGTTCTAATTGACAGGCGGCATGTGAGGAAAAACCTAGCTACCATCCAAGCCGCCATCCAGCGTCAGTTAATGCGAGCCGCACTGATGACGATTGTCAGACCGGTGAGGTTGAGGTTTGAACATTTACATCAATCTTTCATCAGGAAGGATCTGGCTTAAGTGGTTTCCTGTAAGCTACACCCCGCCATGCTTTTGTGCTCATACCTGGATGAGCGCAGCAACAGTGTGGAGGGACAACAGAGGGTTTGCAAGCACAGCGGGGACACTGCCACGGTGGGCAGCTTGTGGCCAAAAATAGCTCGTGTAGATGTGAGCTTGAGACGAAGGTTAGAGAGGAAAGGAGGGTGAGGAGGAAAATAACCTGTCTGACGTTTGTGATGTTGAGAAGGGGAAAAAAGGCAGGCAGCATCTCGGGCATCATTGTAAACATACACTGAAGGCTCGTCAAGAGCTGCACTACTATGATTTTGGGCTCCACAGTTCAGATGCAGGAGTATCTGCCTTCTCCACACTCATGGAATTAAGTTTGATGAAACCCTTTTCATTTGAAACACACAAATGTCTCAGGAATTCAGTTTCACTCCAGTAGGAACGCTTTTGTTTTTTACTGTTTTCTATCTAATAAGTTTTGGTGGGGGAATCAAAGCCCTTTCCATGATTTAGTTTACCTTTTCTTAAGATCAGTCTGGACATTTAAGGAACCTGTAAAATGATTTTTCACACTTAACAAACATTTAAAGTGAAATGTCAAAGGCTGCATGAATGGACTTCCAGAAAAGTGCGACAGTCTTGGGAGACATGATGTCAGGCAATTGGTGAGGTGAAATTTTGCACAACATGGAGGCTTCCATTGTCACGTGACCATGAATATTTGATAAATAACGGTAAACTGTGTGTTATGCCAAGTGTTGGTGAAACATTTAGTGATTGGGCTTGAGTTACAGATGACTTTCCCACACGTTCGAGTCTCTGCTGACATCTTCTGGACAACAACAGAAGGATGTGTTTGGGGGTATGGGTTGGAGGGAAGGCTCTTTTTGTTTGGCCTCTCTAATTTTCATCATACCGATGATGGATGGCTACCTACGACAGTCTAGGGCTGCACTTTTTTCACAGGATTAAATTAAGCCAAAACTGTGATACACTTTATCGCTCTGATAATGGAAATATTGTCCACAAAATAGAGAAAAATAACATTAGTCCATCCTTGCACACTGGTGCATTTACCTTGGACCAAAAACAAAAAAAGGTTAAATTATGGATTATTTCTCATTATTAACTTTAAATTCAAACCAGAACAGTATGTTTGTAGTATTAAAAACAACAACAAAAACAACAAACCCTGCCACATTCAGCATCAATACATGTTAGCAAAGACTCTGACTCCATGGTGACTAATAGCTTCCGTCAAAAACTGCACATTCTCAGCCTGTCCGACCAGCAAATAAGTGGCAGCTTTCAGAAAATACTGCCGCTCGTTGTCATGGCTGTGGAATGCAAAGTCACTTCTTGTCGAGGCTTTGGCCCCTCAGTCAGAGAATACCGAGAGAGACAAACCACTGATACGTTGGCCTAACCACCCCACCCCTCCACTACACTTTCTCATGTCTCATCATATCCAGTCTTCAGTGAAGAAAAAGTTAAATCATGTGACAAGTTCCATGCTGTAACCTACTTATTTTTTGTGGCAAAACAATTATTCCTGAAAATATCACGGGCCCCTGGTTCTTTGAAAGTAATACTGTGCTGCAACTAGCAGATCCTAGGAAGTTATAACCTTCCTGATTGAATAGCTGTCCTATTACAGCTGTCCTGATTGAATAACTGATTCACTTTTAGATCATTATCCATAGAAAAACAGATTAGTCACTTTCCTTTTCCTTGACTGTAATATACTTGTATAAATGGCGTTTCTACCATATATCTCTTTCGATATCTGTATATAGAGAGATATATATGTATGTATATATCTCCTGTTGGTGTGAATGTGCTCTGTATGTGTCTCCTGATAAATCACATGAAATTAGGGAATCCTTCATCATGCAAAGATCAAAGACTTTTGTTTGCCTCGCAGCAGGACTTTTTGCGAGCAGACTCTTGAAATAATTCTTCCTTTGTAGGGATGCTCCAAGCAAGCTCAATTTATACATGTGATATCTGCTCAGCATGCAACACCGGTTGTTATGTCATGTATACATAAAGTCTTTTTACTTTTAGACGAGTGGCGTTCTGGTTTTGAGAGGCAGTGTGCTGTACTTTGTCACTCTGCACTCCTTTTGCGTTGATTTCGTTGAATAGGGCACCATTATTACTTATTACAGTAAGCTGCATTATGTGAAGCCACAGCCTCATTGTGCTTCCGTTAACAACCCATTACATTTTACTTGCCCTGTTGATCTCACCCCCCAAGCCCTCTACATCGACTGAAACCGAGTTTCCTCTTCATTTCCATTTTAACTGTAAAGGTTAGAAGGCCTCGCGCACAACTTCTTACGATAAGGGATCCAGGCAAGATGACAGGGAGAAAGACTTTACAGATTGGGCCAGGTCCTTTCCGACCTCCTGCACTTTATCCCAATAAAACACCCATGGCAAGTTCTACCCAGCTTCTTAGCCTAAGTCAGATTAGGTTGAAAGCCGTGCTAATAGTTAGACTGTGGGAAAGACTTAAATCCATCTGATCCAAGATCTGTGACAGGGCCTGCTTTGCGAGAGCGGCCGTCGGCAGGGCCCAGCTAGGAGAAACCTAGTGCGAGGGGGGAGGGGGGGGAGAGATCCCGCGCATGTCCCGCCCCCTCTGACTACCGAGCCAATCACCTTCACGTTCTTCTGTCAGCTATTGGCCCAGTTGCTCTAGAGTAACCTGGGCTCAGCCAATCAGCGGGCCCCAACCCTGCTTACATCACACACTAGCCAGTTCCCTCCAGCAGCAGAGAGCTTCATTTTCTGATCTGCTTTTGTGCTAAAATGGAGGCTGGCCTGTCGCCCTGAGTTGATCGCCTTCCTGGTTGAGCTTTAGATGTTGTCATGCAATAAATCGGACAGGATGGTTGTGGATGCACCGAATTCCAACGGGCCCTTTCAGCCGGTGGCTCTAATGCACTTCAGAGGTACGTAAGGGCGACTTATTCCCTGTGCAATTCCAGGAGAATCGGGGAGGGAGGTATCGATAGCTGTGTGTTGCCCTGCTCCCGTTCCCCTCCGCTGTCCGGTTTGACAGCATTCATTTGTCATTGATAAAGACGGCAGTGCGTATTTCGGAGGCGTATCTGTTGCGTTTGAGCGGTTAATGGCGGCGGCAGTGAACCATGGAAGCCTCATTTTAAAATCCTCATTTTAAAATCCTCATTTTTTTGCTAGCTAGGTGCGCTATCTGCCCATCCCCCCGCCTCGCCAGTGATGTCAAAGGAAGTGAGGTCATAGCCCAGTGAAGGGTCCTCTTTAGTTTTTTGCCCCCTCTTTCTGTGTGTTTGTATCTAAATCTGTCTCTCCCACCCCAGTATATCGACTGCAGTTGCGTGCGGTCCAATTTGGTGGCGTTGCCAGGTTCCGCGTCGCTTCCGTTCGTTTCGGCAGCGCTAGCCGGCGCGGTGCTTTTTGTCACACTCCAGTTCATCCGGGCTCAAATTGGTCATAGTGTGTGTGTAGGCTGCAGACTGTCTGCTCTGCTGCAACCTTCTCCATCTCCAAACCCTGTCGTCCTCCTTTTCTTCTCCTTCCTCCTCCTCTTCAACACCTCTTCGCCCTCAAACGTTGAACCTCCTGTTATCAACGTGCTCCAGCCGAGAAATCTAATATCTGCTCCTGGTTTGGCACTCCTCAGTCAACACGGACAAGGCAGCCAGGCCCCCGAAACCTCCCCCTTTTACATTTTACGGCACACTGCTCTGCCTCCTAATGTGTGTACACTGCACCCAGCCATATTTGAAAGGCCCGGCCTGTTAGCATTGTACTCGGGTGCAGCAGCCCCAGCGTCAGATGAAGCCTCCGGCAATTATCGATCGAACCTTATTGAGCCACAGAGGCGGCTGCCTTGAATGACACCTCATCGCCTGGGGGGACAGTCAGACTCGTTTAACGCCGATCGCTTCCCTGTTCGTCCCTCGTTCATATTTGTCACTTTCCAAGAGCCTAGAACAAAGTTAGGTTTTTTTAAAAATGGGTTTCTTTTATTTCGGCAAGTTGTGTGAGACGTGCGAAACAAATTTTCCACCTCATATTTGTGTTATTATTTTATTTGTTATAATGGGGCAGCCTTGATTTGACAATTCATTTCCTGGGATACAGTCCCTGGATTTAAAGGGGAAAGCCCTACAAAGGCACCATATTAAATAAGATCTTTATTGAAACAGTCTCACATGACGAGTCATCTAAAGTTGGGGTTTGGGGAGGGATAAGGCCTGCACATCTGGAGAAGCAGTCTTCAAGTCTCCTACCTGAAAGATGGGTTTTGTCTCCCTGCTGAAAGTGATACGTTACGAACTCTTCCATGTTAGGAGATGACAAAAACACGGCGGCTGTGGAAAGGGTAGTTGTCGTCAACTAACTCACTTGAGTTGTCTTCCCCTTTGTGACATCACAAATAAGATGATGTTAGTGTTTTAGCATACCCTCTCTGCAGATAGCAGCAGGCATAAGAAACTGGAACTGACTTTATTCCAAGTGACTTGCAGGGAATTTTGCCTGTTGTGGACATTGAAAAAAAAGAAAAAAAAAGAATCCATGGTTCTGTTCAAATGAACATTTCATATGCGCACAAAGCGGCAGCATGCAGCCGCCTCGCACAGAGCAATCACTCAAAATTGATCATAACACACTGTCAATAAAGGCAGACTGCCTGGAACAGTGCTCTAGCCGCGCTGCTGTTAATTTGACCCCCTTTGCTGTGGGGAGGAAAAAAATAGATTGTGGCTTTTAAAATGATTCCAGTGATTTGCTATTTTTGTTTTGATCAGGAGGGTAACGGAATAAATCCCCTATCTGTTCTGCGGCGGACCTCTTCAACCCTCCGTGGAGTTTCTGTTTAAAAAGATCTCATTGTGCTTAATGTCAATTTCAGGATGGCAACACAAGGCCTGTATCTGTTACACAACGGCCTGCAGGGGTATTTTGGGAGTGTACAGAAACTTTATAACACGGGCAGACAGACTTATGCAACGGTGGCAAGCACAAGTCTTGAGGCAGCCAGGGGTGCGAGGCAAGGCAGCACATTCCTGACTGGCTTCAAGTCCCGCTTAGCTCAGACTAATAACACAATACGCCAAAGCTCAAACTGTTGCGTTTCCTCCAACTTGCTAGAAGTGCTTTCCCCGCCAGGAAACGAGGTAGGCCGGAACTGAAACCCAAAATGCCGCGCAGCACTTCATCTTCTGAGTAATAAATGGCAGTTTCCACCACCGTGGTCCCTTTTCCTCTGGAATTCCCAGCCTCTTGCGGTCTTCACGACAAACTGGCCAACTAGAAACTGACACCGCGTGTCCCTTTACGTCTGAATGGGAGCTCTCTCGCCTTACCCACAGTCTGCAAGAAAACATCCCCCTCTAGTCTGTTCACTGCTCTGTAATGCATTTGAATAAAACAGGGGCATCATGTGTGAAAAGATGAATCAACATTTTAGAAAAATATAGACATATTTCTGGGGCTCCCGAACTCCATCCTGTTTTTTCCAGTTGGAATTGCAATTCATTTTCAAAAAAATTAATGGGTAATTTGTGTTAATTATGCCAACATAGTCTGTGGCGCCACAACTCCGAGCCCACAGCAACCATCTTCAGAGTATTGCAGCTTCGCGTTCGCGCGGCGTGTCTTTGGCGCTGTGCCTTCATCGCCGGACTGTTTACTCCTCAGCCTCATTTGAACCCCATGCCAGATTTATAAATCACGACTTGTCTCCCCATCTGATTAGCTTATCTCCGTAATTGCCGGCCTACGGTTTGCGTTTGAGGAGCCATGGAAGAGGAAAGAAAGCCAGCCCCCTTTACGTATATGCCGTGCGCATATCTGATGTTGCTCCTCTAAATGCAAAAAACAGTCCCTCTGTGTTCGTGCCACACCCTCCACTGATTAGTAATTACAGTGGTTGGAGCGGCGCTGGGATGACTTCAACGTCTTAAATCACAGACATGAGATGTTCCTGAAGCCAAAGGCACTGAATTGGTTTGCTGATAACAGAGGTGGCGTCATGTCAAGCTTGTATAGTCATCGTGCTTCATGGCAGATTGTTCATGTTCCTGTATGCAGGTGCACCCTGGATATATTTCACCGTGCTTACTATGCAGGTCTCTTGCCGGCACTCACGTGACGTATAGCCTTAACCCCGTCAAAGTGTCACGTTGCCAAGTGTGTCAAGCGTGTCCCTGCTCCCAGAGAATCTATTTATACAACCGCAGCTGGAATGAAGAGCGGCAACATCCCGTCGGCCGAACGTCGTGATAGAAAAACTGAGCGCAGAATCTTTTCGACAAAATTTTCATGTTCTAATTGTAGCTGCAGTAGAACTTGAAAAACTGAAACCCCCGCCAATCGAAATGAAAGCAAAGGGTTAAAGGCTCCCTGTTGTGGTCTTTTTCGACCAATCCAGAACATTGTTGTTACCAGCAGGGGTGCAAGTCAACGCCTTGTTGGCGCAATTAGCAGATTAATATAACAACAGCGCATCCTGTCTGCAAAATATATCCATGTTTAAGTTGAACGTCGCTTATTTGTCTAGCTTGACCTACGCTGGTGGAGGCTGTTGATCTTGGCAATGCTATGGAGAGACATCCAACTATTTACACCTGCAGGCAGTTTTAGAAGAACCTGTTAACCTGACCTGTGGTTTCAGACTGGTACACTTGGTTCTTACTCCAAGCAGCTGAGCTTGTAAGAAGTCAACGTGTCAGAACTTTGCACTGCCAGCGTTGCTACTTTGAATTGTAGTTGGATAATTATGTGCTAGACATGCGGAAGTTTGCTTGAAAGTTAGCATTGCCCAATCTGCTGCAGGAATAACGCGGCGCGACGTGATGTCATGCGGATTGAAGGCTGCGGTTTGGATCTAGAGTGAGTCGTGCCAGCTGATTCGCATTCCTGCTGTCAGCCTTGATGTGAGACCAACAGGGTTGGTTCTTGCATCACATCCAAAAGTTGGAAAATGTAATTAGCTTGAGTTTCGATTGCTGTGTGGTTTCTGAGCACAAACACGTTGGTTTTTCCGTAGAGCTGATATGGCAAACGAGCTGGATCTCAGTTTTGTCCCATAGCATCTTAACTACACCGTCACCGTGTGTTATTTCTGTGTGAGAGAGAGAGGAATCCACTGGAAGAGACATTTCCTCTTGGCGCCGTCCCGCTTGACACAGCAGAGATTGTTTGTTTACAAAGGCCCGAATGCTCGACTTGAAAACCTGGAAGTCATCAATCCGCCACAGGCAAATACGATGACAGCCTTAAATAGCGCCGGCTCCCCTAAATAAGAAGATACGTCCACCAGTTTGCGTGTCAGATGGCCAGACGGTGACCACTTACCCAATTCACAAGGCCTGTTTCCCTTCAGCAGCCTTCCTCTGACACATTTACGAGTCTTTATTACTCATCCGCCAGCAGGGCCCTTCTCCAGAATCTGCTTCATTTCATTTTTCTCCTTTTCATGTCGTGGAATTTTATTTCCTTCCACCCTTGTTTTTGCTGCTTTAACCGTTGGAGTGTGAAGCATAGAGCTTTTCTACTCATTTAGACTGCAAGAGGTCTTTGTGCCCATTCGGATCGACACTGCTGGCAAAAATGAGCAAAACAGCACATCACTCGATCTGCAGTAGTCGTTCGGAAAGTCCTCGGCACTATAGGATAAGTTGCAGGTTCCTTTGCTGGCATCTTGGATGAGCTATACAGCTAAGTGTATACTTGCAGTACAATAAAAGTAATTTGGTTTTCCTGCCCGTAGAATGGTACCCTAAGAATTAGGGATGCAAATGATCGATTAATTCATTAATCGTTAATTGATTTACTGTATCGATCGATTCACGATTAATTGATAATTTGCAGTTTTTCCTGAGAACCTAAATTTCACAATGAAAAATGTGCAAGGAACACATTATTTAACCCTTAAATAATGTTGAGGGTCCAATGTGACTCGTTTTTACTTTAGAGAACGGTAAATACAAGACATTAAGTTTCTTCTAATGGGTCACATTTCAACTTCTTAAAAAAAAAATTGTTTACAAGTAACTTGTTCTCGGTATATTATGACGATCACATTATCTACAGGTGAATTGCTCTTTCCTGCCACTACACTGTTATATTATCTACCCATGTAATTTAATTTAATTGATTAATTTCTTAATCGACAATTAATTGATTAATTGTTAACATCCCTGATAAGAATATACATAGAGCAAGAATCTTTCTCCTTCATAGCTCCCAGCTTGGGCCGTTTTTTTATGGAAGCTCACCTGACAGTGCCCTAAATATGAAACATGCTGTCAAATTCCCAGCTCATGCTCCTGACATTCTTCATTTTTTTTGGTTTCTTGGCAGCAGTAATTCAGCAGTGCACTCATCCTTTCCCCCAACCATCTCTCTCCCTCTCTCGTCTCTTCAGATGTGGCTCCGGCGGAGCAGGAGAAGCTCTTCATCCAGAAGCTGCGGCAGTGCTGCGTTCTCTTCGACTTCCTGTCCGACCCGCTCAGCGACCTGAAATGGAAGGAAGTGAAGCGGGCGGCGCTGAGCGAAATGGTGGAGTACATCACCCACAACAGGAATGTCATCACAGAGCCCATCTACCCCGAGGTGGTGCACATGGTTAGTGGAAGAGCCGCCGCTCAGGTTTATTCGCAAGAAACCGATTTGCGGCGTCGGCGCAAATAAAGCAAACGAATTTCGATCGGCAGTCCGACAGGCTGGACTCAAGGTTTTAGCTTGATGGGTCTGGGCACATCTGCAAGAGCTGTTTCCTAAAAAAAAAAAAAAGGCATCTTCCATCAACTTTCCATACATTTTGCTCATTAAGTCCAGCAGCTGAAGCAGCTGAGACTCGCCCATCAAGTTGCTTTCGATGAATCCTTCAACTATTCACGCAAAATGTTCCCAAACATCTGCTGCTTCCAGCTGCTCAAGCGCTGCTTTGTGTTTGGACGGCTGTTTGTGGGTGGAAGAAAACTTTTTTTCCCCCCTGATGCTTTTATTTGCCAAACAGTCACTTAATTGTCAGTTTCTCTGCTGGCACGCGGCAACTTGATGAGTTGCTCCTGCAGGTTACCTGATGGCCTTCCCTCGCTCTCGGCTCTCTACACAGTCATCCTCACAGTTTGTTCTGGGATACAGTGCAACACAGCTCGCTCTCATCTACCTTGTGGCCAAGTCTGTTGAAATGGATCCTTCAACAAGGCTCCCAGTGTTGGAGCAGGCCACCTGCGCCGTCCCATGATCAGCCTGGCAGGGAGCAGAAACCCGCAGTGGTAGTCATTTGACATTAGGGGGGAGACCAGGAATACAACACACTCTGATTATTGTGGGACCATGTCCGCCCTGGGGGAGGCAGACAGGGAGGGAGGAGGAGGAGGGAGAGAGGAACAGTGCCAATCGAGCAGAATTGTATTAGAATTTCCAAAAGAGGATGCGTCGGAGAGTTAAGGGAGAAATCCTGAACCGTTTCAGCTCACGTTGACCCGGTCGAGAATCGAGACCTGAAAGTGAGGCCCGCTGACTGAAACACAGTCTTCCTGTGGTTTCACTCTTGGGTTGTGTCTGTGTCATGATGTCATGGGAAACATCTCACAGGAAGTTGAGTTCTTTTTTCCCAGACTTGACGTTATTTCAACAAAAAAACTCGGCCTTTGCACGGAAACTGGTCGCTGAACTCTGACTCAACGTCTCATCTCTGCGCGTTTTCTGCTGATGGAGGCCATCGCCAGCGTGAGTGTGAGATGGGGAGGGAGGAGAGCGAGGCGCCACTGTTCTGCGCTGAGTAACCAGAAGAAAACCAGAAAGAAAGGAGCTTTTTCTCTCTTGGTCTGCCGATGAAGTGATTTGTTTTGGGTGTCGCAGTGGTAATAATTCTGTCAGAACCAGATGATGTTCCCATGTTTGAACCAACATATAAATGATGCTGAATGGCTGTGAAACTCACTGTGTTCCTTCCCTCCAGCTTGACTTTGTCAACGCTGCGGGTCTTAGCTCAGAGCTATTGTGATCTAATTGGTCCACTAACCGGAAATATGGTAGAAATTCTGTCTTCTCTCTCAACAAAACCCTTCTATGGGCTCTTTTACTAAATAACTGGCATCTCGGATACATCTGCGACTAGTGCGCCTGGTCTTTTGTGTTCCGCCCTGTGGAATGAAACCCTCACCGCAGTCTCTCCACTCCATTCCCCTTCCAGTTTGCGGTGAACATGTTTAGAACGTTGCCGCCATCGTCCAACCCCACCGGAGCGGAGTTTGACCCAGAGGAGGACGAGCCCACACTTGAAGCTGCTTGGCCACACCTCCAGGTCGGCATTCAGACGATTGAAAAATCCTAAACTGCCAGTCGTTGCAATTATTTATTATTATTATTACGGATCGTTCTTCCGCCATGCAGACGAGCAAGTCTGGCTCGCTGTATTAAATCATTGTTCAGCCTGAGGGTTAATCACATGATTTAAACCTCAATTAAAGGCACTAATTGCATTTTTCCTCTCTCCGTTGCAGCTTGTCTATGAATTTTTCCTTAGGTTTTTAGAATCGCCCGACTTTCAACCCAACATAGCAAAGAAATACATAGACCAGAAATTCGTAATGCAGGTAAGGCAATCTTGCAAACTGAAAAACAAGAAATCACAGAAACATTCTTTGTCATCGGAGTGATGATGTAATTTCCCTGCGTTGCAGCTGTTAGATCTTTTCGACAGTGAGGATCCCAGAGAGCGAGACTTCCTCAAAACCACCCTGCACAGGATCTATGGAAAGTTCCTGGGGCTGAGAGCGTACATCAGGAAACAGATCAATAACATTTTCTATAGGTCAGTTCAATCGTCCAAGTGTCTCCCTTTGAAACATTTATAGACGCTGTCGTCAGGTAGGCTAGCGACTGTAAGAAATGATCGTTCTCAAAACTGGCCCTTTGCGATGTCACAATGGGCAAACGGGTCAGTGCCCCTCCAGCCTGCCGACTGAGACCAGCTCATTTTTAACACTTTACCTTGTGCTTGCGACAACAAATCATCAATTTTAGCGGGAGGCTTTAAACAGAGGGCTAAAAATGCTCAGAGTTTATATTTCCTAATTTATGGTGGTGAGCTTGGGGGCTCCGGGGTGGACAATAAATGTCTGATAGTGAGCATAAAATGGGATTGTGTTGAGGCGATTTGGGTCATTGTACACAACAAACACTAAAGGTCAAACTCTGAATAATTGAATTGTGTGTGTGTGTCTTTCACATGCAAGTGGTGGCTGGAATGCAAAAAGCAGCCAAGAACCTTCAGATCGCTGCTGGTGTCGACATAATAAATGGCAAATTCTGGGCTGCAGTGAAAACGAGAACACATTTGTTATGTTGTGCTCTAAAGAAATGCCTCCATTCTAATTGGCTGCGACTCCTGGCCTGTTTTAATGGCTAGTGCCTCTGGAAAACACCACCGCAGTCGTCATCGAAGGTGGATTACGATGCTGTGTCTGAAAGATGCAGCGGTGACGATAATCTCGCAAAGAATCACAAACGCAAATGAGTGACGTCAGCGTAGATTTGTGTCTTGATTGCATGAAGAACGCAGTGATTTCAATTCACGAAAATTTCTATTCATTCAGGTTTATCTATGAGACGGAGCACCACAACGGTATAGCTGAGCTACTGGAAATACTTGGAAGGTAAGGCCTCACATCAAAGGCGGGTGGATATTTATTTTTTTTCCAGCGAGGCCCCGCGCTCACATTGTTCCGGCTCCTCCTCCTCCGCAGCATCATCAATGGATTTGCCTTACCACTCAAAGAAGAGCACAAGATCTTCCTGTTAAAGGTTCTATTGCCTCTGCACAAAGTCAAGTCACTCAGTGTCTACCACCCACAGGTACGTTTGTTCAACCGCGGCAAGCCGAAACCGATATTGTTTGTGGGTCACATGTTTGAAGTTGCGCTCGCACGGTGCCGTGCACACTGCAGGCCAACTCTGTCTCATTTTGCACACGCCGTCATGAGATTTGGGTCAAAACTTGCAGACGGCCTGGTGGATGCGAGGTCAATTCCACTGCTGGGTCGGCCTTTAGCTGTCTGGCGCATCGAAGAGGGCTGCAGTCACCCGATAGAATTTATATTTATATAATTATCAAATTACTAATTTGAATAGTGATGCATTAATGCAGTGTTTCTCAAAGTGGGTGGCACGCCTGGGGAGGTGGGGGGGGCATGAAAAATTTTCTTCCTCCAAGGTGGGGCGTGACAGAGAAAGTTTGAGAACCACTGCTTTAATGTAACCAGTTGTGTTCACCTTTCAAGCCAGACCTTGTTTCGAGTGCTTCAGCGGTTGCTCCTGTGTGTTTTGCAGCTGGCCTACTGTGTGGTGCAGTTTCTAGAAAAGGACAGCACTCTGACAGAGCCGGTGAGTGACACAAGCCTTCCAACACCCTACACACCTGTTTGGCAAAGAAACCAAGCTAACGCGTAGAACTTTAATACATTTTCCACGTTGACCCTACAGGTTGTAATGGCTCTCCTGAAATACTGGCCAAAGACTCACAGCCCCAAAGAGGTGATGTTCCTCAACGAGCTGGAGGAGATCCTGGACGTCATCGAGCCCTCCGAGTTCGTCAAAGTGCAGGAGCCTCTCTTCAGGCAGCTAGCCAAGTGTGTTTCCAGCCCACACTTTCAGGTAAGGCGTCGCCTCAAGGTCGTTCGGTCGGCACCAATCCCACTGTTCCCGACTGACGCCCCCCTCTGGCTGCGTCGCAGGTGGCGGAGAGAGCCCTGTACTACTGGAACAACGAGTACATCATGAGTCTGATCAGCGACAACGCAGCCAAGATCCTTCCCATCATGTTCCCCGCGCTGTACCGCAACTCCAAGACCCACTGGAACAAGTAAGCCGAGTGTTTGCTCGCCTCCCTCCAGGCTGCGGGCCTCCCGCCCGCATGTGACACCAGCCTGCCCTGCACTGCCCTGCACTGCACCGCCGCTGCGACGCCTCTCGAATCCGCGTCGACATTCAAGGGCTCGCACGGTCGAGCGCAGTCCTGCGCTGCTCCTCAAGGACGCACACGCAGCCGGCTGTTGTAGCGCGACACCTCAGGACGGTGAAGCTCACGGCTATTTGTCACTGCAAGTTTAAGTCTGATTCTCTTTGCAGCTTCGTAGGTAGAAACTGCAGCGTTCTTCATTTGTAGAACTTATTGCGGCGTTTCAGTTTCGGTACTAGATCTTTTTAAAGGTTGTCTTTTTTTTTTTTTTGCTTGAACAAGGTCTAGTATCGAAACGTCACAATAAATTTTGCAAGTTGGCCATGTGTGTGAGAACTCTTTTTTGTTTAATTTGGACTTAATTGTCACCCTCCAACGCACCTGCTAGGGAAATGAATGTGTGAAGATTTTTGCCTTTTCCAAAAATGAATTCTTAAAATATATCTTCGATCTCCTCCAGGGCTCCATCAATTAGTGATGCAGCAGTTGTTAAATTCTAGGATGATACCAGTTTTTAAAATTATTGGCTTCTTTTGCTATTTTTCTCCTCAGCTTTTTATTCTTTTTCTTGAATAAGCACAAAGTCCTTTACAAATGTATAAAAATTATAATTTCAGCACATTTTAACTGATGAGTAAAATAAAAATAAATTTGCAGCGCCCTGTGCTAGTTGATGTCAAGGTGTTTTGTGTGTTCCCAGGACCATCCACGGCCTCATCTACAACGCTCTGAAGCTCTTCATGGAGATGAACCAGAAGCTCTTTGATGATTGCACACAACAGTTCAGGGCTGAGAAAAACAAGTAGGCGCCGGCTTTTCTTTTCGCTCCCAATTCACAAGCGGCCTGCTCACGTCAGCTGCTGGGTGTTTACTGGTGGTGACCACGCTTCACTTTGTTTTTCCCCCCCGCAGAGAGAAGGCAAAGTCAAAAGAACGCGAGGAGGCCTGGGTCAAGATTGAAAACCTGGCCAAGTCAAACCCACAGGTGAATGACTTCGCACGACTGCGCCCTCTACCTGTAGCACTAATTTGCAGCGTTCTGTATAATGAAACAAGTGTCTCGAGTTCTGTGTAAACCACCTTTAACTTTGAATTGCCGTTCCACTCTCATTTCCCCCCTCATTTGTGTTTGTTTTTTAGACCTTTTTTCCATTCACACTCTGAGTTGGTGTTTAGTGTTTTTCTTTTAGAGTATTTTTTTGTTTTTGTTTTGACTTTTGTTCTTGCTCAGGCTATGCTCGATATACGGAGAAAAAATATTCAACAAAATCTCAAAAAGAATTTGATCAATTTTAAAGTAGCTCTGATACCTTTTGGATCATTTCAACATTCCCAGATTTTCTATCTAAATATGTTTAGGCCACACCTCTGTACAGTCTCTGTAAAGCCCTTGGAGATATGACTTGTATAGAGGTCTTCAGAGTGTTTTCAATAAGGCAGCTCCACTGGAGTGCTGGATGAAAAATGAAGGTCATACGTGCGCATTATGGAACCTTTTTCTATTTTTTCAAAATGTCAAGTACTTAAAATGCATTACATTTTAATTCAGCCCCACCTGTAATCAGCGCTAACACGTTTTCCCATTCCCTCTTGCAAATTCTAATATCCAGCAGTGAAAATCTACTGAGTCGTTTTGATTTTTGACTCCGCTCGATTGAGGCCCTTCAGGCCATCGACCGTAAACGACCTGAGTTCTTTTCATCAGTTCAGAGCCACTTGATTCATTCTCCTTTGCATGCAACTGAAAGTCTTTTTCTCCATTCTTTTGTGTTTGTTTCCCTTTGTTTTCAACATAGTTCTCTATGTATGTTAATTCCTCTGACCTCAATAGTCCTGTAGCAATGGAGACGGATTTCCCTTTGATAGAAGATGTTCAGAGGTTAAAAAAGACAGTTGAGGAGGGCGCGACTCAGGTAAACCTGACTTTCTCTCTGTCTCTCTTCTCTCCTTTTAAAACTGCCTTATGTGGCAATAATATACCTGAAAAAAACACTGTTTTCTCAATAAACAATCATTGCTTCTTTGTTTTTTAGTTATTGTCTTGCCTTTTGAAATTGAAATTGAAGTGTTTTTAAGAAAACTAAGTTTGAATCAAACCTTTTTTTGACATCTGTGTTTGTCGTCATGCTGTCTGAATTAGTCTGGAGCACCAAAGAATTCAGTATGTCATAAATTGAAAATGCGCTGTTTGAGAAAGAACACTTTAAAGGATTGGAATGTGAATGTTAAAGCTACTATAATACATAAAAGTATTATTCTAGTCTAAAATCTGTGTGCAGCAGGATGATTTTCCATGAGAATAGACGCAAGTGAAGCAGCACAAGGTTGAAAAAGCAAAGGTGACTCCTTCACGGCTTATGTAATGATCACCAAGGTCGTGTCTGTGTTTTCATGAAATACTGGGAATCTTCGGAGGTCCTCGTATCCAATTCAAGACACCTGAATTGATTTTAATTTAAATCATCTGTCAGCGCACTCCGGCCCAGGTGCCATTAAACTCCCCCCAAATTCAAACGTGATTTACCAAACGGTGGCGGGTAGGATGCGTGACAAAGATGAGCGCGTCCCGCTAACCCCGCGCATCCTCGTCCTCTCTCTCTCCCCTTCCCCAGTTGCAGCACGAGCAGCGGAAGGAGCGGCCGATGGTGCGACGCAAATCTGAGTTGCCTCAGGATATCTACACCACAAAAGCCTTGGAGTCCCACCGCAGAGCTGAAGACATGTTGACCACTCACGACGGACTCTAGGCCCCCCCTCCGTCCCCCTGCTGGAGTGGCTCCGGCGACCCTCTCTCATTCCCAGAATCCTCACTTCTCCTTCATTCCTGCTGCTCCGCCGGCAGCGGCCCTCCATATCTGCCTCCCTCAGTATCGGCTTTCTCAGGTTTTCTTTCTTTGGTTTCTTTCTTTATTTTGAAGCTGTGTGTGTGTGTGTGTGTGTGTGTGTGTGTGTGTGTGTGTGTGTGTGTGTGTGTGTGTGTGTCCCACGCCGTGTTTTCTGGTCATTTCTTCCAGCACTTCACCCCCCCCCCCCCCCCCAGCCTCCCTTCCCTCCAGCCAGGTTTGCACTCACTGTAAATGTGGAATCTTAAAGAGTACGGACCAGCTCCTGCCCCGCCCACCTCCAAATCCATCACCCCTCCCCACCCCACCCCACCTCCAAGACGCCGCTGGTTCGTCTTCATTCCTCCGTGCAGAACGTGCCCACAGCGGATCGGACTTGTGGAACAATAGGAAAGCGACTGACGCGCTCTTGTCAAAAGGAAACCGTCTCTCGTTGTCGCGTGCTCGGTTTTCTCCTCCGTCAAAGGGAAACAAAAACAGGAGCTGTTGTCGAGGCGAAAGGCGAAACTTTTTCTTTCCCTCCCTCCCCTGTCGTCTGCTGTGCGTCGTTACTTCGTCTCCTCCTCCTTATCCAGTCGAACGGACTTTCTGTCAGTGCCATGACTGTTGTGTTCTTCACGTTTGTCTCTATATTTTTTTTTTCTCTCTCTGTGACTTCTAAACAGGGACACACCTGCCTTTTTGTTTTACACTGGTGTTTTTCCAAGATTTTTTTTTTTTTTTTTTTTTTTTTTTTTGACGGTTTTAAATTCAGGACGCCAGACCAAACGGAGGCGCGTCCTTCGCCTTGCTGGGTCTGGGAGCGACGGCAAGAAGAGGTGGTGTCCCGTGGACATCTGACACTTTTGAGTTTCTTTCGTTTTGTGCCATACGCCGCTCTTTTTATACACTCGGTTTCTTTGCGTTCGTTGGTTATATTTGAGAGCTACGGCGACGCCTCCACGCTTCAAACAGTGGTACTGACACAGACGAGGACGAGTCTGGAGGAAAACACACCCTGGTGTCCCGGCTCTTGCTTCTTTACTTTAAATAGCAGCAGCGCAGCGGAGAGTCCTCTCTCACTCGGACAGAAAGGCTGGTTGCAGTTTGTCATGAAAGTGGATTTATTTGTCCGATTAGCTGACATCAAATGTTTTAACAAGCACTTTCAAAGACTCCGGTTGAACCAGAATCAGCCATGTTATTTAACAACTACTGTCAAGATGTTTTTAAATATAATTTGTGCATGTTTTCAGGTGATTAATTATTTGTTAGTTTGTAATTAGGTGTTTTCTCTTTTTTAATTTGCTGTCAGTCTTAACTTCCATCGCCTCCGAATATTTTGGAAACACTTGCTTCGGAGTCGTCGGCGTCCTTTTCGTAATCTTAACCTGAAATTTAGCCTCTCTGACCTCAGACTTGGCAACTGTGGGTAAATGTAAATTCCAAATGAAGCACTTCCTCCAGTCAGGCTTGTCTCGCGATTTCTTGGTTTCAGGGCCACTTCCTGCCTCTGCTCGGCCACGATGAAGACAGTTGGAGGTCGGTCAGTTCAGTCAGTACCACTGTTTGATTGAGAAGCCGTTCCAGTTCTTCATGGTTTGACGTGTCGTGTGTCTTTTGTCGCATCTCTGGATGTCGGCGGTGTGGCTCGCAGGGTTTGATTTTTCGTCTCGTTTTCTCCCGCCATCCAGCGTGGCCAGCGTCGAAACGCACGCTGATGTCCGAGGGCCACAGAAACACCCGACGCTGAAAGCGAAGCTAACGTCAAGACTCGGCTCGTTAGCTGTATTAATAGCGTATTTGCTTGAATGCAAAAAAGATGTAAAGTTGAAAACTACCGCGGTGGAGGTCCACCGTCACCCCAGGAGGAACTCCGTTTACCAAACCAACGGGCTTCTGTTATCGAGGCCGTTTAGGAAACGGCGCCGCCTGCTGGGTGGGGTGTTTTTATGGATTTAACGAGTCCGATTGAAAGAGACGACGGAGATTTATTTTAGTGTCGGGAAAAACAGGCCCTGTGCAACACAAGAGGTGATTTTTAAAAAAAGATAGAAATGATTCGCGGATGCTTGTTCCGGTTCTGCAGGATCATTGCAGATATTTTAATTTTAACACATTATTTGATGATAACTTAAAGTGTCCTTTTGTATGTGACCTGTACTATATGATTCATTTAATATTGTAAATATGATTTACCTTGTTTCATGTAGTGTTATATAATCTAGATTAATTTTTGTACAAACTGTCCCTCTGTACAGAATAAAACCATCAATAGCAAGTGAAAGAAGTCGATCTGGCACATACCGTCTTATTTTTCTCTGTTTCTGGATGTACTCTCAGTGACTTTACGGATTTAGAAAATGTTCTTATTTTTCATAAGATCTGCAAAGTTCCCTCCCTCCTCTATATAACTGAAAAATGTTGATGCCCGTTGTGTGCTCTTTTCACTGTCTTTAGTGGTGTATATCTATATAGAATGAATAAAGAGATTATTTAAATATATATATTTTCAACCATGCATCCATTTTGGTTTTACTTTATTCGATCTGATTCGAGGCATGTCCACAAAAATGAAGATTGTGTCGCTAGCATGAGTTGCACTCATCGCAGATGCACCAGCGATGACTAAATGGCGCTGGTCGTGCTCTGGACACAAGGGGGCGCCAGATATGAACAAATAAGGCGAGAGGATCTCTCAAGGCTCATTGCAGAATTATAACTGATGTGTAGCTGATCTGAATTCAGCAGTGTCAGGTGTCTCAATTAGCCCCTCGCGCACAAAACTGTGGAAGAGTTGTGACATTTGACATAAAACTGACCACGCAGCTCGGGTCCAGTGGGTTTGTAGCATTTTGTCAGAATATATTTTTGGCAAAGAAAATTTCAGTCTGGCCAATCTTAAAAATGTGCCTATTAAAAAAAAGAAACTGGATAAATTAAAGTTTCCGTATAGGCAAAATGCGCCTTTGCAATTTCTTCCTGTCTGCAATGTGAACCTCTGACCTCTGAATGAACTCCAGAGAAATTATCATTCAAAAAAGTTCCCTTCTTTTTCTTGCTCCACTTTCCAGAAATGATTTGTTACAATATGCAGTTCTGAAGCTCAACTTAGCTTTGTTACGTGACACATGACCTCTTTCAGGTCAGAGAAAGCACCTCTCACACTTTGCTTTAGTCCCCCAACATGAGGGACAAGCAAGCGTCAGTATTGTTGGGAGTTTTTTATTGGAAAAGCAATTGTGCTCCATGGGGTAAAAACATACTTGTTTGGTGGTGATTCTGTCCTCTGAGTCAGACCACCTCATGGCTTCCTTGTTCTTGTCTCTAGTTATGTGGAAGGCCCAGAAAAGCAAATTTTGGCAGGAAGATCATACAAATGTGTTTTTTTCCTGTGGAAATTTGCAAACATAGGGCTAAATATCTCCCTGAGATCAAGAGTGTTTTGTATTTTTGGACCATGAATCATATGAGGCCTGTGCCTGTGTATATTTGTGCTTGATCACGTCCCCCTCATCAAACAGTCTTTGTTTGCCTCGCGGTTCGTTATTGACTGGGAGGCCGTGACGCTGCCGCCCGTCGCCCCTGGAGACGAGCTCGCTTCCATTACCGGAGATCAGCTGACTGTCCAAAGACTGACTTCCTGTCAGCCACTGTGTGGGAGCTTTCTCCTCTCTCAGCCAACGGTGTTGTGGCTCAGAGGTTTCACATGCATAGCCGACTAATTTGTGGGATGTGTGAGGATCATCTGCTTGTCGAGACAGAGCGTCAGCTCCAGTCTGAGTCCTGAAGATGCCAACCATCACACACGCATAATAATTTACCTGAAATTAAAGCTGTTTCCTCCACTTGCTTACCTTTATTTTATTGCCTGAAGTGGTAAGTCTCAAGTCTCATCAGAAGTAGGACTGTCATTGAAGTCTTACAAAATCTTAATAATGAAGCAGCTGATCATATAGATTTTACTCTTACTATTCTCTTATCAAGGACTTGTTAGCCATGATAATTAGTTGGCAATGCTCTTGGGTTGTGACCTCAGCTGACCTTGATTTAAATTCAAATCTTCTGTTTTAATAACTGGAATTGAGTTTAAAATCCACTACTTGCACTTAGCAAAATTAAAGTTATTTGGCGTCATATTTTAATACCCCTATAACCCAGATGAAAGTAGTACTATCGCTACAGTAATCGGAGCAGAGTACACTTGCAGATGTGGTGTTGGTGCGAATGGCGTCATTCACAGTAATGAGAGTGTTCTTTGTTCTTTGTTTTTTTGTTTTGTTGACGTCAACCGTCTCTGGCCGGGCAGCCGTCGGCCGCTGTAGCTTATCTAGTTCTGCCAGAGAATTATGTCTTGATGTAACACAAGGTGGAGGTCAAGCTACGAGTCACGCAGGATTGAAGTGGAGGACCTTTCGTCATCGAGGGGATGATTTTTAGTGGGGCAGACTTTTGGCAAAAGCCACGTCAAGAGCCGACAGATGCCCATGAATAATCATAGAAAAATTGAGAGGCGCCGTTGATCTACATTCACTCTAAATTATTATTACTAATATTAATATTATTATTATTATTACATGTAAAACTTGTAGAATTTTGTTCACCCTTCTTACAATCCTAATATATATTAGAGTGAAAGGTATTATTTATTCATTTTAATTTTTTTCCTCTCAAAATGGCAGCATTTCAAGACCATCTTCAAGAAAAAAACAGCACATTTACCCCTCTGCCTGCAGCCTCCTGCAGGAACTCTCAGTACTGCCTCGTGATAAAAAAATAAAATCCTTTCCTTTCCCTTTCTGGCTGTTCCATATGTTTGGAAGGGGAAAAAAGAAATTGGTTGCTGGGTGGGGTATATCAACTTAGCAGAGGCATCAGTGCCCCTTGTGACATCACAAATGGCTGATTTCCAGGGCTGTTTTGTTAACTGGACACTGTACTTGTAGTCGTAGAACAGTTCAGTCCATTAGCTTTATGCTGTGTGTACGCAGTGAGTTAGAATAGCATAGCGCAGAGCCCAGATGAAATGTATTGCTGGGATTCGTGCTAACAGGATAATGTGGCCCTATTTCTGTTTTACAACAGTGTTGTTCTGCAGCCTGTGATGCAGCAACAAGATGTTTGCACGACTGCAGACAGATTTAATGTGCTGCTGCCTCAGTGGTAGATTACAGAAGTGATTTCATCTTTTTTGTCTTGCCACGTATTAACTATAACGAGCAGTAAAAATGCAGCCAGCGTGCTGGTGTGGGGTTCTTCTCGCTGCAAGGTCTGGAAAATGTCCAGCCAAGCAGCGTGAATAAAGGAGATTGCTGTCAAAGAGACAGTAACATTTACACACTGGGAAGAGATGGTCTGTTATAAGCATTTACTTTATGTGGATGACTGAGAATGAAACGGTTAAGGCCGCAGTCAAATCTGAACTACTGAAACAAAAATGCATATGAGAAGCTCGGATGAGAAGTTTGTGTGGGAAAAAGATGTAAGCGAAATATTACGATGCTTCTGTGAGACGTCTGCACTCAAACCATTTGCCTCCATGTGAGGAAGGAGTTTAAATCCCTGCGTGCTGCTGCTACAAAGCCACTTTATGAGGTGCGAATAAATGCACCTCCAAGAACCACAGACTTTGTTTATCCCAGCAAGGAGACGAGCCAAAAGGGGAATGAACGGCCCGACATTTGAGCTTCAGCCACTGGGTACTTTGCAGATCAAGTCAAGAATAGGATATTTTATGCCAGACGTGCAGCACAAGAGACGAAAAGATGCTTGAACGATGAGGAAATTTGACTTGGGATCACACTGTTACGCCAGCGAGCACCACTAATTTTTTATTTTTTTTAAATCACATTAGCCAAAGTTTGGCGAGTTGATTCTTGCTGATCCAGGTCAGACACCAGCCTGCTCTCTCCCAAATCCCACAGCATCCCCACGGCTTGTTGTATCACGGCCGAGTCGTTGCCAAGCTGTCCTCACTCGGCCCTACCTGACTCACAGCTGGCTGCCGGCCAGCGTTGACAGGCTGCTGGAAGGGAAACCTGCCGCCATCTGGAACATCACACAGGCTCTCCCGTCGAGGCCGTGCTCAGCCCAGGCCATCCTTCCCCACATCTGCCCACCCGCCCGCGCCGCTCAAATAATCGGGAGGTGACGCTGAGCGACGCTGTCTCTCAGTGCAGACGCAGCCGCGCTCAGACTCCCGCTGTAGTGGAACGAATGTCCGTTAGATCTTTATGCGCGTGTGGTCTTTGGTTTTTATCTTCGCAAACATCTGCAGGCCATCAGCTAGATGTGTGTTGGGCCTCATGATGCAGTAAAACAGGCTCCAAACAGAGATCACGTGTAAAGATGGTGGATGGTTTTCAGTTGAGTGAGGAACTTAACCTCTGATCGGAAGAAAGAAAGGCAGCGTTTTATTTGCTAGAGGAATGAAGGCCGTGGCTGCGCTGAGGATCTTAAATGCGAAAGAGTGAAGACACATTCACAATGTCAAGCTTTGCTTGAGATTTGCTGCCACTAACCTTGGAGAGGTATCAGGTGGGTGAGGTGGCTTTGCCCTTGATGACGTCAGGATGGGTCCCATTTTCTAGTACTGTGGGTTTTAGCACACACCTGCTGAAAAAGTATGGCAGCAATATAAGAAAAAAAGATGGATTTTTTTCATTTCTGGGAATTTCCTTGAAGTCAACTTTCCACATTATGGGACCTTTAACATCTAATCTGTGGGCAAAAGCTGTTGTACTCGCTCAAATGCACAAGTTAATGACACGAGTCAACCCGAAGGACTCTTTGAGATCTTCACGAGAAACGAAGCGAAGTGGCAGTGACGATATTTCACTTGTGCAACGGACTCCAGTCACAGAACCCTGTAGGGCATTGCAAAGCGATGCATTTCAGGACACTTCAGTTCCTTTAGAAGTCATTTCCTTTTGCTTGCCTGTCACATTATTGTACCTTTGTTTTCAGGTGCTGTCCCAAAGGTCCAGAATGTTACCAGCAAACACTCAAATAGAACTCTAATGTGCCAGGTACAGATGTCACCGAAATCTTGATGAGGTCTTTCCTCTTCTAATGAAATAAACTGAATATATAAAACCTTTATGGTCCCCGCTTAAGTTTGATTTGGAATACAAGTTGAGGCACTTGCACGTTCCTACAGGGGGAGCTGTTACCCTGCTGCCAACGGATGGAGAAGAGGGCATCTGAGGTGAGTGTAGTGGCGGCAGCCACAGCCTAAAGCCTCGGCGCAGCCCCAGCATGGTAATCTAATCAGCCATTTCACAGACTCTCTTGGCCTCTGCATCTCACTTCATGGGAATGATAAGAGCTTATTCCTTGTTTAAAGATGATGTGCCTCATCTCAGCATCATCATTTGGGTATGTAGTGGTTCGCTGCCCGAGGAAAGAAGCTTTAAAGTGTGTTTTAGTTGTGTTTTTTTTTTTTTTCAATTTTTGTGTACTGCTTTGGGGCAGGGTGGAGAGCCATTTTATTTGGAGGGATTTTCATATTTTGGATGAATTAAAAAAAAAAAACTCCATAATTGCATGGTACTAACACAATATTGTACATGTAAAGCTCAAATTATGGCAATAGCTTGTGTTCTTTTATTGTGTTTTTTTCTTAAAATTTCAGATGATAAATGGGAAGGACGCAGCTGTCTGCAGGAAATAGAATATATTTATATATTAACGACGTCAGGGAATTCAGATAAAAGAAAGCCCTTTTGTGTTTCATTAGATTGCTTTAGTCTCAGAGGCATCCTTGCTGGCCTGGCCACACAGAATTTAAGACTTCTGTAGTTGCAAAATAACCTTTGAGAAACGAGTCAGTATTTCCAAGAGCAGATCAGCTATAGCCAAAAATATCTCGTAATGACTGTGTAAATACCAGTTTCAGACTGGATCAAATGCTGATGGTTTGACCAAACAACAAGTCTGTTGTTTAATTGTCACACTAGTGTTTTTTCACCCATTTTTTAAAAACCCAAAATGTCATGGGTAACAAAAAATGGAACAAATTCGTGAGAGATGAATGCATGAGAACATTTTAATAAATATAAAAATATGGAAGCAACAAAATAACAAACCGTTTATCACACAAATGGCACACCTGCAGGAAACGGAGCCTCTAGGAAATAATCTGTAAATTTTGCAGCATTGGATATTCAGCTGCTTTACAAGGAACAGTTCACTGCTTTCCAGAAGTGCTATCAATCTCTGTGCATTTTGCGAAACATCATCCGAAGCGATGTGCGTCCCCTTAAATCTTTTTACTGCTTTGCACTTGTCCTGATGGAGCGGTTTGGAAAATTATACTCTCCACAGCCACATCTCTTTCCAGCCCATAAAGCAACTATTTCCCTTCCACGGCTGTGCTCCTACCAACCACAATATCTTTTTTACATTTCAGAAAGCTTAGACGTGTGCAGCCAAGAGCACCACCAGTTGGTAGGATTTACAAGGTGACTTTTATTTTACTGTGAAGACTATGTACATTTATCTGGTATTGCAGCGAGGTGGCGTGGCAAATGGTCGATGAGAAGTGAAGTGGGATAGTAAAGGTCTAACATGTTGGTTGACCAAAATGGACAAACAACAGCGAGCCGCCAATTTTTTGCTTGGTTATCATATTTTTGTAGATTGGTCTTGTTTTGTATACCACCAATAAGTGTATGAATAAAGTTATGAGTTGTCGATAGCAACCAGGAAGTCTCCCGAAACTATCCGACGGATGTTTTTCAAAATGGCGCTCTACCGTCAGCGTCAACGTCACCAACGAGCCGTCGACCAGCCAGGCCGGCCGGCCGCCTCTGACCAGGTAGGCTCCGGGCGAACTGTTACCTGTTACCTCTGTGCTGCCGCTCCGACTTTGGCGCTTTCCTGGCGTGTCACCTCCCCTCCTGAGTCCGAACATTCCCTATTTGAACACGCAGTTTTTCCGCGGCTTTACGATTCCGAGCATTTTCCTCGTGTGCCAGTGTCGGCGTTCGTGTTCGAGTAAAAGTTGAGAGCCACTTCGACGACTCTTGTTTTAATTATGCGTTGCTGTGTTGAGTGCGTTGGTTGCAATGTACTGTGTACCGCAGTGACTTGTGGGCTGCGATGTGATTGCGTCATTTGTTGTTGTTGTTGTTGTTGTTGTTGTGTATTTACTTGCGTGTCTGGTGTACCATTTCCTGAAGGTTTGGTGCTACTTTGCTACTGTTGTTTCTGTGTCTTGTTTGAGCTGTAGGAACAGGTGCAGACTTGTATAAATGTTTCTCTAACCACATTCCTATATTGTTGCATCAAGATCAAAGGAAATAAAATCTGTTGGGGGCAAACATTTGGGCTGCATTGAACTTTTCGATTGTGCAGCGGCGAGTTGGCTGATTGTCTCTCCCTTAAACTTGTTGACAGATGCATTCTGTGGTTCCCCTCCCCATCCCCACCACCACCATTCATGGACGATATTTCAAAGGCCTGCCTGTCATGCATGCCTGTCAAGTGAGGGATGCCACAATGGTTGATGATCAATGATTATTTTTTTTTGGTGTGTGTGTGTGTATTCAGAAGTGCCTCAGAAATTGAGAAAGCAGTTAAATTGACAGCAACGGCAAATACATCTTACTGGAGCGACTTTTAAATGCGCTGTGAGAATTAGCCCCGTTCAACCACAAACAGAGTGGGCTAGACTTTGCTAAGCCCCCAATGAGTTTCAGCATTGTTTATTGCTCAGTTGGCTTGATGCATCCAGTGTTGAACAACTGGAGAAGGAACCGTAACAAATTGCACCCATATGTCTCCTTATGGTGTTTATGAGCGATTACAACAGAATATGCAAGAATATATGCTGTTAATTCTTCCTGTGGAGGAGTCAGGCCAACATATGTGGTGGGAAAAATTATTGTTGAATCATGTGGTTTGTGACAACTGGACTTGTAGAGACATTTCAGCAGGCCTTTAGTATATGCAGCCTCTCTAACACTAATGTTAGGTCAGGTTGACCAAAACAGATTGGCAAAGGCGTCAAGTAGCTCAGATAGGTGTTTGTATCTTTGTCCAGCGACACTGAGTCTGGAGCGAATCCAGATGTTGTTGTGGAGGTGTTCAGCAAATTACATACTGCTCATTGTATGCTCATGTTTATTCATCTCATGTTTATTCCGTGGTATAAAAGCCTTGTACTCCTGATGTTCGGTGAACAACTGTGTCGGACACCCGCTTGTCTTGGATACCCTTGTTCCTCTCGAGAGATTAAACACTTGCTTTTCATCAGCCAGAGTTCAGAGCCATTCTTTCACTCACACCGCAGAGGCGCAAAAACGCTCCACGACACATACCACTTTCACCCACGTGGGGCTTTTGTTTTTGTGTTCTTGGCTCTATTTTTTCTTATCTTGATGATAAGGCTTACAGCAACACCACTTGGTTTGCATATTTCTATGCAATTGAAAATATTAATCAGTGCCCATTTACCTGCCTCTGTTGTTTCTTCAAAGCCGATTTTGATCAAAAGATGACAGATGAAGAACAAATATGTTTTTTTGTGGTGATCTAAATTGTTCGCGGTCAGGTTTTTTTCTCCTATTGTAATGTAGAGTTCATGCCACCACTGAATTGTCACTAGAGCTGTTTTTTTCACACTTTGACTTCAAACCATCTGGAAAGAAGCTCAAAGGAAAAGTTGTGATGAATGTCATAGTCAAAAGTCACATCAGAGCTTCTCAAATGGATGCAATTTGGTGTTAAAACTCTCCGAAGACAAATAAAGCGGCACCAGAAAGATGTTTCTGTGCGACATTCACTCCTCCCACATGCAAGCTGTTTTTCCTGACATTTCCTGCTTCTTCCCCTTCTTTTCTTTTTTTGTTTCTGCCTCCCGCTGAGCTCAGTTTGAATTATAGCACTTGCTTGGTACTCAGCCTTCACACATCTCTCCCATCGCAAATCACCCTATAATCTGAGCTCAAGTAGGGTCTTCGGCAGAGTGAATCTGAAAGTCACGGAGGGCAGCTGATCAGAACTTTGATAGCTCTATATTATTAGATGGAAAGCTATGATGTTTGAGGCGACGCCTTTCATGGTGTTCAGAGCGCGTTGTGAAGGGAGGTTAATGGCCTGATCTGTGATTATCTTGGATGGACAGGATGGAGAGATGCTCTTATCAACATCATGCAAATTCACAGCGTGACTTTAAAACAGTTTGAGGGAGAATTGGAAGCCCCCTTCATTTATTCTGATGTTCTTCTTAACTTGCCTTTTGCCTCAGATGATAAGGGCAGCGGTTATTTTTGCCTGTTTTTATTAGGTGCAAAGAAGGAACCATTTCCTCTGGTGACTCAGACTTGCCAGATGCTGCAATCGGCACTTGTGTTTTACAAGTGCATTTTGCAAGTCTTACTCGTTGGAATTTCTTTGAGACAACTTTTCAAAAAACAAAACAAAAAACAAACTAAATTAAAAAAAAAAACTGAAACCATACTTTTAGTTCTAATCACTTCCATAGCCATAATAGCACATAATAGACAGAGGACGTATATCTTCAGTGTTGACATGTTCAAAACTGGCGCATATGCAACGTTTCTGGTGGTCTGAACATATTTTGTTGAACTGTTTACATGTTTGGACTCTGAACAAAAGATTGATGATTGACACTGTGGATTTATTGTGTGTGCATTGTGTGTGTGTGTGTGTGTGTGTGTGTGAAGATGCTCTGATTGGCCTTGTTAAACATCTATTTTTTTTTTCTGTGTCATCTATACTTTGGTTTATATTCACATCCTTTCTGCGGGCAAAGAAATTGTTATAATGGTTGTGCTTCAGGTGTCTTCACTTGTAAAAAGTAACAAGGTGTTTTTACGAGTGAGTATGAACCCCAATAAAAAATATCCACTCCTGTAAAAAGCATAACCAAAGTTTCTCTCTGGAACCCTTTTTGACCTTAAAATAGACATTTTAGTATTTACAGGCTGCTTTCAAGAGCAGCTACAACATTTCAGAAGACTGTCAAGTTATTAACCATCCATCCATCCAACCGCCAGCAAGAAGCTTTTTGACTAGACCTAGTGATATAAATCAAAGGTTTCCGCAGTTTGGAACCAAGCCGGCTTCTTTCTCTTTTGCTGTGCGAGTGCGCGTCTACCTCCCTGGCCAAGCGTAGCGCTCACGTGTCCAAAGAATAATAATCCCTCTCTCTCTAAGATCAGCCTCTGCAATCATGCCTAAGATTTACATTTTCCTCCCCACTTCCTACACTCGCCGAGCTTTACCCCAACTAACTCCTGTAGTTGGTGGCCGGTATTAATAGGGCACCGTGTCACACTTTAAAGTGATTGGCACTAAGCCCACTGACCTGAAGGTCCAGCGGCTGTAACCAGGCCACCATCCCCGTCACCTCAGCCATTGTGCCCGCCGCGGTCGCTGCCAGCGTCTGATGTAATCTTGCATGCCAAGGAAATCGGCCCTTAATTACGATAAAGATCAGCTGTGCAACGTGTCACCGGTTTTAGTTTGGGGAATTAACACAAATGATCCGGCAGAACTTTTCATATGAAGTTTTGATCTGTGAGCGTCTCCCACGTCGATTCCCAAGGAGAATTTTTCTCGTCAGTTTTGTTTTGTTCAACGGGTTTTTACGAGCAAAGCTTTCTGTGCCACAAAACAGGTGTGGCACTCGGTCAAAGCGGCGCAGAACATAAAATCTCAGGCATAAGGTCTTTGTTAATCATCCAGGCCTGTTGAGTGTCTATGAGGACATTTTAGTAAAAATGACGGTTCGTTACCGTTTAATGTTGCGGCCCGTCAACGCAAACTAATGGATCTTCAGCAAAAAAAACCCAAAAATAGCACTCATCAGTGACGGAACTCGTGCGGTCAGACGCACCGCGAGACGCTTGAAGGGGCCGCCAACACCTGAGCTACATTCCCCTCTGATCTCTCCCCCTTGCCCCTGCCTTAGTTCAGATCACACCCAGAGGTGAAACGAGTCCAGAGCGGTTCCGTGGCCCCTGCATTGTGGTGGCTGAGCTTAGGTAGGATTTAAACACTACTACTTAAGGGCTCTTAACCTCGCCGACCCTTTTGGAGCTATTACAAATCCTGTTGTGCCAGAGAATTACATTAAGCCCTCTCTTTGAACCAAGGCCCGGCGTGCACATGGACTGCCGCTGCCTTTATGGATCCCTCCGCTGCTCGGTGGGCGCGCAGGATGGGGAGGCCTCGCAGCGTTAATTGTGGTGTCAACTCGCAGCGGGCACATTATTCCCTATCGGACAAATCTGCTCGTCGTCGTTCCTGTTTCAGCTGAACAGTGGGGGCATTTTGAGATTTTCGATGGCTGGTGAAGGCCGGTCGATTGGACCGTCTCGGCCTCAGCTCCGTCTTTTAGCAGACATCCTCTGTTAGTTACAGATTAGTTCATTAGTTCCGTTGATCAACTTGGCCGCTGAACGCGTCCTGTTGCCTTCCTGTGAGAAAGTAATTGGTCAGGGAAGGTTTTGGGGTCGTTATCCAATTGTACTATGACTAATCAGACTTATCTGATGCGATGACGTCTTTATTTATTTATTTATTTTTTTAAGAAAAACCAATAACTATGGCCTCATTAATAACCAGGTTTAGGAACTGGAAATTCAGGCATAAAACAATATAGGTTTACAAATTCAAATAGAACTGTCAACAACTTGAAGCGGAGAGGAGCCTTGAGAACATTCTAGGCTTACTTTTACATAAACCTGCAAAATGACAAACCAGAGATCATATTATTTGTTGCAGAGAAAACGTTATTATTATCATGGGTTTTGTTTTCCCTGACATGTTCCTGAAAGTTGACTTTCAGCGTGTCTGAGAATGCGGCGCTCCACTGTGACTTGAGTATTTACCATATCTTTGGAGATTACTGCTATGTAATCTTTAACCCTGACCCCGGCACTGACATCACTCCTCCGATTACGTTAATCTCGCCGCAAAAAATAGACATTTTGATGTATGCAGGCGGCTTTCAAGCGCAGCTGCAAGGAGTCACATTCAGGTTATCGACGCACTTCTAGACGTTTTGATGATGCTTAAAAGCAGTGATAGAAATAATAATAAAAAAGGTTTGCACGATCAAAGGCTTGGATCAGAGCCCGATTTGTTTCGTCCTTTTTTTACGCTTTGTGTCGAATCTCTCCGGCTGCAGCGGCGTCGATGGACAAGCGCACCAGACAGTGACTGTTGCAGTCTTTGCAGAGTCGAGCCCAGAGTCACTCCCGGGACGCCGCAGCGCCCCTACCAGAATAACTAGCATTGTCCGGATTGGCCGCGAGCAGCTCCGCCGTCCAGGTGGAGCTGAGGTGTCGCTGTCAGTCGCTCCCTCTCCTCCCCTCTCGCTCCGACTGCAATACCAGCGCCTGTCACACTCGGCGCTGCCAGGAGGACTGAGGCGTATCTGATGCGCCGTTTCCTCCCATGTCTGCCTCTTGGCTTGAGGCTCATTATCGCTCGACATTGTATCTTGAAAATATTCTGCTCGACTGAGCATTTTGATACCAAGATGCTTGTTATATTCAAACCATTACATTTGCATCTTGATGCAAAATTGTGTATTTGGCCTCACTTGTGATGTAGGTTTATTCCGCTGCATGTAACATTGCTTGGCAGTGTATTTTTTCTTTTTTTGGCCTCTACAAAACAAGTAGTCGCTTGTCCAACCAGTGACCTTTTGTTTCTGTTTTGATAATGATAGAACAGAGCTGATTTAGAGTTGACATTTTCAGGGGTACATTGTAAGTCTTGTGTGTTCCAGTGTACTGAAACAGAATCAGGATAAAAAAAATCACATAAAAATAAACACACAAAGGCATGAATAATTGAACAAAACACAATTAAACACTAAGAATACTAAAAAAACTGCTGAGGAAACTGTTTAGAGTTGCCTATCTTGCACATTGTTTTCAAAACTGTTTATTTAAAAAAAAAAACAATGACCCTTCAGGGAAAAGTTATTAAACATCTTGGACTAATTTACTAGCTCCCTGTTTTACTTTCCTTGCGCGTTTGCTTACGTATTATATTTCATCATGGAAGTTAACAAGTTTGCAAAGTTTTTAAGCGTCGCCTTTCTCACATCACAGTCCGCTCTGCACCTTCACACGCACCGGAACGCCAGAGCACAATAAAATGCTGAGTAGATCCGTGAGACTCGCAAAAGACTTGCAAACTGTCGTGCACTCCGAGTAGAGCAAACGGGTTCATTTACCAAGACAAATGTCTCCGGAACACGACAAGCATTACTGAATGTGGTTTGTGCTTCGTCTGAATGTTACCGTATTATGATTAAAGTGAGGGTAAAATGCTGTTTACATACTTTGCTCAGAATTCGATCCCAACCAAGTCAGTCGTGGAATTTTTTTCTCCCCTGTTCATTTCTTGAATTTGATTAATTCATGATGTGACTCGTCAAGTGTGCATCATCAATTAAATGGCCTTGACGGAAAAATAGAGGAGTTAACACGTTCTCATTAATCTTCGCGATCCTGAGATGAAGTTGTTTTTTCTCGTTTCAGTTATGTGAAACTCGACCTGCATCACACTCATTTTATGCAGACTTGGCTCTGAACGCCTCTGTGTTATTTCAGCTGATCTTTGGTGAGTCACCGTGCGGTCCGTTCTCTAAGTCTTACAGTAAAAAACTGTTCAGCGACAGGATGTGCATCACTGCCTTCTCAAAATGCAGACCGTACTGATGCAAAAACCACACAACGAAATCCTTCAAATCACTTTCCGAGAAATTAAAGCAAAAAAATGAGTCATCATGCCTCTCTCTGCTTTTTGTTGAACTTACTGTAAATATTTCCCAGCCGATTTATTTTGTCTCCGCGAGGCCTTGAGCCCAGCCTCGGCTCATGCGAGCTGTTACAAATTAATTTGCATACTTGATACATTCACGCCGACTGAACTCCCACTGGAATGTTTTTTAAGCATATTCGCACCAGTCCGGCAGCAGCGTGAATTGGCACCGTCGAGTGTTTTCTAAGGTCACTGCTCACAATTAAAATCCTGAGCATTGTATGGTTTAAAGGATAGTAAACAAATCAACCATGCTTTTTCATTTACTCTGCCCCTTTAACTGCTCATCCCGAGGCCAACCTTAAAGCCTGACTTATATAAGATCTTTTTTTTTTTTTTTGGCAGGGGGTAAAAGCTGTTTTGGGTTAACAACCCCTCCTCCCCAAATTCCTCTGTGGGGTCCGTACTGTACAGAAAGAGGGCCTCACGGCGCAGTTTGTCAAAACATTCAGGAAAAAAAAAAACTCTTCTCAAAACAAAAGCGCCACTTGGCTTCCCGCAAACATTTCTCACGTCTGGCGTCCAGTCGTTGAGCACCGTATACCCGCTCTATGAGGCGTCCGTACGCTAAAACAGCGGCTGCAAGGGGAGCGGAGGGGCTGCCACATGCCGGCGAAACGGAGCGGTCACTCGTGCATGCAGAGCACGTCCTGCGGGGGAGCCCTCCACATACGTTCTGCTTCTCATTATCCTCACTTACATGCTTCCCATTATGTCCCGGACATCCTTCCCCCAAGCCTATAGCCTTCTCGCTATTTATGTGTCAACAGCATTACCATGGAGAGCCCCCCCACCCCCATCCCCAACTCCGGCCCGCCACCTCTCCCCACCCCCTTCAACCTCCCCAGTCTCAGATGGATGTTTTGTCCTCCCTTTGCCTTTTGTTCTGCTCTCATGTCTCAAGGCCATATGTGAAACTTGCCCAATCGCAGGATGAGCCATATAGGTCCCCCCGGACCCTAAATAATCTTTAACCCCTCTGTCGTAGGAAGGAATGGTGAGAGAAGGAAAAGACGGTTGGGGTTCACTTTTTTTTTTGTCTGGTCTCCGTCGTCTCAACAGAGCGAGTAGCGTGGTGTGCTCTCGTATCAAAACCCCGGGGCGGGTTTCGCTTGAGCAAAATTGGCTCCGTCCCTCCTGTTTGCTTGTTTGCTGCCTTTTGAAAAGACTGTGCTTAATCTCAAGGCAGCGAGAGTGCGGGCCTGTCCTCGTGTGAACTTTTAGGGTGGATGCACATCTGAATCCGCTGCCTCTCCCCTCCTCCCTTCTCTCTCCTTCTCTCTCTCTCTCTCTTTCTCTCTGTTCAGCATTAGCTCGCCTTGCTCCGTCGCCTCCCACCATGCTCGCAGCATGTCAACAAGTAAGATCCGAGGTGCAGCCGGCGTCCGCTCGGACTTGCGTCCGGCGCGAACGTGCGAGGGGCGCGCTGGTTGGAATCTCGCCGCGGCGGGGAAACAGTCAATCAGGATGAGAGAGCGCGCGGACACCGACACACGCAAATGTTTCAGAAGCAGCGGGGGAAAAGTTCTCCAGTCATCTCACTCTTAATGAGAAAAGTCCAATGATGACACAAATGAAAAAAAAAAAAAACAGGGGAGGGGGCCTTTATTTCCGTGGCAACCGTTGAAACGGCCGGAGCAGGAAAACCGAAAAATGCTGCATTGCGTCACAGCGTTAAATCCCAGCGACTTTCGTGACTGCAGCTATATGACTGTGGATCTTGTCAGTGCTCCTTAAGTCTGGTCCGAGACGAGGAGGACGACGACTCTGAGAGGACGAGTAGAAAAGTAACATGTGGAAGCCCAGCTGAGTGTTTTAGGCCACAGTTGTCTCACATGAAATTGTTAGTAATGTTTAAATGCCGCATCCGTCAGTATGTCGACGAGCTCGATTGCACTGGGCTTTTTAATGCTACTGGCCTAGGCAATTTAGCTGGGGGGATGCGAGGGGAGGCAATATATTGACTGGCTCTGGTCCAACTCTAAAACGCTTGGAGGCCGTGACGGTCACGTTGGCCATTTGTACTGTTGATCTATCAGGAGGTACCTAGGCCACGCCTTCAATAAATTAGCTGGTAGTAAACTGGTAGCACGTCACAACACAGCAAACAGATTCTGCATAGAGAAACGTCTCTCACGTGCCAATATAAGAGTTGAAATGGCATCTCGGCCGGCTTTTGGGCTTTGGATGCTGAGACAGTTTGAGGTGCTTTTTACAGACACTCGCACGTCATCTGAGGACAGAGCAGCAACTGCCAGAAGGATCTTTACCTTTAAGCATGCTGTCTGTCTGAGGCGTTCCTTTCAGCTGTGTGCTACTGGTACAAACAAAGGCCTTTTAAAGCCATCGTTTCAGCCCGAAAAATGAATTTTTCTGTTAAACAGTCTGATTTAAGTCCAGATGGTTTTATTTTTTTCCCACCATCTGTCCATAAAGCCTGGTTTAAGAGGTGTCACAGTTAATAAAAGCAGATTCCTCGCAGCCAACGCACAATACCATGGCAACATGTGCACAAATCAATGCCAAACGGCCGGCCGGTTTATGACATTGTTCATAGGCAGAAATGACACGTCGCCGAATAACTGCTATTGTGATAACTGGCAATACTGATGCACTTCAGTCTGACCTCTGAGGATTTTGAGAAACAAAAACATGGAATATGTAACTCTTGATACATCATTTAGTTTTAGTCCTCTGTATCCTTTAGATAAGCTCTAACTAACGATTATTTTTGTTGTCGACTAATCTATCGATTTTTTTTTCGATTAGTCATTTGGATTATCTTCTTTATTTTCACCACCTATTTTGGACTTCTGTTAAACTTGTTTAAATCTCCACATCTGTGTTACAGTGTTGTACCCTGACATACGTTTTTCAACAAATATATCAAATTAATGACACACAATCTAATTGTTGCAGCTCTATTTAAGATATTATGACCTATGCCTATAATTGATCATCCTTGCACTTTGAGCCTTGGTTATATACTGCTGTGAACATTGCCATGTTGACTCAGATTTCCTTTCTTGAAGGCCCAGCGTGAAGAAATCCATTTTTAGCGAGCGGAATAGACAACGCATACGTATGTTTTCTAATCTGATGTTCCTCACTAATCAGCATTCATGCTTACATAAAGAGGAGGTCCATATGGGTATAGGAGGCCACAGTGCTTTCCTGATCTCAATCAACTGTGATAATAAATCTCATGTTGTCGCGTTGGCAATTCAAACAGAGTTTACAGCTACTGCCTGAGCTATTTTCAAACCCTCAGACTGTGGCTAAGAGCTCTGGGCAGCGATTTAAAGGACCGAATGGTAGCCAGACTCAACATAGGTCCTAGAGTGAAGTTTATGGGTTAAGCTATAAGAAGGTTCTGGTTGCCTTCAATTTAAGGTCTTCTCGCCTTGCCGTCTGGAAGATGTTAACATAGACTCCGAACTCTGAAGGGAAAATAAACTTTGTCCGACCTTGGAACATTTAGGGGTTTCTAGTTGAAGCTTGGAAACTGTGATTAGGAAAGTGACTAATGAGTTGGCTTTTGTCAATACATTTAAAAGCGAGAAGGCCAAGATACCAAGGCAAAGTGCCTAAAATTGCTTTTTTTTAAAAAAAAAAAAAATTTGATCTGATATGTGCAAATTGTAATGGGGATACTGCAAATAGCATTAGCAAATAATCCACAGAAATCACTTGCAAAAATACACAATTGCAAGGTAGAGAATGGGTTTTCAACATTAAGTGACCTGGTAGTTCAAATATGACTTGAGCTTCTCATTTTTTCTCTCAGTTTTGTAACATATGTGGCCCATAAGTAGAACTATTGGATTTATTTGATCAACCTGGCGACATGAGGATACCCTGCACTTGCTCCACGTGAGTTGTAGGCAACCAATTTTATCACCCTGTTGCAGGAGGCCGCAAAAAGCACATATTATTTGTCAGGCGAATGTCAAGGAGATTGGGTGGATATGAAACTTTATGGGTTGAACTTACTGTGTAACAGATGTGAGATACCCATTAAATCACACCTGGCAGACCTGTCTGAGAGGCGATCACTGCGGTTGCCAGGTCTGACAGGACTGATCACATTCTTCTTACTCTTCAGAGTTAAACAGAATGTTAATACCAGGCACCTTTGTGGTCAAACCAGGTCTTTCTATTGTTAGCGCTTGAGTTCAGTCTGTCTCCTGTGTTTTATATGCACCTGGCCCTTCTGAATGTTGTTGAATAAAGGCTGAAAGGAATATTTTGTTAGATGTTGTACAGTAACAGAATTTTTTTTACTGCTGGATAAATACAAAATTGCCCCTCAAATTGTATATTCCAAGTTATGGCTTTGGGATAAAGCACCTAAAATGGCCCAAATGGCCCACTACCTTGCGCAATCTGTGACTGGTTATAGTGCATAATGCTACACATTCTGACATGACACCAAGACAACGCAAACGACAAGGACACATAGTTATCAACACATGGACAATTTTTGTTGTGGTCAACCCATCACTGTTGTTTGCTTTTGTTTTGTTTTTTTCAAATAATTTGTTTGGGATGAAGAAAGGACCATTGCATGCTTCTACTTAATGTTACTGTTCAATGTCACTGAAGCATTAACGTCTTACATGTTCTCGGCTGACTGTTGAATATCCCAAACTATATATATGTTCCAGGCGGTTCAGTCGTTCTCAGCCCCGACTTTGTGTCTTTGTAATGGCAAAGGTTTTTTTTTTTATTTTTGTCCCTCCAGGCTCTCAGACAGCTCCAGCACATTGGCTGGTACGTAGGCAGGTGTTTACTCTGTTATAAACGCTCTCACTTCCCCCACAAACACGTTAAATATGGAATTGCAAACTGAAAGTGGACTTTGTTGTGTTATGCAACCGCAGTGTAATGATATTTAACAAAAACTTTTGGTGGTGTGTAGGTGGAGAGCGCATGTTTTTTTTTTCTTCTCTTCTGTCTCTCTGGACACACCGTTGACTGAAGTGTTTTTTCAAAGATTCAAAGACCTCGTAAAATACTTTTGTTTTTAAAATACTTTTGTTTTTAAAATACTTGCAGCCGTCGCCCGTATGGGCAAACACTTAGCAAAACTAGACGCCACCCCGTGTAGTTCTCTGAATAATCAAAGTCCTTTCTCAGAAATGAAAACAGAAGTATGTAATGATGTCATGGACTGTTACAAACCTAAAACGGAGCTGGTTCCTGTTCCTCGTAAATCCATTTCTGAAAAAAACTTCTCATACATTTTATCGATGGGCCTCCGAAACCACAAACCTAAAATGGTTCACCCAAAGTAGTGCTGTGAAGTGATTAAAAAAAAGAGGAAAATGTTCACTTTGGCTTATTATGCTGCAGTTTTAAAAGTAAGAGAATCCTTGGAAAGGGGAGAGGTGAAGGCAAGTGTTTTATTATAAAATAATTGGTTCCATGTGTTGAATGAGGTTGGCAAAATCTGTGTAGTTTTGAATGGCCTCATAAGAGCTCATCTTAATATTTACACAGTTTCTGTGAAATTATTTGTGCACATTTCTCAATGTTTGTCTTTATAGGATTAAACGTTTTGGCAAATGAATGCCATCCAGGATCATACGTTTTCTTTATTAATGTAAGATGCAACTGATCTGCAAACGTCCCCCAACTTCTTTTTCAAAGTTACTTCTCTGGTCCCTAGTGTTGAGATAATTGAATCGTGTCTGCTCCTCTGCTTGTGTTGCGTCTATCTGCTGCATTTTCATTTCCTCCCCGAAGGTTTTGTGGTATTTGCGCCTTTTTTTTTTGGATGATCTTAACCCTAACCCCTAAATGCTGCGTGTATGTGTTGCCAGGTTGATGAAGACGTATTCTTAATTTGCTTTTGTTTTGTCTATTTGCATGTGTGTGTTTTTTTTTCCTTTAAGATGCAGTGTATTGAGTTCTCTTGGCGTCTGTGCATGACCCTAATTAAATGTGGATGGTGATACTTTCTTAAGAGGCCTGGGCTAATTTTCTATGGCTTTTGTCAGCCCTGTTGGCTTCCTTTCCCTCTTGCCCACACAGGCATTTTTTGTAGACTCTTTGCTAGTTTCTTTCCCAGTTATCTCTGCTTTCGAAGTCTTGGCTAAATCGAGTCTTCTCGACCTCCTTTTTATTGCTGAAGAGCCTTTATCCAAAACACCTCACCCTTTTTTTTTTTTTTTTTTTTTGCATTATTGGCAATTTACAATTCCACCAAATGTTTCCCAGTCTTTCCCAGGGTCTCCAACATATTTCACTTGGGATGAATAAGGTATCAGTCAGTTCATTCTGTGTTGTTCTCACTGAATGGAGCTATAAGCTTGTTAGCTGCTGAAAACTCATAAATGTGAGCTGTGCAGGACTGAATTGCCCAGAAGGTCTTCAAGGGTTGTGTTGGACACTTTGATCAGGTGAGGTATCGGCTGCTGGATATTTTCGATTTGTGTCTTGTTTATTTAGCCGTTAGTTCTCTCCAGTGGACAATAAAGAAGCAGAGCTGTGATCTTCATTTGACCAATATTGCTGTAATTACTAGTTTTAAATTTGCGAATAAGGAAATGCCTCAAACAAGCATACAAACTATATAGATGAAGATGTTTTAAATTTTCCTGTTTATAATTGTTCTGTTTTTTAATATCTGATTTTTACCTTTTGTTCCTCTTAATGTGCGTTAAAAGGCTTCACTTAAACACATTAAATGATCCCATCATGGTCCATAAACATGCTGTCGCTGCTGTCGGCGTGCGTGGCACTTAAGAGACGAGTTGCAGCACAAATTTAAAGTCATGACTTGTCACAAAAAAAAAGAACACCCGCTAAATCCTGTGCGCGCATTTTGATAAAAGAGTAATCTAAAAGAGAATTGATCTCTTTTGATCTCTGTGGGTTTGTTGCTTAGCAGCAGCTCTCACTCATAGAGACACACACACACACACACACACACACACACACACACACACAGACTGTTAAATAGCAAAATAAAATGGAATAAGAACCCTGTGACTTCTAAAGGCGATGTGCAATATGTTGCCTCCAAATCCGCCGCCGTGCTCCGAGCCTCTTTACATGAGTTGACAGTTCTGCCGCGGCGCCTAATTACGGCCGAGTGTCCTCAGAAAACGGGAGCAGCGGAGCGGCCCCGGAGCGCGTCCTCGGCAGACCGGCGACGTGCCCCGTCTCCCCTGGCCTCCCCCGGCTGACGCCGTCTCTCGCTTCCTCGCGTCGGCTCCGGCTGCTTAATCTCTGCCCCCCGCCTCCCACCCACCCAGTCTGACATGAGACCCGAAATGACCAGCACACGTTCCCACTGGGGGAGCTCAGACTGATCCATGGTGGGAGCCGCCGCGGTGCTTTGCATTGCTTGTCGAGGGAGATGAAAGGGGGGGTTGTGGTGGGGTGGGTGGTCCGGGAGGGAGGGACGGTGGGAGGGCAGCGGAAACTGATGGCACAGAGCGGTCTGTATTTTCATTCCTTTTGAAATGGGGCCGGTGTGATGCCAGGGATTCACCAGGGGTTCTCGCAGGGCCGAGGCAGTAATGAAGAGGAGAGGTGTCTGCTGTGAGAGATGGGAAAATGAGCAAAACAAAACAGGGGCGGGAGGGGGGAGGGTGCTGGCGTGGCGTGGCGTGGAGGGGGGGGGCTATGAGACACCACAGGCACAGTCGTGCACAATCGGCTGTCATCCCGATTACAAAATCGGGATGATTTTGTAATTTTTGAAATCTTATTTTGAGCAGGATTTTTTTTTTTTGAAAAAACTTTATATATTACAGATTTATTTTGTTTTCCATGGCGAAGAGTTTAACAGAAGATGATGTCACCCACCAGGTGACATCTATGCACTGTAGCGTAGTGCATTTGTATGCACACACACTGGATAACGTTGCCCTCCCAAGATGCCTTCCCAGAAATAGAAGCCTCCTTCGACTGGTCCCCACCCGCTGTGAACGATCTAGCCAATCCCCGCAATGAATATTTCCCTCTGAAAATGATTTCCCATTCTTGATGAGTCACGCACAACAACGGTCAGGCTATGACATCACCAGGCGCGATAAGACCTCGGTACAACAGTTTTGGAGCCTCTGCAGTGCAGCTCCGGCAGCTGTTCGTTTTGTTTTGCTTGTGTTCATTATTGGACACTTCATCGAGACCGGTCCAACTTTGCCGCAAAACGACTCACACTGACATTACACGACAGGTCGTGGTGGCGTCAAACGCCCTGCTGGTGGGATTTAGAGCCAATTGATAGATGCTACACTGTGTGTCTGCAACAGCTGTTCCACGAAAAACACTTTTTTGCAACCCTTCAAAGATGGTAAAACCCTTTTGTCTGCAAGAAGCTTGTGTAATATCAAAATAGCAAAAGCTCTGTGGCGCTAGTTGTGCTTCCAAACAAAGTCTTGAGTGGTTTGTTAGTGGTGGGAACCTCAGGCGGACCCAGATGAAAGCACCTGCCAACGTTGAAGAGGTTTGGACTTGAACCCAACTGGCAAAAAGAAAATGGAAACTGTAAATAAACCAAGGCATTGTGTGTGCGCGCCAATGCCTCCGAGGTGTCCTGAATATGTTCTCCTGCGTCGTTAAAAATCTACACACACACACAAGTCGTCGCAAGTCCGCTATGTGCAGTTCAGCGCCGAGCCTCTTACCTGAGTTGAACCTGTGTATCGCGCTGCAGGCGCAGTGGGAGGCTCGCTGTTATGTAAGGGCTCCGCGATGTATTTGAAATTCGCCGCCGCCGCACTCGTCGCAGGGAACTTGATGCACAACTATGTGTTGACGCTTTTGATGAGATAAGATGGCTGTTAAAACGGAAACACAATGATGCATAAGGGCACAATGGAAAACAATCAGCACAACTGGCGTCATAGATTAATAAATAAATGAATAGATCAAAGGCAAAATGTTCTAATAAAAGCAGCGTGACATGACAATATGCAGTGTCTGGCCAGTGAGATGGAGCTTAATTGTTCCAGGTAGGTATTAGCTCATTAGTTGGCATGCAAGTAAAACAAAAAGGCAAATTAAAGATCTGAAAAAAGTTTGTTTTTATAGAAGGACCCCTTCAAGACCAAATCAATCAATGTTGCACCTCAGCCGTCAATCTATCAGCAGTGGCGAGGTTGTTCTCCCTCATTAGAAGCAATTTGCCATCTGGAATGGAAATAATTATGATGTCTGCGCAGCCCAGTCGCCCTGCGCAGTTGCCATTGGCGCCTACAGCCAAGAAACATTAACGCCGCCGCCGCTATTAAATGTTTACTGCGGGTCGTATCGGCGATCGCCGTGCGAGAGTAACGTGACGGGGAGGCGCCGGCGCGGCAGCGAAGGTCTCACGGCTCGCTTGCTCACACCTTCCCGCGGATCGGCCTCGTCACGCGCCTGCCATGTCGAACCTGTCCAGGCGCGGCGCTGTGGGAAGGCAGCGGTTTCACCTCTCGCTTAAGGTTTCCCGCAGCCGTCGTCGTCCTCAGCCTTCCTAGAATTTGACGTGCTCAAGAATTCTGAGAGGTGGGGAAAAAAAAGTCCCCTCTCCCCGACTGCTCAAACACGAGTGCTGTTTTCAACAAAGACAAACAGGCGGTTTTTGTGCCTCCTTTTTTAATCTGTGTTGTTTTTGACGTTTCACCTTAGGTGACCTCCCTCCCTGCCAGACTGTCTCCCGGGCGATGTTGCGCTTTTCTTTGACTGCCTTTGCTCCATTGCCTCCCTGTGGCAGACAGTCCTGAAGCCATTGCCTGTTGATTATTCGCCTTTTGTTGTGTAATCAAGTGGCACAGCTGTGTTCAGTTTTGACCGAGACGTAAATTACAGGCAGCGAGCACGCACAACGTGAGACATAATACAGTCAAAGTGGTTTTTGGTCCTCTCCTCACCCACAGCTCAATCAGCCTCGTATTGTTTTCTTTGTTTAATTCTGCTAAGATGTCGAGGCTCCGACGACGACTGGTAGCGTTCAGTGGAGCGTTTTAGGTAATGTTTTTGTTTTTGTTTTTTTCAGCCGCCACTGTCCTCGGCTCACCTCAAAATCTCGGTCCTCAGTGTTTTGCTTCACCTTCCTGCCCAGCATCACAAATGCTGCCAGTTGATGTTTGTCCCGCTGCTTTAGCGGTATCCCGCTGAGACAACTTGGGGCAGAAAACACATCCTATTAAACACTGGTGAGTGCACAATGTCCTTATGAGGACAAGAGTGCCTTGGCCCCCACTCACCTAGGGGGATTTGGGTTTTTTTTGGTAAACATACTGTAAAAAAGCCTCAAGTTAACCATTATTTGCCAAAACAGCCAATTATGGTTAGTTTAAAAAGTAGTAAAACTCTTTTCTTAGCCTGCAAACATTACAAAAAGCACTGCCTCACACACAAAATATTGCCTCAGTGTCACAGCAAAGCCGTTGCATTTCAGGAAATATTTCAATTTGTTATTTTTTTCCATGATTAAAACATTTTTTTAAGAGCTTTATTACGCGTCCAAGTTCTTGCATGCACCGGCAGCGACGGCAACCATCGCACTCCTCCGCCCTACATAAATAAACCAAAGGATAAAACAATATTTGCAGCAGCTTTATATGCCTGAGTGTGTGTGCGTGTGCGTGTGTGTGTGTGTTAGGTTTTCCCACTCACTGCGTCGCCCTGCCACCATCTGTCCTGGGGACTGGCATCAATGAGCGTGCAGACGGACGGGCACTCACTAATAAGCTCAAACGGGCAGCGGAGAGAGAAGCCACATGAGGACACCCGCTGATATGCTCACCATTATCTTTACTGCGGGAATGCAAGTCAGGGCACGGAAGGACAGGAGACGTTGCTTCGTATCGGCGCTCGCCAAGAAAAAAGATCTTAATCCTCGTGTAGCAAGAAGAATTTATTTTTTCCTTATCAAAAAATGATGAGGTGTGAGGTACGATGTGATGATTTCCGCCCAGGTTTGTCCTCAGTGTTCACGTTTTTGGCTGTATTTTGCAGTTTAAAGCCAATGAATTATTTTTTTATTTTTTTTAACAGGCAGATTTATTGACTGAAGATTTAAAAAAATATCTGTCTAATTTATTCAGATCGCTGTGGAGCATCTTTTTGTGTTTCATGTCTAAGCCTGGAAAAGTAGGTTAAAAAAGTGGAAGTGGAAAGTTGTGCAAGTTTGGTGCAATTTCTTTCAGCTGGTCATAAAACTTCTTAATTTGCACATTGAAAAGAATGGAATTGCTGAATTACCGGTTGAATTTTTAGTTCATTTCAGCACAAAAATGAACCTCATGAAACAAATTCCAGGTTTGACATATTCTTAAATTATATTAGATGTATTAAAATATTGCATTTTGGTGTTGGAGCTCTTTTGCTCACAGCTTCATCCTCGTCTCATCAACTCCCGAAAAATAAAACCTTCTAGACTTCTGGTCCTAAACCTTCCAAACCAGAGATGATAATATCAGGTTTTTCACTTTTCCGAACACAGGATTTTCTTCTTGCCGCACTGTGCAAACAGTAATTACATAAATTGTTATGAATGTGATGCGTAATGTTAAGCAAAACCGTTTGCATCAGCTTTCACTCCCAGGCAGGCGCATACGGAAGGAATCGTCGATACGCGTTAATATCCAGGACGGGCTTCACGGAGGTCTCGCCGCATTACCCAGAGCAGAACTAAGTGGAACATGTTCGCCGCAAATAGGTTGCTGCTGCACGTGAGCTGCCGAGACATAAAAGTGCCCTAGCCAGGCGCTGACAGGGGGAAAGCCGTTCTCTTTTTGTCAGCCACACAGATGTTCTACAGAGTTCAAAAGATGTCGTCAGAAGTGGATTGTTTGGTGGACTGAAGCCTATATTTTTCTGTTCGTTTTCCAGGAATTTTGAGCTTCTGAAACTTTACTTTTGAGTTTTATGACACGCAGTGATTGGAATAATTTAGGTCTGGAGTCCAAAACAAGCCTCTGCAGCCACCGCAGGAGAACATTTCAGTTCAGCAAATGGTCTAATAGCAGACCGCTGCGAAAAATGTGCAGATCCCCTTCCGAGTGTTGTGTTATTTTAATCATTTGTGAAATTCTAATGCTCCAGATGATCCAGTTACACTAGAAATTTTGTTCAGCCGTGTTGAAGATCGCTGAGCCTGAACTGCAGTCTTTCCGACCGTTTTTTTTTTTTTTTTTGAATAGCGAAGGTGATATGAACCTTTGAGACATGTTTGTTCCAACATTCCTCTGGTCTGCAAATCTTGCAGTGTTTTCTTGGCCTCTTCTTTGACCTGCTGAGAGAGTTGTCAAAGTCCTCTGGTGGGACTTTGGGGAGCATCGCTTCTCCAAGCTCAAAGCTCATGGGCCTTTTTAACCTTTCTCTGTTTGCAGATGTAGTTTGTCGCTGTTTCTGAGCCTCAAACATTGTCATTCGACCCTTCCAAGTTTCCTGAATTTGCTTTTGTATTTCCACCAATTGTTATTGGCTGAGAAAAAAGCCATAAAAATACTTTTTCTTTCTCAGACTTTAGAGACAACAAACAATACCTGATGGAGAGTTTTATCCAAGACAATAAAAATGTTTTGTGCTTAGTTTATAGTCGTGGATACCTTAGAGGTATTTAAAGACGGTTCATCCAAAAGTGATACAGGAGACTTGAGTTTGGGAAAACACGTCTCTGTACTGAATGTAGTGTCTTTTGATTTTCTAAGAAAATTCAAGAGTACAATTTACCCCAAAATTGCCACATTAGTTTCATAGCCAGCCTTCATGTCTTATAGCCAGAGTATGTTTAAATTTGGAGCTGGATGTATAGTCATTTTCAGTGCTGCAGTATGCAAGATCAGATTAGTTTGACTTGCTTGTGTTTTCCAATGTGGCCGTTATTTGGTTAGCGGTGACAGACAATGTCGTAGGGATGCAATCTTTGGTCAACATGTGATAGATGCTTGAATTGTGTGAAGCACAAAAGCCGTTACTCTCGTAAAACCCACTTGGAGGAGAACGGAGGTACAAAACATTTTGCGATAAATCCGCATTTCGATGTCCTTTGCTGTCCAGAATGGTTGTTATACTTTTCTCTTTGATTACTTGCGAAAAAATATTTTGTCTCCTCCTCCGTCCAAACATAACGCGCCATTTTCACTTGAAGGAACTGGTCATGTGACCCCGTACGTCACGTCCGCTGACGTGTAAATGCGAAACGTGTTTCCATGACATTTTGCAAAATACCGCTATATCGATACGTCTGAAAAACCACCTCATGAGAGCATAAAAACCTTTTATCGATTTTTGAGATGTTTTCCGAAGTTTAGGTGTTTCCATTACCCGTTTTTTATTGCCACATTTAGGTTTTGCGCAAATCTAGGAGTAATGGATGCGCAGCTAGTGTCTCCCCAGTACGCTGAGATACTGGCAGTTTGCAGTGATAAAGACGGCAGTTCGTTCAGGTAATGGGCACACCAGCTCTTTGATTTTTAAGGTGGGCTGTGTAAGTTGTGGTGCAGAAAGAGGTAACGGTTTTTCTTCTATTGATTGCAAGGAGAAAGTGAAAGAGGGAGACGTCGGCGGCTTGAAGGTGAAGGAGCCCTCACTGAGACGTACAAATCTGCTTTGTAGGTTTGTCTTTATGATATTCCAGCTCATGTGGTTTCTGGAGCCGTGCCATCTCAATAAGTAAGCGGCGGGAAAAAAAGAGACTCGCTTCTTTTCTTTTTTTCTCTCACAGAGCCGCATTGTCCTCACTTGACCTGGAGCCGCTGCCAGGAATCCTGCAAAGTTTATTGGAGGTAACGGCAGGTTGGAATACATCTCCGGGTCTCAGCTGCCGCAACAACAAAGGAGCCCTCGAACTCCTCAAAGCAAATTTGGGCACAGCGGGAGAGCATTTTTAATTCTTTTTCACAGAAACACTTCTGTTTTCTCTGTGCCAGAGAGTTAAGAGGGTTCTGATAATAGAGTGTTAATACAGTCTGGAGTGCGAGCAAGAGAGGACGGCTGAGGACCAGGAGGAGCAACTGCCGCAGACTGAGCGAAGGACAAAAGCATAACAGTCTCATTAAAATGTCTCCCACCCCTTAAAAAAACAGGAGACTGATGCGTCACTGTTTGAAGTAGTTTCAGCCAAAAACATTCGCAGTCTCGCCGCCTTGCGATGTAAATGAGCTTCTCTAAAAGAAACAGTCTGCCGCCTTCAGCTTCGGGCGAGCGCAACAGAGGCATCAGATCCACATTGATCTTTTTATAGGTCTGTTTTTATGCAAAAATCCCTACATTTTAGGATATGCAATACTCAGTTCCGTGGCTATTGGCACTTTGTGATGTCACAAAGGGCAACCCCTCTGGAGTTAGTGACAACACCCCCAGCCAGGTGCTCCGAGGCTGCTTTGTGAGCACCTTGTTTTTATCGCCTTATTTAGTTCAGCAAAGCATCATTCTTATCAGGAGGTGGTAAACAGAGGGCTTAATATGTTGAACTCAATTATAAAGAAATTTTCTTTTCTTCTTAATATTTAATTTCAGTGGAGTAAATATCTGAAAACTGGTAAATAATAGATCCTTTAGATTCAAACATGTTAAGTTACTGATGTTTAATAACCAGTTTTAAAAGAATGTGATTTGTTTTTGTATAATATATATTTGTTCTTCACAAAATATGCTATAAATTCTGAGAAATAGTAAATATAGAGTGATTTAAAAGTCTTAACTCTTGTCAAATGTTTAATGAGAAACACTGAATTAGTCAACTGTTGATGGCCTGGAAAGTTAGAAGTCTCTGACCCTCTTTACTTGCAGCAGTCAGGGCTTTTCCACATCGATGCAGTAACGCGACACTTTCAACCGTTTTTAGACTGTCCTGTCTTCAACTCTCGCCCCCGTGAAATAACACAGGCAGCGATCCAAATGTAGCGTCAAGTGGAACTGCCGTTGCTGGGTGGGGAAATAAAGCTTTGGTGAATGCAGATCATTTCAAACCTGGCTGCGAAACACTGAGAAAAAAAAGTAAAGGCTTTTGCTTGTTTCAGTACAATTTTCAGAAACTCAATGTCGAACAGGAGCGTCTGATTTTTTTTCAAAAGCAAAAACTTAGGCAATTTATAAAGTGTTTTGAAACTTCTGTTGCTGTTGGTCTTTGGTTTGTTCAAAAAAGCCGAAGTGGACCAAGCACTGTCCTCGAAATCCCCTGACTGTAAATCCCCTCTCCACCCCGACACCCTCTCCTCCATGTCGGGTTTGTGGCCACCCCGGAGTCAAATTTGACACAGATTTACTGTAACAGAAGATTAACCAATACACAATGAGCTCACCGGACCTGGAATGCCTTGTTGAATAAGCATGGCAGAGCCACGAATGGCTTTTGGCCAGTGCTGGCTCATACGTGTGCCAGTGCTGAAGGCCAGACACAATCAGCGTGAGCTCACGCCAATCAGCACAACCTCATCTGAAAGTAATAGACCTGTTGCCGAACAGTTGACATTGATTGTCATTTAACAGGCCGAGCCGCAGCGATACGGTAAAATGAGAGTAGATGTTCCAAAGGAGATCATCGCAGATGCCAAGTCATAAAACTGTATGTTTGAAGACTTGCACGCCGCCGTATTCTGAGGATGTCGATCTCTACATGTGTTGTGAGTGGATGGAGGTCAGATGAAGGCAGATCTGAACCCCAAGCAGATAACTGACAAGATTGATTTGTTGTTTTCTTTTTTTGTGGGTGGGTTTGCTTTGACCTGATTCAGGTAGTTGGAATGTCCTGCTTTGGAGCCGAGTCAACAGTGGATCCAAGAGAGTATTCTGGAGCCCTGTCCTCTGAGACTGACACATGATGCAGACAGGAACTGGCAGTCGGTGGGATGTAGGATAATGACAGATAATCCTGAGCTCCTCAAACATCTCAGCCAATCCGCCACAGTTTTTTTGGATTTCTTCAGGGGTGATGTACGTCGACACTCTCGAAAATCCGTGCTGAATTTCTGAGTGGACCCAACAGAGCGTCCCATAGAGCTGTAGCACATCTGTTTTAACTTACTTTATGGTAAAGTCTCTTAATTGGCCTGCCGAATGGACCTAAACACTTCACAATGACAGCAGCCCACGTCAGTTGAAAAGTTTTTTGACAGTTAGGTTATGGCCCCGCCCCCCTGCTGTGATCCGAATGGATAGAGAGGAGGAGTTTCACCTTCCTGATAGATAAGTCATGCAGAACCAGACCATGGACAGTTCCTGGTATGTTTCAGGATGTCTGCGGTGCAGTTTGAGCAACTTGTGCAAATGTTGAGCACCGTTGGTGCAGCAACAGACCAAAATCGCCCAACTGGCCACCAACACTTTGTCACAAGTCAAACAGCTGCTGCTCTGAAACGCAGAGAACGAGCTGACGCCCTCGGAGACCGACTTGACATCTGCTCCGCAAAGCAAATTTCGATTGGTTGACGTCTTTGCATGCACCGTGGAGAGAAAAAAGAAATGAAGGGTTTGTGTGTGGAAAACGCTCCCGATCCAATCAGCATTGAGAATTTTTTTTTGCATGAATAATTTGCTTGGTAACACTAAAATGTGTGTTTGGCCTTAAGATTTTCTCTCAGCGCTGCAGAGAAAGTGAACTTTCAGCGGCCATATTTGCTTTCCCACTGGAAACTGCTCAGAGGCCTTTTTTAGTTTCTCAACAGTGTCGTCCTTCAGTGCTCTGAAGGGTTTTTAGAACTATTTGGTGATTATCTGTCTCGTTCTTTTTTTTGTCTTTTTTTTTTTTTTTTTTTTACTTGGCCTGACACAAATTTCCAAAAGTGTTTTATTTTTGGCTACTTCAAAGATAAAGTAGTGTAGTGTAAACATGAACCAGCATTCAACCAGGCAACACATAATTAAGTATTTATGAAAAAAGACAAAATGTACCTCAACTGTTTTTTTCTCAAGTAATATGGACAAAAGGTGGAAGGTTATTTTTTTATATATAATAGGGTTATAGCAATTAATAGTGCTGCAGATATAATTCCATTAGCTTTTACAGCAAGTAGACTTCTCCAAATATTCTGGCCATTGATGAGCAAGTGACTCCAGTAATGACTTGATTTTTGAAATACTTTTTTTTTCTTCAACCAATTTTGTTTGAGTGCTTCAGAATGCTGACACATAACAGTGGTGTGTAGTAAAAATCTGCAACATGGTAAACAGATGCTGGTTGGTCTTGTGACGAACAAAGGATCAGTCGTCCAGGGCCCTCCCGCCTGTATGATGTTGTGGCACTTGCGCCGCTGCAGCATAGTGCGCCTCCTACCGTTCAGAGGGCAAGTCAGCTAAAAGCACCAAATCGGCCACTGGCCAGAATGGGAGGGGAGGGGAGGAGACGAGCCAGTGAGTAAAGTTGGAGAAGCATCTTGGAAAGCAAATAAGTTCACAGACTTCTGAGTGTTTGCAGATGATGTAACCTGTTTTTGAATTTTTTTGAAAATGTATTTATAGGAAGAAGCCCCTCTGTGTGCAATCAGCACTTAGAATAGAATAGAAATTTATTGCCACTGCTAAAAACAAACAAATGAATAACAATTTCCGTGTCTGACTGAACTGTCACGGTGATGTCAAAAATTTACAAACACAAAATTTTCCTCGGCAGAGTTTCTTGAATTGTAATACTGTTGCAAGTCAAAATGCACAACGCATTGACAGCAGGTCAAATGGAACGCACATAAAACTCATCAAACAATTGACAACATCACACACACTCAAGTACAGTTAAAAAATAAATAGCAACACTTCCAAACATTTAGAAGTTTGTTTTATTTTGTGGACCTTTTACACCTGGGAGCCCATGAAAACCTCTGCATTTTGTGAAATATTTTGCACTAAAGTTTGACCATGGGCGTCGTGTGAAAACTCAACCACAATGCATCGCACAGGAAAAGCAGCTCTCACGTGAACTGTGTGCGTAAAGGCAAACCAGTCCGTGCTTCTTTGCATCACCACAGGTGCGTCATCTTGCAACTGGTCGGCCATCATATCGGTGGTCCTGCTGCAGCACCTTTGGGTCGAACTTTGGTGCCGGATGGAGTTTTAGCAACGCGACTCTCCAAAATAACGCAGTGTGCCGCCGGAATGGGCCGAGCAGTTCTCCTGGCTGAGCCTCAAAGCTTTTGGAAGTTGACAGAAGGTAATCCCCCACCATGTGAGGCCTCAGCCCCCGTTTGGAGGCGGGGTGTGATTCATTCAAATCTGCCAGCGCTATAAAAAGAGAGGGAGTCGCCGGTAACCCAAGTTAAACCCACATGATCGGTGGCACAACATAAGACAAAACCCCGGGTTTGATTGTTGCTGGGTGTCGTTGTTGTCACTGTGTTACCCATCAGCTGATCATGAACACCGTGAAAGCCATTAAGAACGCAGTGGTCTGCCTGGTCCTGCTGCCCCGCTTCCTGATGGCAGCGCTCATGTTCTGGCTGCTGGACTTCCTCTGCATCAGGAAGAGGGTTTTCCTCAGGATGGAGCAACGGGAGGGAGACGCCGACGATCCTCCCCTGTGCGTGTCCGACTCCAACCGCCTCTTCAGCCTGGAGTCCCTCAAGGCGGTGTGGCACGGCCACAAGCTGGACTTTCTGAAAGCGGCGCGCCTCGGCCACGGCGCGCCCAACACCGAGGTCGTGCAGCTGGAGGACCGGCGGCGCGCCCGCATCCTCGACTACGCCAGGGACGGCAGACCGCTCATCCTCAACTTCGGCAGCTGCACCTGACCGCCGTTCGTGGCGCGCCTCAAGGCGTTCTGCGCCGTGGTGGAGCGCAACGCGGACATCGCCGACTCCGTGCTGGTGTACATCGAGGAGGCGCACCCCTCCGACGGCTGGACGAGCACCGACGCGCCCTACCAGATCCCCCGGCACCGGTGCCTGGAGGAGCGGCTGAGCGCCGCGCAGCTGATGCGCCAGGAGGCGCCCTGCTGCCCGGTGGTGGTGGACGGCATGGAGAACTCTTCCAACGCCGCGTACGGCGCCTATTTCGACAGACTTTACATCCTGCAGGAGGGGAAGATAGTTTACCAGGGCAGCAGAGGACCCGAGGGCTATCGCATCACGGAGCTGAGAGACTGGCTCGACCAGTACCGGAAAACGATGGAGCGATCCAACAATCCAGCCGTTCACGTGTAGATTAGTTCCGTTCCGTTTGTTTTGTTTTTGTTTTTTTTGTTTTTTAATAGAGCTGCTATGACAGAAGAAATGCTGCAGATTTTTTTTAAATTTCATTTTATTCCATTTGTTTAACCTCAAATAGACAGATTGTCTCCGTGCATATTAAGTGTAGTCTACCTATTTATTTTTTTCATATGGTTGCATAGATGTCATTTCAGCAATGTAGACTCACGACGGGCTCCTTCAGGTCACATTAGGACCCCCTTCCTCTGTACAGTCAGGTCAGTTAGTCTGTTAGCAGATGTGTCTTATGTATGTGTTTTAAAAGTTTTTTTCCTCTATCTCTCTCTTTTTGCCTTTCACCCCATCCCTTGTTTTTTTTCTTTCCTCTCCATCGCGTTAAAATGCGCCACTACCAGGATTCTGAGACGTGCGCATCACTCTGTTCGTCAGTATTTTTGTGAGGTTCGGTTTTTAAACGGACTCGACATCCAGAGGACCGACACTGATGTTTTTTATACTGGAGACCACGGTGAAGGTGTTACTGTCTGTCCTGCGTGGCGCGACTCTCTTTGTAAATACCTCTTTGTCTGAATTGATATTTTTCATACAATAAAAAAACAAAAAACAAACAACCATTCTGTCTTCACAGGCCTGTTCTGATTTGAAAAGGTAAGGGCTTCAGAATTCTGGGGGAAGGTTCTGACGTTCTCGGGCAAGGTGGTGAGGTTTTTTGTTTTTTATTTGATTAACTGTGCGTAGATTTTTAGTGTCCTGAGGTAGACGGTTGAATTACTGCACAAGTGCAACAGGGGCAAGTCATGGATTCCTGTAGAAATCTACTATGTGAATGGCAGATGCTGAAATTGGTGCGGAGAGGCAGGAACAAATTAAATGATTTCAAAAAAGCTCAGGATTCTCCCTCACCAACTAAAATCAAAAACAGGAAAAACCTTTTCTTTCAACAAAGGCCCTTTTTTTTTTATACAAGTCAGGGGTTTTCTAAAGGCAGTGTAGCCCTTAAAGTTTCAATTGGACGCATGCCTGTATACTCATTTATTTTTCATTCATTCATTCATTCATTCATTCATTCATTGAAAAGAAATCATGAGTCATTTGCTTGCTGCAGAGCACCCACCCCCCCATGCGCACTTTCCCAAAGATCCTGCAGTTGGAGCAAACTGAGATACAGCTGAAATACATCGCCTGTCAGATTAGGCAGGACTTAAAAAAAAAAAAAAAACATGCACAGATAACAATTACCCGGTTGGTCTTTGCTTTATACAGAGCCACTAAAACCCCAAAAGCGCGCAGCTTTGTTCTGCACAGCCCCTTCTCTAAGCCGTTGACACTACACTATTAGATGAGGATAATCACACCTGATCCTATTACGACGAGCGATACATCCACCTATAGAGTCTAAACACACACGTTCTCAGGGCTTAGCGTGCAGATCCCAGGGCGGGCGAGGATCCGTCCGCAGCAGTGGCAGGGTGTCTCTGTGATGGCTTTGACACTGCGAAACTCCATCCAGCTTTAACTCTTCATTGCATTTTCTCCTTTTCTTTCCCCGAAGCAAGCCTGCTGCAGTGGGCGCTGCTGCAGTCTGGACTCACAACCATCTTGAAAATGAATGAGGTGTGTGTGTGTGTGTGTGTGTGTGTGTGTGTGTGTGTGTGTGTGTGTGTGTGTGTGTGTGTGTGTGTGTGTGTGTGTGTGTGTGTGTGTGTGTGTGTGTGTGTGTGTGAGAGAGATTTGGTCCGAACTGGGGGGCCCCCCAACACTCTGTCGTGACTTGTTGCCGACTGTTTCCCATAAACCATCAGGAAATCAGTCACCATGTGAAAAAGGAACAATGAGACGGCGGAGAAAGTTCTCCTTTCCTGGGGAAGGTTCCCTTTGCTTTGTTGCGTCGTGGTCCATTACACATAGTGGCCTTAGATTGGAGTCAGTGCAGGACGAGGTGGTTTGAAAGAGCTTTTATTTTCTCCGTCCGAACACGGTGCATTTTATTCTTTGAAAGTAAAGCAAAACTGACCGGCAGCCCGAGGTAAAATAACTACACGACAGTCGTGTGACTTTTGATCTGCAAAGGACACAGTGACTCCCACGAAAGAACACCGTGAGAGGCATGTAAGTGCCCTTGGAACTATGACTTTTGCAAATAGTAATGCGCCAACTAATGAAATGTGATAAAAATAAATAAACTAAAACACCGTGTTCTTCCCTGCTGGCACATGAACAACACATCAGTTAACAATAAATGTCAGACCTGTTGACACTGGCGGGGCGTGTTTGTGAATTGGCAAGGTAGCTTAACTGCAAAACAAACACAAAAGCCGGGGGTCTGTGTTCTTTTGCCTTTGATAATAACATGCCGTTATTTATAGTGTTTGCTGCTCTTTGCTCTTGTGACCTGTTTCGCGGGGGGAATCAAGGACATTATCTTGGCCTCTGGCAAATTAACAAGGTTGCAGTTTGTCGAAGACGACTTCAAAATCTTCCTGTGTGTGGGAAGAAGTGCATTTTTATTCTTTTTTCATTTTTTAGGAATGCGCTGAGACAGTTTGACCTCTGCTGGCCACCATATATATGAGAGCACTGAGCGATCACCTCGGATGAACCCGCGCATGTCGGAGCCTGTGCCAAAAACGTTTGAGGCCACAGTCACAAGAAAATTGAGAAATTCCAGCGATGTTACAGAATGTTGCGCCCGATCCGCCTGCAGCCATTTGTCCTTTTTTTTCCCCCCTTCTCTGCTTTTCCTCGCGGCAGTCACTCCACTGCTCATCTGGAAGACATTTAACAAGCAAACTTGTAAATGAAATATAACTTTGAGGGTATCCTAGAAGCATGCCCCTGAAAAAGGGACCCTCTGGAATTCTTCGAGCCCGATCCGTATTCCCTCCTCTGCGTAATTTAAGCAGCAGATGGAGCCGGGGGAGGAGGGGAGAAAAAAAAAAAAAAAAAAAAAAACGAGGTTAAAGGTCTCAGGCTGGTGAGAGAGATTTAACTTCTGCAGGTCTGTTTCGCTTTTATGATCCAGAGGGAGCGCAGCAGGTCTGCTCAGCTTTCTTTTTTCCCCCTCCCTGTCTCATGTCAGTTCTCAAAGTAAGGGGCCTCTTTCTCTCCTGGGGGTCATTCCTCCACATATGAACGTGTGGTTGCGGGGCCCCTGCAAGGCCCCACTGAAACATAAAGAACAACCTTTTACCCGGCACTGCCTCTCGCTCTCCCTTTTTTTTTTCTTCTTCTGCCTCGCAGTTTCCAATAATGCACAGACTACAGGAGAAGTGGACCCAGTCTTAAAAAGTGACTTTTATGCAGGTTTATTTTATTTTGTTAATTTATTTTTGGACTGAGTTGGCTGCGGTAAAAGTCATTTAAGATGCGGCCTGGGCAGAGGGCTGTGACTCGTCTGTAACCTGCGATGAGCACAACTGCTTCCACTCAGATTTATTCATGCGGCTGTCAGTTTTGTTTGTGAGGTTCGTCTGGTGGCTCAGGAAGACGTATAAACGCGGCAGGGGGACATTTGCTAATGAGCTGAAGTCACAGCGCAGGGAGGGGAAACACCAGGGCTCTGTAAAACAGAGGGGGTGATTGCTGTAAATGTATTGTGCTGCAACAGGTTGCGTCTCTCCTTAGGATCCATTAACCGTCTGTGGTTCTTACTCTCACGTCACTGTTTGCTGGTGCGAAACACAGCAAGGATTTCGCAGACATCTGCGAGGATATCCTGAATGCTGCAATAATGAATTCAACTGTTCAAAATTCGAGAACAATAAGCGTCTGCCCGAGCTGGTCTCCTTTTAGATAGCTGACATCTGGTGGTCATTAGTGATATTTTCACACACTTGTCATCGCTGCGTCGCGTACTCTGGGTGGAATGATCTGGATCTGACTTTCAGCGGTTTGGAGTAACCCACTGGGCTTGGACCGTGGAGAAGGGATTAATGCCGATCGATTGCGCGACGTCCCGCGTCCAAAAAACACGGTGACAACGCGCTAATGTTAGTAGAGAAGAGGCTATAGATTCGTAGTGTCAGTTCGACGCGACACCTCTGGAAAGTCATCTTTGATATTAAGTCATACGAGATGTTTTTAATGCCCTGCGATGAACTGGCGACTTGTCCAGGGCGTCACCCTGCCTTCGCCCTAAAACAGCTGGGATAGGCTCCAGCAGACCCCCGTGACCCTGAATTGGAATAAGCGGGTATAGAAGATGAATGAATGAATGAATGAATGAATGAATGAATGAATGAATGAATGAATGAATGAGATGTTTTTAATTTCTTCTGTATTTTATTCATATCCTGCTTGAGCTGTCATTTGAACATATTTTTCTCCGAAACAACAGCTGGACAGCATTATTCCCATTAAAAATTAAGTAAACAGGTTTTTTCTTTTTCTTGTTGCAGTTTTGAATGTAGCCTACAACTCTATTTTGGCCTCGCTGGATCGGTCGACATCTGTCGATTATATCGGCGTGAATTTGTGGCTGGATTTTATCGCACACGCCTGACTGACTTTAACTGTGCTTGGAAGATCAGCCAGGATGATTTGTTAGCATTTATGTTTGTTACGTCTTTTAACCATAGTGAGTCTCTCTGTCTTGCTGTACAGCCTCACTGGCTCTGCTTTGACCTCTTGCTAGCTATAGGATTTCATCATTGCAATATACAGCACCACGTTCTCCCCCGACCAAACCCAGGCCCGACATTTAAATCGATTTATTGCCATGAAATTTGATTTTAAAATGTTACAAAAAATCAATATTTATATTCTTTTAACGGGCTAATATCAATATTTTTGATTATATTTTAATGTTAGATGTGACATTGTTGGCATTGTTTGCTGTATGCATTATTACTATCGAACGCCACTAAATTTTACACACCGGACCTTTAAGTTGTTGCTGATTACAGTACCTTCAGCTGTAGGACTCACCAGTTGACGTTAGAGCATCTTGTCCACACGGTGGCGCCAGAGACTGACAAAGAGGCAGTCAAGCTTTGTAGTCCAGTAGAAAAGTGCTGTTTTGTGCTGGTATTTAGGAATACAAGGTGTGTAATCATGTGAGAGAAGCAAAGTTGCAATGCTGGACTCCAATTTGTGGTTGTTTGTCTATTGATGGGGTTTTTGTGCGTGTGTGCAACATGTTAGCCAAGTAAGTGTCTGATGTTGCCTCAACCTGATTCAATTACTGGAGCATCATCAGGTTAAATACTTGATTTTTATTTTATCATTTCGAGAAGAATGTGATTATCGGTGATTTTTATTAAAAGTAATTAAGACAAGGAAACATTTTCTGACCACCACAGCAACTGACACAACTATTAAAATTCCAGTCATTTGTCACCTCTGCCGTCTTTTGAGCAATGTAAACAGCCTTAATTAAGAATTTTTGATTTTTGATTTAAAGGAAGAACTTGGGTAGAATTTTCCCAATTTGCACAATGAGGAGCTGCACTGGGAGAGATATGAATACCGCGAAATCACAGCAAAACCATAAAAATCTGCATCGCAACAGATAAACATTAGTATTTTGTATGATTTGACCCTTTGTAAAGACTTTCACTGTTAGTTTTTTTCTGTGAGCTTGACAAGGCGACTATATCATGCACGATTAAGCAAAAACAATGACACTTAAAGGTGCAAAAGTATTGATCGCAGCGCTCAAGCAGGACAATGACATTTCAGTGGTGAGAAAATCAACTAGCCATTATAAAAAATATAGTTTTAAAAAAGAATGCTCACGCTTCAGAAAAAGTTTAATTGCAAAACTTCCGCATCTATTTGACTACACAGAGCAACATGGAAACAATTAAGAACCAGCAGCAACAAACTAACGGCGCCTAATTTTCTATTGGCTAACACCAATTCGTCCTAAAATTCATGTTCAGATGACAGATAAAAAACCTAAATTAATTCAAAAACAAAAACACTTGTATTATTGTCAATTTGGCATACTATTTTCCACCATCAACTAGAGTTTGCACCTTTTTAAACGGGGCACAAACCACTTGAATTGGCAACAAATGGAATGACAAACGTGTCCCTGTGCTGCTATCCAGCCACGCGCTGACCTCTGTAACTGCCCTGACGCAGACCGATCGTCCGTGTTTTCTAGAAAATACGACACAATGACATCTTTGAAACCAGTCAATGAGACTCGGCGCGACATTCTACTTGTAGTTTTGGTACATCTTAGGGTACATTTACAATCCGGCGTCACGGTCCAGTCCCACTCCCGCCGATGAAGTCCAACTCCATCTCACTGTTTGCTGTTTGCCGCCGCCTATTTTTGAACACATTAATTCCTGACGGACGGCCCTCGAATCGCAATCAGATGGAGGTGTAGTGTCTCCCGAAGCTGCTGAGTCTGATCTTCTCCGGCAGGATGATGTTCACCGAGTGCTCCTGCTCCTCCTGGCCCGAGCCTCCCGCCTCCCTCAGCAGGTGCTCCCTCTGCTGGCGCACCAGCTGGCTGTACTTGGCGTTGGCCAGCCACGCCTCGCAGCGGCCGAAGAACACGATGCCCGTCGTGCCCAGGACCACCAGGCAGGTGAGCAGCGCCAGCAGGCCGAAGCAGAGCAGCTGGCCGTGGGTGACCAGCACGCCGCGGGGGTGCACCGTCTCCTTCAGGGTGATCTTGAGCAGGTCCCTCTCGGGCGGCCGGAGGAGCTTGTGGAAGGTGTGAGCCGGCAGGGAGTAGTGCTGCGGCGCCAGCGCCAACGGCCGGTTGTCGGCGGACCCGGTGGCGGCCGGCGGCCTGGGCCTGGCTTTGGGCCGCTGCTGCTGTTGCTGCTGCTTCAGTGAACAGTCGGCGCCGGCGAACGGCTTGTGGCAGGTGCAGTGGAAGGCCGAGCCGAGGCTCGTGCAGTTTCCGCCGTTCAGGCAGGGGTTGGGCCGGCAGCTGTCAGCGATGACGGCGGCGGCAGCGATGGCAGCCCTCTCGCAAAAGTCTCCCGAAAATCCCGGCGGACAACGACAGGAGGAGGAGGTTGACAGGCCGTCAGCATCCATGCATGTACCGCCGTTCTGACAAGGAGAGCTGGGGAGGGAAGGAGAGGCGGGACGGAGAGGAACAACGTTAACGCACAGCAGTTGGAAGTGAAGCTGAAGCTTTATGACGGCATGTTTAATCTGCTGCTGAACGGCCGTAAAACTGTGCTGAAGAAGACGTATTTCTACAAGCTGGGCCGGGTCTTGAATCACCTGCTGGTTAAAGCACCGGATCATTGTCATTTCTTGACAGAGTGCCAGCTAATATGCAGCTAAACGACACAGTGCCGATTGCTTGGATCCACAGGCTAAAATGTTTTATCTAAAAAGTTGAGAGAAAACGCAGGCGGTGAAACTTCTCAAATTGCATGGTGAAGAAATGTGACCCCGTGTAAAGTTGACCTGGATTTACAGTGTAATTAGCGACGCGCTGGGAAGACAGTTCAGCTGTGATTGCAAGTTCAGTCAGTCATCCGTACAAGCTGGACGTAGCATCCACTAGCTGATAGCAGCAGCAGCAGCAGGGTGAAAACCGGCTCCAACCTGAGGCTCCGGCGTGGCTGCACCGTATCTTATCACTGCAGCCGCGCCGCACAAAGCACAGAGATGAAAAGATGCGATAAAAATAGTCAATAGCTCCTAATAGAAGCTCATGTAATTACACAAGCCCCTGACATTGTGTCTCTGCTGGTCAAAAGAATAATGGCAGTGGGATGCGGGGATTCACCCCTGCTGTCTCATGGAGAGACTGATTGATGAAACCCCTGAACAGGCCTTTTTTTTTTTAATTTAGATTAATTCTTCTGACTTGGATGTTGCAGCTCCAGTCATCTCTTTGTGAAATTATAATGAGACCACAAAGATTTTTCTTTTCCTCTCTCTCCTTCCGACTGGACGGGGAGCCCGTCAATTAATCGACAAGGACCTGCGGGCTATTGGATTCTAGGCGCGCAGACGTCGATAACGGCACAACCTCATGGAGAAAGAGCACAATGCTGTTCCAAAGTCTTCGGGGAAGCTAACGGCGCTCTCCCGAAGACCCTTTAAATGTATTTGACAGATTCTCCCTCCGGCTGAGTCTTTCAGGAAAAAACAGACAGAGGTGAATTCACGTCTTATCTCAAGGGAAGCTTGCTCCATTTTTGAATTTGAACAAAAAGCGCAGATGTGGTTTATTCCGTGAACTGCATTCACCGTCTGCTGTCGTAGTTAAAATGTTTTATTTGCTTCTTAAGCTATTCAGTCAATCAGAGCGGCTAATTAATGTTTAGGCAAGTGGATGTGGTGAAGCAGTCAGTCTGAATGGGGAAGAACCGGAGGTTGGATGACTCTAAATTTAGTTGGTGCCAGACGGGCTACAGATCCAAGTGTCTCACAAGCCGCTGCTGATCTATGTTGGAATTTTCACCTCATTACAACCATCTGCAGGGTTTATGGAGCATGATGCCCAAACCATAAAATATCCAGTGGGCGCGCGGCCATGTGGAGGAAAATGTCTTGATGATGTCAGGGGTCATAGGTCAGACTGGGCAGAGACCATAGAAAAGCAACACCAAGCCAAACATCCACTGGTTACAACCAAGAGGGGTAGAATAGCATCCTTAGTCTTTGACTGTTATTTGTCTATGTTGCTACTACCCCTCTACAGGTGTAGTAGCAACATAGGTAGTGCAGCAGTGCGTCGCTACCGTTGCACACACCAGGCAACAGCCTGTGTTTTGCCATTCGTGCGTGGCCCCGAAGTGCGAAAAGAGGAAGTAGCTCCTGATTAATTAATGACAAGAAGAACGAGGGGATCGTTCTCCTCCTCCTCTTCTTCTATTGTTTCCGCGTCTCGTTCCAGAGTCGGACATTGCTGCACTGAGAGCCACAGTCGAGGTCTAATAGCACACGTATTTTCAGAGGAAGTTTTGCGAGACGGCTCCTCTCAGCCCTTTGATGCACCAGCATGGAGGAACGACAGGGCAGATGAAAGACCCACCGCACAGAAAAACAGTTGACTGACACTGGCTCGGCGTCGGGGAGCGATGTGCACGGTGGCGCAGTTAGCGCAGCGTCTCAGACACGTCAGGAAATTTTGACGGCGCTGCCACTGCCGCTGCAGTGGGGGTGAGTGAGAGCGACGCATGAAAGGTGTGAGGCGGCAGATAATGAATTGAATTTTAAGCAGATTATTTTGGAAATCCTTTTTATCTTAACGGGAAGATCAGTCCTTTATACAGTGCTTCAAAGACGGTAGCACAGAGAGATTCTCTAAAAAAAGTCCCAAAGTCCCACAGTCCAATTAGTTACGGTCCACGTGCTCCAACATTAAGTGCAACACAATGAAGATCGTGGCATGTCTCCATCCTGCTTGTGAGTGATGTCATCCAAGGGCGTCATGTCCAATTTGTCTGTCGTTATGGGGCAACACTGAAACCTCTTGCCAAAGCATTTAAATCACTGTGCTGTAGTTCACTTCATGCATTGGGCTCACTTGAAGCAGACAGAGGCCTTTTGTTTTTCAGCCAACCAGACTTTTCACCTTCGACCCGCATCAGGGTTGGATGGCGCATTCACACCTCTGCAAAAACAAACCAGACTTTCCCCGGAAAACGTGCTCGAGTTGGATTCAACTTGGCCCCAGTAGTTCTTAGTTTGGACTCCTAGGCCTCAATAGCTGTGTTTCCATGTCAGTTTTTCGCAAAATAAAATTGATATTTCTAAAATTTCGACTAAGTACAATTGCAATAAGAGAGCGTACAAATCTTTTAGCGATATTTGAGAGGTTTTTCGAAGTTTAGGTGTTTCCATTACCAATTTTTTATTGCGATATTTAGGTTTCGCGCAATTCTAGCGGTAATGGAAACACTGGCTTTCCCTCTTTGAAATGCGAGAAGCGCTACGTGGATTGCGTAGATTGGGAGATTGTCTGCAGAACCTCAGCCGATGGTCCGGGCTGGCAGTTTCATATTGGGGTTGAGGTGTCACTTTGAGCCTCGGCAGGCGAGCCCTTCAGGGGACGGAGGGACTTAAGGAGAGCGGCTCTGTTACCCGTCTGCGAGGCAGGGTCCTCGCCTCAGGTGGCAGTTTCCCCCCGTGTATCCAGGCGGGCAGATGCAGAGATATCCTCCCTCTCCCGTCTCGATGCAGGTGGCGTTGCTGGCGCAGGGCCTCGACGAGCATTGGCGAGCGTCTGAGCGCCAGGGTGGAAAGTTAAAGCAAAGAAAAAAAAGAAAAGAAAAGCTGTTTTTAGATCTTGTGTGTCCTCCCTCCTCCGTTCTCTCCCTCGCTCGCTCCCTCCCTCCACCCTCCTCCTCTGCCTCCGTCTTTGTTTCAGCTCTCTCGCGCCTCGTGTTCACACCACAAGCGTCTTGTCACCGGAGAACAAAACTGAGAACGAGACGTCGCGCGGGGCGAGCCGCTCATATGCTGCTGCGAAGAACAAGAGACGCTCTGTCGGCGCACGCATAGAGGCCAAACTGAGCCGGGAGCCAGAAAAGAACTTCTCATCTTCTTTCATCTCTGTTTTTTCGCCTGGCGGGAGAGATTTTCATATGCGATAATGATCCTCGCAGAGACAAATACTGAGTGTTTATTGACTGAAATGTACCGTCTATCTGTCTGTCTCCCATCGTAAAGAACTGAAATGTCATATCTTGGAGCCCGTTATCGCCTCGTGTCTATCCCTCAATGTTGAGCGAATTTCGAGTGAACTTTAGAAAAATCACTTTGAAAAAACCTACAATATTACTGTAGTATCATCTAAGACACGCAGCTAATGCAATACAAAAACAATGCAGTGCCACATATTCAAGGGAGAGAAGGCGCACACTGCAGCCATGTGATCTGAATGTTCACTGCCTCACAGATTATTTGACAAAGCTTTTTGCAGAAAATATATTGTGCATTATTTCTGATTGGGAAAAACACTTCAAGCAAAATGAAAGGGTCCAACTTAGAAGACTGAAATGTTGCTATTTCCATAAATGTTCCAATGAAATATTCTTCTGAGTGCTTATAAAAGGCTTGAAGGGAAACCAACGGTGCAGATTTAACACTTTAGCTTTCCAGCTTAAGATTTGCAGTTACTTTAGTGACTTGATTTTTTTTTCCTTCCATCTCATTAATCCCATCTAAGCAAGAATCTTTTCTGCTCCATCTTTAAAGAAAACAAGACGATCCAACATCCAATACAATCAAACAACCAGCTCCTGTGGTTGGCTGATTGATTGGATTAGCTGCTCTCTCTCTCTCTCTCTCTCTCTCTCTCTCTCTCTCTCTCTCTCTCTCTCTCTCTCTCTCTCTCTCTCTCTCTCTCTCTCTGTCTCACTCTTTCGCTGTCTTTTTTTAAAAGATGCATTGATCTGTTTATTTTTCAAGCATTCTTCATGCTCATGGCACAACGTCATTTCGAGGAGCTGCCACCGGGGATCTCACGCCCCTTAATGAACTTATCAATTTCCCTATATGAAAAATTGTCACTGTTAATGGAATGTGACATAAATCATGTGTCAGCAGCTTCAAACGGCCTTCCTTTGTGTGTGCATGTGTGTGTGTGTGTGTGTCTGTTTTGAAACCCACCCACCGTCCGGTGACTCAGCCTTCGCTGCCCCAGGGGAACTCTTAGAGGCAGATAGACACACTCATGTAACTGTGGTGCTGGCGCGTGTGCATGCACTGTACGGTGAGACTCACCTCGGTCACACAGGCTGCCCACCCAGCCCTCCTCGCACACGCACTGCCATGCCCTCTCGCAGGTGCCGTGCAGGCAGCCGGGGAAGGGCAGGCACCGGTTACAGTTCTCGCCCTGCCACCCGGGTTTGCACCTGCAGGAGGAGGAAGAGGAGGAGGAGGAGGAGGGAAATGGAACAGCGGCGGACTATTAATACACCAACCACAGCGCTCCACTGCGCCGGCAGCTGACCCAATAGTACCTGCACACCTCCTTCTAGCAAAAGGTTCCACTAATGGGTGTTCAATCGGCCCAATACAGAGCTGGAACGGTGGCAGGATTCGCCCGAGATGTGATCCCCGCCCCCGCCCCCATCTGTGAAATCTTATGTGCAGCAAGCTTTGGGAGCGCTCTGCTATCTGGCCACAGGTTTCTGCACAATACACACACCTAACGCCATTTTTGCCTGTGTTGCTGTTTCATCCCTTTTTCTCCTTTTCTCCCACCGCTTCCTTTCAAAGACCAATTAAAATTCCATCCGTTTATGGAGATTGGGGAGGGGGGACTGTAGCACAAATCCCACCGGGGGTTTCAGACTGGGGCTTCAGTATACCTGCACTTGCCAGGCTTCTCACAAAAGCCGTTCTCTATGTTGCACTCGGGGCTGCATTCCCAACCTGCACGGGAGACAACAACAAATCAACAACAACAAAAAGGAGGGAGGGCGGCATCAAAAATAAACAGAGCCGTATTAAACATTCAGGGACATGAAATATTCATCCGCATCACTTATTTGGCGTGCATGCAGAGAGGCTCACGCCAGGAATAGAGTTTATTGAAGTCAAATCTGAGTGTGTGTGTGTGTGTGTGTGTGTGTGTGTTTGTGTCCCTGCGGAGGATTATTCACAACCCCAAATTACCTCTGGCGATGCCCGTCACGGCCAGCATCAGGACCACCGCTGTGATGCGCATCGTAATTCGCAGAAGGCTCGTCTTTTTGTCCTGCAAAACGCGTGCGCGCGCGCGCGCCAGACACAAAAAGCTCCCCGTTAGCGGATCTTGAAAGACGTCTCAACGTGCAAAAGTTCATTTGAAGGTAAATCAGTTAAAAATAAAATGTATTCACGAACAGGAAAATCGCACCTTGGTTCTAAATATTCCACATGGTTTGTGTTCATTCAGGCCAAAAGCAACAAGCAACTCTTCACTCAGTGAATAAAAATATTAATCCACCGCTGATTTAAAAATAAAAAATAAAATAAAAAAATAAAAATCCATCTTCTTCTTAGTTATTGACGCACCTGAGACCAGATGCGTCTTTTCCCCCTGGAGTGTCTGTTACGCACGATCACACAGAAAAGGAGCCGTTTCACCTCCTTCCCCCGATCACCACCACCACCACCACCACCAAAAAATAAATTACACTCTTATTTCTCGAAAGCACCTGCAAGTTCATCCGCCCGGACTCACCTCTATGTTGCCCAGCAGCTTCGACCTCGCGCGCCTCCGCTCATATTTCACTTCTTCTCCTTCCTTCACATGCGGTCGACGACTCGAAGCTCCTGGAGGTGAGAGCACAGGTGCACCGACCGAGCCAGCGCCGGTCCTGCTGCCGGAGGAGGGAGGAGGACCCGGACGTGCGGATGCAATGGACCGCTGCTGCATCGCGCGCAACGTCCCACTCCGACACGCTCCGCCCCCACGGCAGGGGGAGGAAGGGGGGTGGGTGGGGAGCTATGACCTCCGGGGGAAGGGGGATATCCATCAATCACATCATTAGATCGTTCGAGACAGTAATCTGAATCTAATTTCTCTTTATTCACGGTACGATTTTATATTCGAGTTTTTCAATTTCTTTCCATCTTTATTTTCACCTCATTAGCCAGCTTTAGTTGTATTTAATATCCAAACTGAATTAACACCTGTCTGCAAAAAGAAGGAGGGATTCTCAGTTATTTTTAAAGGATGAAAAAAAAGTAAAGATTCCACTTCACTTTCCATTATGTTTGAATTTTTTATTTTAAGAAAGCAGTTCTTCCCCCTGGATTTTCAACTTATTACTCTTTTATTACACTACAACTGGAATAACCATCAGTCTGCCCGAGGTAGAGGAGGCGTTCACAGTCCTCTGGAAAGAGACAAAAATGGCAAATTTGTCCTTTTCCTTTTTTCTTGCATTTTTTATTCATTTCATTTTCTGTTTTATTTTATTTTTTTGTGAAAGCAGGTTTCATAGTGGGTCATCCTGGAGATTCTCGGCAGAACAAGGGGACCTCTTTTATATAATGCCACTTCTGTCTGAACATAAGAGGAGGAATTTGCCGCTAGAATTTCAGCCTCAATCCAATCAGACGCCCTCTGATTGATGCTCAAGGACAGATGGCATCAGTGCCACAACCTCTCGCTCTGCCAGTGTTTACATTGCATACAATGACGCATGCTGCGTTTTCTCAGCCCGAGACAATCACCTGGCATTGTTCAACAGAATACACGGAAATCCAGGCTGACGTTGGCTCCATTTATCCACTTGATAAGCGGTATTTCGGCATTATTTGCACTCGGGGAGGAAACTCATTCAAAACCCTTTCGAGTTGCTCCTCACTGTTGGTTTCTGCCAGCCATTATCACGTCACCAACACCTCCAGAACGGTCCACCTGTTTAAACTGGCCTCCCTCTGCTTTTGAAATGATATTGTACGATGATATTGTGTCGCCTCCCTGTCATACATACTAATGCTCCCGTCTCATCTCCGTCCACCCGAAGCCGTCGACGACCCCCCGCCATCCTTCCCAAGGGCAAGCAAATCACACTCACCCGCCCGCTAAAGTGCATTTCACCTGTTCACGGAAGCAATTATGAATATAACTGCCCCCCCCCCATCTGACTTTATTAGTGCGGCAATAATGATTTTGAAAATGGCGGTCAAGCGGCCATCAGGCGGCTCTCGTTGAACAGGTCTCGGATAACAGGTGCCACTCATCCTGTGCCGGGGTAATTCGCCGCCTCGTCTTCATAAGGGGGAAGAATAATATGGAGGTATAAATATAGGAGCAGGGCAGGCACTCCTGCATGAAACAGGTGCGCCTGTCTGCAGTCTGGAAGAGCAGCAGCGCATGCAAATGAGCGTCATCATCCCGCCTGAACCCCCCGCCACCCTTTTTTTTTGCTTTTTTCTTTTTTACCTTTGTGAGCAATCAATCTCCACCCCTCACCCACGCACGTCGTCAGGGAGGAACCACCGGTCGACGCCAGGCAGCCGTAAACAGGCCGAGCAGCGGCGGAGAAATGGAGACATCCTGTCAGGTTCTGTGTCTTCTTTCGAGGAAGCTCTCCCTTCCTGTCAGCTGTTTTTTTCTGGGTTTTTTTTTGTTTGTTGTTTTTTTCTTCTTCACGTGCCTTTATTCCCCCACCAGCAACTCCAACAGACGGAGCTCATAGCTGCAGCGGAGCGACCTGGCCGTGATGTGGCGTCCCAGCCACACGTCCACATCGTTCAATTCCTCTTTAATGAAACGCGGCGATGGGCTTTATTGCAGTCAAGGAGCCATCTATTGATCCCCCCCCACCTCCTCCACCCCCACTCCCACACACACCTCCACCTGCCATTTCTCTCTTCAGCTCTGATCTGATCAGCTGCTATCTGCTCTTTCATCTGCTCCAGTCCAGGATGGCCTGGCTATTTTTATTGGATATCGTATTACTGGTCTGAGGGTCATGGGCGACTGTCTTTTCTCGTCGAGATTAAAACATGTTCTAGATGTAGGACTGCATGGTGGAAGTCAACAGGCATTAAGTACGACACAACTATAATTAGGTTTCGTTAAGTCCACACTCCCTTGAAAGCATGAAGACACGTACGCGGTAATAAATGTCAACAGTCAGATAATAGAGAACGGATTTAATTAAACTTTTAATTTCAGCCGAAAATGTCAGTTGACCATTTATCCTGGCTGCTTTATTGCATCTGAGTACGAAAACATATTAAATGAAACGGGAAATAAATAAATGAATGACTATAGACAATATAATACACAATAGAAAATCTAATTTCATTTTCACATGGACCCAGTTATTCCTTGGCTTGGCGACATCTTCACGATATAATCTTGATTTTCTCCCCCCCCTTCGTTATTAGCTTAAATTAATAATAATAAGACATGACATGCAAAAAAAACCTTCCAATTCTTAAATCTTATTCATAGTCAATGAGTTTCAACTTGATCTTCAAGATGGAAAACTCAAAGCACATTTATAAAAAACCAAAACAGAGAAAAGAGCAAACAGTATGTGCTTCAAAGTGAAAGACCTTTGCCGTCAAGGTTTTGGGAATCTCTAATCTCAAAACCCGTCAGTCACGTGTCAGAGAACCAAAGAGACCTCAAATGACTTCTACTGTGAAGTGAAGGAGAAAGAGGAAGGTCATGAGAGTTCTTGCGATGAAACACGAGTAATTTTGGCTTCAACCTTTGCTAACTTCAACTCCTATCCTCAATAATCTGGATTTATCTGCCAGATCCATCGGGCCCAGAGCCCTTTATAAAGAATTTTAGGGCAAAAGTTGCAAAAGTGGTTGGGTGAACTTCTGTTTATCACTTTCCAAATCAGATTTAATTAACTTTGCTCTGTAATTAGTGCAGGGGCCTGCTTGCTGCCGGAGCTGCTGCTTCTTGCTCTTTATGCTCTGTGTGCATGTGTGATTCAGTGCTTCACTTTTGGATAAACTGCCTTAAAAAGTAAAAATGTCAAACTTTCTGAACTAAACTTTTAATGGAGGGTTATTTCACCCCCCCCTTTTTTCCAATTATTATTTTTACAACTTTGCCAAAAAAAAATATGCAGAGCAAATTACAATTTATTTATTTTTTTGACATTTTCTGCAGTAATTGTGTCTTGCTGTTTGTTGTGTCTCCCCTTCTGTGCGCCATCCGTATTCGCCACCTGGCTCACTGAAGCGCAGCCCTTACATCTGCTCGGCCTAGCGAGGATCCATCTCTGCGGGGCTGTGAGTGAGGAGACCAGAAACCGCCTCGGTGGATATTAGATATCGTAGCTGCAGCTGCAAACTGACTGCACTGATCAGAAGCATCGCAACCGCGCTGTCGTCTCGTAGCGGAGCGAGGACAGCTGGAAGATTCTGACACCTTCGAACGAGGTTACGTGCTCCCCCCCCCACGGTTCTCTCTTAATAAGATGCTGGGGAAAAAAAGGCTACAGTCTTGGAATTAGTCAGTCGCAGCAGCAGGAGGGCACAGTGGGATTGTGTGGATGTGTTTTTTTTGCTGCTATGTTTTCGGGAGGCAGTGTCCTTGGTCGACACTCCGTGCTGGGTGGCAGGGAGCAATGTTGAAGCAGCGCACTGTGGATTGGAAAGCAACCCATTAACCATGTTTTTTTTTTTTTTTACATGCTCAAGTCGTTAAACAGACCACGGGCTCTCAAACCACTCACAAACACCCACAGCTAACGTAGAGGAGAAAACATCACGCTGTGGAAAACAGTTAGCATGGTAAGTAGGTTTGAAATGAAACTCTGGGCTACAATTAAATTATGTCAAACTATGAAAAGCAATAAATAAATGTCTGCGGTATTTCTTAGAAAAAAAGTCGTAGCGCAGTGTGGGCGCTTCACTTGATGCCATTTGAATGACACAAAATAAAACAAAAGAAACCATTTTTTTTAACCCTAAACTCAATTTACTTTTTACATCTTTTCCTGGCATTTCACAGACGAAAGACTCAATAAATTAATTGCAGGCGACTGTGGAGTGAAATCATCGAAAGGTTACAGCTCTTGTGTCTGTGTGTGTGAGTTTATGTCTCAGGCTCGCGGTGGTCAGACCTCATTTCCGGTAATTATGCATCTGCGGGAGGGAAGGTGAGGAAGAGGGGGTCGCACTTGGCTGAATTCGCAGTAATTCACCAGCGCGCCCTCTCATCAGCGTCGAGGTTATTCCCACGCAGAGCCGCTTCGCCTCTCCGGGCAGGTGAGACATAATTATGAACCGCGGGGGCAGATTATTAGAGCACGTTACTTCATTTCAAGTCCACTTGAAAGGAGGATGAAGTTCATCTGAATTCTTAGCACGCCGGCGATGCACAGAAACAGGGAGGAAGGTGGTGGTGGTGGTGTCGGTGGCGCTCTCGAAAATGTGATTACAGAACCCCTCCATTCAGTTGGCGCTCGCAGGTCAGGAAGTTTGGACAAGCATCATTTCACCCGCGCTCATCCGGGGCGGTGCGCGTCTCCTCGCGGGACATTAGCCTCGCCGACAACTGAATTCCAAACACAATTAGCAGATTAACAGCACGTGGAGCGGCTACACCGCCGTCCGCCGGCCCTCCGGCGAGCTGCTTCGGAAGCACCGTTAGACAGGAAATCATCCCCGACCTTGCAGACGCACAGTGCGGCTGCCCCGCGGCTCTGGAGCTGCCTTCCACGGCACATCCCATCCGCCGAGTCAGCCGAGGTTTTTCCAAAATCCCCTTTTTAAAAACGATCCTTCCAACCCAGTCTGAGTCCACGCCTGCTTGTCTCGCATAATCCCAACGTCTACAAGCTTTTCTGTGGTTTAAACCTGATTCCGGGGTCTTGCACACCACTTTTGGTCGCCCTCGGTTGCTTCTCAACGTTCTCCGTAGATAAAGTTTGTGTTGAGTCTGAATTACCTGACACACACCCAAAAAAGCACCTCGTAAAAACACCTGGAAAGGTCGTGAAAGTGATTGGACAAATTTTGCTGTCTGTACGTTTTAAAGCAACCCAATCAGATTCCATTGCTGCTAATTGAGTGGTTCCTGCTCTGGTTTTCCTTGTGCTTAATGTTGCCAACTCGCCACAAAGTTGCACAATTACACCCTGGCTATAAATCCCACTTCTTTCTCCCAAATGGAAACTGATTGGTTTGTTGGTAATAACCGCTCAGGTTAAAGCAGGACAGGCGAGACTTTGACTTCGGAAACCTCTAGAAGACCATCTGAACTCTTGCTGAGTTTTATCCCAATCGTGTTTCCGCAGTTTCCCGTCGCGTTCGTTACGTCACGTAATTAAACTGTCATGTGCGATCAGCTGTGCAGTCACAAACACATGCATGGCCGCCTGTGCAGGCGGAGCCGCGTCATATTGAGCGTCGCCTCGCCTCCGTCCTCCGTTGACAGAAGCAATTTCTCCAGTCGTCTTGATCTCCTGACATTAATTTAAATTGTCCTGATTATTTCATAAAGCCCTTCGATTGCTTGATGGAGCCATTATGCCTGCCTCGGGCATTCTGTCTAGCAGATGGGTAGAGATGAGATGCGAGCGCGTGGCGGACTAATTCCTCTCGCCGTCCCGATTCCCAAATACCGCCGGTAATTAGTCGCAAAGGGAAAATCCCGCCGCCACCGCCGTCGCCCACGGGGACGACAGGCTTATATTAATTGCGCGCGCAGGTGAAAGGTGAGAGGAGAAACTCTCTGTCGACAGCCGTGATTCAGCTCATTGCTTTTCTTTTCCGTGAGCTACATCAAGAGCATTGGGTCCCTGCGACAACTGGATGCAATGCGGGGCGTGAGGGGGTTGTGTGTCCTTCAATGAGGTCCTCAGGTAGTCGCACTGATGCAGGACTACTCTTTGCAGCATCTGCTTTTTATTGCTCGGTGGCAAAAAAAAACAAAAACCCAGACAGGTGTGCTCTGAAAATACATCACTCTTTATTGTCAGCACGCCCAGGCGAGGGGAGAGAATTACTTTGCTTCTCCGAGGCCGAGTGCTCCTGCAGACATCTGGAACTAATGGCCAAGGATGGGCGGCGCATCGCTCCCTCTCATATGCACCAATTACAAGGAAGGTGGAGCGGAGATGATCTATCTCTCGCCGACTGATGCGCGGCGCGCCTCGCACAAATATTTTTTTTTTCCCTGAGAGCTAGCTTGTCTTCAACAGCCTCCAGGGGGCCGCTGCCAGAGCTAGCAGGCAAATTCAGCTGCTGCAGCTTCAATGCGCACATCCCAAACTGAAATATCCTCCTGAAATAGAGCTTTGAGCTTTGAAAACTTTTAGCCACCCCAGTCGCAAAGTGCTGATTAGCAGATGATAATTTAGAGGTCTCATCAGCTGTTTGCACTCGCAAGCCTTTCAATTGTTCCCCATCGATCGCAGCATCCTCTCAGTTGATTTATGCCACTCCCTCTGCCCGCTCCCCTGTAAGACGGCCGCTTCCCTAATCAATGCGCACATGGGAAAATACAAAGTTGCCTTTTCACGCTGAGAATGGATTCCGCCCCGCGCTCCTCGGCTGCCTTAGATGGGATTTGTTTTTTGCACCGGTGTTGCGTCAACGGCGAGCTTCGGCCTCTGTTCAGAGGAAATGGCTGTGATCTTCGAGTGGAGGGTTTCTTTTTTCCCCTCCTTTGTTCACGCACTCCATCCTCTTCATCTTTTTAATCTCTGCTGGGAAAATAAGCTTCTCGTCCAGCTTCAAACTGGCAATTGCTTTGATTTCCTGATGCAACACCTAATCTCTGGGCAAATAGAAGTACAAAAGAAACACCTTTGCGAGAGACAGACTTGAGTCTCGGAGAACCCTCGAGAATTAAGGACTCTACAGGTCGCAGGTGCTTCATCCTCCAGAGCATCTAATATGTAAATTTTAACTATTCATCAGCGGGACAAATGAGGGCTCGGCCTTTTACGGCCGAACAAAACAGCATCTCCCGGATGTTTAATATCGCGCAACGCCCACCACGACTGACAGTGGGCTCTCGGCGCACAGCGACAATATTGGTGGAATGTGCCATCTGCTCGGATTGAGCGGCCGCACGCGCGTGAGGAGATGTTAACTCAATTTCCTTAATGGAGATAGTGCCGTGGTTATCTCCATAGCAACTGCAGCCTCTCTTTGTCAGGCGAGCATCAAGGTCGCGGGGGGGAGGGGGGGTGGTGGTGAGAGGGGTGGAGGAGGGGGGCGAAGATGGACAAGAGCGATAGCGTGCGTGAGGCCGACAAGGGGGGTAGAAAGAAATTGAGGGGAAATGGAGAAGCGTGAAGGATGAGTTTCACTGATGCCATGCCGTCAGCTCCTGTTACCATGGTAACTGGACCATATATCTGTGGGTTGTTTTTTTTGGTTGTTTTTTTTTAAAGTTTAGTTCCGTTCAAGGTACGAACAGTGAGCCGTTAAAGTTTGGCACTGATGTCTTGGCCCAAGTATTGATGTGTTCCTCTGAAGCCTCAAATGTACAACTGCACCACCATCTGTCTACATTAAACAGGGGTAAACTGTAGAGTATTAGCCTTCTTAGTATTTTTTAAATCTGGTCCTGATATTTCAGCGGTTATCTAAGTGATTCCGTCAGGGCAATTTCCATTTGCTCGTGTTCTCTACGCGCAGAGTACAGGGTCGGAGTGACAACCAGCTGCTTCGTGCCGAACGTCACACAGTCGGTAAATTTCTGATGTCAGAGATCTCGTTCGGCCCGCTCAGGGTTTCCCACAGTTGACGCAGAGCCACAGGCAGAATCCCAAACACTCAACCCCCACCCTCACTGCACCTTCACCTTGGAGTGCATCTGAACACACACTGCATCAACATATAAGGAACATAGAAGGAAAAAAAAGTCACCTAGAATGTTTTTTAATGTATTTTTTTATCATCTTTAGTTGGTTTTTCACATTATTGTGAGCGGTCTGCAGCGGTGCAATCTATTCTGACTTATCTGACAACCCAAGGCAGGGTGTGAAATTGCATAGGCGCTGGCACGAGGTGATAGCAGGCTACTGAAGTAAACAATTACCCAAGCCGCTGGACAGAATGGGTGAACACCCACTGGACACTTGCTGTCAGAGTCTCGGACTCAAGCTGCGTATTAGTATTTCTCCACAGGCGCAGATTAAAGGAGCCGTTTTCAATATTCCTCCCATTGTGCTTCAGCGGAAAACAATTTTTGCTACGTGTGCAGGTACTGCCAGTGTCACGACATCCAGAGTAGACACATGGCAGTGTTGATGCACGTGTATCTCCTCTTCCTCCTCTTTAGGTTCAGCACTGCTGAGGACGTACAGGGAGCCGGTTTGTTTTGGTTGCAGGTGAAACACCACGACCTCCAGCGGTGGAGCAATATTGCACATTTCCCCGTTAACCGCTGCGTCTTGCATTTAACGCAGCCGTTAAACACAAGTTGAGCGAATCCGCCGGATAATTTTTCTTTTGTTTGAAACGCCCGAAATCGGCTCCATCGATCGCTTCTGTGCCAATGCCGTGTCCACATGTGCACATCGGAGAGCTAACAGAGATTAACGACGCTGCCGTGTCTGTCCGCCTCATCTTGAGCCTCCCTCCATGATCCGCCTGCATGCTCACCCTCAGCGCGCTGTCAGTGGTGACAGCGAGGCGGGAGAGGAGCCAGTCGGCAGACAGTCGGGGTGACGGGAGGCTGCAGGAAGGAAGGAAGCTTTTGGGCCGTTTGCCTCAACTTTCAAACTGAAATAGGCAGCAAGATATTTAATGAAATAAACAAATGCCACAATAATTGCTCAGGTATAGCCTACATACAGGTACAACTTACATTTAGCTGTTAATTCATTGTATCGAGGATATACTTTTCAAATTTCACTATGGCTGTTTTATGTATAATGTAATGACCTAGTCTATGGGATCCACTGTGAATCATTAATTCTTTGGGAAACCTTGAGAGATATTTTTTTTTTTTTTTTGTTTATTTGGTGCCGATGTGACGTTATCCTACAACGCTGAATTCATGTAAGTATCTATGTCATTATCCTATCTAATATCCAAATCAATTTTATCGGTTTGAACAACTCCAACAGCAACCGTGTTTAGCACATTTTCTCCCTCTGGACTATTCTTTACCTCACATGACTGAAGTATCAAAAGTATTGATATCTTGATCTGAGAATCAGTTTTGAAGTGTAAAGATCTGGTATTGGAGGTATCGATATTTTACTATTGATCCTCACATCACGACTATCAAAAGCGTCCCTGAATCCCTGGGCACACAAAAATAGTTGACTGCCATCGTGATCATGGCTTTATCGGATTATCCACAAAAATTCCAGCTAACAGAGGTACAGGCTTCACCCCAAAGTGACTGTATCGTCCCCAATTGTCAACAACCAGGGACAACGAGGCTCTTGGGTGCCTACAATCAAGTTGAGACCCACGCAGGTTCTTGACGACGCCTCCTTTTCAAGCTGACAATAAAGGAAACAATTGCTCAAGCACAGAAAAAAATCCATAGTCTTGCGTCCTGGGTGAGAGTTTCTCTCCTCGCTGCTGATAAGGATGCAGTCGGCATCCAGCCCTCTCCCGTCAGCCAATCAAGATTTGGTCCCACCGCCCATCAATCACCTGCCCAAACAGAGCTAATGCGGTTCATAAACAGTCGATTTTGATGAATACAGGCTAATAAATCAGTGTCACAGTGATCGTTGGACTTGGACAGATAGAAACCACCTCGTTCTCACGTGCAAGTCCAATGTTCTCTCCCCCCCAGGGTGAGCTGTTTGCACACCGACTGTGGGTAGTCTGTACTGCACATCCAGTCTGCAATCAGTGCTCAAACTGACTGTCATCTGTCAGCAGGGTTCTCGCGTGTTGCTCACCAGTTACTGCGACACCTCAATCAAATCTGTGGCTTCTGTGGTTTCCTGCAGTTTGTTTCCGGATTCTTCGTGCTGGGTGGGCGTGGTCTTCACGAGCAGACGCATCGAAAAATCTCTTCTCTGAAGGTTAACGAAACAATAAGGATTTATGCTGGAACTACTGCCGAACCTACGTTAGGCAAAACTCATTTCTCCATTTTCTAGTCTGGCAGCAAACCACAGTGGTAAAAATAAACACCTTGAAATACCACTTGTGAAAGAATGGAAAACTGTCAGACAGAGTGATCTTATTTAGAGACGAGAACCCCTGAAAAAGGAGTGTCCCATTCCAAATATTCAGAAGGCAAAGCATCAGTATAGACAGGAAGCTAAAGCTGATGCTTTTTACATGGGGGTGTATCACAAAGGGCTTTTTTTTTTTTTTTTAACCATTGTTTTAAAATCATATATTGTATTGTAGTGTATAGTTGTTGTTGTTCTAATATAGATTTACTGCTAATTAGATTCACTGTAAAAGTGAAGAGTCTATATTAGCACTTCCCCTTGCTTCTCTCTGCTTTAATGAGAAACATGTTGCATTTTAATAGCTGAGACAAAGACAAAGAAAAACAAAGCGCACAAAAGTAGCTCAGGCAGATTCATTTCTGTGCTTATTTATTTAAGATCACGGCATTCCATTCGCCAGGCTTTGGTGTGCCTGGAAGAAAGAATAAAGCGTCGCAGTGAGTCAGTGAAGGTTGGCGGAGCGTATTGAAAGTCAAGAGCGGAATGTCTTCTCCCCCACACAGATGACCCGCAGGCAACCAGCCAAAAGTCTTTGAAGAACAGATTCTGGCTGATGCATAATGAATTATATTCTATGTATTCTTTTATGTTCTGTAGAAGCAGCAACACTTAGAACTTTATCTGGCTCTCATTCTAAATATCATTAATAAAAAAGTAAATGACAATAAATAAAAGCATCAGCATATGTAGTGTTATTGATGTAGTTATTTAGAATTTAGAATGTTGGAAAAACAAACACTTGGACAACATTACAGCTGTGAGCTTTCGTAAATATCCAAATAGGCTGCAAATGAAAAATGGAAGATTTACACTTTTATTTTCCACTATTTCTACTATTTTTCTGAGGCAGCCTTTGTTTGAACGTTGCTTGAGCCAAAGCCACCAGCAATACTTCTTCGATTCTTTCTAAGTGGTCATAATCGCTGTTGTTTTTTAATCAGCACCAGTCGTCCTGCAGGTACATCGACGCAGCGTGAAGCGTCGTGATCCCGCGTTCACCTCTCGCTGTAATTGCCGATGACATATTTGTGAACATGCTCCTCCATTATTTTTAGTGCGTGGCTGCCACAATAACCCCGTCCCCTCTGCTGGGCTGCGGTGAAGAGGGGGAGCCGGGATGAGACATCCGCCGCCTCGTTTAATTGAATCTCGCCTTTCAACGGCAGCCAGTGTCTGCCTGCCCAAGGTTGGCGCTGCGCTGATATTAACTCTCTGAACGTGGCCGCCGCCACCGGCTCCCTATGAATTATTTACCCGAATTCACACCTGGAAAGTCGCAGACGGACGCTCGGATGCATCAGCCTGATAGACTGACCTGCGTGTGTGTATATAAAAGCACTCTTTCACCCCCCATTCTTGTCTTTTCTGAGCTTGTCGCTCGGCGACGTCCTCGTGTATAATGGGACGACATCCAGTTCAGGGAACCTGCTTTGGTTTAGTTTGCAGGTCATGGTCCAGGGATTTTCTCTAAACTTCTTCCTCGGACACACAAGCTGGCAGCAGATAATGAGAGTTTTGTACCCGAGTTGATTCTTCCTTCGATGTTCTCTGTTGCTGTGCACAATCTGTGATGCAACAGGTGCAACGTTCTGCCTCACCATCGTCGTAAAGAAGTGATGAGATTGAAACATCGTACGAAAGATATCCAACCATCCATCCAACAAAGGCAGAGTTACTGTATGAAAGATGTCTTGTGTAAAAACAATGATTGACGTCTTCAGACTTGAAATGAAAGCTTTGTGTCAATGGCTTTTTTGTACTCTTTGTTTTCCCATCTCAAATTCCAGCGACGCTGCATTACCCTTTTAACTCCATAGTCTACCGTGAAACAGCATATTTAGCCCTCTGTTTGCAGCCAGTTCTCTTTTTTTTTTTGCCTTCCTGCTAAAACTGGAGCTTTATTGGCCCTCTTGCGTGTACCGTAGGGGATAAAAACAAGTCGAACAATGGAGGAAGGTGTGGAAACCTGGCTCATTGTCTCAAGAGAAGTATCAGAGGCATGTGTGACATCACAAAGGGCTGATTTCTAGTGTTTAGCACACTCTTTCAAACAATTAAAAGGTGTTTCACATTTCTTGGGTGTCCACTGGCAGGCTGAGGCTGTTTTATTTTTTGCGCACTTTTAAGAACACAAATGTGTTCTGCTGATGCAGGACAGAAGCTACACTTCTACGGCTGAACACGTTGCAATTATGGCGGAGCGTAAAAAGCCACTTTTATTAAAAGCACCAAGAGGCAGAGATTGTGGGATAGCAGCGTGAGGCCAGGCCTCCTTCACGCTGCCTGTGCTGTTTTTGCCATCACCAATGATTTCTTTCACCTCTGCTCAGAAAGCGACGTGAGAATGAACAGTGAGAATGAAAATGGAGGTGTGGCTGATGACTGATGGAAAATAAAAAAAGTGTTTTAAAAGAGGGGTGAATAAGGCGAGGAACGAAAAAAACTGCTAGAGAACAAGAAGAAATCAGTGAGGGGAAGGTTTCTGGAAGGCTGTTGAAAGTGAGAACTGAGATATATGAAAAATACATTTTTAAAAAAGGAAAAAGTGGAAGGCATACCGCCAGTCAAACTTCACTTTTAAAGTGCAGCAAAAATATACGGACACTGTCAAACCAATCTGTCAAACGAACCACACAAACATCTTTTTTTTGATGAGAGCAGTTTTTAAAACGTGCATTAATAAAAACCTGCCTACCCCACAGGAAGGATGGGCAGGAAGTCCAGGTGAGACGGAGTGAGCTGTGAGGTGAAAACCTTGTTTCCTGGATCAGTGCACTAGAGGGGAATAAAAGCCTCTTATACTTGGAGACAGCGAGTAAACAAGTGCATCCTGTCCTCCCCGAGTCCGGCGTCAGCTCTCTGCTGAGGCGTCTCCACTCTGCCGAGGCGCTTGCATCCAAACGCCAAGATTTAGTGTTGAATTTGTGACCTGCGGCGTAATAATGTAACTGATTAAAGTCGAGGTCATCCAACAGGAAGTTCCTAACGCTAGCTTGTCAGACGTTTCAGATTTTTTTGTTTTGAAAACTGACAGTCTTAGCTCTCGTCTGTCAGGAGTAGCCCGTTGAGTCATCCCTCGGTGATGTCACAAAGGGTACACTAATGATACCTCTCCTAGGTTAAAGCCTTCAGCCAGGTGGAATATGGGAAACAGCAGCTCCATCCAAACCAAACCAAAGCCCCCCCCTCCCATGTAATTCAAAGATTTGTTTCTTTTATTATTTAAACGGCTTTGATTGCAGATTGTGAATCAATTAGACGAGCTTATGGACTGCTTGAGTGTCATCTGTTTGTGTTTTTTTTTGTTTTGTTTTTATTTATAACTTTTTTCTCGGTTTAGCAGAAGCTCCGGCTGGACCTTGTTGGTATTGCAGTTGGCGCAACAGATTTGAGCCCTGGCAAACGCTGCACTTAACCAACGTTTTCTCCGGGTGAACTTGTTGTTTTCTCTTATTTCCGACTCTGCGATCATGTTCATGCTCGCAGCGAGCGGCGCCTGTTTTTGGCAGAGCCTCCCACTGTGCGGCCTGTCAGCGCTCCTTGTTTGTTACGCCAATAATTTGAAGAGTGGAGGAGCCCACACCAGCGCTGTGAGGATTGTATCCACTGGAGGAAAAAGAGGAGTTGCACATTTGAAGTCTCGACGTTCAAACAAAAACAACACAAAAAAAACTTGGTTAACATTTATTTTGAACAGTTTTTGTTGGCGTAATTTGATATTGGAAACTTTTTTTTTTTTTTAACTTTCATTGGATAATCAAGATTCTCTGTCGGCATCTTTACGGACACCTTGTCCTGATTTAGCAATATTTAAGATATAACATGATTACTCATTGTTTGCGCACTCTGGATGTCTTCCATAAGTCGAACCCTCGAGTCAAGGAGGCTGGGCATGATGTGACGGTCTTTATTCGGCAGTGAATTCAAGTTAATGCTGTAATATTTATTCCTCTTGGTGACTCTTACTTCTTTTCATACTCTAATCCTATTTAAGGGAAAGGGAAACCTTTCTTAATGGTTTAATTAGAGTATTGGATTAGATTGCAGCGTTTGAAAAGGCACAAACAGCTATTGAGGAAGCAGACGGCCCTTTCAAGCGGCGCTGGCTTTATTGGATACACAAGCGCACGTGACAGCTGTTCGGGATTGACGCTGCCGCTTTGATCTGCCTTTATTGCGCCTCGCTGCTCTTTGAGTAAAAGCTCGGCTCCGGCGTGGTGCTCTGAGCCTCGGACTCCAGGGGCAGCGATAAAGAGCAGCGCCTCTGTGTCAAGAAGTGCTCGAGCGGAGCGATGGGGATGTGACGGTGTCCTGCACAAGACCCTTCCTCCCCCATCCAAGGGAGAAACAATGCTAGCTATATTTGGACCAAATCTTGAAAATTTAAATGTGATTATTTCTGAACAGCATATACATTTTTCAAACACATCGTCTTGTTCCGGTCGCCCACATTGACAATGGAATGTTTTTTCCCGATACCTTGTCAATGTTCCGCACCTTCCAGATTTAGCTGAGGCTGAGTTGACTTCCTGTTTTTCTCACATAGCCATTGAGTTGTTTGCATTATGGCTACACATTTCATACATGACTTGATTAAAAATTTTATTTTGATTTTTAGCGATTGATTTTTTTTATTATTATTATTTTTTTACACAAGTCGTCAAGGAAATTAACAGAGGTTGTTATTAAATCACTGAGGAGTTTTTTTTTGTCAATTGAAAAGACAATTAGCATGTTCCCCCAGACCGTCAATAGCATTGCTATTAATTCGGCATTGATCACACCACTTAATTAAGGCAGCGTGATGGTCTCGCTGCGAGCAGCCGCTGGATGACGACGACGACGTCTGTCTGAGTGCCTCATTTGCTTTCCCCGTGGCCGAAACGGCAGTTGAGGTTCTGACTGACACGCCGCCTAATTAGAATCGTGATATAGCTGATAATCCTTTCATCCCGTTGCCGGGAAACAGAGCGGCTCCATGACGCCATGTCGGTTTCATTAGCAGTGCGCGATCTCGAACGTTAACAGATCGCACCTCCGCGAGATCCAGCCCAACCCCCGACATGTACGCAGACACAGAGAAGTTTGATGAAGGAACTGTGAGTCGCTCTGGAAGCTAGCAATGTCTCCTCTCCCCTCCCCACCTGAGACTCTTTCCCGTGTAATTGCTACCACCTGATTATATGCTGTATGGTGCTGCTCATTATAGTGTTTGCTTTTGTCTGTTTACGTTTGTTTGCTGTCCAGAAAAGTTTTGTGGTTTTCTCCTTGATGACTTGTAAAAAATATTCCGTCTCCTCCTCCGTCCGAACGTAACCTTTCTCGCGATATTTGAGAGGTTTTTCCGAAGTTTAGGCGTTTCCATCACCAGTTTTCTATTGCAATATTTTGGTTTTGCGCATTTCGAGGGGCAATGGAAACAGAGGGACTGTTCATGAATTCTTGGCCACTTTAAAAAGGGTAGGGAAAAAAAGAGCTCTCCTCTGCCCTCAGAACTGTCCTAGTGCAATTAAGGGCTGATAGTCTGAAGATGTCGGTGTTGAAAGGAACAAAACGAGAAAATCAGTGGTATGCAATTATGGAGCTCACCATAAAATCTGACTTCTGATTAGTGTGACCTTGCTTTGGTCTAGAACACACACACACACACACACACACACACACACACACACACACACACACACACACACACTAATCCCAGCTTCATTCGCAACGTGTGCGAAATCATTGTGTTTAACAGACAACTCCACTATCGTAAGGAAAATGGCATTCTTTTTTTTTCCTAATTGTGCACAAGTGTTCGCAGGTTGTCAGTGCACGGTGCACAGTGCATGTGTTTCTCCTGCTGATCCATCAGAGCCCCGAGGGCGGATCACAAACAAATATAGGCTGGCAACTAATCAGGAGCCAGGGTGATGGCTGATTGGCCGCATTTAATTGGACGTTCAACTTCGACGGACTCGTCTGAAAAGACGACGTCCAGATCAACATGGAAGAGCCACGACAGCTCCTGGTAACACTTTCCCCAAGAAGTGTTGCAAATTTAGAGCAAGAGCAACGCCAAGTGCAGCTTCATCAGGATTCTGCACTTGATCCCTCCCTTTTTTTACTGCTTGCTGCCAATAAAGACTTGTCTAACCGGTGAAAATTGGGATGTTTGCCTTCTCATATCTCACAAGAAAATCTCTGTCAATCTTTCTCGCTCTCAGCGGACACCTTTCTTTTCTTTTTTTTCTTTCATGCCGTCATCTCGGGAAGAAAGAACATTTCAGCTATTTGACTTCACACCCACAGTCTGAAGGTTCTGTCCTCCTTGGAGCCGTGTGCTCGGAGGTGTGTTTCCTTGGGGGGAATCGTGCCTCCTTTGTGGACTCGAATACTGAACGCTCTTCAACAGTGGGAAGAGACGCCGCTTGCCACGTTCTCTTGCATCAGGCGGATCAACAAGCCTGAGAAGACGATGACGAACCTCCTACAGCCGTCAATAGGAAAAGCGCGGGTGTTTTTAGATTGGGACAGTCTGGTACATTTGATGCTCCAAGGAAGGTCGTTTTGAGGAACAAAAAAAATGGTGGTCGACGGCGCTTGGCCCTGCAGCTGTTAAAAAGATGGAAGAAGTGGGGGGGCGGAGGACTGTTTATGAGATAAGAGGGTGGGAGACCCCGCTGGGGTCTGTCCACACTGAGCGTCCCGCCAGCAGCATTTCTCAGGCAGGCCTGGCGTCTGTGCGATGTGCATCGTCCACCCCCCCCCCGCCCCTGTGCATCTCGGATCTGCGTTGTCAGCTCTCACGGCAGGGGGTCCGCTCGTAAGGCTCCGCCCAGCGGGACTCATTAGAGGGCGGAACCGCGGGGGGAAGGTTAAAGAGCCGCCTCGCCTCATCAACTCCGGCCCTTTCTGGGTGTTGTTAACAACCGTGTTCAGTCTGGAGGTTTTTTTTTTTAACTGAAGTAGTTTTTTATCCCTCCCTCTTTTATCAGTTGAAATAGCTTGATTGTCATTGAATAGGCCACATTTACATTTAGCGCTAACATTCTCATTGAACAGTGTATTTCCTCTCCTCTCAGTGTTGACAGTTTATTCCTCACTTGAAGACTTTCTGACTGTTTTGAGTTCCCCTCTATGTTCCGACCTGCAGGAAATTGGAAATTTGAAGTATCGTTGTCGTGTAACTACCTCACTTGACAAAACAAATGAACCTTTCAACAGTTGTATGGATCCACAATATGCTGTATGTCATGCTTGAGGTGACTTATGTTGCTGTCAATGCTGCTCCACGTTTCACGTCTTATACAAACGTGTCTGAATGTCTGTCGAGCCAAAAGGCAAACCCAAGACATCCAGCCTTCAGTTAGAGGTTAATAGTTTAGGCGTCCGGCTCTCACAGCCACTCCTTTTAGATTTCCTCTCCTCGAGCCGCTGATTTACAGACGGCCGCCTAAAGCAAAAGCCTCTCCTCGAAATGAGTCTTTTTCTCCGAGGCCAACATCTTAGAAACTGTCAAAATGTGACGTGTAATTTCTATTAAACTGTCACTGAGATGATTGCACTGACACTTCAATGTGTTAGTTAATATCTGCCCAGTACTGTGTTTTAATACACTGACAGCTATGTAATAATGCTGACGCCGTTTGTCAGTTTAAAGACGAGCACGAACTTTCAAATCAGCCTCTTTTTTTTTCTTTTTTTTATCAATTTGTCTTTTAAATGTGGGGAATATCAAAAGAATGAAGCTGCAATTCCCATTTCAAGTAAGTTTTCAGATGCATATATATAAAGCAACGCTTCAAATGCGTTCTTATATAGTTCTGTGCCATTATTAGTTCCCTGTTATGGTAATAACGACCTTTGTTCCTTGCTAATCTGTTAACTGCAGGACTCCACTTGCGCTTTTATCATCAAACAGAATTTCCGCCTTAATGCACATGTAATACATCTAATGTAAGAAAAAGCACACAAAGGCTATGATTATCTGTTTGGGTTCAGCTTTGAAAAATTCTCAAGCCAGAAGTGGAATTGGAATGTGCAGCTCCATTTTTGACACAATGTCTCAGTCCATGATCATTCAGAAGCTCTCAATTTAGGAAAAATTCTTCTTTTACATCAAACCCCTCTGAAAAGTAATCGGCTCATTTGACATGCAGTTCATTGACAAGCCGCCGCCGCCGCCGCTGCCGCCGCCGCTCGCTCTTCATCTTCCCTCGTTCCCATTCCGCCAACGTTCTTGTAATCTGCGCAATTACATCCTATGGTCTCAAGTTAAAATATCCATGTAGAGCGGACGGAGAGCCAGCGAGAGATAATTGGCCCCTGTGTGGCCGCGCACCAGCCGCCATACCACTGGACGGATGTCACAGAGAGGATCTGCTGTAGCCACGGCAACTGGGAGTTGCATTGACGTCCCAATTTTGTTTGAACAAACAAACACTGGCCGTCCACGAAAACCGCCGACTTTCTCTCATCGTCTCGGGCTCAGCCGCCATCTGTCTTTTCTTTTGCTCTATTTACAGACGAGACCGAGCCTGCAGATGACAACAGGCAAATAACAATGTGTTTAGTGGTCCAACAATAACATTGTGGAAATTTAAAGTGTTTTCAATTCACATTCATAGCATTGCACTTTCTTTTTTTCCTATCTGTCTTTGCCCACACAAAGCTCCTCATTAGTTTCTGTTCAGTGGAAGCCCTAATCCTTGTAGATGTGGATGTGATATTTACTCATCAGAGTGCCACCATTTACTCCTTCATCTATTTCATCTGGAACGAGACACTTATCTTGGTGTTTCACATAAAACGTGTAAATGCCAAACTGTTATTGAAACCTAATGCGTAAAATTGCCTCAAATAATGGCAAAACATCAAAGTATGATTTTGTGGTACTTTTTTATACTGTAGATTAAATCTGCAAAAACGCATTAAGTTTGAGTCTCACCTAACTACCGAACTTTCCAGTTCAGGCTTATGATTCCGGATTCTAATACAAATATGGACCAATTTGACTGTTATTTGTTCGATTAGGGATTATGCTGTGTATTTAGTATTTCTTTAACAGACAGCTAATAGCTTAAGAGTGCACGTCAGTGTTTTGCTGGTGTATAAATTAATGGATAAATAGATGCAACAGTCAGCTTGACCTGTGTGTCATCTAGTACCGCAGGGAAGATGGACTTCAGGAATTGATTCTCAAGCCGATTTTTATGTCTCTTTAAGGTGGATAATTAGAAAGAAGCTCCCGCAGAGCTAGCTATTCTCCATGGATAATTAATGCTAACGATGCTGTAATGGGCCCTTTTCCCTTCACGTTGCTGCCAGGAAAAGACAGCGGGGGGTACAAATATACGTTATGTTTGACCTCATTTGCAGCCGCTAGAGAAAGAGTTGGTTCAGACATTCGCTTGGTAGTTTGATCTTAAAAGTCCTCGTCTCTCGTCAGCACCTTTCTGGATTTTGATTTCTCCGATCATGTTTTGTGTGTTTGTGTGTGTTTTTCTTGTGCTGTACTACTACTACTACTACTGTAATACTTTTTCAACCAGCATCAACCAGACTGAGACATTTCTTCAAAGTGATGTCCTAATTATTCTTCACAACAAATGTTTTAAAGATTTACACGAGTTTGGATTTGGATATGCTGGAAAATGGATGGACGTTTGTCACGGGTGTCCAATGGCAAGACCTTGCCAACGTTTCTAAAAGTTTCCAACAAAAATTAAACACCCACCGGAACTAGAAATGACACAACAGTTGACTCCCCAGATAAAATATCGGAGGGAGGAAAAGAAAAGAAAGAAATCCATGTTAACTTTACCAGCTGTGACCACTGGAGGGCAGTGTTGCATATATAAACAAAGGACGCCTGTAATTTCACAGAGAAAATTAATGGCGCACTCTGCATGCACACGCTGCGCTTTGAGCACGTGTTTCCCCGTGTTTATGCGCGTCCACAGTCATGCGTGACCGCTGGCATGTTTCCATCAAAGCGGTCTGACCCAGCGCGTCGTCTGCCAGCGCTTTCAAGGTTGAAACGCACAATTTGTCTCAATTTACCGACACTTGCTGTCCATTTTGCCCCCCCTAAATGAAAAAGATGCCGAACTGCAGGGCGCTCCTTGACATGGGAATAAAAAATAGTGCCTGTCGCAGCCGTATGTCTCCATATACTCGCTGGGGCTGCTGCTGACATTTTTTATGGGTCTGTTGTGTTTCCTTCACATGTTCAGTTTGTGAGATGTTGTGAGATGAAAAGATTATGTGGGTTATTCCAAGGCAATACAAAACAGGGATTTTACAGGGACTGTTTCCATTAAAAACAAACAAACAAAAAAACGTGAGTGTTTGATGGTTGATATTCTCACAGCAGGGTGTTTTGGCAGGATTCATCTCATCTCTATTAATCCAAGCTGACTTCAGCGTGTTTGCCTTGCAAAAAGCTGGCAGTAGCTCCTATTGCAGATTGGTGTAGGCCAATAAACACAAATAAAATATAAAATCTATTGATTATGGCAAACAGAATAGCTCAGCAGCCCTGTCTGTATCAAGTGCAAATGTTTTTATAGACTAATTTTGTTTGTACTGCTTTTATTTTAGTTGTCATTATTGCAGTATTGTGCTTAGCTAAACTAGGATACTGCAGAGATGTCTGAAATGCAAAACTCCAATTTTTGCTTGCAGTTTGTTAGCGGAATGTCAGAGCTTATCTCGAAAGAGTTCATCATGCGGAAGCTTGAAATGGAGACACAAGGCATCTGATCTTTTTGTTTCATTGGCTCTGGCTTCTGGGATGGATGTACTCAGAGGAAATGGTAAGTCAGCAAAGATCTTATTAGCGGAACCAGCATTTGCGAGTCAAAGGGCTGAGGGCTACTTGTGTTGCTGCGTCTGATTGCATTATTATTATTATTGTTATCATCATGTTCAAGTTAACTTTTACAGAAAAAGCCTGCAAAGCTGTTTTTTTTTTTTTTTTGGTTCAGAAACGCCCCAAATGAATACATTTTCTATTTGATGACCTATAAAATTATTTTTCAACTCAATTGTAGTTCAAAATACAGTTTAAGATAATCGTAGCTTTTGGTTGTTGGAAAAAAAAAAAGTCTCAAGATAAGCCAGTTGCCATGGTAAAATTAAATTCATCAGTCTCCCCCTGGTGTTTGACCAAACTATCACACATATAGACGAACTTACACTCGACATGCATATAAAAATACACTTTTCTTGTAGGTTGGATTTGTTGTTTCTTATCTTCTTTCTGAAACAGGAATGGAAAGAAGCTCAAACAAGCTTGTGCAGGAGGTCAGATTTACTGTCCGAGGTGCCTTTCATTGAATTTGCAAAAACGAGGCCCTACTGTTCAGCCTGTCATTGACTTGCTGCTGACAAGTTTATTGTGGCTGTATAGTGTGAGGTATATGTTGAGATTTGCTTCTCCCCGTGTTTCAAACACTATTTAGCCCAGAGTCCATGCAGGTAGTGTGAGGCTGTCATTAGCCGATGGTCAAATCAAGGCAAAAACCCAGTCAAGGTGTAAAGTGACTTGATGTGACGGTCGCTGCGGTCGGATGAAGGGGTCCGCCGTTGTAACGTGCTTTGACATGCTTTTGCAAGACATCAGTTACAACCTAATCAGTACTGTGTAACTACAGCACGGCTAATTTGTTCGTAGCAAAGATGAACTGCCGCCTCCATCGACTCGGCCTTAATGGAGAGATGAGCAATAAAATATGACCTATTGGAAAGACGCACAGGGATGCACGGAGACAATTTGAGTCATCTAATTTACACTGATTAGAGCACTAAATAATGCAAATGATCTAATGTCTGGCGGACAAAGAAGTCTTCACTTCATTCAGAATCACTGACTAGAATTTTAAGGGTTCCTTCAGAGGTGGGAAGCACAACTAATCTCGTGTTTCTCGGCTCCGATCCGATGTGTGGTCTTCCCTGGCCTCCCGTGCCACCGTTGCTACTCATTACTCTCCTCGTTCACACTCGTCTTTTTGCAGCTTATCAAAGAGGGACCAGCTGTAGACAGTGTTCCTCTAAAAAAAAAAAAAAAGGGGGGACGGGGGTCACGCCATCTGCCTTGAAGAGTCGCTTCACACGACTCCCTCACAGCGGGCAGCCCACTCTGCCTGTTTGCGCTCACTTCCTACTCCGTGTGGTAATCAGTCCTGCACAGTTTGCAGGAAGTCTTAGTATAGGAAATTTAAAAAAAAAAAAAACAGAGCTAAGAGGTGGAATAAAAGAACAAAGAATTAATTACTGCCGCTGGGTAAATCCTGCCATTTCCAGCCTGAGCAGCCTTAATGCTGAAGCTGTTGTATGGAAGGGTTAATATTATCGTGCTAATCCCTGTTCATCTTTCAAAAATTATGACTAGTCATGAAATTTGATAGTCTAATTAGTTCAGGCAATCCTTTCTCAATGGCGAGCCCAGAATTTAAAAGGGGTCAGCAAAACATTTACACTTGAATTCAATATCAGACATTATACAGTAGTGTCCTAGTAGATTGGTGCCACAGCCAGTTGTTTGAATCAAATTCTTTTGTTTCCTGAATTAGATTTTTTTTTTTTTTTTTTTAAATCATATGAACCACCAACGACCAGAAATGACTAAAACTCAGTGAGTAGTGCTATTTCCAACAAAGTAATGCTTCTCAGGTCATGAAGTTGTAGCACTCTGAAGATCTGTCCCAGCTGTAATTTGTCTTTCAGTTGGAGATCTGTTGCCACTGACAGATCCGTGCCTGTTTGGTCCGCATGGCATCTGCCTGGGCGGCTCCTTTTCATCTTCGTCAAGAGGCACCAGCTGCTGCCTTTGCAACCAAAACCACCTGTGTGAAAGGAGCCCTGGGATGAAATAGAATTTGTAGGAGCGACAAATTAATAAGATCATAAGACGTGTGTCTTTGGGGATACAATAATTTGACTGAACGCACTGTTTTAAGCTAATACACAAACAAAAGGGCAACAAAGAAAAAGAAAAACATATACTACTGACAATGTCATACTATGTGTGGCTGTTCGATCTTTGGCCACTTTGATGCCTGTGGTAGCTGTGGTCAATATCTCTGACCTGAATATCCAGCTGCTCTGCCACACCATCCCTGTCAATAAACAAATAAATTACTGATGAAGTCCTGGTTCATCAGCGGCTGAGCTATTCTGCATTCTAAATACAGAAAAAAAATAGAATTGACATTAGCATGTTCAGGGTGAATGATTAGGTTTTGTTGACAAATGCCTATCCTGCTCCGTCCGCTCTGGGGTGTCAGTGTGTACTGAACTGGATGGGTGAAAGTGTGTCACCCTACCACGGCTTGGTTACCCTGTTGGTGGACTGCACAAGTAGGGCAGACAATTGAAATTGGGCAAAGAGGACAGAGGACAAAAAAAAAAAACCATTGGAAATCTGCTCCACCGCCTGGCATGGTTCACTTGTGTGTGTCCATTTCGGATGATGGTCTCAGGCTTGAGTCCGTGCAGAAAGGATCTTCAAAGAGCATGCAAAAAAGGGCGAAAGAGGTGATGGACATGGCTACTTTGCGGCGCCAACCAAGATCCAGGACGGCCTCCACTCGGCAGGATCGTGGGTCCTGCTCTTCGACTGCGTCCTGCCCAGTCTTCTCTGGACCTTACAGCGACCAAGAAGAGGAACCACCACTGCGGCGCCAGTCCTCACCCTTACTAAAGGGTTCCCTTTCCAGCCTGCCAAACTCCACAAGCCAAAGCCCCAAAAGTTCCCTTTCTAGCCTACATGGATCCATTCCAAGCCTCCAGGGATCTTTGCCTTCTCTGAGAGGGTCTTTGCCTAGCTTAAAGGACACTTTGTGCAGCCTGAGAGGATCAATTTCTCGCACAAAGAGACGATCGTTGGTCAGCTTGGACAACCCAAGTCCCGGCCCAAGTGATAGGAGTATTAGCCCGAGCCTGCTGAGCCGCAATGGAAGCTCTAGTGATGATGACGGAAGTTGGGACACTAATAGCTGGAGCTCAGGGGCCACGTGCCTGCTTAGGACTCCTGTTAAGCAAGAAAGCAAGGATGCATCAGGGGAAAATGAAAAGTCCTTTACCACCAACCAGACGTCTGCTGCTGCTGTGGATGAGCCTGAAGTAATTTACCAAAACCTTATTTTTACTCGTCCTGCTTCAAAAGCTGAAGGTAGAGGTGGTTGTACATCTGCAAACGCTCCCACAGTGCCAAAGAAAGATGCAGAAACGCCAAGTTTGTCCTTATCCAGCCTGGGCAAGAACTCTCCAGCTGTGGGCTGGGAGAAGAAGCCTGAGGACAGGCGCAAGTTCTCGCAGTTTCTGAACGAGGTGAGTGTCAGGGTCTTGAAAACCAGCAATGGCACCCCAAAGCAGCAAACAACCCTCAGACACCGCTACCCGTCCCCTCCGCCGCCTCCGCCGTCGACCCCGTCCCACCCGCCACTGGCAACCTCGCTCCATTCTTCAGCTCCGCCAAACCTGCCTCCACTGTCATCCTCGTCTGCAACCAATCTGTGGTACAGCCCGACAAACTCCAACCTCCAGACCATCGAGGAGTGCGATACGAAGGACATCACCAGCTCCATCCACCAGTGGAGCAAGACAGTACCCATCTGCAAGGTTCTGGAGCCTGAGGAGTTGTTGAGGAAAGTAAAAGGGGAAATTCACTCGTACCCGGAGCGCAACCCGGAGCCATGTGCTAAAATCCAGACACAGAAGCCCTCCTCTGGGAGACTCTACCTGGAGACGGACATTGATCGAGTGAGGCGGATTGATGAACTGGTGGCTAATGGCACCCTGGGGAAGGAGAGGACTGAGAAAGGGCTGGAGAAGTCTGTCGAGCGAGGGAGGGAAAGGGAGAAGAGGAAGGAGAGCCATTGGGAGAGAGACAGGGGAGTGGAGAAATCGAAGAAAAATGATAAAGGGACTGAAAAGCCAAGCTGGGAGAAAGACAGAAGAATGGAAAGAGGGCGGGAGAAGGAGAAGAAAGTTACGCTCAGTGGTTACGATCCTTCTCCGCCTCCCCTACCGACTCTCGGTGGACGGAGCACCCCCTGTCCTGTCTTCACCTGGCCAGAGGGATATCCCAAAATGTCCTACAGGTCTACCTCATTACCGCGGGCCGTGAACATGACTGTGAGTACAAAGTCGCTTCAAAAATCTCCTTTAAGATCCGGATTCTTTCATGCCAGCTAGTACCTTTCGAGATTGTCTCAGTTTTACTTATGTTTTAAGACACTTGCTGTTTGAAAAATACGTTGAAAGCAAATCGTTGCGTTTGCCAGTTTTGTTGGCTTTGATTTCAACGCAACCTGTTCAATTATATTTTCAAAGCACCATTGATGTTCAGTTGGCGTCTTCAAAGTCACACAAGACAAAACAGGAACCTCAGTCACTTTGACTCAAACTCAAATGCAACTCATACCTGAAACCAAAGCACAAACCATGAGGAGTCTACATTAATAATTTCCCCCTAAATCTGCTTTTTCATAGTCGGGGCGCTCTCAAAGGAGGTCTCCGGTAAAGGTCTTTATTACTCGTTCTCATTTAAATGCATTAGCAGCTCTCTCTCTTCTGTGCATCTAATAGAGAGACAGCAAATAGGAAATATCAGCCCTCTTTGGCATTTTGGGTTTCAGACCAATTCCTCTGTCTCCATCTGCTTGCCTGTGTGAGGGTAGCAAAGACATTAAAAATTTAAACACTTTCCTCCATCCACTTTTTAAAAAAAAATTTTTTTATGCTTTTGCACTTCTGGTATGGAAAAACGATTCAGCATTGGTACCCCCACGTCGCACACATACACCATGCATAAAAAACCCTGTCATTGGACGGGTGGCCTTGACTAATGTCCAGCAGCGCGATGGACACAGACAGAAGCTCATGCTGCAACTTGCCAAAGATAATTAATGCACTGCAAGGCCACATCTTCCTAGCAACTGCTCTGTTTGGTAGCATCTGTTGGGTGGGTGTCTGGACTCAGAACAGAGCACAGTTGAGAGAAAACATACATGCAAGTCTTTTACACATTACCCATCTCGGGATTTGATCCAACTTCTTTTATGGAGGGAATAAAGAGTAGATGTAAAAGAGCAATTAATGATGCATATCATCTTTGCGCCATTTCCTGTACCGTTCCATGTTTATTAATGGAATGCAAATCGTGCAATCTGATCCAACGGTTATGGATGAATTATTAGTTTTGTGCACTTTGCTGTTCATTAATGGCTAAAAAAAAAAAAAGGAAAATGTTACAGTTAAACATAGTAGATTATTGTGCAGATGAATGAGGAGCTTCCTGCAAAATGGGAGGACTAAAACGGCATTAAAAGAACATTTTGAACCGAAGCGTTAAATTCCCCCATAATTCTAAATGTCTATCCATTCATCCATCAGTCCTGTAAAATGATGTCTCCAATTGTTCTGCATTCTGGGCTTCGAATAATGCTGTGGAAACCCTATCAGAGGGTGGGTGGCGGTTGGTGCGTCTTTTAAGCATTTTGATAGTCATCGGGTGACACTTTCAAGGAATCCTGAGCCGTCCCTTCTGCCTCTCCCCTGACTGGCCCTCCCCGAGCAGAGGGAAGCCGGTACGGAGGGATGGACGGAGACGATTACTGAGTGCCGTCTCATTCAGTATTTGTATGAGTCATCCTGCAGCAGCACCCGGGACTATTTGTAACACCCACACAACACCGTGAAGCGCAAACACTCACACCCTGCATGCCCAAGTTGTGATACGCTGACATTCATTACCGCTCACCCGAATGGAGCCCTCTCGCTTCATCCTCAGGCGAACTGGAATTGTGTATGGCTTCGGCTCGCACAAGCAAACAAACGGCAGAAACGTCCTGCGGCTCCGAGCAAATAAACTGTTCAAGATTCTGTACATTTTTACAAGATTTTGTATCTGCAGACATTGGCAGCGCTCTCTCTCGGCTCCGCACGTCTTCCTGCCACGCCGTCTCCGGTCCGGGCGATGCATTGAGTAATTGGTTCTGCACCAAAGAATTAAGCCCAAGTGAAAATGTAAATGATTAAACACTCTTGTGAAATCCGGTGCCATGAATAATTCATGTGCTGTAAACAAATGTGTACAAACAAAAGCCTGCTCCTGCACTCATTCTCGCTTGCCTCACTTGAGTGGAGTCAGGTGCCACCTCCATGCTGTCTGGGGTTTTTACACCTGTGTCCTCAACACAGGGTCTATGAAAGGGATGGAAAACTCTCTTTAGATAGGAACACTGCTGCTGCTACATTGTCTGCCAGTTAAATAGGAAGCTAATAGCAGCTGAAACTTGTTTTGTTCGGTATCTTTGAACATAGCTAATCTTGCTGCCTAGGCTAATCGGAAGTGGGCTAAGCTAACTGGATTCTAGCGTTATTTTTGCGAGTCAACACTTGCCTTTGTTCGACATCCCACGTTTTGATGGGAATAGAAAAACTGATTAATCGCAAAAGCTGGAACCAACCTCTGGCTGGTGGTGGCGCCATTAATCTGTACAAGTTCCAAGCTTGTTGTGACATCACAAGGGCTGATTGCCAGGCCTGTGTGTTTTAGCGCCAACGTTCCAAAAGAGATGGAGCTACCAAAGGAAGTAATGGATGGCCTTCATGGACATGTTTTCTGACGAGCCACATTGACAAAGTTAGTTTGGCATTGTAGGCGTAGACGGGAGTGCTCGTCAATCCCCAGCTTCTTTTTCCTTCCCTCCTTGACAGAGCCAAGTTGAAACAAACGCTCATGCATAAGCAAATTTGCCTCTTTAGCTTTAGCTCATCTATTACTCCGTCTTCCGCCTGTCCCTATCTCCTCCGCTCTTCATTTAATGCTCCCCACGTTGACATGGCAGTCGCGCCCGCAGTGAGGAATAACAGATTTATTTACTTGCTGAGGCAGACACTCTGAGAGCTCGTTAAGCGTCAGATAAGAGGTGCCGCAGCACGACACGGCAACGGCAGCGGATAAATCTGTTTGATAAATAAACGCAATGACTTTTCTGCTCCCTTTCTTCTTCTCTTCCTACAGGGATGTGATGGGGAGATGCAGCATGGCACCAGGTTAGCCACTTCCACTTTTCCACCCTCACTCTCTCTCACTCCCTCTCTCTCCCCATCCCTCTATCACTCATGTAACCCCTCCCCTCCTCCTCCTGTACACCTCCTCCTGCTCCATTCAGTCCTCCGCTACCTCTCCCTCTCGCTGCCTAACCAGCCTGTCGCCGGTCAGAATCAGAGGAGGCTTTTTTTTTCCTCCTCTCCTCCTGAAAGCATGCTGCTCTGAGGGAGAGGAGGGGATGCACGGGCACATGCATGCCGTGATCTCATCCGCAGAAAATGAGGCGAAAGGCATTTAAACGGTAAGGCAAGACGAGGGGGGAGCCGCGTGCTCCCTGGCTGTGAGGTGATTGTGCGCCGTTGCCGTGCCACACTTGTTCTGAGATGTGTGTAAATATACAATAACGACTGCTGTGAGTGCTGCTGTGCCGGTGTTGTGATGTTCTGTCCATTTGAGTGCTTTAAAAAGAACAAAAAAAAAATGATAATAGGAGGGGAAGGGGCTTGGCAGGCGGATGTGCATGCAACAGTGCATGTTTGGAGATTGTGCAGGATGTTGTGCAGTGCATTCCAGACTACTGTTGCTTTCCGGTCGCAGTGTGTTCTTTTTTTTTCTTCCTCCTGCAGCAACCTGCTGAATATTTGCTGGGATCAGTGGAGTTTTAATCCCTGCCTGTTTTCCTTGTTGACTCAGCTGTCATTTGGACTTTTACGACTGTGGGAGTAATGAGCCGCCACATGTTTTCACAACCCTCACTTAACTCTCGTTCTCGATAGCGCAGAGAGACAATTACGGCCGAACGTGACGGCGGCAGAAAGTTGCTCTGGTTCATCCCAGACCCTCCTTCACGCCATATGGGGATTAACAGCCGGAGTGAGTCCCTCATTTCGGTGGGAAGTGCGGAGAGGAGTGTGTGCGTGTGTGTGTGATCGCTTTGTCTCACGGGAGGGTTGAATGATGAAGTTGCCTTCAGGTGGCCTTTTTGTTATCAGCGCGGCGGCACGTTACGCTGGTAACATCCAGAAGTTAATTGCTTTCACCTGCCGTCGTAACCCGCGGCGAGTCAGGAAACGTTGATTTTTGGAGATGATCCGCGCTTCCTGTTACATAATTAAAGCAAACAGCACCTCAGATGAGGTGATTTCCAGAGGGGGGAACTCGGGTCTTTGATGTGAGTTTTTAAAACTCGTTGCACACTGGGCTTTTAATTAATCTGTGAGAAATAGGAAAAAATACTGAGTGCCGACCCTGTCGACCCTGCGGCGATGTTCTCTGCATTGTTATGGCACGTAATTAATGTTTCGTACTTCGCAAAATAAATCTCTGTAGAGTTCCTTCAACTCTGCCGCTGCAGAATGCAGTTTACGCAGTTGTTTTCTCTCTGTTAGCATTCATCATTAAAAGCTGTAATAGATGGGATTTGAAACCTGACTAGAAAAATTTGCCGAGATCCAGCAGCTCATCATCATTCAAAAGTCCTCCTTCCTTTTCTAAACCAGCTTCTGCTCATTAAACATGAGAAAAGAGACTTCACCTGTGTAAGTCAGATTAATAATAGATTATAGCAACCTGAGAAGCAAAATGAAAAAAAAAACATATATGCTTGTTTAAAAAGCAAAAACAAGTGTGTGTGTTTTTTTGTGTACTCGCCCTGACTTCATCTCCCAAACGAAATACCAAACTTTCCCGAAAATCACGTCGCAATAGTTTCTGTTAAACAGCTTCTTGAAGTCAAAGTGATGCGTGTGCATTTAGAAAGAGACACTCTGATCCTCGAGGGACAAAAATAGCTGCCAGTGATGAAAACTGTTCTCACTTTTCAAACTCGAAAAAGTGGGAAAAAAATTCCATCAGCCTCCATCATGAATCCCGGGCTGCTCTTTGTGTTGATCGCCTCACATTAAGTTCAGAGGAGCTGCATTGAACAGACCAGAAAATGAACCACAAAAACAGCTTCACTTTGCACTTCACATTGACTTTTAATTAGTTTTCCGTAAATGTGTCCGCTTAGCTTCATCGTTCGAACCTACCCAGGATCCTCTTTGCTTTGGTGCACCAGCTCCGTGGAGACTTCTACAGCCCACTGGGCTTCGCTCACACTTCGAGGAATGTGCATAAAGAAGCTCTGTTTGTTCTTCCCTTTCGTCTCTCGCTGAGTCGGGCACGTTGCATCCACAAGCAGATTCTGTGCTGAGGCCCCCTTCAGGTTTAGCCTGGAACAATTTGCCACCCCTCACCTCCTTCAAATTTGCAAAGGTGGAGTAATGGTAAACAGGCGTACAACGCACGCACCTTGATTTGCACTCTCATTTTAAGTCACATTGTCCCCTACCTGGTACTAGCAAGGTGCTCCTAATTAAGTGGTTGGTGATGCATGCACTGCTTCAAGGCTGGATGTGTTGTTTGTCCAGAGAAGCTGATGTATTCTGCAAACTCTGGTTGTATCCTTCAACCAATCTTTGGTCTCTCTCGTCTTTCGTCATCCGTCGGTCGATTCTGACCTCTGACCTCCGGCATTGTGGACCCTAGAGATGTTTGCCCTGTCGTGAAATTCCCAGTAAACGAGTTGTACTGGCAGCACGTCTGACATCGACAACCATGTTCACGTTCAAAGTCACCTCAATCCCCTTTGCTCCCACACTCTGTAGCTGGCTTTGAACTTCAGCAAGTAGTCTTCACCACGTCTACACATACTGTATACATGCAGAGTGGCTGATTAGCTGTTTGTGGCAACCGAGTGTATGCAAAAATAACTACATACTGTATATGTTTTGTTTTTTTTACGTCTTACCCCGGAGTGCGGAGTCCACACAACAACTACGAGTTGTTTAAGAGTTAAGAAGTAGAGCAATGTTGTTGGAATTACTTTATTTTTGTGATTCAAACTTCTCCTGCTGGAAATTGGCGAGATGAATGAACAAGAGAGTTGATGGTTGATTGATGCAGCAGTAATGCAAGAGTTGTAAAAGTATGTCACACAGACAAAGACATGGTTCCGTCGGGACCAAGTGAGCAAGGTTGGCTAAAGATACAGTACATTACGATTTCTGAATGATAATTCTAACGACAGCAGCGTCTTAAGGAAGTTGCCGATAAACTTTCCTCAGGATTTTAGCTCTGACTGCTATTAATGTTGTCACCTCCAGCCCCGTGCTGCTCTCTCTCGCTCTGGGTTTCGGCTAAAAGCCGCTTCCACCACACCCGAAATGTTTCGCCGGCGCAGCCGCGGGGCCGGTCGCGGCAGACGAGAGGCTGTTCGCCAAGTAGGAACGAGGAAAAAATAGACTCATAATCGTTCTGGCCAACTCATCGCGCTCATTCGCACCTCTGCTAGCACTTTGCCGCGCACGCTGCAGTATGTTCAGCCCAGGGACGCCAACTCGGCCCTCCTCCCATCCTCCCCTCCCCACACCCCCCCCCGTCATGCCTCCTGCAGCCTAATGCACGGTGGATTAGCACGAGTCCAGCCTGGTGTGTGATGATAGAGAGGAAAGGCTCGGAGGTGAACATCTCAGAATTGTGCCTTCAAAGGCAGAATTCATGCTCTTTAGAGATCTTTGTGCGCCACAGATGTGCGCCGCCGCCGCCGCCGCCGCCGCCGCCGCCGCCGCCGCCGCCTCATCTCTAAATATCCAGACTCACGTTTTGCTTCTCCCATTTCCTCACGGTGTGTTAACTGATCAACTTTTAGGGGAAGTGAATCATTTGCGGAGTGTTTTTTTTTTTTTTTTTTTACATCTGATGGCTCTCTTTACTTGGTATTATGAAAAATACGTCATTGCTTTTTTTCCCTGCAATATTCTCAGTTTTTTTGTTTTAACTTTTCTGACGGGTTTCATCTGCCGCCATCAGTTCTGAGCGGAAAAATGTTGAAACATGCCAACTGCAGCAGCAGCAGCAGTGTTTTATCATTTTGTCAGCTAATTATTTTTTACAGTATGATCAATATCTGCCATACGTGCCATTTCAGCACATCCGTTTATGCAAATCCACTCGAAAGATGCTCGTATTTATTTAATTCCGTCAGTGTTGTCTCAATTACAATTTTCCCTATTCCCTATCTCGTTGCTTTGGAACATAGTCAGTCCCTTTGTGCAATTATGGTAAAGTCCTTATGTGCATGCCATCAAAGAACAGTTTTTTTTCTCAGCAAAATCAGGCAAAGCAAATAATTTTTGCATTAGAATTATAAAAACAGCCACGAATGCACTTCAGAAACTGTTGAACAGCTACAAGCGATTCAAGATAAATGTCAACATTTTATCAACTGGGTCTCCCGGCATTCGCTAATGAACTGAACAACACTGGAGGCCGGTGGGAATACGATAGTGGACAAATTTAACGCGTGACCTGAATGTGGCGCTGGACTGAATGTTGAGAAAAGCCTAAAGTTATTGTCATTAGTGCTGCAGTGGTTGGAGTGCTGATGGATGTTACCATCATCGCAGCAAAATCTATACCACAGTACCGTGTATAAATCCATAGATACCATAAATAAGATGCAGTGAAGCGTTCTTTCTTTGGAAGTCTTTTACATCTGTGAGGGCTGTGATCAGATCCAGTAGGATTGTAGTTCGTTACAGCCCTTATTCCAATGTCGCATTGCTCTGAATGTGAAAACCCTGGAGCACGATTCCAACTATCAAATATCAGGACATAGACGGCACGTTTCCCACAGTCACGTTGATATTTGAATCAGAAAGTAGAAAAAAAGCAGATATGCAGCTCATCAATTTGACTAATATATACGTACAGACCAAAGCAAATGTCATCCGGCCCTCAGCAGATGGCCAGCAGCTCACTGATGATCTGCCTCCTAAGCCGCCTGCCGCTGCAGACGGCCTGGTCTGGCACGTGAGCAGCGATCGTCCCTGCGACGAACGTGACGCCTTCCGCTCGCAACCCGGTCACGCTTGCCGCATTAACGCGCAGGACCTCGCTGCGCTTCGGCGTGGACAAGAGGGCACGTGTCGTTTGCAAATACTGAGATCGAAGCCGCTGCGTTCCTTTATGTAAATGCGGAAGATGGAAAGAAAACGAAAAATGTTTCAGGAAAAGAAATAAACCAGAGAGCTCAACCCCCAAATACGGTTCAGCAGTATCACAGGCGATGGAGTGCTGCTGGATGAATATCAGTGAAGGATTGAAGATACATAAGCATGATACGTAGCATGATGAAAGCTAAAAGTCATCATTGTCATCATCATCATCATCATCATCATTACCATCACATCATTATAACATCATCATCATCATCATTGCATCATCATTACATCATCATTACAACATCATCATCATCAATACATCATCATCATCATCATTATCATTACATCATCATCATCATCATCATCATCATCATCATCATTATTATTGTCATCATTTTCATCATCATCATCATCATCATCATCATCTTAGCTCTGTGTTTGCCATCTCAGTTTTCCTACAGTGGCTCTACAAGCTTTTACTTCAGCCAAATTCATTCATTTTTCCCCGACAGAAATACCTCTTTGAATGGACCAGCCTGAGAGTTACTAGTGTTTACAAAACCGATGGTTGAACCGCAGTCATAACCGCAGGTGCTTGCAGGCCACAGCTGCCAATCACGTCTCAAGGCAGCGCGACGACGTCGCAAACGAAAGCCAAACGTCCGCACCGCTCATCGTGTGCGTCGTCCTGCCGCCTCAACTCGCCGCTTGCCGTTCCGCTGCACGTCAGCCGTCACGGGATGATGCTTCTCGTCCGAGTCCAAACGATCGGTCAGAACTAACAGGTTCACGCCTCCGCCGTCAGCTGACTTCTCAGTCCTCCTCTCGTCTCGTCTCTCTCGTCTTTCTGTCTCTTACCCCCCCGACAGCTGTTGCTTGCGCGAAAGGTCACGGAGGGGTGAGGCGAGCGCCGTGCTGCCCCCACCCTCCCCCCCGCTGCCCCGACAGCGCCGTCCTACTCCGGCGCCGTATCGCTGTCTGTTTATGTCCGGGGAGCACAGACGGACGAGACGTTTTGTCGATACGCTCAGTCGGGGCGGAGCAGAACATGAAACCAATCTCCAGCGTTTTAATTTCAGCGTTGTTTTCATCGTTCAGGCAAAAAGAACGAGAGAGAGAAAAAGTCTCATTTTAAAGGCGGCTCACATCTTTGCCCCTGGCTTGAAATAATAATAATAAAAAATGTAAAAACGAGATGGGAATGTTTTTGTCAGGTTGAGAGACAACATGGTCACAATTATTAAAGGACTCGGGCTTCAATCTGAACTGATGAAGTGGAGTCATCCAGTCTAAGATGGAGTCAAGTTATCCAGGAGGGATTTTTGGCACAGAATGAAAGGTGAACTCTCATTCTTTACTTCTCTACAGCAGCTTTAAAGAATTATTATTGTTATTGAATGAAGATTGAACTACATGAGGAGGAACACTGGTGTTTTGAAGTCTTTGTGCCAGTGAGGAAGTCAGTCATTTTCTTCCATGTGGCTCTGGCCCAACATGATGTTCCAACTTCTTCCACTGCGTTCGAGTTATTCTCATTCCCACCGCCTCCTTCGTCCTCTTTAAAAATAAAATGATCGCCACAGAAAAAAAGAGTTGTTGAATAGTTAAAAAGAAGTATGATTTGAGTCTCTCTCTCTCTCCGGGGGGCACGGCGTCATCTTGAGAGCGCCTCTGATAGATTCTTTTAACACTTTGACAGTAATCGTCAGGGCGTCTTTGACAGAATCTTTTAACGACACAGAGGCGTTGAAGTCGCTGGTGTTGTAGCCTCGGGGCCGGGGCTCTTGCTGAATGCACAATCATGGTATGCGTGGGGAATGGAAATTCTTCTGCAGGACCCAAAACCTGACAGCAGACGTCGGCTCGGACCCGACTGGCGTCATCCCTACGGCGGGCAACAAGCATTCCTGCGGTTCACAGATTGACCTTGTTTGTTTTCTTCCGACAAAACGTCAATCAAGAGTAAAGATAGAGCCACTGCTTTGGTGTTTATCTAAAACTTGCTTGTATTCAAATGTCTGGTTCAATCTCATCATTATTATTAGCGTTCAAATGCTAATAATAACATATACCTTATGAAGACACAATGAATCTCATTCAGTCAATCACAGCAGTGTCAGGTTGAAGTTTCAGGATGGGTGCTGCTCAAGGCGCTAGCGTGGATTCCCGGGTCTATGGCTCCTGTTTTCACAGAGCCGTATGGAATTTTCCCACTGCACTGCTGGCTTTCCTCTGTGGGAAACGTGTTGTCACTTGACCACAACTGTCTCCGGCGCGAGTTTAGTTGAGCACCAAACGCGGAACTGCTGCTCACTGGCAGCGACACGTCCGGCTGGGATGCTTGGATGCGACGGACGGAGGCTTTGTAGAAATCAAACGTGTTCCATGTTCTTCCCGGGATGAATGCGTGAGACAGTCCAACTTTCTTCCATCCTGCCTGGTGGGTGCATTTTTTTTTTTTTTGAAGATTTCCGAGAACGCATCTGAAATTGTGGCTTGTAGGTAAAAGAGAAACAGCCAAGAGGCAAAACGTCCTCTTTACTTATTTAATTTTAGACTTACTGAAGTCCTCTACTGTTTACTTTGCTGAGTCAAGGCTTTTTGACTTCCAGCGTTGCGCATCGGTGGGTTTGTACACAGGTCTGATTAAGCCGCCACACCAAAGAGGCGGCTTCCTCCAAGCTTTTCGCGCGACGCTGCGTTTCCCATCTCGCGGCGCCGGAGTCGCAGACGACATTAACAAGACGCCCTAACAGGCTGCGTGGAGCGCTTTCCCGTGACACCTAAATTGGAGCCGGCGTGCGAAACCAGCAGATTTCCCCAAAGTAAATGTGGCGAGCGCGCCGCATCCAGAATTTCCAAGTTGTCAGCGCGGCTCCTTGTTAGTCTTGGAGCCTCTTTGTCGTGCTCTGCCAGGTGTTGACGCAGCCTTGCGCGCCGCGCCGCATAACAAAGGAGGTTTAAATTGGACGGCGAGGAGCCGCAAGCTGCCAGCAGCGTAAGCAGTTTGGCGGGCCGGACTTACAGAAGGGACGGCAGTTTACTCCCTAAGTGCGCGGGTGTGTACTCGCGGCGTTAGCATTGAGCCGGGTCTGTTCCTGCGTTGGAGGCTCCCCTCGGGGGCATCGATTGGTTTAAGGGCGCTTTGAGACAGTTTTAAGACGACTGCTGCTCTGACCGACGAAGGAATACGTTGACAAATCACAAATCGTCAAGCTAGGACAGTGTCACCTTATTCAGATTTCAATCAATTGCTGTTTTCTTACAGTGAGCGCCCTAAAATTGAGTTAATTAAACTATATCTTCATGTTGCTTGACGCCCTTGTTCTAAAACACACATTAATGGAAATCCACCTTTTGTGATGTCACCAGGACATCTGGTTGGGGGGGCTCACAAGCAGCCAGCCAAGCCCTTTGACGCCGCCTTGTGTAATACCTCCGCTAAACATGCGGCTGGTGTAGGGTGAAGCCGAGCATTTTTGTAGGAAGCTTTAAACAGAGGGCTAAATCTGTCGCTCTGCAGAGTTCGGGAGTCCCGGATGAAAAACAAAGGCATCAAAGTGGATTGAATATGCGACCTTTAAAGCAACAACGGCCAAGCATCTGTTTAGATGCATTCAATGTTGCGGTTTAACACCGGAAATTCCGGATCTTTTCCCATTTCCCATTTCCTCGAGACGACACCCGGTGCAGTTTGACCAAAGATCAACCAATCTGGTAGGTTCACATTTGGTTTCCTTCCAGAGTAAAGTGAAGGATCCAGCGTCAGCGAACAACAAGGCACGCCCCTCCCCGGCCCCGCCCCGCCCCCCACGCTGTGATCTTATCAGATCAGAGACGGTGTGAACATGCCGACAAATTGTCAACATTGATTGAATTCCTGCTGCTGCGCCAAGCACTGTTACGCGAGCGGGCGCACACACGCACGCTTTCACTCAGGCAAATAAAATCTGGGCGCACTGACTGACTTGCCATTTAAAAGGCAGAGGGTACGTGAAGGAGCTGCTAGCTAGAGCCTGATAAGTCATGGTGTGGTGAAGGTGGGCGGGGGGGACTATTCATTATCAGTTAATTTATCCCCAGGAGCTTCTCGGCGCTGGAAAAAAAAACGGCATCAGAGTTCTAAAGTCAGGGAGGGGATTTATGAACTGTTTAGCCCTGTTCCTGCACAAACCTTAATTTATCAATCACTGCCTCTGAGTCCCATTAATTGAATGAAATGTGATGCTTTAGGCGTTTGGGAAAGTTAAAGTTCTGAGCGAGTTGGATTCAACTCAAGGCAAACAAGTTTGGCCCCCACGAGCCACTTAAGGTTGACTCTCTTTTGATATGTAGATGGAAGCAGCAGCAGCAGGGAGGAACCATGGGGGGATCGCTGCACGGCTCTCTTCCTGCAGGCGGCAAAAAAAAAAGAAAAAAGAAAGAAATAAACAAAGTGTGTTGACTAGTCGTCACCACCGGGCCTTCAGCGACTTAATCCACAGAGCCGCTTTCTTGGCCGCTGGTAACGTAGCATCCACCAGACGCGGCTCTTTCTGGAGTCTTGCGTCAGGAAGAGGAAAAAAAAAACACAAACAGTTTCGCAAAACAAGCCTCGACAAATGTGATGATTTGCACCCAGAGAGGGAAGTGAAAAATATGTAAAATCGTGTTGGTGATTATCAGCACATCTGCTCAAATCTCCGCTTCGTGGGCTTCTTGGAAGTCGTCTCTCTTGGACTGTGCCGCTGCTAAAATACACGACAAAGAATCCTTGTGGCTCATTGGAGTAACTGCATTATCATGTATTGCAGCGGGCGTCGTCTCTTCCCAGTTATAGAAAGTCAAAGCAAAACAAACACACGATGTGAAGAAGTGAGCAGTGTCCGGGACTTACAGTGAGTGCAGGCAAATGTGGGAAAGAGCAGTCCTCCGAAAACTGACCCCAATGTCAGTGGAACATTGAGTTTCACTGGTTAGTGGAAACCTACTGTGATTGGTTCCACCAACAGTGGAAGGAGAACAAAACATGACTCCCTACCGCCCCCGGTGGTGACAGGAAGAAGGTCTGTCAAAGCAACAAAACTAATACCTAAATTGCTGTAACTCACAAAAGCAATGTTAATGTGGTACTTGGTCACTTTTGGCCGAAAATGTCTTGCTGTTATTTTGTGCAACACTACAAAACACAACATTGACGAATTGAACTCCCTTGGTCCCTCGGACAGTTGTAAGACTTAATGGGGTGGGTGGAAGTATTGCTGTTCCATGCTTATCTGGTCTTAAGCACTTAGTTTTGATGCACATAGTTCGGTTTAACTGCGGCTACCTTCAGCCGCACACTCGAAGTGCTCACGCTGCGTTCACTGCACAGCTGCGAAGGCCTTTACAGCAGACGACTCGGTGCAAAAAGACAAAAAAAAACTCCAAGCTCGGTATCACAGTGGTGTGATTTAAGAGCCGTTATTACCCCGGCGCTGCTTGACGGCCGCAGCGAGTCTTCACAACAGAATTACCGTCATAACGAACCGTAATAATAATAACCTGCCGAGCCCCGACGGTCCTCGGTGCTTCTGCGCTTAAAAGGCAAGACAAGAGGAGCGACGGCCCGGCAGCCATTAAACTTTAATGTCCTCTTTTTGTCGGTGTGAATAGTCACAGCGCTGCCGACAGCAGCTCCAGCTCCAGCTCACCCCTCGTGGCTCATTACCTGTAAATCAAGCTGCCCGACATCGGGGCTCAGCTGTACACAGCCCAGACGAAGGCTCCCCCACTGCTGACCTTTAGTTACATTAAGGTTTTCTTTTTTATTATTCATGCTTTAATCACAGCCGGAGTCGCGGCCGGATGAGAGGAGCGTCGTCGGTGAAGCTGCGGGAGGTGGAAATTTTCCTGGGGTCTCGTCTCGTCGTCTTGCGGCTCTTTGCCGTGTGTAGTGTCGTGCAGTCATGCGAACACGATGTCACGCATGTTACTGCCGACCTTCACTGCTGTTTACGAGCACGAAATCAGCTCTGTTTTTTTTTTGCTCACGCCTGACGTTTCAGTGCGTGTTTGTGGTTGGATTCCAGTTGGGAATACAATAAAATTCCGGTATTTAAATGCAGTGAAAACACACGAGAGCAGGACTGTAGGCCGAGCTGCCTGCAACTTGTTTTCTTCAACCTGCAACATGATTTGAAAGTCAAAAACTAATCGAGGACGACAAGAAAGGTCAACAGCACCTCCTGCAAATCACTGCTCAGGGTTTTGAATCAGTTCACTGAAGTGTTGGGACGTCGTGGCACAGGAGTGAAGCATCGTAATGTAAAGCAAAGCAATCCAATGGAATCGAGGTTACGCTTTGTTTTCTGATTTCTGTTTTTTTAATGAGCAGTGTATTGTTCCAGATATGCTTCCTGGAGATATAATCACATTATTTAAAGATGAAAGGTTGCAAAGTAGGCTCATGATTTGATTGAAAAAGTTTCTGTTTTTTTGTGTTGACTCTCAACACAGGGGCAACCAAGGAGGAAGTGACTTTGTTCGGTTGACCTGGAAGAAGCGCGATTAAATAAAAGGCTGGATGTTTATGTAAAGGCCAGGTAGAAGAACGAATGTCAACACAGTGTGTAGAGGTGCAGCCCAATCATTAAAAAACAACATCTCAGCGGCGGTAGAAAGGGGAGGAGCAGAGTGAGCTCCAGCTACAACTTTTGCTGTTTTGAGTTTTTCTGGCAGCAGGAAGCCAATCGGGAGCCTCTCCGAGGACGCCCATGTGTTGCTTCATGTGGATGGTGTTTGCTTTGCCAAACAACCCCTCGGGCAGCCAGATCTGCTGTTCGCCCCCCCCACCCCCGAGGACACTGTTGCGATACAGCAGCGCTGCCGGAAGCTGCGTTCCCGTGTTTGCTCTAGATGGGTCTCTGAATCTCCGTCGCTCTCCGCTTCCCTCTGCTGCCGGCAGATAAGACCAGCGGCTCCGGCGACGGTGTTTCCAGAAAAGCGCCATTGTTTCCCGGGGCCCCGTGTTGAGGGGAGATTAAAAATAATAAGCGGCGGCGCTATTAGAAATGTCAGCGGGCAACAAAGCATTCATTACGGCTCGTTGTTGAACCGCTCGCCTGGCTCTCTGCAGGGAGCGATAAAAGTAACGCAACCCCTGTCTACTCCTCGCGCAAGTCGTGCTAACTTGGCCTTCGAGGATGAATTTATTGGTTGCGTGTGAGCGAAGGCACTTTTTTTTCCCGCCGAGAGGCTGCAGCTGTTGCTTTCTTGGTATTTCCACGTGGAAAAAAATTCACTGGCATTTAAAAAATTGAAAAACAAATGCAGAGTGCGATCACATTTTAGTGAATGCTAACCTGTTTTTGTCGCCAAATGGCATTTGCTGTTACTGAGCTAAGAAGGAAGGAAAAAGGGAAAACTGCAGCCGCCACCCAACGCATCACTCGTCAAACATTTTACTCAAAACAAATTCCATCATGGAAAAGGCCACCGTAGTGCTAATCCCTGTTTCCTGATGTCCCACTGGACCTCCAGTCTTCTTCCAATCAGCTGTAATGTCACAGAGCAGATCCATGTGCCATGGATACGTGGCGGCGCAATACAGCCACTTCTTTACAGGTTCACCTGCTCCTTATACATATTTTTATATATTGACTTATTTTCCTTTACACTGCCACTGATATCTAAAATGTTACATATACTATACTATACTTTTTATATTCTTATGTTTCAAATCAAACCAACTATGTTTTGTCCTTTGAAAGAAATTACCAAACTGGTCATTCATCTCCTGATTAATTTAGAATTCATTTAGAATCTGCTTATTGTCACTGTCTGAGACTAATTACAACTGGAGTGAAATCAATAATAAACTTGTCTTATTTTTCACTTCGCTTTCGAATGCCTGAGTGAGTCACCGCTGAGTGTGTGTGTATATATATATGTATATATATATATTGCTTTTTTTTCTCCAGTGCTTCTCTCTTGTCTGCCTGTACAGTGTCAGCTTAATCTCTTCCTGTCATATCGATGATAAATTAGTTTTTCACTGTGCAAGAACACGGACGAGGGCGCTTGAGACGGGTGGGAAAAGTGACATTTGGCTGACAGTGTGGCGGCTGGACCGTGGAGCCACTAAAATTAGCCTTCATTTACATATCGAGGCTGAAAATCACACATCTTGATCATCGCTTGGCTCTGACATGTTATTATTGGTCATTTATTTATTTTTTTTATTTATTTATTTTCCTTGCTCAATCAAAAACTAAAGTTAAGCTTTAATAACCTAAATCAGGAGTTCCCAAACTTTTCCATGCCATGGCCCCCCAAACAGCGACAGGGACCCTTTTCGCAAACCAACAATGTGTTTGCATTGTACCACTCCATCTCACGCTAAGCTATGATAGGACGGTCGTTTCGATGAGTTTCAGGCTTTTTAATAATTTTCTTTCTCACCAAAAAAAATGACATGCAATAGTATTCATTTAAAATTTTGGAAAACAGAGAACCACTCTTCCCGCGCTTCAAGCTAACCGTTTACACACTGAGAGAAATCCAAGCTTAGCTAAGCATGCCCAACTGGTGGTCTGCTGAAAACGGTTGCGCCTGTTTCCTCTTTAAGTCCATTTTCCAGCTAAATTATTTTATTGGTCCCACAGCCTCTCCCAGATAGCCAACAGGGCCTCGATTTCAACAAGACTAATGTGGCTGCATAAGAAAAGACGTTAAACTGGAGAGGTTTATTGGGCCTTATTATTCTCGCCGGTGGCAGATTATTAAGCTCTTTCGGCAGAGAGGACGCGAGTTCAAGTCACGGCGGCGGCGAGCGACGGTGAAAGATGGCGACGGGGAAAACACGCGCATTTGTCATAACGCTGATTTATTGAGGAATAACCTCGGCGGTCAGCCGGTCGATAACTCACCGGTCCGCCGGCCCTCCTCGCAGCTCACGGTGGCCACGTTCGCTGGGTTTCAAACGAGGGACTGAAGGAGGCGAACGAGTGCTGCGAGGTTTCGTTCGCTGAAAATCACCCCATTAATTCCCCGGCTCTGCTCGGTCACGTAGACGTCGGCTCATTCTCTAAATCCACACACAGAATCTCCGCTCCGCCTCTGAAGTCAACAGAAGCAAATGTGCAGCTAAATCTGCGGGACCTCAAAGCTGTTTTTCTGTGTTCTCTTGCCAGGGTCATCGCAGATAGCCGGCTCCTATCTGCCTCCCCAGGCAAGACTTAGAGCTTTGACTGTTGGTTTGAGGTTTAGAGTTCAGGCTCGGTTTCGCCCGTCGGCTGATGACCATCGGCGGCGGCGGTGGTGGCAGCGGCGGCGGCAGCAGCAGCAGCAGGAGGAGCGGCAGCTGAGGCAGACAGAAAAATATGAAAAAGATATACATTGGCAAAGCTGCCCTCAAAACACAGAGAAACGGTTGCAAACATCCCAAAAGAAGGTAAGACGAGCGTTTAGCCTCGTTGTCCCGGAGTCGCTGTCATTCATTTCACTCTGAACGGGAGAAGATTTTCTCTCACAATTTCACCGCCATTAAAAAGCCATCAAGGCGTAATGTGTCGTCTATTATTTCCCATCATTCACGGTCGGCGTCTCATCCCATTGTCTATCAGCGTCGTTGTACGTCAGCGTTACACAACAGGACCTCCAAAAATTAAAAATAATCAAACTCATCACCGACTATAAGATCAGCACCATCATCATAAGAACCCAGAGCAGGGTTCTGGCTCCCTGCCTTGTCATCTCACATCTCCAACAGTCGTTGAGGGTGTCGGTGTTTGCAGTCGTGCCCAGTGGGGTCTCGGCAAAGCTGGAGTAGTGAAAAACTTCAAGGGGGACGTTGGAGTTGTAGCATGTGTGTGCCTGGATGGACAGACTGAGCTAGCTGTGAGTTAACCCGTGAACTCATCACGCCAGCCGGTCGCTCAGATCTCTCTGTCAATACACTGAATCCCAACCTACCCCCCCTACCCCTACTGTACCTCAGTTTCCAGCCTCTCCCCGCCCTCAGTCCATCCTGGTCCAACCGCCACCATCTCCCCCAAGACCCAGACCACCATCAAACCCCACAGGAGAAAAATGAATCGTCACTCGGCGCGGCTGTTCAAACACGGCTCCCCGTTCTGCCTCCTTCTCTCCCTCTCACGCTGATTCAGGCAGTTTTTCACGGCTCATTCACGCATTAAAAAGCACCGCTTCATTCTGTTTTTTTCATACCTCCACTTGTGTAAAATTACGTCACGCTCTTTGTCTGGAGACAAGAGAAATACCTTGCTCCTCCCTTCAGGGATTCCATCGGGCAACTGCGTGTATGTGTGTGTGTGTGTGTGTGTGTGTGTGTTTAGCCTGTATGTAATGGAATTCACCATAACCCTGATGGGAGCTCCTCTCCGAGCTCAGCTCCCTCCCTGTGAATGGGAAACTATTAGTATTCCTCCTTCATCTCTCCACCACCACCACCACCACCACCCCGCCAGCCCACTAGAGTGTTTTCTCTCTCCGTCCGTCCATTCCTCCGCTCATTCTCATCAAAACACGTTGCTCTCCGCCGTCGGCCTCCTCCTTCCGCTCTCCCTCTTACGACTTCTCTCCCTCCGCTGCTCGCTGCAGCTCTTTCCACGACCACAAGGATGACCTCCGGAAGCGCCTGTCCCACACCGCCAACAAACTAGAGATGGTGGAGACGGAGTTCGATTCCACGCGGCAATACCTGGAGACGGAGCTGCGCCGTGCCCAGGAGGAGCTGGAGAAATTTACCGAGAAACTGCGCAGGTGAGTGAGTGCGTGTCTCGCGTATCCGTCCAGCTAAGAGCCTCTAGAAAGTGATTGGAAAGTCGGGCGATTGGATGAACGTTCACCCTTTCAATTGAACGGACCCAGTAGATTAATAAACTCTCGCCAAAGCCAGTCAGGGCAAAACCAAAAACATGAGAAAATCCTTTAGCGCTGTTCTTCTTTCTTTCTTTCTGTCTCCAGTTCTGATAAAAACCGCTAAACCAAGCTAATCTCGCTAGCAGTAGCTAGGCTCGCTTCCACTTCCTGTGTTTGTGCTTTGCCTTCCCGGGGCCTTTGAGCGCAGCAGCTACCGCAGCAGCAGCCTCCTGCTTTTTCTGCGTCTGAATCCGGTGAAATTCCAAGACCGGAAGTTTCTGTTGGTTAGGGTTAGGGTTATGAGATTGATGAGATTCCAGCGCGTCCATCAACGTCTCAGTAATCCAGCTGCTGTGAGAAGTTCTATGGTCCTTTCCCTAAAGCCTCCGCCGCACTTAATTTGCCACAAGCAGCAACTTTCCGCCCAACCTTTAGATTACACAGCGGCTACGTGCAGACATTCTAAATGGAAAACAAATGAGGAAACGGTTTGAAAAACAAATGTGGGCCTGGATTTTAAAAAATAACAAACTCTGCTGTTACTTATTTCTGTGGCCTCGAGGGGTTGGACACAGCACTGCATCTTGTTTCTGTAGCTGCCCCCCCTCCCCCTGCAGGATGAGATGAGTCATCCTGCGTAACAAATGATGCACTAAATATTCTCTCCTCCTTTTTTTTGAGAGATTAGGATCTTCTTAACAAATCCAAACAGGTTTTTTTGAAAAATGAGAAGAGACACAATGTATTATTCAAACTTAAAATAGCAGCAGTAGCCAAGTAAGTTCAATGCTACTTTTGTGAATCTGAACTTGGTTTTAGCTTCTTCTCTTTTATAATTTGGACCTTCAGATTGATTTGGTGAATTACTGAGACAGGAAGTTGTTCCCTGGCAACACTCGTGGCGTCTCTCACAGACGAGGAACAGCGAGTTTTATTTGCGCTCCATTAATTACAACCTCCACCAGCCCGCCCCACCTCAATAACCATCGGCCGCCCCGACACCCACTCAGATCCCCTCCGTGTCTTTGTTTTATGAATTCCTATCAGCTTATTATCCCCGCCTCCCAACAGCGCCCCATGTGTCACGGTAATGGAGCCGTAAACGCGCTCTTATCAGCACTCCCGTCGGCCCGCCGGCTAATGTGAAAATGCGATGGTTGAATTGCGACCGGGACATGACGGAACACGTGGAGCGGCCTCGCGAAAGGAACACAGTCTGATTATTGCTCCATCACTCTCAGGTGGAGCGCCGAGCAGACGGATTGAGGAGACAGTTACGGCTAGAGATGACTGCAGTGCAGCGTGTCATTTTTTTAAATTTATTTTTAAAAGAAAAAGCTTTCTTCCTTTCATACAGTCACATCTTTATTATGTCTCTCTAGTTCCTGATGCGGCACGCACAAACACACAAACAACTTTATGTTTTTCATCCTGAGTGATCTTCAAATCTGTGTCAGAACTTAAAATATCCCACAACTACTGCTACAAATTTATTTATTTATTTTTTGTTGTTTTAGCTGCATGAACACTAAAACACTTCACAGCCATTGCGGGTCTTTTGTTTAAAGGAGCGGGGATTTATTTATTTTATTTTTTTCCTCCAGGATCCAGAGTAGCTATGCAGCTCTGCAGAGGATCAACCAGGATTTGGAGGACAAGATGCACAGGACGGTAAGAGACCCTCAGTCGAGGTTCACCTTGATCCTGTTGTGCTGTCTTTCCTTTCAGTCGGCAAATCGTTTTCAATGTACCTTTTACAATGTTCACACCCCCCAAAAAAAGGAAAGGAAAAAAAAACAACTTCTTTACAAGCACGACTAGCAAGTACTTTTACTGCCTTCTGACTGACAGAGCGACCCCGCCGGCATTCAGCTGGGGTCTCACTCGCAGACCTGGTCCTTCTGCTCTTGCTGCAATTTTTATCACAGCGAGGAGAAAAATCTAAACATGGAATTCTGCTTTTTCGCACTAACACACACACACACACACACTCACACTCACAGATAAACAGCTTGTGCCCCAAAGCTTGCCATGGCATCATTTACAGGAGGACATGCAGTCCTGGAGTTACCAAGAAATCACAACTTTGCGTTTCTGTGAAACTCTTCCTCAGACGAGAGCAGTTGTGAAGTGAAAGACAGCCAAGAAAAAAAGTTTTCTCAGCAACACCTGCTCCTGTTGGTCTTGTCTCTTCTGGACCTGCGTCCATCTATAAAGTCAGTTTTTCAAAGTGTGTTTTTGACGTTGAGTTATATGAAGCACTTGTCAGTATTTAAAGTATGATTAGTTTTTGGCAGTTCACTGTGATGCACAGGCTGTGTGCTCTACTGATCACCTGTTGTCTGGAGGAAAAGTACATTTGTCTATATAATGTACATTCAAGCCAGCGTTTTTTTTCCATTACTGGCAGAGTTCCTTGGCGCGCACTGCAGCCATCTGCAGCAGGGCGAGCGTTTCTCTTCTTAAGGGGGCAGATATAACTTTCATAACTCACTTATTTCTTCCAGGCGGTTTGATTTTACCCATCGTCCTCACTGCTCATCAAGCTTTCACTCATTAGCTATTCCTTCACTCTGTTGAAGGCACCTGGAGTAGAAACCTTCCAACCCATTCTTATGAAACCAATAAATGCTCGGCCACGTTATCTTACAAGAGTGAAAAGTTCACTGATAGCTGCTGTCCAGTACAGTGAGAGCTGGACTTCCACCGGGCAAAGAACCACCTAATGGACCCAAATGCAGGTGGTTCTGCATTCAAATAAAAACCTTTTCACACACCAACGGTTTGTGACGTCTCAGCGCACGCCACGCTCACACACACACACACACTCAGCCGCAGATCAGCGATCGACGCAAAGTGTTTGGATGCTCTGAAGCTGCGGGCCTCCTTTGAAGCGGAGTCAAAGTGAAGAACGGCAGCCAGCCGCCACTTTAAAGAGAGTCGCAAAAAAAGAGAGAGTGAGAGTGAGAGAGAGAGACAGAGAGACGGTGGGGAGGGAGGTGAGCTCAAATACAGTAATGATGCTAAATGACGCCGTTTCAAAGGCCGACTTGGTTGGAGTGATGATGGCATTTGCTCAACCCGCCTCACCCCATCCCTCCCCCCACCCCCCCCCCTCCCCCCACCAGGACGGGAGAGAGCCGTAATCGATCCGGAGCACACCTGTTTAGCATCAGAGCCGCTCTCATCTCGCTCTCTCGAAGCAATTACATGATCAAAGCGCGTGAGCACAATCAATGTCAAAGTAATTGGTCTTACCTGCCACGAGGAACCCCACCCCCATTCCCCGTTAGACAACTATTACAGCTAAGTGCTGTTCCACTCACCTCAGCAGCAGCAGCTGTCTGATCACATCAGGCTGAGAGCTTCCTCGTTGGCCTTTATGGCTTCATGATCTGTCAAGACAGGAGAGGGAAGGCGGCTCCGCGGCTGGGGAGGCCCTCAGTCAACCCCAGCCCCCAGCGAGGCTGCCGTTTGGCTTAGAGATTAAAGTGGATCTCAATCTCATCACAAGTTTTGGCCCAATAAGTGGCTGGACTAATGGAGGAGGGCGAGTCAGCACTGACCGGTGGGTAAAATGACACAGTCAGCAGCCGTCGCTGGTCGTCACGACGCGTCTGGACTCCTCAAGGTGGCCAATGGGTCCAGTTGAGTTGCTTGGCAAAAACGATCTTGAAGCGGCTCCAAGGATGAATCTGTGTTCAGTGACTGCGCAAAAAGTGAGGTCACGCTCTGCATTAAAGAAAAGAAATTGAGTGTGACCAACGGAGATGCCGTCATATTGGTGGCACCAAGGCGTTAGCATTCCAGCCAATGTTGGCATCTACCTGCTAGCTAACTTGCAACTAGCCACAGCAGCAGGGTTTTTTTTTTCCATCAAAGTTGCAATTTGCTTTGCATCCATGTTGGATTAACTTTTCCACTTCACTGTTCTTAATGTTCAAACCGTCGAAAACAACAGCAGAGGGACGTCAAATGAAAAGGTTCTCGTCAATGGTTCTTGCGAATTGACTGTGCATGTTCTGTCACAGCGCCACAGAAATTCCTGAACGAGAAAATTTGTTTTCTAGTTTTCGGCCCGTCCGACAACACTTTCTGTGGCCGTTATTTTGAGCTCATCAGTGTCACTTGTGTCTGCCGCAAACCTCGGCGGCTTGGCAGACAATCGTCTCTCTTGACACATTGTCACTTGTCTGCGGCTCGCTTCCTCGACGGCCATTAAAAAATAACACACTCATCATCAGGAATTCTTTTAGTTTTCCACGAGCTTCCCAAGCACTTTAAGGCCTGAGAGACTTTTAAAAGGCATCACAAACTCTTGAAACTTGCCTGCCTGAAAATATGATTGGCAAAAATGTCAAAAATCAAAAAGTAATATGGTAATCTTCATAATTGTCGTGCTGGAACACTCAAGACAGATTCTTGATTACGCATCGCATCTATTATAAATCAACACCTCATTGATAATCAACACCATTTGTTGTAAAATCTACACCTTTGCCAATAGAAGCTACCTCCTCCAACTCTTTTTTCGGAACTTAAGTCTTCAGGATGACAGTGAAATGTCTTCAAGATTGCAAAATCAATTCCACTTGCCCTAACTTAACCCTTCTGCTTTAACATAACCTTCACAGACATATTATAAAGGATAACTATATAATTCTAAATAATTTTAAAATGAAAATAAGTATATTTCAAATTAATGCATGCAGAAATCAGGTTTGCAAATCAGTGAATCTGAATCCTTGTAAAGGATCGAGGGAGTCGTTTTTGGTGAAATGTCCCTTTAAAGTAAACACAAACTAGTCTGAGCAGTGAGGCCTTTTTTTTTTACACCTTGTATGTTTTTTTTCCCCCTGTCAAATCATCTTTGGTGCAGGATCAGCAGAGCATGAAAATAGTAATAAATCACCAGAAGCCTGAAATAAAGACTGCGTGACAGGCAGCCAATCACAGCCAGATCTTCCCTCCCGGCCCGCGCTGCTCACTGTGTTTATTGTGCCGTCCTATTTGTTTGTTTTCCGATACAATCTTCCTTACACGTAGCGCCACAGAGACGTTGGGAACCTCATTCTCGTCACGTGAGGCGACTTTGAAGCTTTTAAAAGCTCTCGTCTGTCAAGCCGAGCGCCTTGATGTCACAATTCACTCGTCATGGCAGGCGACAGGAGAGCGCGGGAGGGTTTTTTTTACCCCTCCATTCTTCTCCCTCTCCTTCTTCTCCGCCTCTTTTTAGAAGCAACTCTCATTGGGATTGATTTTCTTTTGATGTCGTGTCATGCAAAGGGCTTTCAAAGGGGAAATACGACCCTTTGTAGAAGACAGCCCGGGCAGGCGGCGACAAAGGCTGTAACAAAAATTCCGCCAATGAAAGCAGACACATCGTTTAGAAAGTTCTGAGAGAGGGCGCTGTCCGGCGCACTGGAGTGGTAAAACTACCAAGTGTGGAAAAAAAATAAACAATTTTCACAACGAGCTGAGCCAGATCATGTGGAACAGCTGAATAACAGACCTACTTCACTTTATGTGAAGTAATTATATACATAGTTTTATTTAAAAGTCCCTCATTCCCATTTTTCATTTCTTCTTATTTTAGATTTTAGTTGCACAGATCAACCTGATGTCTTAGAAAAAAATGAATAGAAAAAAAAATAGCTATAAATGCTTAGTTGAACCTTTCACGTTTGGAAGTGGACTAAAACAAGGCGGACATGATCTTAGAGGGCAGGACCAGCACCTTCTGTGGTGGTGTTGGGGTGGTAATTTTTTTAATTATTTAAAAGTAAATTATTGTCTAAAAAAAACCCTATAGTAGCAGTCATATGAACATGGCAGTGATTTTCTTATTGTACACGACATTTGACATTTAATTGAAGCTACAGACTAGATACAAACTAGTCTTGTATCTTGTATCTGAATGGAGCTGTCCTTGGTGCTGATTTGCCTCCCCTGATTCGGGGCCTATGTAATGGTTGTTGTAGTACCTCACCTACGGGTGGCAGTAAGTTAGTGGCTTCACCTGAAATTTCTCTCCCTTACTGAGGTTACACACAATGTCTTACCTCAGCTGCTAATCTGATGTCTGCCTCCTTAATGTTTGATTTGGTCAGGAGTGTTTGGGGTAAAATATTGCACATAAACTTCTTGTAAAAGTCAAAAGCAATGCTAATGTTGCCTAGTAACTCCCGAATTGCTCTGCAGCAAAGATTTACTGCTGCTCTCAAGCGGAACAACAAAATCAACAAATTGATGCCCCTTTTTTTGTGTTTGCTTGCATGCCAGTCAACTGGAGTCTTTTCTAATGAGCCTGTTATTCCACATAATGGCAGCTGACAACTTATTTGCGGAAATTTGGAAATTCAGTTTTGCTGAAAATAGTTTGTTTTTTTTCGCCACTTTTTGTGTGTCTAACAGTGTATCTATTCCCAGAGGCGAGACTGTGGACTGTGAATATTGAAAAAAGTAAGAAGAAAAAAATCTATAAAAGGATCCATTATGAAAAAATAACACCACCGTAGCACCATCTTCATATGTATTGTTAACCAATCAGAATGTTGTTGTCATAGTGGCGAGGTAGTGGTTCATAGTGGTCGTAGTGGTTCATCTCAGGCCTTGGCTGAGCCACAACAAAACAACTACTATTTGATTTGGGATCAATGAGTTTTAGCTGCATAGTTTATCATGTTTGGCAACACGCCTGCAGTAATTGTTTGCGCTGCTGATTCCAAATCAAGGCGAACAACTTTGCACACAAATAAATGATGATTAAAACAAATGAAGCAAATGAAATGAAAACAGTGAGCAGTAGAGATGAGTTTTCGAAATCATTTCCAGAGATGGAAAATCACATTTGTAAAAACAACCTCGTACGTGCAGACAAGGCCGAGGAGTTGTTACAGAAACCTGAATAAGGGGGCATGCTGACTCTTTTCTTTACATCAACATAGATTACAGCTGTTATCAAGGAGAAATTATGACCTCCGCCAGTTGTTTACTGTATGAAGGCGGGGCAAAGGTGGGAAAAGCTGAGTAAGGGAACGTGTTGCTTTCAGCTCTTTGCTAAGCAGCAGCAGCAGCAGCAAGGTCAGCTGCGCGGCTAATTAGCGCCATTAGGGCTACACTCATTTATCATAACCCTTAAATGAAAAGCGTGGATTGCACATAAGAGAATAGGCAACACGGGGAAGCGCGGCAGCTGGCCAGTGTGTAATTACCTTCCCCTTGATTCTCCGCGGAGCAGGAACAGTGAATCAGCGGCCGAGCAGAGTGACTGCAAAAGCCAGCAGCACTAATAAATCACCTCGTTCACGCACAAAAGGTTGCATCACAGCCGCGACAAAGTTCCCATTTATTTCGCTGCAAAGTGTGAAAACGAAAGGTTTTGTAAATACTTTGTTAGTTTTCGTTCATTTTTTATTATTATTCTATATTGATGAACATTTTTTTGTTCATCTGAAACTTACTCAGTCAGTCTTAAACTGGGACAAATTCAGAGTAATTTTTGAATGGCTTTTTACTTTATCCAGTGGTCCTTGTGGTTGTCTGCATTAAGGCGACTGATTTTTCATCCTTTCCAACACCCTGATTTCAGGACGGCCGTTGTGTTTGGTTTCTTGTTTTGAAAATCCCCTTGAATGAGGATAGAAAATCTAATTTGCCTCCTCTTTTCCCTCCCCCCGGACTAAAATAGGACTGAATTAACAGGGAGAGGACTTTTCTGTTCCCGTCTGCCATCCAACGTCTTCAGTAATTGCAACACATGGGATTTTGGATTCATTTGTCATCCAGTGAAGAGGGAGAATCTCTGGCAGGATGAAACAAATTCTTCCCTTCACAGTGTCCTTCTTTCTACAACAAGTTCCACAAATGTTTTGTTTTTGTTTTGTTTTTACTTCATAACCCTGTTATAAGGGAAGCTTAATATTTCATAATGAAACATATTAATATAGCCTTTTCATTAAATTGCCAAAATTAGAAAAGAATCCAGAATTTGCTAATTAAATAATGCTCTGTAATTTGCCTCTGAAGTGAAGTGAAGTGAGTTAAAGCAGCAGATTCAATTTAAAAAAGAAAACTATTTTATTCCACTAGGTCCCACATATGCAACATATATGATCGTACAGCATAATGTACGATCATATATGATGGATATATAACAAACGTGTGTGATCCTTCTAGTCTTGTGTGCGCCTAAACACACGACATGTGTAATTAAAACTATGCGATACTTTCCATTCAAAGCCCGGGGCAGGTGAACATGTGCAACTTATGCTTTTATCACTCACGTGTTTAGTTTGAGGCAATGAGATCAAAGAGCAGTGACGCATGAAACTTTAATGCTTATGGGATTTCGTCTTTTTCCTACTAACACATTCTTATAAAACAGGAAAGCAGTTAAATAACTGGTGGCTTAAAAGTGGCTTAATGGGCTCAGCCACAGACTCGCTATATATATAAAAGTAAACACACATATATAGCAGGAAAGCAGAATAATGAGACAGAACGACAGTGTCCTGATAGCTGATTAATGAGGCCCTAAGAAAATTGGATTTCAATATCAATGGTGGCCGATTGCTTAAACTGACATTAATTGCCACCTATTAGATTGGCTGTGCACCCGTGTATTTCAAAACAATCAGCGGCACGAGAGATTGAAAGGAAGAAGGGCGGGAGGCCGAGCCGGCGATCCGAGCGTCGGGGTGTATCATTTATCAGCCGCCGCTGCAGCGCCACAGCTCTCCCAATTACGAGTGTGTGTGTGTGTGTGTGTGTGTGGGACTGCTTCAGTGTGCAGGGCGAGGGTCATGTGAGTGATGGTGGGGTATTCACACCAGCTTTATAGCGGTGAGGTTAATCTATTATTTAAGTAATAACTCAGTGTAGCTGAGAGCCAGGATGAGGTTTGATCATTTATATTTAATGAGCTGTTATCTGATGTGGTGGGGGGGGCAAAAGAAAACTTTGGGCCAATTTTCTTTTCTTCACGCACAATTGCAATGGAATCCACTCAATAATGTTCCCCTTTTATTGAGACATTGGAATTTTTATTTCCAATTTAGACGTGGGGTGCAAGGTTTTTAACAGATGGCACGATGTCGTTGTTCTACCTTAGAATAATAGTTTCAAAATATTTTCTGTACAATTCAGTGACTTGCAACCAACAGGTAGAATGGCTGCCACTGCACACCTGGCCGGCAATCTCTAGGACCTCGTGACTCTAGTTGCCTGCCCAGCACCCACTGATGCGAACGCACCTTTAAACAACACTTCACACACTAAGGAGGGACAAAGAAGCAGAGACACAAGCAACCAGAGTTGCTGAGTCCTACTGATGACCAGCTGGGGGCGCTGTGCAAATAGCAAGAGACCTTTTCTCTCAAGTCGGCAACTCTTCATTTCGATTTCGCAAGTATTATTTTAATCTACTAAAACTGCGCAGTGTTTCTTTAGAAGGCTTTAATGCGTGATTAGGACAGACTTTACTGTCACTGTGACTGTACAGTGACAGCAGTATGAAAAGACAACGCACACAAAGGCACCTACAGCAACCATAGACAAACAGGTGTACGCAAACATACACACACATCAATTTTGGACAGCCCCTTGTACATCTGTGATACACAACAATAAAATCAATGAAGTTCTACTGACAAAACATGAGGTATGTCTATATGTCCAGGAGGACAAATGAAATGATTCAATTGAGTGCATGTCAGAGTCAAACCTGGTGTTGTGAGTCCTTTTGAGAGTCTTGAGTGAATGAACTGAAATGGAAGCGCTGGCTCTCTCCGAAACACGATTGGAAAGAGCCGTTTCCACACTTGACGGCAGACGTCGTGTCGGGGGCAGCGAAAATCATTAGAGTCAATGTTTGGGCTCATCACAGCCCAGCGCGGGCGACACGGCGGAGCTAAAAACGGGTCTGACAGAGAGGAAGACAAACCATCCAGCCAGCAGACGTCGCCGCCGCCTGCCGCCGTTAAGAGTCGCTGCTCGCGGAGCTAAATGTCACTTCGGCAGAGTCATTTTGCATTTCTTTGACAGTAATCACTGAAAATAGAATGGAGCGTTTCATTTGTCTTCCCCACTCTTTTATTTTTCCCTCTCCTCCATCCTCCCCCACTCCCAGAGTAATTGATATGATATGAGCGCTGGCAAGTGTAATCTTCTTTTAATTAAGACCTGCTGCTGGCTGCGGCTTCAGACTGATAGCAACTCCAAGCTCTCTGGCGCTCAATTTTCTCCCTCTCCTCTATCATCTTACTTTCCGCAGTCCCTCCATCTTTGACCACATCTCTCTCTTCTCTCCCAGCGCTGGCTTTGCTCCCTCCGCCCCAAACTCCTTTGCTCGCTCTCTTCCTTTACCTTCACTTCTTTCCCTTCCCCTCCTTTCTCTCCTCTTTGCTGCGTTCCCCCCTTTCCTTTTAACCCAGTCCCAGCTCTCATTTTCACCCCCACGCCTGGGTGCTTACCGCCGGGTTGCAAGGAGCAGTTGGATGAAATCGATAACCAGAAAATGGGACGCCTCTTCAGGAACAAGTTACATCATTGATATTGATGTGATATTAGTAGCTCACTGTGTTTTTAATGAAAGATTCAGACTGGCGACCTCAGGTGTTGAGATGCAGCTTGTGTGGGCTACAGGTTTCCTTCAGTCATGTGCCGTTATACAATTTTGGAAAGTAACAATGTAATTCAAAAAGACAGGATTAAAGATATCATGTTAGCGCAAGTTGAATAGCTGCTGTCGGCCAGTTAGCTACTAGCTGCGTTTCCATGTCAGTTTTTCACAAAATAAAAGCGATATTTCTAAAATTTCAACAAAGAACAATTGCGATTTGCAGGTGATTCCATTAAATGGTGCGAAGCGCAGAAGCCATAATTCTTGTTAGTCTCGCGTGACGTAATTCTCAGAAAATCTTGTCCCGCGAGATTTACGAGAATTACATTTGCGTTGGTTCGTTTACGTTTGTTTGCTATCAAGAATGGTTGTTATATTTTTCTCTTTGATTACTTGGAAAAAATATTCTGTCTCGTCCTTCGTCCAAACATAACGCGCCATTTCCACTTGAAGTGAACTGGTCACGTGACCCCGTACGTTAAGTCCGGTGACGTGTAAATTCCATGACATATTTGCGATGTACCTCAAAATCAATATGTCTGAAAAACCACCTTTGAGAGCGTAAAAACATTTTCGCGATATTTGAAAGGTTTTTCAAAGTTTAGATGTTTCCATTAACAGTTTTTTTTTATTGCGATATTTAGGTTTTGCGTAATTCTAGGGGGAATGGAAACGCAGCTAGTGACATACTGGCATACGATTCACTGTTTATCTTTTGACAAGACTAACAACGAGACAAGACAAGAAATTGTAAGTTTGCCAATATTCACACTTGTATTTCACCTTTTCTCTCCCCCTCTGTCCATCCTCCTGCTCCTTCCTCCGCCGCAGTCCCACCACCACGAGGAGGAAAAGAGAGCCCTCAGCCGAGAAATCATCGTCCTCAACAACCACCTCATGGAGGCCAAGATCACCATCAATAAACTCCGAGAGGACAACGTGAGTGCAGAGAGCCGCTCCCTCGCTCCCTCGGCAGCAAAAGCTGAAGCCTAGCGGGGCGGGAGAAGACTTGAGCTGAGAACATCCCCAGGTCCTGTTTCCAAATTAAGCAACAGCCCAGAGTCCAGGAGGGGGTTACAGGTTTTTAGGTCTTTCAGGGTTTTAATCTCTTTCCTGGGAAAGTTATCCAGCACTTTTTTCCTGTGTAACTATTCCTTTTTCCAGATGCAAACAGTGCCTCGTTGCACTGGCAGCCCTCAATATTGGTTGAAATTGTCCTAAACATCCTGGACATTTGTGATGCAGCAGATAGAAGACTTAACTCTGGGCCTCCAGGCCTTTTACAGTGATTATGCTGAGATCAATGGGCATTCCTCTGGAGCGAGACTGTGTGGATCTCAGCTCGGGGCTGTGTGGCGCTGGGGCAGCCTCAGTCTCTTTGAAGTGATTTGACTGGGTTTTGTACCGCCGGGCTCCAGGTTAGTTTGGATTTCCCCTCTCTGGCCTGTGGCAAGATTTTTTTTCTTCTTCTTCTTTTCCCCCCTTTTATCTGCCCTGAGCTAAAAAGAGTGTTTTGACAAACCCCTCGGATGTGGCTACAGTCAAGGCTGCTCGTCTGTGAGAGAAGGAGCCTTGCAGGGGTTTGGATGTGGTCCTCCAGGTAGAAAGTCATGAATTCACTGCTGGAAAAGCATGAAAAGCATCGTGAGGGTCCAGCATGTTATTGCTTAGAGATGTTTTGTGCTGTTTTATTATTTGGTCAAATATATCAGAATATATATGTTCTTTGCTACACTCCAGTAGATATTAGACTTTATATGGTGGACCTGTGATTTGGCCTCTCCCAATCATTGTTAACTCATATATCAGGAACACTCCGTTTGGATGTTTGTATTCAGCACAAAATAAAAAATAAAAAATATAGGGAGTCCACAAAACCCGACCTCAGCTTCGAAATGGAATGAAATGCAATCATTTAACAAGCGGTCCGCTGGTAACTGCCGTGGGATTCCACTCTGTCACAGAGCGCATTTTTTTGTTTGGCGGGGTGGGGGAGTATTGTCGGGGGGCGCGGTGTGAGGAAGGCGCAGCCACGACTGACCTTTGTGGGGCTGATGGATTTCATAGAGGGGTTGAGGGGAAAATAAAGCCAGCTAAACCGGCTTAGCGCTCGCATTCGCAAAACAAAGCAAACAATTAAACCCAGCTTTTTGCCTCGCCAGTAGAGTGGCGCGTGGTATTAAATAGAAGTTAAAAAAAAATAAAAAAAAAGAAGTAATTTCGTATTGAAAAGGATCGCAGAAAAGGAAATGCTGTGGCCAGACTCCCAAGGCCGGAGGTGCAGAAATGCAGCTGCAGCCCACTTTAGTCGCATATACAATGTTGCAGCTTTTACTGCGATGCTGAACTGATAAATTACCGGCAATTACGTTTGTAAAACCTAGGCTAAATATTTTTGCATAGGAATTACACCTCCGACAGAATGCAACCTATTCCTCTTATTAAACAGCTGCTAATCAAGTCACGTCGGGCTCCTTTTTCTGTTCAGCAGCTCCACCAGAGATGCACGGTGCACAGTTTATTGGGCACAAGATGTATTTTTTAGGTTTGTTGCCGCAGTGGCACAACAGTAAAATGGCATTACCGTCCGACTGTTTCCTCCAGAAGCCTCCCATAATTTAAGCCAAGGCTGTATTGCGCTATAGATTTTTGAAACGCTGAAATGTGCGTATAGATTCAGACACAAGCTTCTCCCCGACTCTCTGCAGGAACTCTACAGGAAAGACTGCAACCTGGCAGCCCAGCTGCTGCAGTGCTCCAAGTCTCACTACAGGGCGCACAAGATGTCTGAGGTGAGCTGCCCAACCACTCTGCTGCTGCTGCTGCTGCTGCAGCTGCATCGGCCAGTTGATCAGGAGAATCTGCATAGTGGCCAATTGACTGGTGAAAGAATAGAGGAAGAATAACGGCCACCATATCTAAATCTCGAGCCCAATTTGGTCAAACCATATTATATATATATGGTTTTAGTGTCGACACCATTACCTGGAATTTTGCAACCAAATATTTGAAGTAGCTTATTTTTGAAAAACCATTTGGATATTTTAGCATTTTCAACAACAAAAAAAACCCACTTAAATTAGTCATTTTGAAGAGGGACTCACAGTTCAGGGCTTTAATTAATGACCTGAGTATTCCTCAAACCCTCTGTGAAGCCCTGAGCTGATGGATAAAACCCACACTATCCATCAGCGAACTTGCACGGTGTCTAATTAGTGCGCTAATGTGCTATTCTCACTGTACTATTTCTGTAATGGACAGGGCTTCTCATTGTTGGTGTCAATTTACAGTTAAAAAAACCCCTCAACAAGTCACATTAAAAGTCACGGTGCTCGTTGCCTCGCCGCTCCGCCTGATGAAGGTCTGCGGTCTCAAGTGCCATCTGTCAGCATCCAGGGTTGGCGCCATGAATGGGTGAATGAATTAAAGAACACCTCGCCTGAGACGACGCCTCGTGCGCAGAAACAGAAAATCAACGTTCTTGTCTCCAGCAGCCTCAATGCTTGACTGGCGCAGTCTGCCACGGTCTCACTCAAAGCAGTCCAAAACTTCAGGGAGGATGGAATCAAGCACATTGATGATGTAGCTGAGGCAGTGACCCCTACTCCCACTCACAAACAACATACCAGTAGATGATAACAACCTGGCATTTAGCGCCGCTGCGTGTCAGACTGCTGCCTTTCAACCATGTTCAGTTTGTAGTTATTAGGTAACGTCGCCGTTCTGGCTAATGTTGGTACTGTGTAGTTCTACATTGATTCAAACCATCAAAATTTGGAAATTTGGAACACACCTAATAATTTCATTTGAAAAACTCAGAAAGCAACTTATTCTAAAATCCAACAAAATAGGGGGTTGCTATTTGGACAGCTTGACTCTGCAACATATACACTTCCTCCTTTATATTTAAATGTATTTTACTCATTGTGGATTCTTTTATATTTTTACTTTTTTCTTTTGCCTTAGTCTTCCACTGAGCACTTAGCGCTATTGTTAACTAATCAGCCAGGGACAATTTCAGTGATTCAATTTTTTGAATAGTTAGAAGAAAAAAAAACCTTTTTTTGCTGAGCCATTGCGTAAATTACAGTGGCAATAACACTTTGCAGAAAGCGGCGTTGCAGCAGAGCTACTCACATGGCACTTTATACACAGTAAGTATAAAAGTTATTGGACAAGGAAATGTAAAAATCTATCCAAATGTGCAACATTCTGTGGAAATAGCTTTCAGGGAGCAGCTGCGATTTAATGGAATGGCTAAAATATTGAACGTCAGTTCCAACGCACCACGTTAAACCACTTAGACCAATAAATGGGGCGAGATCTGTGGACGTGTGTGCCAGCACACGGATTAAAAGCTGGGGGAAAGTGTGTCTGTTAATTAAGATTTGCCTCAGATAAGGGTGCTAGTGCTGAGCTAGCTTACTGGGAAGACAGACTGTACATTATCTCTGCCTCTCCAGCACCACTGCCTCACCTACTTTCCATCTCTATTCCCTCCAGGAGAGGCAGCTGCTGCTAAAAATAGCCCCACTTAAAAGATGCAGGTTATTTTATGCAGTGATGAGGTTCTATTTCCTAACAAAGCCAAGTCAGTATTTTGTCTTTTTTTTTTTCCCTCCTCCCGCTATTCCCAGCTGGAGCCGGAGCACTGGTTTAATTTGAATCTGAGCCGCTCCCCACGGAAGCAAAAATGTGTTTGATGGTCGACAGAATAAAGAGACACTGACTAAAAGGACTGAGGGAGAAGGAGGGGAGGGGGACTGTGGGATGAAGAGGCAGAGGAGTAAGTTGAAAAGAGAGAACTCGGCGTGCCGGGAACATCTCCTCCTGACCCTGGCCAGTCGTGACAGGCTCAAAGGACCAGTTTGAAATCGAAGGAAATGTTATCACCGAGAGATGGTGTTTGTAGTGAAAGGCAACAGCAGGAGGTGCGAAACATAGATCAAAACAGAGACGGGGACTGAAAGATAAAACGCGTCTTTAAAAAAATAATATTAGTTTGTTTTCCGTGGAAATAAAATCAGAGGAAATGAAAAGAGGCAAAAGGAGGATTCGTCTCAAATTTGTTTCTCTTCAGCAATTTTCCAAAGTTCATTATCGGATTCAAGTGGTGCAGTTTCCCCCTGAGATACACACACTGGACTGTGTGAGAATTACAAGAATGATTCACTCTCTGAACCAGAGCTGCAGATTACAATCCTTGATGAACGGCCTCGGAGGGTTTAGAATGAGCGAGGAGAGAAAAAAACAACAATCAAGGCCGACAGCATGAATAATTAAGAGAAACTGAGTGGTTCACTTTCCAAGATCGTCTCGTGGACTAAATTTTAAGTCAGCTGTCACTTTTGTAATTTTATTCGTGTGCATTCCTCTCTTATGTGTGTGTGTGTGTGTGTCTGTAGCTACCCGTGGATTTCCAGGAGCGCGTCAGCTCCCACATGGAGAAGCAGAAACGGGGCAGCGGCATCACGGTGGCCATGTGCCACTCCAACTACTCCGACTCGGTGCCCACGGCCGTCATCGCCAAGGTCTTGGAGAAGCCGGAGCCCGGGAGCAGCTGCCCGGCCACGCGCTCACCCAGCCCGCAGCTTCGCGACGACGAAGACGAGGACATCGACGACGACGTGGACTTCCTGACCGGGACGACGGGCAGCGGCGACCGCCTGAACCACCGCCGCGTCTCCTACAAGACGTCGGACCTGTACTGCAGCGACACGGCGCTGTACTGCCCCGAGCGCTGGCAGCAGGACGGCGAGCGCCGGCAGAGCGTCGACCTCCACGGCGCCGCCCTGCTGCAGCTCCACGTGCAAAACTCCACCGACAGCAACCCGGACGAGGAGGCCTTCCACTCGGGCAGCTTCTCCCACGACGAGCCGCCGCCGCCGCCGTCCTCCTTCCACCAGCGCGACGACTTTGGCGCCGCCAGCCTCCGAGCCTCCAGCTCCTACTCCAGCTTCAGCCTGGCGTCGGACGACAAGGGCGGAGTCGGCGGCGGTGGCGGCGGGCGCACTGCCAGCAGCACCTTGTCCTCTTCCCACCAGGGTCTCTACATGGACTGGCGGGACCTCGGAAACGGCGAGTACGGCGGACGGAAAAGCGTGTCCCCTTATGAGAGAGACGGTGGGCCGGCGTTCCCCAAGGCCCTCAGCATCCAGCACATGGTGACCTCCTCCTCCAGGAGCCCGCAGAAGGTCACCTCGCCGGGGTACACCCGGACGGCGTCGTGCTTCAGCGAGCCGTACCACTCCAGCGCCCCGCGCCTGGCCTCCTCCCGCAGCATGGGCTCGGCCACCGGCCTGGGCATGGGCCCGGCACACAGGGGCGCTCGCGGAGACGGCTTGGGCGACAGCCGCGCCCTGGAGGACGAGCTGAGCGGCCGCTGGAGGCAGCTGAGCGTGGAGGACGTCAACGCCTTCTCCACGTCCGGGTCCTACGGCCGCGTGTCGCCGTACAGCTTCCCCGAGCGCCACTTCGCCGCGGGGCCCCCCGCCGGGAAGGTCAAGGGGTCCCTGTACGGCAGCTTCCAGGAGGGCGACGAGGTCTTCCACAGCCGCGCGCTGGACCAGCGCTTCGACGTGGGCTCGCCTTCGCCCAGCCGCAGCCCCAAAGCGGCCGAGCACCACAAGCAGGACAAGGCGTTGGCGTTGTACAGAGCCAAGGACGACAGCCAAGACTCGGAGGGGAGTCTGTTCCTCTCAGGGAGCTCCAAGGAGAAGGACGGCGGCGCTGGCGGCGGGGTGGGAGCGATGGCGGCGGCGGGCGGTGGCGCCAAGAGGGACTACATCAACCTGAGCGCAGACAGCTCGGCCGAGTCCTTACACCAAAGCTCCCTGGAAGCCTCCAGCCTCCAGCACTACCCCAGCCCTCGGCCCAACGTCCGGCCTCGGCCCAGCTCCAGCTCGGCCCTGAGCGTCGGCCCGGCGCTCCCAAAGAAGACCTCACCAAGATACCAAAAATTTGGCAGTACGGGGTTGACAAGGAAGGACAGTTTGACTAAGGCCCAGCTGTACGGGACTCTTCTGAACTGAGTCGGGGGCGGAGGCAACAAGAAATGATGAAGAAAAGAAATCAGACGCTCTTTAATTTTATGCATGACCATGACGACGACTCTGTCCTATAATGTTTGTCCTAAATAGTTCCCTGTAGTGTTCACTGTGTGAGGATGTTGCTGTTCAATGTATCTCCTAGCCACGGCACGTTTCACGCAGACTCTGACACTTTTCTGTCTAAGGAAGAAAAAAAAATTTGTGTGTCATGCAAAGCTGTAGCTACCTGACACCAGCGCCTCCCGATCCCCCCTCCCCCCCCAAAAAAATAAAAAAATTGAGCCACTGACACACAACGATACTGTGCTCTACCACTGCTGTCGACCACCATGAGTAAAACCAGCAAAAGACCGTCCACTCTCGCTCTGGTACACCGTTTACAGGTTTTCGCACTAGATCGTCTGCAGTGAGTCGACTTATTGTCATGTATGTACTCTTATTAGCCCCAGCTAGCGGGAAGCCTTTGAATACATTTGTTTATGGTCTACTTTCTATCGGACGAAATGCATGCTTCCAGCGACGTTTTCCCCACACAGGAACCATAATCTACAAGCACTGCTTACTGAATAGGTTGTTTATATTGATGTTATGTATTGACTGGATATATTGAAAGAAGGCAATCTCCTTCTTTGTTGCAATGCAATGTGATATTTATGCCAAGACGTAAACATTAGATTGCAGTCCCTCTCTGATGCTGGATTTCAATTCTAAACGGACACTCAAAGATAATGGGATTTTAATGCTGAATGGTGTATCATTTAAGTACTAGTGTAAAATCATAGTGATGAAATGAGCAGCAATCAAAGGAGCATTTTAAAGGCCCAGCGTATAAGATCTCTCCGAATATTTACTGTGAAAAATAAAATATAACTAATGTAGCGGTGTTTACGACGTGTATACTCGATTAAAATTTTAATTGTTTTGTTTTTGTTTGCGTAAACTGAAATGTGTATGTGTTTCCTTCACAGCAGGTGCCCCTTCACAATTGCTGCAGTGACTTTCTTTTTCTTTTCTTTCTTTTAAATCGGCAGTATGGAAACCAAATTTGTAAATGACGTAAATAATTCCAGATTCAAAGCTAAAATATTCGATATGTGAATGTACAAAAACATTTACAGACGCGATTCCTAGAAAATGTTGCCGTCTTACACCCTCTGCCTTTCAAACAGAAGCGACTCCAATGGCTGCGTTACATTGTTGCAGTCCGCATGTCCAACAGCACCTGCTGCTAAATCTTACACATTGGGCCTTTGATGCGAAACGATTGAGCCAAACTAGAAGTTTTGTTTTGTTTTTTTACCAGTCCCACGAGGGAAACTTTCTTATTTTTGTATGAAAATGAGACGTGAAAAATCTGTGGTCCTCCTGCACATTAGTTCCTTCTGTACCAGGACACTTGTGAAATTGCCTTAATCTTGTTCAGAGGATGGGACAGTCCTCCATGACAGCATGGAACAAAATGTGTACATACTGTTAACCTGCCGTGTTGTTCCTGTGTGTAAACGCAACCATCGGTGTTCTATGTTCTGTAACACACACACAGCACAGCAGTTTCCGAAGGAAAAGCATTTAATCGTGTTTATTAACGGAAGCTGCCGCTGTCTCAGATGAATCTCTGGAATAAATGTGGCGTGCAGCCACGTTACAATGCTCATACAATTGCCCTGAACACCATTGGCGCCACTTGCACAAAGCAAAACAAACTGATTGTCTGGATTTTTAACAAATGATTTGAAAAAAATTCTCAGGGCTGGCTGGGTTGGAAGTCAGACTCGACTTGCTTGTCATAGCGAACCGAAAAGGAAGTCAATCATGGAGAGAAGTGAACAATCTAACACTACACTCTGTTTTCATACCAGCATGTTCTGTTATAGCTTTTGCACGTCAGTTGGATTGCTCACATTGTGTGATGAACTGTCTCATCTCGCCAAACTACAAAAAAGAAAGAGTTTTCAATCAGTCAGTCAGCCTCCTTTTAGTTGAGACGAAAACATGAAGCGCCAGCAAAAGATGTAGAAAAGCAGAAGAAAGATGGCACTGAATGTTTTTTTGTTTTTTTTCTTGACAACATTTCACAACTTTCAATTTCAAGCTTGACTTTCCTTGCTTTGCTTCCATGCTTGCAACAGGACACTTATATTCTGCTAATGCCACCCTTAGCATCAAGCAGTCGCTACCTGGCTCCTTCTCTCCAACTCCAGCACCCCCCCTCCCCCCTTTCACAAAATGCGTTTTCTGGGCTCTTTGCCAGATGGATAAGTGAGACAAATCCCAAATTTTAGGAAAACATTCCATCTGGCGTGCACATTTCGCCTAATTAGAGTTTTAGAGAAGAATCTATAAGACATGTATACTGTACAAACATGCATTCACTAATAGCGGTATAAATGGTCTTGTCCGTGTGTGACGTTTCCATGCCTTGCGTAATGTGAGCGTCTTCCTCCGCACAGATGAGGACAAACGGCTCCGACATCTGCTCGGCCTTTTGGTGTCGGAGGGTTTTGAGGGATTTCTGTCCAACCTGTGTGGCTTCATAGATCTCAGAGGAGCGGTGACAGGGATGAGCTTTCTAATGGGAACTCGGCTTTGGCCCCGAGGTAGTCACGGATGCATTTTACTTTATTTATTTTTTTGTTTGTGGAAGGTTGTTTTTCTACAGTTCAAATTCCTGCGCATCTCAGTTGTGGTTTGAGGCTGTTTTGTTTTTTTTCCTTCAGTTTTTGAAACTGCATTTCTTCTCTGTGACCTTCCAAACTTCTTCTCATTTTGTCGAATGAAAAATGGAGGCCAGAAGCAGACTTAGCCAAATGTACATACTGGTTAAGATAAGGGATAGTATTTTCAGGTTGCAGACGCAGTGTGTGAAGAGAGATTTAGATAATGTATGCACAGCTGCCTATTTTCTATCCGTTTTTATTTGCTGTGATATTTATTGAATGTTCTCTCCCTGGTTGAAGAGGCTGAGTCCTACCTCCTTCCCTGTTCAGCCAACAACAGGTCGCCCATCTAAATGTCAAAATGCTTGTCTCTGATGCATGGTTATATATAAATATATATATATATATACATATATATTTTTGCTGTATGTTTATTTACTTAATAAAGATGCGTGTTGGGAAATACAATGGGGTGTGTTTTGTTTTTTTTACATTGATTCTTTAAAGGGCATCACGCTACAGATGCTAGAGGTGAAATGTCATGCTTTTCTAGTTTTCTTGCTTGTATTTGTGAAAGTTGTGTTAGCGTTGATTAGTTTGGCTTTAGGGGTTTTGGGGGGTGTTGTATTTTATTCTCCAAGCTTAATGTGCTTTTTATTTTCTGACACTGACAAAGGTTGACAATGGAAAAAATTCAGCGTCTGGGTTTTTTTTCTTCTTTTTATCCCAACAGCGTCCCATTTTGTGGGTTGAGACCATTAAAGGTTAATGATTAATCTAAAATTCTCATGAGCTTTTTGTTCCCTTTTTAAAAATAAATAAAAAAATAAAAGTGAATTCTATCTGAGTTGTATTTACATCTGTAGTAAGACAAACCGTCAAACAGTGTTAAGAACAAAACAGCTTAGGCCATTTGAAAAAGTCAAGGTGTTATTTAATCACCTTTGGTGAATTGATACGATAACAATCTGGATTTCAACATTTGTACAGTCAAAAACAGCAACTGAGGTAAGTGTCAGGTTACTGCAAAGTTCTTTTTGAAAGAGGTTTAACAGTCAAAAAGATCTTCAGCCTTTGTGTACACCTCAGTGCTCTCCGGCTGACTGACAGGATCTATGGAGGAACCTGGCAATGTTTTGACAGATGTTGGACTTTTTCTTTCTTTTTTTTCTCCCAGTTTTCCAGTTGCCTCTCTTTGTGACGCTGTAAGCTGTCACTGAGCGGAAATGCAAAAAAAAAAAAAGCAAAATGATAACTGTGAGACACAGAGAAAAGTGTGTGTCTGTGAGAGAAGGAGCGAGAGTGAGCCTGTGTGTGTGTGTGCGTGTGCGCACAGAACGCAACAGAAAAAGAGACTTCTGACAGTGAAAAAGCCTAGAGAGGGTTTTTTTTGCTCTTTTTCATGAAAAAACAAACAAACTGAAAGAGCATGACGGGGGTGGTGGAGTCTTCTTGGGCTGTTTGGGAGGAAGGAATCTGACTGTAAACACTTTGAGGGTTTATGCATGCAGCATTAAACTGCTATCAAACCGCCCACCACTCTGGATAAACTTCCTACCTTGAAATGTGGAGAAACTTTGACTGTGTTGTGTAACTAAGCTACTAAAGTCCCTGATCTGACAAGGAATTGCAATCTTGCAATTTATAATTTTAGACCAGTGAGTTTCGGGAAAATTTGTAAAATGGAAAATTAAAAAAATAAATTTAATGGAAAATTTTTCCAAAAATTTTCAAAGAAAACCACCAATTTTTGCAAATGTTGAGATTTTGCCTTATTTTACTCAATTTCATACGATTCTATCATGGAAGCTATCATGCCATCAGTCTATACTGTCATAGAACAGTCCTCCCAGTGAGTTTTAGGCAAATCTGTGTCATACCTTTTTTTCCCCAAAAAAAATGTTTTCCAAAAAATTTCAATTTTTTTTTTTTTTTAAATTAGAAAAGATTGACCCCTTGATCAGTTTTAACACTTAATTACATCAAAAAGAAAAGAGTGAACTACACATTTTATGCATTGGAAATTGTTTACTAAAAATGTAAAAATCGGGTTGAATGTAAAAACAAACGAAAACAACTGTCGCTACACCCGTTGGCGGCCATGAGATTAGTTCACCTTGTGTGAGGGGATTTTACAAGACAGACTCGACGCAGTCCCTCCGTCCCTCAGTGCCACACCTTGATCTCGCCGGCCCAGTCGCAGGTGGCTGCAGTGGCTGGCAGGACGGGATGCTGGGACACGCACAGGCACGCCTCGGCGTGCGCGCGGAGGACGTGCAGCGGGCGAGCGTTGCTGTAATCGTAGAAGTGGGCGGAGCCGGCGGAGCTTCCCGAGGCCAGGATGCTGCCATCTGCGGAGAACTGGCAGCGCACGGCGTATCCCTCCACCTGTAACGAGGTTCCGCCCGTTAGTCACCCCGCGGTAATCGTCCCGCGAGAGCGGCGCCGCAATTAGCATAATGAAATGTCAGCGTAATAACCGAGCCTGTGATTCAGCTGATTGAGGAGGGGGGGGGTGGGGGGGTGGGGGGCTGCTTGGTTGTTCGCCAGGGAGCAGCGACTCGGAAAGATAACGCTGATTGAGCATGTGAGGGGCGGCTGAGGGAGTTGCTGTTCCCTTGAGCAAGGCAGCTCACAAATCTCTGTCGACAAGTGACGCTGCGCAAGGAGATTGTAGACCTTCCTGTCTACTTTACTGTCACACTGGCTGCTTTTCAATTAACCCCTGGAATTGCGCAAAACCTAATAAAAATATCGTAATAAAAAATTGGCAATGGAAACGCCTAAACTTCGAAAAACCTCTCAAATATAAAAAAGCTAAAAAAGGTTTTTAAGCTCTCGTGAGTTGGTTTTTCAGACGCGTTGATATGGAGGTATGTCGCAAAAGCGGCATGGAAAAACTTTTTTCACATTTACACCTCAGCAGGTGTGACGTATGGGGTCACGTGACCAGTTCACTTCAAGTGAAAATGGTGCGTTATGTTTGGACGGAGGAGGAAATACACATGTGTTTTTTCCAAGTAACCAAAGACAGAAATACAACAACCAGCTAAACATATCCTCCCACTAACGCACGCACGTGCGTGTGTGTGTGTTCACTCCTGCGTTTGATCTCCTTCAATAGGACAGGAGGGGGGGGGTATCAAGGGGACTGACATTTCAGCCATTTCCAACACCTTCAGCTCATTTTTCTCAGAGAAAAACAAATACACAAACACACAAACACACAAACAAACAAAAAGAAAAATCTCAGCGGCGCCGACCGCAGCGGAGGATGTTTGCACGCCGTATTAGTTTGGGAGCGTTTTGCGACGACGACGCAGGCCAGGAAACGAGATGCCTTTGTGTGTTCGCGCCTGCTCGTAAGCAGCTTTCACTTTGCACTGAAGGCGTCTCCAGCCTTCCGGTGAACTCCCCACGCATCAGAAAAATCCCTCTTTACTTCTTTTCCCAGCCCCACTTTGCAGACCTTGGATGATGTCACAAAGGGTATCTCTAAGGGATCGCTGCTGCGTACAACGAGTTTCCCCCGGCACCGTGTTATGTTCACCGGGTCACAGCCAGAGTTACCGCCCACCTTGTGTCCCTCGTAGCGCCGCCTCTTGTTCATCCTGTAGGGGCGCTGCGACGAGAACACGGCCACATAGTTGCCGTTGGTCTGGGCCACAAAGCAGTCGTCCAGCGGGTGGAGAGCAAGGCTGGGGCAGGTGTAGCGCTCCTGGTGGCCGGGGCCGGGGAGCGTGCAGGGAGGATGAAAAAAAATATAATGATGATTAGAAAAGAAAGAGGAAATCAATTCATTGGTTTGACCTTTCTCTGTCAGTCTCCATGGAGCCGGCTGCAGATTAACAAAGGATTTATGTTGGCAAAAGCCTTTGGTCGCAGGCAGGGGGCGCCGCGAGCAATTTTAGACAATAGTGCTAAATCATTTGGGGCCCTTTCCCCACACAGAGAATACCAAGCATGGTTAGTAATGGTATCCTTTGGCTGGGCGTATCACTCTCGCTGTCAATACCAGGGTGAGTATTGGAATCGGATCAATACTTGCGTGATGAGAACAATACTTGTGTTGCACTTTCTCTTTCAGACGTCCGGAAAATTACTCAGACTTCTTTATTCCTCATTATACTTCATTATTCTATTAATATTTTTACTTTGTAGTTGGTTTGTATTGTAGTTAGTTCATTTAAAAAAAAAAAAAAAAAGCATGTTTAGTGGCGTAAAATATTTGTGCTCGATCATAACCAACTAGCTAAAGGTAAAAATCATAAAATTATTTAATGATCACAGAACCTCCAGTAAAAAGTATCTGCATCAGTGATACTAGCTACGTATTTACTTGGTATCAGATCGATACCAAAAACCCCCCTAACCCCCAGAGGAGCGCATGGCTCCCCCGGCACCACCTAACTGTGAAAATACGTCCGCTGCATGAGACTCATCGCAGAGCATTTATGCATCAGGAATCAGGCTGCTTCGGACAAGCAGACGTTGCCTCACCTGGTAGATCTGGTTGGAGACTCTGGCTGTGGTCTGGAAGTCCCAGGCGATGAGGGTGCGGTCGGCGGAGTCTCTGCTCACGCAGTCAGAACTCGTTATGAAGTCCGAGCCACCTCCCAGGAACAGGATGTCCAAGGTCTGCTGGATGTCTGCCTTGTACACGTTCACCACCTGGAAGCGGCAAACACACACAAAACCTGACTGTGCCTTTAAATATCAGAGCGTTTCATTTATTCCATCTGTTTACGCCTCTGGAGCAGCAGGCAAGAAGTTTTGCAGTTTTGCCAGACTCGCTCCGTGGGGCAACTAATGAGGAGGAGGAAACGTGAGGACCTCTTGCCCTTCAGGTGGAGCAACAGGATGGGAATTGATGCGCCGCCACTCGTGCGCACAAAGACTGGCTGTCAGTCACTTTGCCTGCTGCGTGCAGAGCATCCCGCACCCGTTGCTAGGACACGGCGGCACCGGAGCGTTACGACACCACAGCACTGTAGCGACATTGCACAGCAACAGGTTAAAAAAAGCTGTTTTTTTGTCACGGGGAGTGATTTATTTTTATTTTTAAACTTCTTTACATGTAAAATTCACATTTAAGGATTTTTAATTTTTGATTTTTCCAGATTTTTGGACACATCATGGGCCCTGGTCAGCTTCCGGCAGCGACGAGACAAGAGGAAATTCCGAATAAACAGAGCGTGCACTGAATGCATGGCAACAGTGCAGTCTGGACCCCCCACCCATCGTAAACACAGCGCGAGGGTGAGACATACACGGCTGCGGCTGCTTAGCAACATCAGCCTTGCAAAAAGAGCGAGAGAGAGAGAGGGAACGGATTTCATCATCAAGAAAGCAAAAACGAGTGAAGAAATATTAATGAGGAAAATATTGCGTTGCCAGACATGCAGCACACGTCTCATCACTGCCATCATATATTGTTACTTTTATTTTCTGAAAACATTCCTTTAAATTGTGAACCATTTACCTTAATTACCGAGAAATGCTCTTTTTTTCTTATTGCTAAGTTATTAAATGACATTGAGTCTGCTCTGTCTCTTCCCTACTTCAGTCTCCCTGCAGTCCAAGGCTGTGTGTGAATGCATAATTCAGGCTGCAGTCTGTTTTGTTTTCTGTTATCTTTTGGGGAGGTGGGTGTCTTCTAAGCTACAGTCATGCTGTAATGCATCACGGCTGAATTTCTCCTTCGCTGCTGCAGAACAGCCGCATCGTGATGCAACAGTTCTGAAAAGCGAGCGTAGCGCTGCGCTGTAGCACAGAGTTTCCCCGCTGCTATTTAGTGCCCCACAATCGACGCCGCGTCTTGTTCGTTTAGGGCAGCGTGAGCTGGATTGGAGCGCAGCGACATCACACGTAGTGTTGCCAACTTTCATTCAGAAAAATAACGGACGCAAGGTTTCAAAAAAGTACATGGTTGACATAGTTTGAAGTGCTTTGTTGCCAATAGACATTAAGATAAGCTGAATGTTTAAATTGTATTGAAATCTTTTAATGGAACATATTTTTACAACAATCAATAAAGTGCAGGATGAATGGCTTTAAGAAAGGAGTTTTTTTTTTTTTTTAATAAAGCTGAAAAGAACATGCGACCCTGATTGATAGCCTACTCTCGCAAACGCAAACTCCATGCCATGCTATGGGGTCAAAAGACAACTTTGTCCTAGAGACATGGGGCCACTTGCAGGTTCATCGGGATCCCTCAAGACACAGCCACGTCAAATTTGGGGCTTCTAGCCCATGAGGAACCCCGAAACCCTAACCCTAATTCCAGCAGTAACCCTAACCCTAATTCCAGCCTTATCGCTAACCCTAATGCCATGCAAGTCTATGGGGTCAAAAGTCAACTTTGTCCTAGAGACATGGGACCACTTGCAGGTTCATCATGATCCCTCAAGACACAGCCACAAGCGGCTTCTGGCCCCAAATTTGGGGGGGGGGCATGAAAAATATTCTTCCTCCAAGGTGGGGTGTGACAGAGAAAGTTTGAGAACCACTGCTCAATGGAAACCAACGTGAGTTTGCGTTGAAAATAAATTTACGTTCAAGACAAGTCAGAAATACGGGACAAACCTCGTCCCGCATCGATTGAAAATGCACCATTTCATCGTAAAATACGGGACGACTCTGTATTTTAAGGGACGGTTGGCAACTCTACTCACACGCGTTAATTAGAGGAGTTTATGGTAAAGGTGCGCGGCAATGGGTTAACATCACTCCTGCTGGACCTGGGCGGGTGGGAAGGGTTAATTTCACCCAAGGGCTAAAACCTCAACACAGCCCGAGGCTCGCGGCTGACGGGCCGACTCAGCACCGCCACGCTAGCAAACAATTTGCCGAGCTACCGCTCCTCCGCGCTCCTGCCCCCGCTGGTCACAATGACACCTGCCGGCACGCACAATCCCTGCTGTATTAATTCAGGAGACCCTGCAGGGGATCAAGTCACTTCACTGTGAGCATACACACTGGGGGGGAGCGAATGGGATTATCATATAAAAGAGTCCATTAATGCTAATAGCAATATTAGGCTATACTGGAGAGATTTACGAGTCGGCAATCGAATTAAAATTTATTTTTGAGCAATTAGCTGATTATCTGCCCCGCTGTTTCTGCGCACAGAGCAATATAATCCTCTCATTGCGGTGCATGCGTGTCGTTTTTTTTTTGTTTTTTTTTCCGCGGCGGCAGGCTCGCGGCGGTGCGCTCGCAGGCACGTGTTCGGAGCCTACCTGCCTCAGATTTATTAAAAGGTCAGAGGGCGCTCAGTCTACCAGAGTCAATAAAAATGATGAATCTTCTCAGCGGAGGTTAATGGGTTTGACCTTGCAGCAGCGAGAGTCCCAGGCCTTGACCGCCGAACTGTAGCCCCCGCACAGGAACACCTCGGGGCTGCTGGGATGCACGGCCACACACATCACCCTGAACTGGCTGTCGCACGTCACCACAGCCTGGCCTGCGCAAGAGAGGGAGGGAGGGAGGGAGGGAGGGAGGAAGGAAGGAAGGAAAGAAAGAAAGAAAGAAAAGAGGGCAATGATAAGATTTCTGCTGCAGCGCGACATTTCAACGACCGCAGCGACGCACAAACATCTTCATTTTTCAGACGAGTCGTGAAAGATTTCCTTCTACATCAATGCCTTTAAATCTTGCCTCCGGCAACAAGGGCAGAGCAGCGTTGTTATTCACTGTTGTTCGTGGGAGGCAGAGTTGAGCAGCTGATCACACCTAAGAGAAACTTCTGGCCTTTTTTTTTTCATATTAAACTAGGATTTTCCTCCAGGTTATATTTGAAACGGCTTTATTATTTGAAGTCCCGTATTATGCAAAATTCACTGCAGCAGGATTTGTCCAAACTGGTCTGAAATTAATGTTTTAGGCTCTTCTGCACCGTGCTGAACATCTAAACGTATTCAAAAAAAAAAAAAAGCAAATGACTTAGTTAGAGCTTGTGCCCCATTGGAGTAAATGGACTTTATGAATTGGGTGAACGGCAGAAACATACTTCTTGTCACACAGGTGGCGCTCCGTCCAACCCCAGACATGTAAAAGATGCCTTATCATGAAGCCACTCTGGAACAAGTTTGCGGGAAAAAAGATGCTTCTAATCTCACTCGCAGCTGCACGAGAAGATCGCTGTTTCCAATTTCGGTGCGAGAAGATAATCTGAACGGACAAAAAAGACGCAAGGCGGCAGACGCGGAGAAAAGAAAACGCTGTTTTTGGCTAGCGGCGGCCTTATCTCGAGCAATTAGAAATGCCATGCTTAGAAACAAAACAAAAAACAAGCAGTGGTGAGCGTTCATCTAATTGAGGCTGACAGGGTGTGGCCAAAAAAAAAAAAAAGAGGAGTTTTGTGAGGAAACAGCGATGAAGGCTACGCGAGAAGCGGGCCAGAGCCGGAGCCAGCAGCTCCGTCGAAGGCGACGCAAAGCGGAACACCTCAGGGTTGAACCAATCCTCATTAATTCCAACAACAAAAGACCCCGTCTGGGTCCCACACAACAACAACAACAACAACAACACACACACAGACAAAAGGAACTTCATTATGTGCACTTGTATCAGGATACCCCTCGCTTCCTCTCACAAGTGGAAATGAGCTCCGGCTAATGAAACGCGACAGGAGGAGTTTTTGACCGGCTCGTCCTGACTTCTGACTCGCGTCTCCCGCGTCCAAAGTTTTTTTAACGGGCGAATTTCGCCGGCACTCGCGGCTTCCTCGCTTAATTGGCTTAGCCGCGGCGATGCGCCGGAGATCTGTCGCCGAGATTTAGGGCTCGTGTTTGGCAAGGCGATGAGAACATCAGCACCCCCCCCCCCTCGTAATAAATAGGGCCGCGCCTCATATTTTAATTAAGCAAGATTAATTAGCCCTGCTCCAGAGCGATGGAGATAAGAGAGGGGGGTGCGGCACAGTTCACTTTGGCAAAAGTACACACATTATCTACTTAAGTAAAGGAACTTGTGTAAAAAAAATACTCGAAGGTAAAAGTACCTTTACTGAAGGAAAACTACGGTTTTTGCCATTACTGAAAGAATTCACTGGCTGATAATTTTGCAAAAAGTAAAACGTTTGTGACAGAATAATCTGGACTGAACTGGCCAGAGGTCAGAGGTCAAAGGTCTTAATGAGCATCTGCATCATTTTGAACAGCTTGACTAATCTCAATATTATATATTATTGTTTTTTTTTTTTTAACTGCAGCACAACCAAACTGTCACCAGTCATAGTTATGACTTACGAGTCATTATTGGATATGCACAATTTTAATAACAATAACCAATGTTGCATTCTACGCGTTTATTTTTTCCGGTATTGAAAACTGAGCTGTGACCCTAAGGCTGAGGCACTGAATTAGACTCCCTCTGAAATATGATCCACTTTCATATTGAACCACGCAACAGCATAGTTCAAACAGCTCCACTTCAAGCGACAACTAGAAGAAGTGAATGACTTTGAACACAATTTTATCTCTTCACGACTCTTCAAAACAACCAGCATGTTTTTCCAATGTAAGGAACAGATTTTTGTATATTTGCGTACAAATGTAGGGAGTCAAAGCAAAAATTCATCAGAAAAAGAAATATTTGAGTAAAGTAAAGTAAAAATTTCACTTTTGTCAAGAAGTATCACTTCCTGCTTCTGCTTGAGAGCAACATTTCTTTTCCCCAAAGTCCGTCGGAGCCTTTGTGATTTTTACCATAATAAGCTGAATTTTGCGCACGGCCGATGATAGAAAATGCCAGCGGCCAACACTTCATCGGCCGTCACTCAGACATGAAGCAGAATCATCCAGCGAGCGGAAAGACGCAGAGCGACTGTCCACTGCTGAGAAGTCAACAGCACTTCTGCATCAGCATCTCGACTCGTAACGCGCAAAGTAAGGAAAACGAGACGTAGTTTGTCGAGGTCAAAGGTCAGAGCATCTCTGACGTCACTGAAGGTAGCGCGGGGAGAAGGTTTCGTTTCTTCGGCGGAAGCTGCGGCTGAGGTTTCTGTTACGTAACAGGTTGGGAGCCTGCGAGCGCCGGCAGCTTCCGTACGAAACGAGGCTGTCGAAGTGGGTCAGAGCCCTGAACGCTTGCCACCGGCGCTCCGAGTAAACTCCGCGCTGCTGCCATGTGTGCATTAGCATTGTCTCCCGGCGTGCCGCGGGCTCCCTCTTGTTTATAAATGCAAATTGCGTTGGATACTGGGGCCGCGCAGAAACGCCGCAAAGGGAACCAAAAAAAAAGACAGCAGGAAAGAAAGAAAGAAAGAAAAATCAAAACGCAAACGGTGAGACGCGGCAGAAGGTGGCGAGGTTGAGCTCAACGTGCCGCAGCCGTGACGGCAGAGATTAAAGAACAACGGGATGAAGGACAGAGGTGCCGCGAGCGTCGAGCCTCGCGTTGGAAAGTAGCTCATTCTGAAATTAAGGGTAAAGGTAAAGAGGAACCTGTTTGGCGTGGAATGGAATGAAGCGAAAGCCACATTATGGCAACGGGAATTTCCTTGACTTCTCAACACTTGCATTCAAAAGCTTTTGACTTCAATATCAAGAAGGTTGTGATTGCAATCGCTCCAAACTGCCCCAGTGATGATGCGAATGAGAGCGGGACAGCCGGTCACTCTCCATCACCCCCTCCCCGCCCCCTTTAACGGTGGCAGGCTGCTCCCGCCTCGGCCGACTTGAGCTCCAGCCCTGAGGCTCTCTGCAGGAGGAGCAGGTACAGCATCATCCTCCTGGCATCTCAAATGCTGATGCTTCAAAAAAGAAGGAAGAAAAAAAAAATCAACATACTCGATTGAACAAATCTCTGTCGCCTCGCTGGCAGCCGTGGCGGCCGAGTGTTTTCTTGGAAAGCCAGGCCCTTCGTTATGCCTGCCAGAGCGCCTGGGGGAGGGAGGAGGGGAGGAGGGGAGGAGGGGAGGAGGGGAGGAAGGTGGACGGAGAATTCAAGGCTTTTCCCCTCTGCACGCGCTCCAACTGTGGCAAAGCCTGGTAGGTGTGCGAGCACGTCTCTTCCCAAGGACAGCCAGTGGACAACAGCTGCCACTTGACTCCGATGCCCCGCAGATGAAATTCATTTATTCCAACCCCCAACTCCTCTTCCCCACCCTCCTACTCCTCGGCTCCGGCTCTTTGATTCCTCCTCTTTTGACTTCCGTGATTATGCTCGTTCACCTGCTCGGTCCTCCCAAAACGCTCGCCCCCTTCCTTCCATTGTTATTCAGCTGTGACAGTTTGAGCTCGGGAGGCGAGGCGGCGGCAGCAGCAAGCAGCAGGGGAATTTGGAAATTAACATGAGCGCCAGAACAACGGAGGAGGGGAGGGAGGAGGGAGGAGGATGGACAAAATGAACTTCCCTTCGATCCTATGGATTTTTCTCTTGCATCAATCTGATGAAGAGGTGAAGAGGAAGCGGTGGGAAAGTGGCCGGCGACCGCGTGAATATTCCAACTGTTCCATTTAATTGGAGCGACCAGATTTGAACAGGTGGTTGAGCCAGAGCGGGCTAAAATTAGCCGCTCATCCTGCGCTATGCTAACTGCTAAACCAGGGGTCAACAATGACTCAACAAGGTTGGATAAAATTGAATTTTTTTGACGCAGCTCAAGGAGTTGTGCTATTTTTAGAACAGGCCTGCGGCTACCCAAGTGGTCCTGGGGGCTACCTGGTGCCCGCCGCCGCCGTGTTGGTGACTACTGCGCTAAACTAGCTAAACTACTCTCCCAAGCAAGACACAAGTAGTTTGGTCGATTCTATCCACAGAGACGCCTTCAGTACTGCTCATAGATCCTCTTCAAATCTGAAACTGACACCAGTGTTCAGTAAAGCGGCATATCATCGCATCCACTCAAATCACGAATGCTTCCTGCATTCCTTCTGCATCTTTATTTTTCAGGTCTTCAAGGTGCAACTGGAAACAGTTGCGGCCTTGGTTCTTACAAATTAAAAAAAAAAAAAAAAAGGAAGCCAGCAATGGAATCCAATTAAATTGAAAAGCCAGATTCTCTGTATTGGAAGCTGGGAAAGTGCACATTGCCGATTTTTAGAGGCAAAATGTCAGCGATCCGTCCACCGAGGTTCGTACGCGGAACCTTTAACCAATCTGCAAAAGGCACTGATTGGATCTGCATGTGGTTAAGTAACATTCCCGGACCTTGACTCTTTATTAAAAAGCTGCCCGACACGTTTCCAGAGAGAAACGTGAGTCTCACAACCTTGTTAAGAGCTGAGAAAGTGAGGAAAGTGAGGAGGAGCGACAGGATCGCATTCATCCCAATTACCAGCGTGAAAAAGCCTCTCAGGAACTCCCGACCGACTCTTGAGGGCATGAACGTCAAAAAAAAAAAAATTGAAGGAATTTTTTTCAACACTTTCCAGTCAGGAACAATTATCACTTAGCGAGTTAACTAGGAGGGCAAACGGTGCATACGGCTCAGCCTGTGCCCTTTTTAATTTTGACTGAATATTAAATGGCTGTTTTTTCAAAATGTCAGTGCAGAGCCCCGACCGGAGTCGTGCAGAGTGCGCGGGGCCTCCAATTCCCAACTCCCACATTAATATACAACTAAATCCAATATCTGTCATGCCGCGCTGCCGGGCTGCAATGCGCGCTTATTGCTGTGCAGCGCCAGCACACTTGTGCAGGCCCTCATCTGCGGGAAACAAAAAAAAAACGGGGTTTATTGCCTTTTCATACAATTAAATGATGACGCTGGATGGGAGGAATAAATAAGAATTGGCACAATAGAAGCCGGGGCCGGCGCGTGTCGCGCTCTCCCGGGTGCCGTGTGACATTACTTGAAAGCCGTCGGTCTCGCGCCCACACGGACGTCCCGCCGCGCCGCGCAAGGCGGTGGGCGGCCCGGCCAGGCACCGAAAATAGTTTGTTTGTTTACGCTGGCGGCTCGTGACGGCGGCGCGGTGTAAGGTCACGGCGGCCGACTCATGGGGCGATGCATCCGCCATCGATCCCCTTCCCCCGGAGCTGGCCGTGTGTTTAATGGGCCAACCAAGCTGTTATCCGCGGTGCTTTATTGGCAGTATTGACTGACACGCCGAGAGGGGAAGTGCAAACGGCAGCAAGTCATCACAGCCGCGCGTTGACCCCAAAAAAGATGGAGTAGCCACGGGGTGGGTGGGTTGCTGGGGGGTCGAAAAAATTAAAAAATAAATAAAAAACACCGGCCCTGTCGTGTTGGGACTCTTCTGAAGCGGCGCCTGCGATGAGCATGACCCCAACAAAATGATGTAAACAGATATGGTGGGAGGGTGAGGGTGGGTGGGCGCGGGGGATATGATGGATGATTTCAGAGTGCAGAAACAAGCTGGCGGACAGGATGGACGAAAAAAAAAAAGAAGAGGATTTTAGAGGTGAAATTGGGTCTCTGCCTGTCTGGAGAGCTTGGATTTAACGTGACTTTAAAGGCCCCGTGTGTAGCATTGGAAAAGCTCCACTGGCATAACATGGAAATATGTATTTACGTATCAATTCACTGTAAAATAATCATTTGCTGCTCCTTCAATAATAATTACAGTAATTAGGGATGCCACTCTTTTACAGTCGAGAACTGGCACTTGGATTTCAGTACTCTCCGATACCAAGTACTTAATAAAGCCATTACACATTGTAGAATTACTTTGATTTTTTTCTTTTTTCCACAGATGTTCTGTTATTAGAACAACATTTCTCTGCATGTTTTTTCTAGAACAAGGGTGACTGTCACAAGTTTCACGGCAGCATAAACACAAATTTAACATGTACGTCGATATACAACCGGTATCTGTGTCCTGGTATACAAGTAGAGTACTCAACCTCGTTATCAGGACTGGTAGCCGATACTGGTATCGATGATGATGATGATGATGATGATGATGATGATGATGATGATGATGATGATGATGATGATCACCATCATCATCATCATCATCAGGTTTAAGTAAATAATGGGTCTACTTGGAAGGAGGCGGCCACACAGCCCACTCAATCTATGGAAGGAGGATTCATGGAAGCACTCAAAGGTGATTAATTCAATTTAAATGGCTGACAGCGTCGCCACTTTCTGCCATCTGCCAGGTTCCGTGCGAAGGCAGCGCTGATTGTTTTTCTTTCACCAGTTCGCTCTTGTCTGTTCGCCTCGGCAGAAGGTGGGGGAGGAGATTGGGGTGGGGGGGGTCACTCACCCGTCTCCACGTCGGTGACGGCGCACAGGTCGTCGAAAGCGCCAGTGAGAAGCCGACGCCCACAGGGGGTCCAGCAGGCGTCGCGCACGGCTCCCCGGTGGCAGGTGTAGACCCTCAGGCACCGGCCGCTCTCCACTGCGTCCCACACCTGCCGCCCGCGCACAAGACAAGACAAGGACAAAGTTGCATTGAGTCGCCCAGACAGGAGCTCGCACGCCGTGTTTACTCGCTCGCCGACGCCCCCGTCTCGACTGACAGGGACTGATTACCCGACTTTGACCTGCCAAATCCGGGGACGTGAAGGCGATATCTGTAATTTTCTCACTCTCTCTGCTTGTTGGCATCACTGACAGTCCACAGGAAAAAAAAAATGAAAAGAAAAAAAGCTGAGCTGCAATGGCTATAATGTTGCCGTTGACCCTGAAGCAACACCAGATAAGAATGACAGGAAGAGAGCAAGGCTCCTCTTGTGCTTGCTCTTGTTCTTTTGTTCTATTTAACCCCACTTAAGACATCTTCCAGTGACTGTAGTGTAGTTTGTATTGTTTGTTTGTTCTTTTTAGCACTGCAACAGCAGAGTTTCCCAATTTGGCATCAATAAAGTCCATATATCCATCCATCTATCACTCTATCCATCCATCTATCATCATCAATGCATCCATCTATCTATTCATCTATCTATCACTCCATCCATCCATCCATCACTCTTTCTATCCATCCATCTATCACTCTAAAATCCATCCATCTATCACTCCATCCATCCATCCATCACTCTATCCATTCAGCCATCCATCCATATATCATTCTATCATCCATCAATCATCATCAATGCATACATCTATCTATTCATCTATCTATCACTCCATCCATCCATCCATCTATCACTCTATCCATTCAGCTATCTATCAATCTATCCATCCATCCATCTATCAATCCATCCAGCTATCACTCTAAAATCCATCCATCATCACTCTATCCATCCATCCATCATCAATGCATACATCCATCACTCTATACATCCATCCATCCATCCATCCATCATCCATCTTTTCTTCAGGTACACTGTCTTCCTCCCCCAGCCAAAGGCTTGAATAACTGGCAACTCGATGTTATCTGCAGGTGTGAGCGTCTCTGTGATGAACTGGCGACTTGTCCGGGGTGTAAACCCACCTTCGGCCCGAGACGGCCGCAATTGGTTCCAGCACCCTGGTGACCCTGAGTGCAGGAGAAGCAGCGACAGAAAATGGGGTGCGTGCGCCTGAATGAGGTTCGCAGGCATTTGCCAAAACACTGGTTCTTCCACAAGGAAAATATACAGCCTGTTTTTTTCCCTTCTCACATTCATCACCCGCAAAGCGCCGAACCTCCTATCCCTGCCCAAACGATGGGGGGCCGCGGACTTTCCTAAAGCTTTCCTCATCGGCGGGCAATTGTTATGTAACAAAATCAAATTACTGCAGCGGAGGGTCGGCGCAAATGTCGCCCTAATAGGTACATAATCAGGTTTATTTGGTGCAATTGAAAGCAAAGCGGGCCCGTGTTTTTAAATAAACGAATCAAGTTAATCACCTCTGAGTGCTGCTATAAATCAAGTTCCCGCTGGGTGAAACGGTTCTAATGGTTCCCCCGCCGCCGATTGGGGACAAGAGAGGCGGCCGCCAGCTGAAGCGGCGTGCTCACACAATGTCTGCCAATTTGAAGTGCGACAACGCGCAAAGAAAACGCATCCGATTCTGCCTTTAGTCTCCGAGTTCCAACGCCCACATGACAAGAAAAAAGTTTTTTTGAGGAAAGTCAAAAGATAAAAAAATTGAAAATTAAAAAAAAAAGTTCCCCCCTCCTCTAGTGCCCAACTGGAGATCTGGTGGGTGGGCTGCTGGCTCCCGCTAAGTGAGACGAGCTACGTTCTGCTAATGATGAAGATTCTTTTTTTCACCTAAACTTTTCTTGGCATTGACCGGGGATGAACGAGAAAACTTTGAAGATCTCCATCTCGCTCGCTCCCCACCGCCGTCTCATGTGTTTCATTATTAAAGGCGCTTTCTTCACACGGCATAAAGAAGCACCTCCTCACCTTCCTCCCTGAAGGAGGCAGACGGGAGAGGGAGGAGCGGCGGCGCAGATGGAGGGAGTGACCTATCAATCGGGCTGTCGCTATGTGAGTAAACGGGTTGCCGGAGACACCTTCAGGGTGGGTGTGGGTGTGTGTGTGTGTTGTATGGGTGTGTGTGTGTTGGGCGAGCGGAGACGGATAGTCCAACTGTTAATTGCAGGGAAAGGCCACACATTCAAGTGCAGAACCTATTGGGGATCTTTCCGATCACTGTGCATCAGGACCAATCCACGTCCCTGCGCGATCTGAGGCCTGGGGAAACACTGCCATCTAAAGGGCAATGCGATAATCTGTCAAACAAGCAGTGGCGACAACGCTAGGAGAGAAAGTCACAGCATATTCTTTAAGTGAACAACTTGCACAACGTCCAGCAAAACGGCATCGTCCGAAGAACAATGCACCACTAACAAGTGCAATAATCCTGCACAATCCTCGGAGGCCAGGAAAAAAGAAAGAAAAAAAGCGCTTGTATATTTGCATCCCCTTCAATTTCACCGGCCACTTAGCCGACACGCAGAGAAAGTCCTCGCTGATGACTCACTGGGAGTAAGCCGCTGCCTAAATGGCTCGCAGTAATTAAAACTAAATTGGTATTCGTGTTTATCGTCTTAAAGCGGCCGTCTTACACCTTGCCGTAGCCATGGCGACTGCAGCTGCGAGTGGGCCAGAATAACGATGGCCGGCGCCTCTGCCTCCAAGGAGCTCGACGGACGCTGCGCACACAACAACAACAACACAAAGTAGTGAGACGTTTTGAAGAGCGCAGGCCAGAGCAGGGAAGGACGCCTGCAGTGGATGTCAAGAGAAGATAACTTTTTACAGCAATTCAAAATGTTAATGTGATACCAGTTAACACTGTTGTGGTTAGAGCTAATCATTTTCTATTTTTGTGTACAAAAAAAAGAAATAGAAAATGTGAAAGATGACACAATAACTTGTTTTTCACAGATCCTCTCCTACTAAAAGGCTGGAATTTTCAATATAGGCACTTTATGTGTTTTATTTTGGTTAAAAGAAAAATCCTGAGCACCCCAAAATAGATATCAACAGGGACAAAGGTCAATCAGGCTAAGGGCAAAAATAAAGGTTTACCTGCACATTGTCCACACAAGCAGAAAAAGTAACAATTTATTAGGTTTCAACACGTTTTTGGTCTAAGACTTAAACGTTGTGAAACCTAATAATTGTTTGACTTTATGTGCAAGTGTTGGTTTATTTACCAAAGTGTCTTATTTTACCATTTCCGTCAGTTACCTGCCACAATGGGACATGACCCTGAGTGCAGCAGGAACCTTAATCAAAAAAGGAAAAAAGGACTGATTATTATTATCATTAACATTATCATTATCATTATTATTATTATTATCATTATTATTATTATGCAATCATTTTACGTTGTTTTTCCTGTTAGTGGTTATTCCCTTACATATACAATATTTAAAAAAAAAGATTTGAAAAATTTGAACTCTCTCTCCAACTCTGTTATTAACATACCAATCACTGCTAAATGTGGAGCCATCACCTCCTCTGTCTCACATCATGACAAGCTGGTGGCAACATCAAGGGGTTTTTCAACAGCCAGCCAGACATCAGGAGGAAGAGAATCTCTTGCATACAATAGAACCAGGCTTCACCATCTCATTCCCCCCTATGCCCACCATCTGCTCCTAAACAGCCTCCTCCAGGTGCAGGGGGGAGGAGGCAGCTGTGCCGCTGAAACTGTACCGGTTACGCAAATAACTTCATGCATATTGAAATTATCATTTTTTTCCGCAGCTCTCCGAGGACATATCCGGGGGAGCTGGGATGGGAGATACTTAGTCATTGACAGAAACCGCCAAAATTTGACCTTTACCACAGGCGAATGAGAGGGGGATTGTTTTCCTGGTGTGAAATACAGAATGGCAAAGAGACGGAGAGAGACAGAGAAGGAGATAGTGGGGGAGAGAGAGAGACAGAGGTCCCGAGGGTCCCGACATACATTCAACTGACAGTGATAGATACCAGTTTAAAGAAAGCAGCTTGTGGCGCCTTTCCAGAGATGCTGGTGCACATTTTCTCACTATCTCACTGCCTGCACTGTGCCAATTAAACTGAATGGCAGGTGAGTGATTACACCCCCGGCTTATTGGCGCACTTGACACCTTTCTGGAAACTATACTGATATGAGTATATATTTGGTGGGGAGGAAAAACAGCAAATAGACGGCATCTCATTTAAAGGTCCCATCCTTTGCCTTTTTTTTTTTTTTAAGAGTTTTATTCTTATCCTACACTCTCAGTGGCTGAGCACCACGATTCAGAATTATAAAAATAAGGTGACTGAACGGCAGTTGCTGATGGTGGGAGAGGGATCAGTGAGGTGCTGTGACGTCATAAAGGGTTGATGGGTTTTCAGATCTATGTGTTTTAACACACACTTTCTTAAAAGTGGTGCAAGCAGGATATAGTTTTCGTAATTCTAGGAAGTAGATTGACACGTTAGAGCCATGTATTATTGTTAGAAAATATTGGTAAAGTTTTCATTATATTGTCGGGCCATTTCAAAAGTAAATGGGAAAAACCTGCGCTGAATAAGGATGACAAATGGATTACAATCCCAACCAAAAAAAAAACTAAAATGGCTGTCAGTTATAAAAATAAAATGCATTTGAAAAACTTTGCAATGCAATGCATCCCATATAAGTATGACTTATGATTGATTTCTAAGTGGCAGTGGATGTATGTACCTTGAAGGTCTTGTCCATGGAGGCAGACAGCAGCAGATGACTGTGCTGTGGCACAGGACACCACTGCACTGTGTTAACAGGCCCCTGGTGGCCTCCCAGGCTCATCAGGAGCCTCCTCGGTATCCCAGCCGTGCCAGGCCTGTTATCCAGGTAGGGTTTTACTCTCTCTGACACCTCTGATAAAACATGGCTGACCCTAGTCTGACCTCCTGGGTTGTGTTCCACCTGTGACTTTGAGTTCAGAGTTTCCTCCGAGGTGGCCAGTCTCTGTCTCTTGGGGATGTAAGGTCTGATGCCAGATGGGACTGTGCAAGGTCGTTTAGCTGGATTCAATTTATCGCTCAACATTTGAGGCCTTTGAGGGGGTGTCCCCATTGGTGAGATCTTCCCCCGGGCCACAGCTAAATTAGGAGGAGGTGAGGCAACAATCAAATGATTCTCCAGGCTTTGAAGCCATGGAGGCGGCTGTGGTCCTTCTGAGTTATGTCCGTGATATCCCATTGTTGATATTCCTCCTAACGTTGATCTGTCGGAGCTGTGCGGGCTCTGTGCTACCTCAGAAGAAGTGCTTTCAGAAGTTCTGGTTTGGATAGAAGCTGTATCTCCGTTCTCCTCCGAGGAATTGTGGCAATCATCCTCCGACCCGGAATCATCGTAGGCCACTAACGAAGACATTGTCCACAAGGCGATTCTCCCCTCTGAAAATAAAATGACACATTGGACGAAGAAGCAGTTACATGTTTGGCAAAAGAGCGACGCCTTATGGGCATTTGGGTTTCTACAGCAGTTTACATCGTAGAGTCCTGATCATATTCAGTCAATCGCAAAATAACAGATAACTTGACCCAATTTAAGCCAAAGGTCGCGTTTAGACGATGATTTTGTTTTAATTAAGGAAGAGAACGGTCCATTGGTCTAAAGCACATAACAAATAAAATGACAACAAACAATCCGATTCTGTTTACAAACCATAATGAGCTTTGTTACATATGCTTAAAAGGATTTCGAGCAATAACTTTGAACATATACAAACAAGACAATTGATGTTACCTTTACATTAGCAAAGTGCAAGCGCAAGGACTCAGGCGAGTCTGCTGGAAGTACCTGTAAACAAGTTACATCATTAGCCTCCAACCTTTCGGTGCTAAGACATTACACTCCTCAGCTACATACTCCCCTTAAGCGTTTCTGTCCATGGGGAGTTATTTTTAGAGAGGAAAATTGTCGTTTCCTCTCCTCCAAATCTAAGTGTTGACGCTTTTATTTTTGAAATAACCCGGAAATGGACGCAAACGTCCCACTCCATAAAAAGATCGAATCCTGTAAATGCACTTTAAAATCCCTCAATTCGCTCCTCTAAATCCACATTAAAACACGAATTCAATATAAAATACATTTGACGCCGAGAAAAATATCAATGTGCTGTACCGTTGCAAAAATGAATACAGTCTGGAACCCCGGAACGAAAAGAAAAAGGAAACGTTTGACTGGGAGCTTATTGTTGCGTGCACCTCGTTCAGGCTGATGCAAGTTGAATGAAGAGACTGTCAGGTTCTGTGATAACGCGCTTGTGAGGTAGGCTGGCACGTCTTCGTGCCTTAAATATAGTACGCCAGAAACCCAGTGTTTGCTATAATAAACGTGGTATACACGAGATATAGATGTATCAGACACGACACCTGCTGTTAAACGCCGGGGCCATGTAAATAGCGAGCTTTTTAGCACTACCAAATTAGCCTTTTTATGACTTCCCATATGGAAATCTCAAGCGAAGAAGTGTAATAGGATAGACTGCTATTACCGCGGAGAAAGCCCTCATAATAGCCGCTTACTTTGTATTACGCTGTAATTAAATAGTGCCACGTGTTACAGTGTTATCTTTGCATGCAGTTTAGAGAGGGTGACAGACGGATATAGAGCCATGGGTCCACTGGAGCTCTACGAGAAATTGACGGAACAAGGAGACCAAGTCAGAGCCCTGAAAACAGCCAAAGCGAACAAAGTAAGTGGTATTGGAATAAAATGTCTTTATGTTATGGGGAAAATGGATGATCTTCAGAAATAATATAATAAGATCCATTAGTGATCACTTGGTTTATTTAACCATTGTTGAAATCACTGAGGTGCACTTCTTGAGTTGTTGGAATAAACTGCAAAGTGTTTACAATGCTTGCTTTGGATAAATGTCTGTTTGCACTCCAAATTGTCTGACAGCTGTGTTTGGCTTCCTTCAGGAAGAAATTGATGTCGCTGTACAGTTGCTGCTCAAGTTGAAATTGGAATACAAGCAGGTGACCGGCCAGGAATACAAAGCAGGTTGTCCACCTCCGGAAAACTTGGTTGCCCCTGACAACGGGCCAGCAGCTGCTGCTGGCGATAACGATGACAACGACACAGTTGACCCTTGGAACGTTTCCACCACCAATGCCAAAGGAGTCGATTACGACAAACTGATAGGTGCGATTAAAATATACACAGCACAAGTTTGAGTTGTCCACGAACACAAGAGCTGATTAATGCAAATGCTGTGTCTTTCCTTAGTGAGGTTCGGCAGCAGTAAAGTGGACCAAGATCTGCTGAACAGAATGGAAAAGGTAGCAGGACAGAAACTTCACCGCTTCCTTCGAAGAGGGATCTTCTTTTCACACAGGTCAGCATTTGTTGGTTGTGTTTAGTCCCTGTGATGCAGTGACTGTTAACTAATCAATCTTTTCATGCTATAATTAGGATCTGGATAGTAGGTGTGGAATTTTTCACTTTTGATTGATAATCATCTCATCACTGCTTTTTTTCAGGGATATGAACCAGATCCTGGATTCATATGAGAAACACAAGTCCTTCTACCTTTACACTGGCAGAGGCCCGTCCTCTGAGTCCATGCACGTCGGCCACCTCATCCCTTTCATTTTTACCAAGTGAGTTCTGTCAAAACTAAATAAACGCTTGTTGAGACCTTCCAGTCTCAGCGTGGATAACACGACAGTCCTTTACCCGTCTCCTCCTAGGTGGTTGCAGGATGTATTCGACATCCCCCTGGTGATCCAGCTGACGGACGATGAGAAGTACCTGTGGAAGGATCTGACAGTAGAGGAATGCAATCGCTTCGCCATGGAAAACGCTAAAGACATCATTGCATGCGGTTTTGACGTCAACAAGACTTTCATCTTCTCAGACCTGGACTACATGGGGTAGGCGTTGTCCAGGATAACCAGTAGTAGTATTTAAGCAGTTCTTATTGTCATGAATTCATTAGAAGCCAATACAAAACACAATCGATCACAATGTGATCAATTGAATCTCTTTCTCACAGGGCCTCTCGGGAGTTTTACAGAAATGTCGTCAAGGTCCAAAAGCATGTCACATTCAACCAGGTCAAAGGCATCTTTGGCTTTTCAGACAGCGACTGCATTGGTAAGACAACCAAAAAATGATTAAATAGTTCAATGAAAAATGCTGTTGTGTTTTGTTTTGTTTTTAATAATGTTGTGTTTTCATTCTCTCAAGGGAAAATCAGCTTCCCTGCCATCCAGGCTGCACCGTCCTTCAGTAACTCCTTCCCGCAGATCTTTGGAAACAGAAAGGATATCGCGTGTCTCATCCCCTGTGCCATAGACCAGGTTAGGTCAACAATCCATTCCGTTGCATGCACTACATGCTATATGGTTGTAGATGTTTGGGTTTTGTTTTGTTTTTTTACCTTTGTCATCTCATCCGTGCAGGATCCTTACTTCAGGATGACCCGTGATGTGGCTCCCCGGATCGGCTACCCCAAACCAGCCCTGTTGCACTCCACCTTCTTCCCGGCCCTGCAGGGGGCGCAGACCAAGATGAGCGCCAGCGACGCAAACTCCTCCATCTTCCTCACCGACACGCCAAAGCAGATCAAAAACAAGGTGTCGACATTAGGGGTTACTTTGAACTGAGTTCAGTCCTCCCTTGTCTATTAGTATCGTTCCCACTGACATGAATCAACTAACTTACAGATCAACAAACATGCGTTCTCTGGAGGAAAAGACACTGTGGAAGAGCACAGGCAATACGGTGGAAATGCAGAGGTGGACGTCTCCTTCATGTATTTGACCTTCTTCCTGGAGGACGATGACGAGCTGGAGAAAATCAAACAGGTAAGGGTCGAGAATTACAAAATCACTGCTATTTATGTACGTATTAATTTAACAAAATTAGCCTTTAATGAGACAGTGTGGCTTTTAACCCACACACACAGATCCAGTGGTGACTAGAAACTGATCTTTTGCAAAAGTCCCACCAAGTTAAAGAGTTTCCCAATGTGCTCCAATGATATGACGTCAACTCTTGCTTGAGCAACCTTATTTACTAAGCACGAGCCCACGATAAACAAACCCTATTCTGCCAGCTCACCCTCTTCCTAAACCTTATTCCTTGCATACCACGCATCTTGCTCCAGTCTCTTCTCCGCCACGCCCACTCATTAAGTCTCTTCTCCGCAGGATTACACAAGTGGGGCGCTTCTAACGGGAGAGCTGAAGAAGATTTTGATTGAGACACTGCAGCCAATGATTGCCCAACATCAAGAACGGCGCAAGCAGGTCACGGACGAGACCGTCAAGCAGTTTATGACACCAAGGCCTTTAAATTTCAAAATCTAGCCCGACGTCTTAATGGGACTTTGACACAGATTATGTCAGCAATGTCACGGACAGACAAACCGTGCATCTGGTATCATCTTCATTCAGATTCTGGTCATATGTCATATTTTGGCGTACTGTCAGCAGCAGGCATGAGAAACTGAAGTGTTAAAAACAAACAAACTGGACAAATGACTTGCTTCTCTTTGTCTGATCTAGCCTGGTACTTTGCATCTGAGCCAGTTGTCAGCTTCAAGCGGTCCGGAATATAATATTTATCTGCGTAGGTCTTAATGTATATAATAATGTATGTAAGCCATCGCTGGGCGTCACATGTTCACATACACACGCTCAATTGCTTGTCCTGCAAACACCTTTGGGCTACTTGTGACAACTACACCTTCTCATTTTTACTCAGTGCTACAGGAAAAATACACTTGCTTGGAAAAAAACTTACTATTGCAATATCAGTGTGTTTGCTGTCATTCAAAACACCTGTGTGAGATGTTAATGACAAGGATTCTTTCATTGTCTCTCTCAACAAAACGTAAATATGTACATTGATATCAGCAAAGACACTTGACCAAAAGCAAACTGTCAAATGTTCACGTAAACCAGAATAAACATCATGTGCTTCAACAACACACACACAGACCTTTTACTTATGATAATGACATACGACAATGTGTTTAATGCAAATGCCACTTTGTAGAGTTCCTGCTATTCAGTAGTTTTAAGTAATTACAAGGTACTTCTCAGAACCAAAAAACGTAAAAACAAAGGTGTCTCGAAGCGTTTATATTTAAACATTAAAAAAATAAAATAATAATAGTGAGTTTATCATCACTCTCGATGGGGCTTTGTTAATCAATAAAGGCTCAACTTCTCTGGGGTTGCCCACTGGCAAGAAGGTGCCCGGATCTGGTCGCACAGTAAGCCTTGACATTAGAAGGTAGAAAGTCGAAGCAACAGGTGAGCGACGCCGCTCGCTTCTGCTGCTCATTGGGCGCCCCTCGGTTGTGCAGTGACGTCAGGCGGCTCGATAACACTGTTGGTTTTGCAGGTGATGAGAACCTGCTGCCAGAGTGTGTCCTCCCGCCCGCAGCCAATAGCCGTGAGGGGCGGACGGGAGGAGTTGTCCTCCTCCGAGTCCGCCGATTGGGCTGCCGTAGAAATAACCGAGCAAACACCCCCCCTTTCGTCTCTTTTTACCTCCTCCAACCCCTTGGCCTCAACGCGCTTGCCTTCTACAGGAATAGACGCAGAGAAGCGACACTAGAGCCGAGCCGGATCACATCATCGCCATTGAAAGACGGTCCTGATATCCTGCCGCGGAGGAAATCTCAGCATCACCGCCGCCTTCACGGGGGGGTCGCGCCAAGCTAGGGCTTTCCTTGCTTTACTTTAAAAAAAACAAACAAAAAACTCAAATAGTTTGAAGTGTTTCAGAACGGCTTCATACTGTAGGCGTTCTTTTTTAACCATTCCGTCCGGAAGCTTTTACACGTCCTCTTTCTAAAGGGAATGGCATTGGACTTCGCTGCGGGCTGCATCGGAGGTGAGTTAAGTTCAAGTGTTCTCACTCAGCGGGTTTCCAGCAGCGCTAGCAGCCAGACAGCCACGTTGGGGCTAGCCGGCGGGTGCTATGGCTTAGCATTAGCCAGCTTTGCGCTGTTCAGAAGTGGCCAGGTATTGAAAACAAAACGGAACAAAAAACATGCATAGTCTGTGCATTCGCATCTGCCACGTATGAGGGGAGAAAAGGGGCTCCGCATCAGAACGAGCGATGTTCGAGTTGTCATTAAAGGCATCACTGCACAAAGCGCTGCCTCATTTTTTTTTCTTTCTTTTAATATGAATCATTCAGCTGCACCTCAATTGCACACACACACACACACACACACACACACACACACACACACTTGTGTCGTCACGGGCGAGAAACCGGTGTCCTGCTTGCACATTCTTCGGGTTGGCGGAGTTACAGTGCCACGTTTTGTTTTCATCGCGCTCGACTGCTCAGACATCTTCTCCACCTCGCCAACTCCTACTGAAATTAGGGAGTGCCGCTGCCGCCGACACCAAACGCAGCCCACGGAACTGGTTGGTCTTCCTGCTGAAGCTGAGGTGTTTCCAGGAAGTAGCCCCTCATTCCAAACCATCTGCGCCCCCCTCTCTCTCTCTGCCTCCCCCCTCCCTTTCCCCGGGAAAGTCGTCAGCTGTTTTGTCTCCGTTCAAGGCCACGTTCTTCGAGAGAGCCCTACCACGCTGCTCCGCTCTGGGCCTCAGTGTTGGTTTAAAAGAAAAACCGTGAATTTGGCCACTGTGTGGACAGATAGATGGGGAGTCGAGCGCCTTTATTTGATTGTTGTCCATCATCACAGCGATCACTGAATGTCCTGAAAGTTACCCTGCTTTTGGACTATTATTTAAATCGAAAAGCAACACACTGTTTTATTACGGGTTGAAAGAAAAGCCAATCTAGGAGCGCTTGCTGGACTTAGGACCTGTAGGTTAGAGGTGCTCTTTGAATGGGAAAAACCAAGAAGAAGCAAAAACAGAAGAAACTCCAAGGCACTGTCATAGAAAAGTTAAAAAGCCTTTATTGTAGCGGCTTGGTCACATTCCAATCGTTAAAAACTGGCACGTTTTGGCAATAAAACCTTCTAAAAAAAAAAACTCTTAAGTTTTGACTTTGATTCTCTGGGGAAGCTTGATTGCCTTGATTGCATTTTAATGGTTTGAATGTAACATGCCGCTACAATAAAGGATTCTTAACTTTTCTATGAGAGTGCCTTGGAGTTTCTCCTGTTTTTGCTTCCTACTGCTTATTACATTTTAAATATCCAGCATTATGATTTATACATGCGCCTAAAACGCCTGGAGCAACAAAGCTCTTCAGACAATCCCAGTATTCCCCCCCCGACCCCTCTGATTTATCTTATTCATTAGTGTCAGCAAAACAAACGGAGCCATTGCCAGGTAGATCATCACTGCAATGATGTCATTTGAAATTAAAACTCAGTTTCCCCTCAAATCAATCACATGAGTACCAACACAGTATTCTTGTGCCTCGGGTCACATTGTGTCTGATGTTTTGTTGTCCAAAAAAAGACCCCGACTGTCCGATGAACTTTCTTGTCTTTACGCAGGCAGAAGTCAAGGACGTGGCACCATTAAGCTTTCGTCAGCCGGTTCAGTGCAGTGACCAGGCGATTAGCTGTGCTTGTACTCAGGAGAAACGGCCTGTTTGCCTCTGGGGGGGATGAGTCAGCTGCTTACGGGCCTCAAATCTTATTTACTCTAGATGCTTGGCGGGATATGACATGTTAAATGAGACGATGCATATTCAACACATCATCTGATCACGCTTTGCAGGACAGCCCCCTTCCAAATATAGTGCAGGGGTAGTAGGAAGTTCAAGACAGTTCAAATACAATCTCTATATTGAAGAGTGGAGTCATTGTCAGTGCACCAGCTGGTGGGTGTCTGTCCATCAAACAATGTTGCTAGGAGCGAAATAAACATTCAGGCTTTTTTTTTTTCCTCTTTGTTTGCAATGTCGTTGATTTTTGTTGTTTAATTTATTTGCAATTCAAATTGCCTTTTAAAAAACTAAACATACTGAATCCAAATTGCACATTTTTCTCCAATGAAACTAGTTTGAATGATATACCTAATATACCGTTATGTTTCTTTAGGTGCTGCTGGTGTTTTGGTGGGACATCCATTTGACACTGTAAAGGTGGGTTTTTTTCCTTTCACGGCCTCTTCAGTCTACTCTCACGATTGACATTATCCAGAAATTTTGGCCTCCGGTTACATTCAAATATTTGACGTTCAACCACAGTGTGAGGCCAGTCACAGGCCACACCAGGGTACAGGGTACACACACCAGGGTACAGGGTACACAGAAAGGACAATCGGAGTAACGTAGATTACAGCATGTCAACAGTGAAGCCAGAAAAAATGGATTTTTGTGTACCATCACAGCGGTTTTTCATGTACAATTTTCAGCAATCAAGTGGAAATTTACATGTGCTAAAAGGCCACAGTGTAAGACTTGGTGGCATCTAATGGGAAGAAAGAATATTGAAAACTAGGGATGCATATTATCGATTAATTCATTAATCGCTAGTTTATTGTCCTTCGATTAATCGATTAACGATTAATTGATGTGCTGATTTTTTCCTAAGAACCTAAATTTCACAATGAAAAATGTGGAAAGAACACATTATTTAACCATTCAATAATGTTGAGGGTCCAATGTGACCCATTTTTACATTAGTAAAAACATCCTAAACATTTATCCTCTGACTTTAAGTTGACTGCTAATGGGTCACATTTAAACTTTTTTTTTTTTTAAGTTGTTTAAAAAGAACTTGTTCTAAGTATATTATGACCAGCACAGTATCTACAGGTGAATTGCTCTTTCCTGCCACTACACTGTTATGATATTAACTACGTGTGTAAAAATGTTTGATTAATTGCGACTAATTTCATTTAATCGATTACATTTTTAATCGACAATTAATCGATAATTGATTAATTGTTAAGATGCCTATTGTAAACAATTGTAAAGTTAATACACATGCCACTAAATCTCATGTTTTATATACCAGCTGTGATGTCGGAGTAAAATCTCAACAGATTTCCTGTTCTCTGGTAAATGTTATGCACTGTGCCTTTAAACTCCATAAAAATACAAAAAGGAGAATTATAATAGCGTGTTGGGAGAAATTTGGACCGCTTAACAAGTTTGCATCACAACATTGTACATATATCTAAAACTAGTCACAAGCTCAAGTCGGGCTGCTATCCCTGTTTTTTGTTTTTGTTTTGTTTTGTTGTTGTTTTTTCCACAGCTAAATCACAAGTGGTCTCGTGCACCGAGGTGCCTGGTGAATTGGTTTGGTTGTAGCTCTTGTGTACCTCTTGCTTTCACTGTCGTCTCTCCTTGAGCTGGTGTCGTGGGGGAGGCTGTCTTTAACAGCGGCAGTGTCACTGTGTTGTAGATGAGAGAGAGAAATAAACAACCTCTCCATGGGAGTGTGACCTAGTAAGTATGGTCAAGGTCTTTCTTCCCCCCCCTCCCTGTCCACCCAACTGTTTTTGTCTTTAAACTATAGCAACATGGCACAGGCAACTTTTGTTTTTATGGCTGTCTGTTCCTTCATTCTCAGTAGATTCTGTCCTCCTCCATCTTGCACCCATTTAACTTTTCTTTTTCCGCCCTGAAAAGAAACACTACTGTGCCCTGCAATTATGCCTGTTTGTGTTTACCTTTTTAAAGCCTGCATTACAATAGGTTGTGTTCGTAATTGTTGTGGCCCCCTTGTGGCGAAAAATCGATCTCCGACGTTAACTCCCTAACGCCGAGCCTGTTGCCCGCAGGTCAGGCTCCAAGTTCAGAATGTGGACAAACCTCTGTACCGGGGGACCTATCACTGCTTCCAGTCAATCATACGCCAGGAGTCGGTAAGCGGCTGTTTGATGCTTAACTCTGTTAGTTTCTCACTCAGAACTGCTCTCGCGCCTTTCGAGTAACGAGCTTTTCTCCCCGGGCTGCCGTGCAGCAGGCTAGCCGAAGGGTCCGGTTACAGGCCCGTACCCACACACACACACACCCACACACACACATGCACCCGGCCAAGATCAGGCTGCATGCTCCTAACATGGAGCGTGACAGTAAGGGGGAGGGCACCATGTTCCTGTCACAGGGTTTAGGGGGCCAATGCATCTGTCAGGAAGACCTCAGACCTGCAGGGGCTAAATAAAGACTTGGCCGGTGGGCTTTTTCAGCCAAGAGGAAGTTGTTGGAGATTGGTGGCGATTCTCCAGCGTCTCTGACTCCGCATGTGTCCAGCCTGTGACGGCCAAATGTGTATCGATGTTAAAATTTCCAAAGCATATACAGCAGGGGTGGGCAAAGGCGGCCCGTTAAGCTTTTTAATCCAGCCTGCCAAATTTGAAGAAATTATATTAATAGTAAGTAAGAAAGAAGAAGCTGTATTTCATCCATTTTTTTCAATTTCATTTTTTACAAAGTCATTCCAATAAAGGGCGAAATACAGTTGGGCTTCAAAGACAGATATTTTTTGTTCATTTTCAACTGACATTAATGCGCACGTTTTCTTCATATCCCATGGAATATTTTTTTCTCCTGTGAGGTGGCTCACCAAAACGCTCCTGCTCCCGCCCACCAGTCAAAAAGCTGCTATACAGCATTTGACTTAGTAGAAAGAGCAGGTGCACTTCAGTACACACACCTCTTAAATTACAGTCCACTACTTCTAGGAATATCTCTTTCTAATTTTACATGTAGCGCCATCTCTTGGTGACTCAGGAGAAAAACACACTGTGATTTTCTTGTCCGTACTGAACAAACGGCTATCAGAGAAACGTGGTCTGGTGTCAATGGTCCTGATGCTAAAATGTTGCTACTGTGTTTTTTTTATGCCGCCACGGCTCAGTTCGCATTTTCATTATGCAGTCTGCATACAGCCAGCTTCCTGTTGTGCCCATTTCGTGGCCTGTGGCTTCCAGAGGACTTTAGGTTGCAGTTGAAAAAACGAATCACACACTGTACAAGCAGGACTCGCTTATAAACTGCAGCTAAACTTGAAAGGGACTCGGTTCCCTGCGGTGTGTATTTAACGACAACCCTATTACCTCGAGGTAAATCTGTTACCAATCAAATGTGCTGCCAACTGAGTCTGGCCACGTGGATGGGACACGGTGCAATATTTTAGACTCGTAATATTTTGTTTCATAGTTGCGAAATGCTTGGAAATCACTGAGTAGTCATACGGTTTAACGCGGGTGGGATTACAGCCGTTGCAAAACATTCTATGTGTCACAGTGACGTCTTTGCTACTCGCAGACATTTGGGCTGTACAAAGGCATCGGCTCGCCCATGATGGGCCTCACCTTCATCAACGCCATCGTGTTCGGCGTCCAGGGCAACGTCATGCGGCAGCTGGGCCGCGACACGCCCCTCAACCAGTTCCTGGCCGGGGCCTCGGCAGGGGCCATCCAGTGCGTGATCTGCTGCCCCATGGAGCTGGCCAAGACCCGCATGCAGCTGCAAGGCACCGGCGAGAAGAAGTCCATGAGGAAGGTGTACAAGAACTCCTTGGACTGCCTGGTGAGGATCTACAGGAGGGAGGGCGTGCGGGGCATCAACCGCGGCATGGTCACCACCCTGGTGCGCGAGACGCCCGGCTTCGGCGTGTACTTCCTGGCATACGACACGCTGACGCGCCACCTGGGCTGCGAGCCCGAGGATCCGTACATGATCCCCAAGCTGCTGTTCGCCGGCGGGATGTCCGGCATCGCCTCCTGGCTCTCCACCTACCCCGTGGACGTGATCAAGTCGCGCCTCCAGGCCGACGGCGTGGGCGGCGTCCACCAGTACAGCGGCATCATTGACTGCGTGAGGCAGAGCCTGCGGAAGGAGGGCTGGAGCGTGTTCACGCGCGGCCTCACGTCCACGCTGCTGCGCGCCTTCCCGGTCAACGCCACCACCTTCGCCACCGTGACTCTGTTTTTGTTGTACATGCGCGGCGTGGAGGAGTGCAGCATCCCGGACTCGGAGCTGCAGCCGCAGCCGAAGGGCATGCAGGCCATCGTGCAACAGTGAGCGACAGCCGCAGCAGAGTCTGCTGAGAAAACACAAGGTCAAGGTCAATGACCTCAGGGGTCAAAGGTGGACTGCTTCTAGTTCAGCGTCAGTACAGTGACCACATGTAGTATTTAATATGATACTGTATGTATTTTAAGATTGAAGCAGAACTTGTAAATATATTGTGTTTTTGTTTTCCGGAGCTCTTGCGTTTTGTAAATGTTTTCAATAAAAAGTAATTTTAAGGGAGGTTTAGGATAATTTGGGAATAATGAAAGAGTTACTGTGCCCTCATCGTGTGCAGATGTTCCCCTTTGGAGTGTTTGGAATTCGAGTTACCTAACAAATAAGTAAGTAAGTATTGAGTATTACACTTATTGTTTGTCCAAGAGTTTGTCAAACATTAATATTTATATTCGTGTCTCTTCAGGGCACCTCCTCCGCCACACTGAAAACATCAGCACACATCGGACAGCTCACATACACCTAAACAAGCCCTGTAAATGTACACTTGTATGTATTTATTTAGATACATATTTGTATTTTTGTAAAGGTCGGATCTGTGTAATTTTATAAAAATAAATGTGCCTTAAACTGTTGTCAGCATTACACACTAAAGACACGGAGTCGTAATCGATTTAGACTGGATGCTGTACCTTGTTCGAAGAAGCACCTTATTTTATTTTGAGGCACACACTGGCAAACTGAATATGTAAACATATGTCTTGTAAAGGTTCTCATTCGTCCAGGTCATCTTCATCTAGAAGGATTAAACTGAGGCAACTACTTCGACATGTATATGTGAACATTTTCAAGAGTTCTCAAAGTTTTTATGCTTCAGATTTCCCACAGGGAGATCGATGATGTTGCGGTTTTTGGGCTTGCTAAAAATTTAACCAAAATATGTTTAATGTTTAATGTAAGTTAAGATATCAGTTGTGTAAAAGGTTAACTCCAAGTTTGTTACATGTCGAATCGCACCAGACGTCCAGACTTCTACGCTGTCATATGTAGTATGTCGTTCAGAGCTTAAGAACGCTGTAAGTTTCGATGAGTATCGCAAACTGGTTTGGTCTCTTAGCTAGGATGTTCCACATACATATGTCCTCACATACCAACAGGTTTTTCTCAGACAAAATGTCAGAACTCTGAACATGTCGTGTCTCTCTGCTTCACTTCTGTAATAATCATGCTGTGTTTTGCCGTTTTGTTTTTTTGTTTTTTTGCTGTCCTTAGACGTCTACTTTGTGATATCCACTTGACTGTTGCGACTGATTAAACGTTATGTCTAAATATCCTTTGCACCAAAGCTACACTCATACTGTGTGTAGTGCTTTGACAATGATAAAATAAAATCAGTGTTTCTGAAAAATGTTTGACTAACACCATGCAAGTCTATGGGGTCAAAAGTCAACTTTGTCCTAGCGACATGGGGCCACTTGCAGGTTCATCACGATCCCTCGAGACACAGCCATGTCAAATTTGGGGCTTCTAGCCCCATGAAAATTTTTCTTCCTCCAAGGTGGGGCGTGACAGAGAAAGTTTGAGAACCACTGGACTAGCCTGACCGTCTATCTACAGTTGTTAGACGTTCTGAAAGCGAGACTTATAGTGAATTGCCAGATCTTTCAGTTGCTATCTTCCGTTGAAGAAAGACTGACCTCTTGTGGCGATTGTGGGAATTGTCTTTTTTTTTATAAGAATATAGCGAGACTTGGAAACAAGTGTACATAAATAGCAGTTTATTAAAGAAATGTGCCACTATGTTTGTTTGTTTGTTTTCAGAATAGGTTTTACATATATTTCTCCATTATTTCATCACAATATAAATAATTTAAGTTTAAACCAACGGTTAGATTTCTTCAAAAGTACCAGTATTTCCATAATCAGAGAGACTGTGGTGCATGGCTTGTACACTAGTCAGTGTCTTTAGCCATTCCTAATACTCATTACGTTGCCTTCTTAATTAGCTATTGCACATAAAGGCTGAAACAGCATCCTGAGCATCTTCTCTCACTGAGAGAATAGACAGCACCCCCTAGTGTTTTAGCAGTGTCGTCCCGGTGTGACCGTAACAACAGAATATGCAACTCAACATGGAGAGTTGCGTGTAGTGAATGAAAAATGAGTTCACAGAAAGCGGTCAGTCCCTTTCTGCTAACTTGGTTTTGTCGCTTTCGACACGCTCAAGAGGAAGGAGTCGCAGGAGTAGCGCAGGAAGCGGTAGATCTCTTCGGCTCTGGGCCGACTCATGCAGCCTCCCTTCTGGATGGCCTCAACGGAGCTGCAAGAGGAGCAGACCCAAAGAGGAGACTCATTTAGATTTAACACCCATGAGGAGCACAACCTGGGAGGGGATCAGCGGCACCTCTGTCTATCACACTGAAATGGACAAATCTGAGTGTTTTCACAGCTTAGTCAGAATACTACAGTTGGAGACGCCATGTTGACGAGAGGGGCAGCAGCGGCATGCTGCCACCTGGTGTTGAGGCACCATTTGATATGAAAAATCAACGAATGAAAAATGTATTTTGTCTGTTTTTGGGGCATTAAGGGGCTTCTTTCCAGTAGCTGTTGCTTCTTGCTGCTGGCCCAACTTCAAGTAAGCTCACTGGTTATCTAGTCAGGTCATTTTCAGACCAATTTAAAAAAATATATAAATTAATAATTGAGATTAACACAGCCACCATGCATTTCTTATTCTACACTTTAATTTACCTGTTGATGAGCTGAGCGACGGATCTGAAGTTGTGGCTTAGGCTCAGGGCCTGGACGTAGTTGACGGACGGCAGGCTCAGGTACAGCTGCAGGGCCTGCTGCCCGTGCTGGCCGCGCACCTCCGTCGGCACGGCGATGGCCTGACCTTTGCGCTGCTCCAGCCTCGCCAGGTCGGCCAGCAGGGCGGCGCTGTCTGCGGCGCTGTCGCTCCACAGCAGGCGCACGCCGGTGCGCACCAGCGCTGCCAGGATGCTGTCGTAGTAGCGCGTGCGCTGAAAGGGACGCGGCACTTCGCCTGCGACACGGAGACAGTGAACAGAGCATTCCAATTTTTCACAAAAAAAACACAACGTATATGATTGCAATGATTTTTTCACAGTGCACCGTGTCCTCTGACCTGGTTTGGTCCGGTCCTTCTCGACGATGAGACAAACCCGTTCAAACAGCCTCAGCATGCCCGTCACTCTCTCCACCAGCCGCTTGCGGTTCTGCATGGCGGCCAGATCTGATTGGCTGTGCCTCTCCACCGCCATGCGGTTGCTGACAATGAAGTAGCTGCTGTCCAGGGAGCACACGTGGACGGTGGCCGCATGGCGCTGACGCAGGGAGGCCATCAGGTCCACGCCGCTGCTGATGCAGCGACTGTCCACCAGGATGTGAACGGGGCCAGGCGCGGCTGAGGAACCCGAGGTTGTTGTTGTTGTTGTCGTCGTTGTTGTTGTTTCTGTTGCTAATGTGTGTCCAGGAAGTGTCTGGACAGTGGAAAGCAAAAAATATAACATTTTACACAAGTCACATAGTACCTACTCTCAAGCCTGTCAATTACCATCATCATCAGTTCAAACAGAGAACAGAAACAGAACATTTTGAAGAGGACTGTAAACAGATGGCTAAATATACTATGCAGAGATCAAACATTACAAATGTGGAATAAAGATGTGAACCTACATGGGCCATTTTCTTTGAGGTCAGGAGGGACTCCGACTCCACAAAGTCCAATTCGTCAGAGAGTGTATGCTGATTGTCTAAGCTCTGGCGATATCTGCAGGTGGAAGAAAATAAAAAAGCTGTAGTGGTTCATGACTATTCTTTGAGCAACCACTTTAAAAAAAAAAAAACATCTTCTACCTTTCATTCTGCTTTTCTTCTGTCTTTGAACGCCTCTGGGTTTTGCTCAGCAGTGAGACCTTGGATGCAACAGTTAGAGACGAGGTGGAGGGTTTCTCGCTCTGCTGAGGCCCGCTGGGCTCCTGCTGTACCACCTTTGGCCACAAGGGCACAGCATCAGCACAGTCTTCGGTGGGATCTTGCTGCTTGGTGGGGACTTCTGCCTCCTCCTCGCTGGAGTCGCTCACGCGAATGACGCGGCTGCGCTTGGTTTTCGCTCCGGCTCTGCTCTGTGTGGTGCTGGTGGTGGTGGTGCTGGTGGTGGAGGAGGAGCCAGCTCGCGCTCTGGCCCTGTGCAGGAAGACGCGCCGTCTGGTGGCGTACTGCCGCTTCCCGTCGACGTAGGACGAGTCCTCGGGCATGAGCTCGACTTCTTCTTCTGCCTCGTCCTCGCTGCTCCCCTGCTCCTCCACCTCACTGCCCACCACAAAGCTGTCCTCTCCATACGTTTCATCCATTTCAGGCACCTGGGGGACATAAAATAAAAAACAGCGTCCATGAACAAGTGTAAGAGTCTCTCCAAACCACAGAGAGTGACATCAGCTGCATACCTGGGAAAATATGTCCATGTTGTGATGATTCCTGTTGGACATCTTGAACTTGGCCTGGATCGCAGGGCTTCTCACCGACTTCAGGTAAACACAGTGCATCTCAGAGTCTGCCAGCAGGGGGCGGAAGACAAGGACAGAGGGTAAACAGGTTTATCCAATCCAAGGAATTCATTTATTTCTTTACTAGCAGCCACAATGATGTCCCACCGTTCAGGCCCTGCGAGCACTGAGTGTTGCCGACCACAAACCCTTCCAGGGAGCGATTCAGCTCCTCGCCGTCGTCTTCGTCGGTCGACACGCCCTCCTCGCCTTCCTCCGAGAGCTCTGCCTCCACGTCCAGGAACTGCCACCCTTTGCGACGGCCGGCACGCTGCGAGGAAGAGAGCGGGACGTCAAAAAGAGAGTGTGTTTCTGGTGGACGCTTACGGGCGAGAACTTTTTTTCCGAAAAGATTTTAAGAATAAGAGGAACAAAACAGTGCGGTTCCACAGTTGAGACAAATATGAGAATTTTATCTCTCCCCGCCTCCGGGCAAGCATTAAATTGTATTTGCCAACACATTCAGCATCATATTATGCAAAAAGAAATGACTTGATAATTTTTTTCCCACCAATATAACCATTGTGATGTCACACAGGGCAATGATACTTCTTTAAGGTTGGTGACAACATCCATACAGAGGTGTAAGACTTAAAGACTGTTAGACTTAAAGCTAACAGCAAAAGCTAAACTTGAGGCTTACACAGGAGGCTGTAAACAGAGGGCTAACTATGTTTTTTGTGCTTTTTGATATTTGTAGTTTTCAGGACAGTTAATCATGTGAGGCTACACAGCTGAGGTCAGGGTCTGCTACATTCGGAAAACAGGTGCAATATGGGAGCATTAAGATTTGCATTCATCAAAGGAACCAACCAGACCTTGGCCTCTGTCCCCTGAACTCGGTGGCTGTCCGCCACCGGCTTCCGCCGCATCGCCGCGGGCCCGTTCAGGAAGTCGTCGTCGGAGACGGCTTCGCCCTCCGCCTCGTCGCTCTGAAGGCCGGCGAGGAGAACAAAAGGGGTTTAGAAAATGCGCGTCCTCGACGGGCTGCTGACGCCGGCCGTTACCCAACGGCGGAGAAAACCGTTATGAGACGTGCACGCAGAAGAAGTATTTTAATCACATCAGGCCCGGGTGGGATACGTTCAGCCGCGCGGCAAATTAGAGGCTTGATGAATAAAAGTCTTACTGTGTTAAGTGCAGCTAAACGCTTCCTGTTAACCACCACCAGCGGCGAGTCCACTTCACTGGGCGTCTTCGGCTGTCGGGGACAAATCACACAACTCTTTCGCACTCATAAACTTCTCCTCTACTCATCCTATATTCCGATGTGTGTCCACATGCTATTTTATCCACTGAACTGTAATTTATGCTTTTCTGTTTGCGACCGCAGGGGCAGGTATGTTTCCTTGTTGCCCTGGTCCTGAAGTGGCTGGGTGATTGTGACCACCAGGACCACTTTATGTATTGTTATGTATTAAAGCTCAGCCTCATTCAGTACTACAGGTCTCAGCACGGTTCCCGGTGCCGCAGACAATTCCCATTAGAGTGTTCCGGGCTGCACAGCTGGAAAGCTCCACCTCACCTAGACCAGCGCAGGTGCACTGGGAGTGCAGTGGAGCTGTGGTGATTATCCAAAAGGAAAGGCCTTACGATTCTAACGAGCAATTGGCACAAAAGAATTTCGTAAGCATAATTGTTAAAACTGATTTTTTTTTTTTACTCAAATGTTGACCTTTAAAATGTAACTTTCAGCCCGTTAATGGAAACATTTCCCGTTTCAGTGAGTGTAACCACAGAGACAGACATGTACACTGCCAGCGGCTCTCTTACCGCTTGCGGAGAGGACAGCGGGTCGACCTTGTTCTGTCGCCTTTTGTGAACCAAAACGTCGTCCTCGCTGTCGCTGCTGCACCTCGCTGGGAGAGAAAACGAGGAATCTGGTTGAAAAAAACGCAAAAAAACGTTTTGCGGTATGAGGTTTCAGCGTGTTTCTTGACGATTGAAAAAACCAACCTGGATGAGGACGGGAGCCTCCGCTCCCACAGGCCGATCTTTCAAACTCCTGCAAAGCCCCCTGAGCTTCCAGCCGCCGGCGCTTTAAGCCGGAGGGTAGAGTCGGAGTTGCGACCGCCCGCCGAGCTCCCGGCAGCCACAGGGGGGACATCAGGGGAGACGGCAGGGGACGGGAGTTTTCTCCCCTGCGGGGCACTTGTGTCTGCGGCGTTGATAATCTGGCCTCGCAGGGTTCTTGAGGCTTCCTGGATGTGTGGAAGCTGCTCAAGGGGGTGGAGGAGCCGACCACTGGCGGCTTCTCCTGCTCCTCCTCCTCGGAGTCCTCCAGCGAGTAGCCGAGGTCGAAGTTGACGGAGAAGAAGTCGTGGGAGCCGTCGAAGAGAGACTTGTGCTGGACCACTGAGTCGGCTGGTACTTCTGCTGCTGCTGCTGCGGCTGAATGCTCCCTACGAGGCGTCTTTGCAGTGGTTGGGCTGTGATGTCCCAGAGGGTTCAGCCTGGACTGTGGAGGTCCACACGTCGGGCTTGTGAGCAAAGAACGTCCTCCGCTTGTTGTGGCGGACGTGTGTCTGGTCCGGGTGGCATCGCCTTCACCCTCGAGGGACGTCCTTGGAGTGACGGCCGGGGTGGAGATGTCCGGGATGGTCATCTGCAGGAAGGCCTCGTCGTCCTCAAACAGGTCCATGCTGTTCTCCATTACGGGCTGCACCGTTTTCCAGTCAGTCACATCTGGCACTTCCTCCTTCCTTGTAACGTTCCGGCAGCTGACGCCTTCCTCTGAATCACTGTCACTTTTGATTTCCTCTACCTGAATGTCTGGCTCTTTGCCATTTTCACTCGCGACGTGATCTTCATCAGCGTCTTCTCCGTCGAAGACCTCGTCCCAGGTTGGACTGTTCGCTGGCCTGCGGCCCACATTCTGCTGCTGCTCCTCCAGACGAGGCCCCGCTGCCGGCTGCCCGTCGTCACTGGTCTTTTTGCCACGTGCATAATCAGCTTTCGGGGAATCATCATCGCTCATCATCATCATCAACAAATCGTCATCCTCGTCCTCCACGTCGAGTGTGAAGCTGACCCGGAATGGTTGCTGAGGCCCCCAGTGGGCTGGAGGAGGCGACGCAGCTACATCAGCTTCTAAATCTAAATCTAAATCTAAATCGAGCGGTGGTGGAGATCGGGAGAGGAGCTCCGCTACGTTACCAAGTAGGACCTTCAGACCCTCCTGCCCTCCTGGGAGGAGTTTGGCAGTTAAGGGAGGAAACGCTGGGCTCCGTTTAGGAAGGTAGAACATTGCCCGAAGTTCAAAATCTTCATCTCGCTCGTCTAAATCCACAGGCCCGGCTGCCGTGCGCTCCGACTCTGTGGCGTCCTCCTCCAGGACGACATGGTCGTCAAACACGCCATCTTCGGCACAGAGGTCGTTTGAAGGAGAATCGGATAGAGGCTCAGGTTCTGCGGGATGCGTCACATTGTGGCCGCCCGCCGCCGCCACCTCGGCATTGTGCGGAGAAGATGGTCTTTGCTCGGTCGCGTCCTCGTCGATGTCTTCCAGATCAAAGGTCATGAAGCGGGACGGTCTGGGTCTGGAGCTGCTGGATTTAGGGCGGGTCTTTGAGCCTTCCTTGTTCTTCTGTCGGTTTTTTGAAAGGTTATCTTCACCATGCAGATAAGGAAGAAGGTCCTTCTCGTACTGGCATTCACCCTGGGCACAAACAGTTTGAAGGGAAAGAGAGAGAGATCTTATCAAGCTATTGTCGACACACAGAACTCAGCATTTTCACCAAAACCTCAATGTTAAAAGGTTCCATGATATTCAATGCTCATCTTACCAATGCTCTTCAACAGGAATGTAGCTCGTTAGAAAACTAAGCAGAAAAATCCATCTTTTATTTTTGATACTCCGATTTTCAGGAAGTGTGCTCTGGCTAGAACCTACAGTTCTGGAAAATCAGACCTTTGTGATGTCACAGACGGCTCTGATAGCTCCCCAAGGTGAGCGACAACACCTCCTGCCAGGTTTGCCGTTCTCCACTTTGCTTTTTGTCCCCTTCCAAACACGTTCAATGGCAAAACATTTTAGCAGGAGGCTAAAACCAAGGATTTCATGGAAGGTTGTAAACAGTAGGCTAAATATAATTTGACATCTAGACCTAGATCTCACATCACGTGAAGAAAGACCTACTAGAGTCTGTGAAGAAAAATAAAAATCTTAAAATGCGCTTCATACGGGGCTGATTTACATCCAAATAAAACAGATTTTTCTGAAAATGAATGCATCAGGTTATCCAAGTTTGTTTTTTTCACAATCCCACACTGCAGTCAACTAGCATCTGTCATGTGTGTGAATAACTGGAGCGGCAGCTGGTGTGGGGCGACGGCGGGGTGCCATCGAACCTCCAACCAGCAGGATGGAGATGCTCGGTGAAGGGAAATGAAAAGGTGCCTAAAGGCAAGTGGAGAGAGGGCGGCAGTGTGTGTTGTGAGCAAATTGTTGCTTCTGTCACGGAAGAAGGCGATAAAAAGTTAGGTAAGGTGGCATCTTATATCACTGTATTGAATAATGTCACACAGGTAACAGCGTGAGAGTGACATAAGCAAGAACAAAAGTCCCAAAAAAAAACTCACTTTTACAGTTACAGCTCACAGGAAATAATATGAATTGGACATTAGTCTTAATTGCTCAGAATAACTTAACTTAATCACGACATGATGAAATATTGGTAAAAGGCCTCCTCTTGGCAAAACAGTTGCCAATGACTTGAACTGCAGCGCGCAAGGTGCCCAAAGCTGAATCAAACGACTCAGCAGGAGAGACACAATGCTGCCTTTTAATCAGCACAACATGACTTCTTCTAACAGATGGCTGCAACAGGAGATCTATCAGGAGGCCTTGGCCCACTGACCCTCTAGTTGGCAGACAACCGTGTCTGTCGTCCGACCCACAACCGTTTCGATCCACCTCCAACCTGGGCTTCTGACCTACTCTTCCCTAACAAAAACATGCATGAGGGATTTTTCGGAGGCTGAGTTGTACATCTTTAGTGGTGCCGTTTTTAGTTTTTGACTCTTTTTTGGAGATCTTTCCAAACTGGAAAGACGTCTAGAGGCTGGACTGGCAACCACAGATTGTCAAGTATGCATTTACGTCTCCATAAAACACAGGCGCAAACAGTTTTACAACCTTTTTAGACGTCTCTTGGATCAGTTTATTAAGTGCTGAATGTGGGCTTCTCATAAATAATAAATGCTGTATAAAACACTTCTGACTTTTTCAAGAAGCCAGAATGAGTTCCAAAAAAATCGACTTGAGGTGGCATGAACGCATTAAATTAGGCTGATTCCTGTTCAGCAGGTTTGGGAAGCTGCCACTAGGAAACTAAAACTGTGTGAGCGAGCGGCTACACGCCCAGTCACGCCGTCTTTTGACGACATCGCTTATGTAACAGCTGCTTCCAGAAATCCTTAGAATTCAGCAGTTAAACGGACAGAAGGTCGGTGGAGGCGTTCAACAAGTTGTTTCCGCAACACAACTGTCATTTTAGAAACTCGTGACAGGATTTTTCACTTTTCCAGACTAAAAACAATAATGCTATTGCTTTTAAAGGCTGCGTATTAAAAGAGAGTGTGTCAGAGAGCACCAACCAAGTTATCATGTATATTGGTATTACAGTGGGCAGACTGCTAAGAGAGGGATAAATAATAATAATTATAATTATAATACATCAAAATAAAATTTGCAGTAGAAATACTAAAAAAATATACCAACAAATAAATCAAGGATGTGGAGTAAAATAAGAGAAAACAGGGTGAGTAACAATTGTAGTTAATAAGTAACATAAAAACAGTAATTAAACATTAAAAGCAGTAAAAGCAGTATTATAGTATATGTAGTAGTATAAGTAGTAAATATGCTACTTCCTGGCGTTTTTTTTGATAATATATGATGTGAAGCTGCTCCACTGGAATCTGGGATGGATAAAAGATTTGATATGTTAAAATGAAAAGAATATGGGACCTTTAAGTGAATCTCTAAGACAACGTTCTGCATCAACTTGCCTCCAGACACCTTCAGCTGTCCACCATTCATTAAAAGACCACGCTCAGGAATATAAACAAGGCTTTCAGGTGCTGAAAGCTCTTTATGGGTTCCACCACCTTCTCTCCACCAATTCAAACTGGATCCCCGCAGGATTAACCTCTAACCCTTGGCTCACCCATTCAATTAATAATCAGGTTAAGGATCTGGATGGCTGGATGTCACCGGGCCGACGGGAATAAACACAATGACGAAGGCAAAGGCAGACAGAGGCAGATGGAGGAAGCCTGCTTCCGTGACGGCAATCGGACAAATCTGCCGCTTAAGGTCGCACACAGAGGGAGCCGTTTATCCAAAATCAGTCTGAAGAAACTTTGCTGCAGGACGAGTGCATCAGAGTGCATCAGATCAGATGTGATATGAGCCTCCTCACGTCGAGGCTCAGAAGCAAAAATCTTACATAAGTGTAGAGCATCTTTGACGTTGCTGCTAAATTAGCCAGAAACCTTACAAATCCAGGCCCAAAAACTGAAGCATCTCGGAATTAAGAAGAGAACTTTATTGTCCCTAAGGGGGAGATCCAGTCACTAGGACACCACAAAAGCCATTCTGTTGCAGCAGATTCGACGTCAGCCTTGTCCTCAAGACTTTTCAGGGAAGTTTGTTCTCACTGTTGGCTATATTACTCTGACATGCTCATTCTGGAATTTTCTGGAGTCAATCCAGAAAAAGCCTGGAGCAAATGTTTTGGCCATAGTTTCTATCTAAAAGATCAACATTATTATTATTTTTATTATTATTATTAGTCTTTGGTCTTAACAGGTCGTGACCATTTGAAAACATCAGACCGGCAAATGAGTTTATATTTTGTCTGTGCCTGCAAACTTTTCCTACCTTTCTAAACCCAAAACATTTTTTTTTCCGGCCAGGAAAATCGAGTCACTGCTGGCGGTCGTGCGCTGGCAACCCTGTCGTCTCCTGTTGGCCGCTTGTGTGGGACGCCGAGGAAGAAACCCCACGGTCTAAATAAATCGGTCTTGTGATAACATCAGGATCAATGAGGCCTTTTTTTAAACTTTCTAATGTCTCCTCGGTGCATCGGTGGCTGGGACGACATCCAAACTGCTGCCCTGTTTGGGGCGGTTAGGAGTCCCTGTCTGACCTCCTCTTGTCTTTCTGCTCCCTGCTTTTTTTCCTCTCTGTGTTTCCTCTCTGGATTCTTCAGCAGAAGACAAACACAGACACACACACGCACACTTCTGGAACTTAAACTTGAAGTCACCGACCATTTAGCGCAAACTTTCAGTAAAGGTTGTAACATGCGGCGTAAAAACAAACTTCCCGTACGTGACAACAGCCGCAAAATGTGCCGAACTCGCCGACGACACTAAAGTTGCCTTTGAAACCGTCGTCTGCTAACCTCTCCTTATCTGCTGTTCCCCCCAGCAGCACAGTTCACTGCACATGTAGGCCACCGCGGGCCGACCTACTTCCCGCTTCCTGTATTTATGTAAGGGCTCGCTGTTACATAATAGCAACGGGGAGGAGGCCCCCCTGCCTTGTACGCCTGCTCTGTGTCCCGTCACTGCAAAAAGAAAGAGGCAGCGGCACGCATGGAAAACACAGTGTGGCTTTTTTGAACTCGGCCAGACAGAAAATTGCACAAAATTATATTAATGGTTTTCGAAGTGTGAGGCTTTGAGAGATGGAAAGAAAAAGAAAGACAGAAGGAAGGAAGACAGAAAGAAAGAGTGAGAGAGAGAGAGAGAGAGAGAGAGAGAGAGAGAGAGAGAGAGGGGTGCAGTTATGTGGGTCTGAGGTGATTTCTTTTTTTTTAGAAAGTTGTGATTTTCATAAATTGTCTTTTTTTTTGTTCCTGAGGTCCAGAGATAAAAGCTGAGGCCGGTGAGGCAGGCGGGCAGCTGTGCTCGGCCTCATCCCCAGCAGTGGCCGGCTGCCCGTCTGGTTGTGAAAACAGAAGTTTGCACAAAGGGTGCAGGTTGCCCGCTATCTAATCCGAGCCGTCATCACCTCACGACGAGCCGCAGCCTCATCAGTTAATGTTTGACTCGTTTACTTCCTTCTTCTGACATTTCAAGCCCGATTTGAAGAGCGCGTCCAGACTGGGGGGCTTCACCTTTTTTCTTCACTGGTTTCACTCAACCAAAAGGATCGCAGTTGCGCCAGCATGACGCGCTCTAAACGTCTAAATATTTTCGACGTGGAAACAGGCACGCGGATTCAATTGCCCGTCGTGAAATTGAGGCAGTGAAGAAAATCATAACATATCGTTCCTTGTGCGGTGATTGTCTGTACACATTGTTGACGGCGCATTGGAGTCAATGTGCCGTTTGTTATGCTGAGCACATGAGAGGGCGGCGGGGGCAAAAAAAAATATGATCAAATGTTTTGAACTGAAGGCTTTGTTCATTCACCGGCTACATGATGACCTGAATTCATCATTGGAGGCATGTGAGGCGTTTGCTTCCATCTTGCCCAAGTAATCCTGTTTTGTTTTCACGGCGAGCCAAGATCTTATCCGCTCCGCCAAATGGTCAACGGTCAAAACTCATGCGGCAAAGGGAAAGGAAAAAAAGACAGTAGTAGCAGTGTATATGCTGTTTTCCAAATGTTCTGTCATAAGAATAAGATTAAAATTAAACACATAAATAAGCTGTCAGAATTTCATGCAGTGTAATAAATAAATAAACAAATAAATAATTGATGTCAGGTTAAAAATATGATTTCATGTTACGGTGAATTCATTTGATGTTAAAACACAATAAGGAACCAAAGTCCTTTATTTTGTTGGAAGGGGGAACGTTTTGGGTGGCGCTAGCAGGCGTGTTGTGTGCTGTAAACCACACGGTAGCTTTACTGAGGTGCAGTGAGAGTATTTTCTCTCTCGTGAAGTTGCTGTACTCTGTATATTTATACCTCTGAAGCTCACACAGAGGGTTAAATAGAAGCTTAAGAAAAGGACTTTACAGTATTCAACCTCTGCTCATGACAGGCAGCGCAACAAGGTCGTTCATTTGTCTGTGAAAATTCACGTTAGCGCTTAGCGCCATTCCTTGTGTTCCTTTATTTTTATTACAATGCACTTTATGTTGATTGATATGTTACGTTACAGTTCTCACGGCGTGAATGAATTGATGCTTCCAAGATGTGTCTAAATAAACATCTGCATCTGTGTCATGAAGAGAGCTACGAGCAGTAAGGAGAGAAAAGAGGTAAAGCTAAAGCACCTCCGTACTTGTTGGTTTTAGCCAGAAGTTGAGTTTTTTTGTTTGCCATAAATCTCCGACCCAATTTCGAGGATTTGGGCAGATTTAAGGAGCCATTATTTTGGTGGCACAACATGATCAAGGCGCAGATGTTGGTTGAGGAGCAGGAGACTCTGGTCTAAGAATAGATCTTTGGAGGTGACGAGGTGTCGGTTGTAAATTGGAAAAGTTGCGGACGTGGGGAGTCTTATGAGTGATCCTTTGTCTCAGTGGGGCCCTTAAACCGCCGCCATGGCAACGCCGCGCGGCTCTGACTCATCGATTCGCCACGCTCACGGCTAGTTCCAGCAGACCTCCCGCTGGCGCTGATGTAACCACCGCGCGACGAGTGGTTACGAGTTAGCAGGAAGTAAATGAGATCGCTATCAATTAGCCGCCGCCGACACAACGAGGATGTATCCGGGTTTGACGGCGTAAGAGTTACGAGCGGCGAGATCGGCCGGTGCCGGCGAGCCTTGTGGTTTCAGCAGCTGTATGAGCCAGGGAAGAAAAACAAGTTCACCTGTCCAAAAAATATTTTGCCACCGGTGAAATAACATCTTGATGAAAGGAGGCGCTGCTCTCGCGGCGCGGCTCGTTTTGGATTTCGTAAGGCGCTTTCTGTGACTTTGGTATTTTTGGTTGTTACTCAACTTGGGGGTGGAAGGAGGTCGAGTGCAGGGGATAATATGGCACCAGCCGGGTTAAAAATAAAGAAATTTGGAAGAGGGGAAAAAAAATAACTAAAACCGCAACTACATCATGGAGCCTGTTCACCATGCCAGGAATTTGCCCTGCAGCTACAGGGAATGAATGTAGTATCTCACATGCAGCTCAGCTGACTCCTTTTAACACAACCAGCGGAGTTTATAAAACTCTGTCCCCTTTTTGTTGTGTGAACACAAAATCTTGTCTTTTGTCATGTTTACGTTGCGCTTTCGCAATCTGCCGTGTGAGGCAGCAGGAAGCGCGGTCGTCAGTTCTCACCTCGTTTTCCTCTCTCATGCCGTCGATGAGCTCCATCACTTTGACGAAGTGCTGGCAGCGAAGGGAGTGGTCGACGGCGTGGGTGGGCATGGCTCTGTGCTGCCAGTGCCTCCACTCGGACAGGGACAGCTCTCTGGGAAGTGGCCCCGGGTTTCTGGAACGGCTCTCCTTCTGGGCACAAACGTGACGCAACATCATTAAGACCCGTCCATGATAACCGATGGGAACATGCGGAGGCTGGTGGCAGAGAGGAGAAACCTGAGCTGGAGGGTCACTGGGCAGAGACAGAAAATGAGAATCTCTCAGGGTTGGATGAGCTTCATCTTCGGAGAGCTTCATGGTAGACGCCCAAATTGAATATTCAGCGCTGCTCAGAAATCCGTCTGAGGTCGAACTGCCCTGCCGGACTGAAAGACACACATTTATGGAACTGAAACATGTTTTTTTTACTCCTGGTCTACTCCTGTCCTGAGAACTCACTCAGGTTCTGAGGGTGGATGAGGGACGGCCGGCCCTCGCAGTGCGAGCGCCGTCCTCTGGCGGAGCGCCGGCTGCTCTCCCCGTGATCGTACTGGCCGCAGGTGATGTGCATCTTGTGCAGGACGGGGTTCACGCCCGGGGGGAGCAGGCGTGGACTGTCGGGGTACAGGTGGAAGCAGCATTTGTTGCCGATGATGGACTTGTAGACGCTGCGCTTGTTGCTCTGGCTCTGGTTGTAGGTCTGAGGAACCAAAAAAGGCAGCCGAGTCTTTAAGAGTTTTATACGTCCGGTCTGGACTCCAGTGGTACGCAGTGTTTCAGCAGCGTCACATTTTCCACTTCAGTGTCCACAGAGCAGCAACACCCACCCTCTCCTCGCGCCCCTCAGCCAGAATGACCACGATGCGTCCCTGCCGCTTTCGTCCCGTGCGTCCCATCCTCTGCACCAGGCGGATGGGGTTCTTCTGCGCGTCGAAGCAGACGATGAGGTCCACCTCCCCGATGTCCAGGCCCTCTTCACCCACGCAGGTCGACACCAGCGTGTTGAAGCCTCCCTGGCGGAACCTGTGCACAACCTGGCACACAAGCGATGTGAGACCAACGCTATATAGATTTCAACATCTACTAAGCCTGAAATTCCTTTGTGCCTGCAGAAAAAAAATCGCTAAATCTCTGGCGCATCCATCAGGTAAAGAGCCCACAGAAGGCACATTGGAAAGGACAGGCAGAACGTGGAAGGGAACTGGTGAACTGTCTTCCCAAACCAACAAATCTGATTTGTTGTTGCTGAATTTGCTCGAGATCGCCATTTGGCTAAACTACACTCGTATCAAAAGCTGGTAGGAAGAAACCAAAAATATATTTTTTTAAAAATCCTCCAGTGCCATCCTTTTTTTTGAGCCTTACATGTAAAAATGTTCTTGTCTGCTTCACTTTTTCTCTGATTTTTTTTTTTTTTTTCCTGAGCAGCCTGGAGCTGCTCCTTTGCACCCACATACCTCCTGCCTCTTCATCCAGAAGGGAAGCAAAATCCATGACAATTTTAAATGAGAGTGAAAACACTGTCCTTATTGGACTTTGGCAAAACTGCAGAGCTGAAATCTGAGCAATCCAGCTGCAATGCAAGGTTGGTGACTAAAAGGAAGTTGACAGCTTAAAAAAACAAAAAGAGGAGTTGAGAACAAAACAAGAAGATCAAGATGTACTGAGAAAGCATTAAATATTATGATCAACCGAGTATTGTCAGCCCAAATTGATTCACTTTGGTTGTTTTTATAGGCCAAAGGTTTATGCGCTGATTACCAATATAAAAACTGCACAGCAACGGTAATATAATGCATTAAATAGATATATAATATATACGTGCACACACATTTCAGGTAAATGTCACAGACCGTCGTCTATCTACACAGACATGCCATTGCTTAGCAACCAGCAGAGGAATCTGTGCCAGAACAGTCACACCCATTTATTTATTTGATTCCCTTGGTATGATTTTATAGTGATGTAAGTGTGACAGCGAGGACGACACGTTCCGTCACACAAACATTTCCAACTCAGCTGAGTGACTTGACGGATGCGATGAGCTACTGTGACCTCTACCTCTAGCTGCTCCTTTTGGGTGAACCCTTTGACTCCCTTCCCGGCGGAGGCCTGGCCCATGAAGGTCATGACCCTTATGAGCGGAGTGTGGCGGTTCAGCATGCCGGCGATTTCCTGCACGCTCTCCCGGAAAGATGAGAAGATCATCACCCTGGTGCTCACCTCCTGAGGCTCTGAAACTGAGCATTCAAGAGAAAAGTGATGCGGCGATGTCAAAGAGCCATTTGACGAAATATACATACATTCTTTTAGATTGTTTTTGTCGCAAACTCCAACGCAAAAAAAATCATGACAAACCTTATGGAAATAGGGGCAAAGGAGAGACTAAAGGTTAAGAGATACACTTTTCTTATTGGCGGGGAGTTCACTGACAGGGAATCAACACGGATTATTGATACAACATACTGGTAACGCAAATTCCGCATGATTTCGACATCATTCGAAAATCTGCATATGAACAAATGAGCGCGACGTTCTCTTCTAGCTGCCGTTTGAACGCAGCGGATTAACAAATTCCTTTCTTTAAATTGGAACACTGGTTGCATGGGTGAGTCATAAATCACTCAAGCTGCCATAAAAAGCAAATCACCTTTTTTGTCAGCGGAGCTCTCAGCCCACAGTCTGAAATGCTGCAGCACCACCTCCTCCAGTTTCTCCAGTTTGGGGTGGCTGTAGACGAATGGCTCATCTGGGCCTGGAAGCATTCGTCATTGGGGTTAGCCTGATATAAGGTGATGCTAGTTTCAACCAGTGCCTTGTAAAACTAAACTTCTTTTATTTCTTAATTGGTCAGAGGCGGTATCCAAATATCACATAAAAATTCCTGGTCTAACTGCAAGCTTGAGAAAGGGTGTTTATATGGAAAGGGCACAAATACCAGCAGATGGCTTGACAAACATCGCTTCCATCTCGTGGTAGAGGTCCATTAAGGCGGGAGTCCTCTGCAGCTCGTTTCTAGCCCGGGACATCTCTGAACACCAAATCAAACACAGACATTACACGTGAGCGAGCAACACCTGGAAGACTGCAGGGAGATGGTGAATGGTGGATTCCTTGAATGCAGCAGGCCGATGGAGTGGAGGTGACTCACCTCGGGACCCGTCCATGATCCCTTGGATGTAAAAAAAGAGAGACCTGAGCCCCATCTGCATTAGCAGCTCGTAGCCGTGGTACAGGCTGATGCAAAGGGCAAAGTCGCCCTCCAGCATTCCCTGCTGAGGTCCCTGTGAAGATACGGAAGGAAGTCAGTCACAAGGCGGCTGTGAAACGACACTTTCAAAACAATAACACTGTATTTTTAAAGGTCATTCAGGTGTTTAAAACATAGAGTCCCACTGTGTGAGATTTAACTGGCGATAACAATGATCAACTCAGTCAGTGCCTTGATGTGTGGTGGTGGGTTTTTGCGGAACTGGTCCCTGGCAAGGATGAGCTGGTATTTGCTGAGAGTCCGCAGGTCTTTGTGTCCCATGGCTCGGTTTTGCACCAGGCGAGACATGAACTTCTCCAGCACCTGGCAGGGGGAGCAACAGGCAGACACACAGCTCACTGATAATAGGCCGCTTCCTGTGTACAGGGGTAATGCATCACGCTGAGAAGCTGGAGCAGGAACACACACGCACACAAACAAACATACACACACACACACACAAAGGGATTGCGCAGCTAATCCTTGCTAAGACATTGCACTTGCGTTCATTCAGCCAAACCCTTTTACTTAACCCTAACCTTAGCAGGGAACCAATACTGAGGAGCAGTGGTTCCACCGAGGCCGGAGCGCACAAAGGTATAGCTGCAAAAGGTAAACACACTCACCCAGACATAAATGCAGCCTTATTTCCACAAGAGACACATAATAGTGTTTGAATGTGCTGGACTACTTCTTCCGACTCCCCTCATTTCCGAATAATGGGAGCAGGGATGGAAGCAGTTTTTCAGGTGGGCAATTTCAAAAACACCCATTCATCCTCAAGGCGACACATAATGTGAGTCTGGGTCGTTACAATTTCAATCTCGGATGAAAAGATGCTACAACCAAAGAAATAGGGTCTGGAAAAAGACATTTTGTGATAGACGAGCAATGTGGGTTAATTACATATGAACAAGGCCACGTTAATTTCAATTTTTTTTCTTTTATTTTACCCCTTTTTTTTTAGCTGACTTCTGTCTTTGATTTTTGTCCTCATCATTCATGAAATGTAATGAGAAAATGTTGAATAACTACATTATGAAAAAACATATATCTTAACTCCTTGCACATATTTTGGCCCTATATTGATAATTTCAACACTATTGATATCTACAAGTCAAGAAAAAACAACTGTCATTTAAAATAGAGACGAGACAACAAAATAATCAGAGTATGTAAGGCAAAAAGCGGAATAAAAGACAAAAAACTAAATGACAAAGGGCTACTGGATTAAAGCATGTTGGGAGCAAACAAAAATGTCATTTTATGCACTTGAAGCAACTTTACCCTGAGAGTGACACAAATAGGAAAATATAAAAAATATTAGTCAGAAATGATCATTTTTAGTTTTGTTTGGTGTTTAGTTGTGTTAGTGATGAAATAGAATCCCTGATGGTGCTCAACCTCAGTATGTTTATCTGAGCTGAAATGTGAGTGAGCTGCATCCATCTTATGAGGACAAAAGCCAAGGGCTTAAATAACAACTATTAATTCCCCGCTGGCCTTTTGGAAAACATCAACCGCTGTTTCACCCGACTCCAGACCTTTATTTACACTAGTTGGGCAGGTCTGCTGATGACGTAAGGTCGGTGCATGTGATGCAAAATTCAAAAACAAGAAGCTTAACAGGTGACTGGTAAATAAGATGTCAGAGGGGCGAGCTGTCAAATGTGGTCACGAGCTACCAAGAAAACCTTGCAGGGTTCCCTGGAATTGCATAATTATTTACAATATTTCAAGGTTTAAAGTCTTTGCTGACCTATAATGTTATATCATTGTACATCGTTATAAATTATTTTTGAATTTAGAAAAAAAACATTTTTGGACCATTACTCATAGTTGTTGAGGTTTTTTATTATATCTGTTACTTAAAGGGTAACTGTTTACTGTGTGACAGATTCTACACCATCTAGTGCTTAGAGGGAGATAATGCGGATGAGTGCTTGTAAATGAAAAATTTCAATGAAGCACATTCATGAGCAGCGTACAAACCACATGAGCCAAAAAAAAAAAAAAAAAAACAAAAAAAAACGCTGTTGCTTCAAAATTCTTTCAAGTTTTGAATTACGGTCAAAATAAGAATGTCACAACTGTGCAGTTAAGACGGCTTAAAATAGACAACCTGAGCACAAAAACAATACCACAATACACTAAGAGGATAGATCTGAGGGTTACAGCATGCAGGAGGCTGCTAAGATCCATCCTTTCCCCCAGAGTACCAGTGTGTGTGTGTGTGTGTGTGTGTGTGTGTGTGTACATGGATGCTCTGCCCGCTGACTACAGTGGATTATGTAATGTCCTCCTCTCTACGTGAGTGTGGAAGGGAGCAACATGGTGGCTGGCAGCCTGCTGCAGCGTCACAAATGAAGAGAAATCCTCCCCAGTGCCCCGAAACGCACACATTTTCAAAAATGATTATTTGAAAGGGGACAATACAATTTTATAAAACACATGAATAGACATCGTTAAAAGAAGAAGAAGACAGAATTAGCCAAAAGGCTAGTTTTCATCTGCAGTCCCCTGGCCAAGATGTAAAAGGGCAATAAAAATCATATAAAAGAGAAATACATGATTAAAGTTGTTTTTTTTTTGTTTTTTTTGTCATCAAATGTTTTCATCAAAATGAGTGTATTTCCATCAGAGAGCAGAGGTAATGAGGGTGCACTGAACAAATAACTGAAATAGTCAAACAATGAGAGCTCAGGGTAATTAAACAAGGCCATTGTAAACCCCTTTCCTATAATTGGGATGGAGATGGTCAAGAGAGCCCAGGAGAAGGCTTAGGTCTGTGGCAGGTGTGGCTGTTTCATTTGAGAGATCTTTACAATCTGGAAAGAAAAGGCTCACATTTCCCAAGTTTTGTTCCTCAAAACATCAGGTTCAACCACCCACATTGTGCACATCAACTGAGATATCATGTGAAACCACGGCAGCAGTCATGCTTTACACATGGGCCGCAGTCACACAAAGTAGTCGTTATTACATATTGATATCATTGCAGTAAGGTTCTACTTTCTATGTCTATGCTAATGTTATACTGTGCGTGAGAAAAGAGTGTTGAATACCACAATTTACCAGTGTGTGTGTGTACATGGATGCTCCCCCCACTGACTACAGTGGATTATGTAATGTCCTCCTCTCTACGTGAGTGTGGAAGGGAGCAACATGGTGGTTGGCTGCCTGCTGCAGCGTCACAAATGAGGAGAAAGTCTCCCCAGTGCCTCGAAGCGCACAAATTAAAGTTTTTTGTTTTTTTTTTGTTGTTATCAAATGTGTTTGCCATCAGCAGCAATGAGGGAAAAATATTGAATGAAATAGTCAAACAGAGAGCAGAGTTAATTAAAGCCATTTCTAGGGTGCACTGAAGTTTCTATTTCACACAACTGATTATTCAAAGCTACGTTTGTAACTATGGTGTGGCTGATGTGACTGTTAAAATTGTCTTCAATTATTTCTTATAGAGTCAAATTACATAAAGTAAACCTGCTGCGGGAGGTGACAGCTAAAAAAAAAAAAAAAAAAAAAAAGCACATTCTAAACATAAATTTTAAAGCAAAAGTTCTGGCTGTGAGTGTGACTTATCTTTAAAAAAGTCAAGAAATGTGAGGTGGTGAAAATTGTAGAAACAGAATAGTCTTTGTTTAATTAGTAGATGTATTATTTAAATGCACCGTATCTGAGACAGACTGATAGGATACAAACTGTATAATTTTCTGTTTTTTTAAATAAACAGAAAATAAATGAGAACATAACTGTTTTCATCTAATCATAATCTGAAAGAGGCGACATTTGTCTCTATGTGGCCCTGCGATGAACTGGCGACTTGTCCAGGGTGTCACCCTGCCTTCGCCCTAAGACAGCTGGGATAGGCTCCAGCAGACCCCCGTGACCCTGAACAGGAATAAGCGGGTATAGAAGATGAATGAATGAATGAATGAATCATAATCTGAAAGATTTTACAGCTACATTCACACCGGCCATGATGAAGAACCCAATCTAAGGACTAATGACGTGTTTACACCTCTAGGGGCCGCTGCACAAATTAAAAAGCAAACTATGCACCACCTTAATGAGTGCCGAAGCTCTTTTGAGAGCAGATGCTTGTTTAAAGTCATCACTCAGAGGGCTCCTTCTTCTTGTCAGAAAGCAGGGTTTGGTTCTGGGTGCATTAATTCCTGGTTTCGGTCCAGAGGAAGGAAGAAGGGAGGGGAGAGGTGAGGGAGGGGCGAGCCCGCAGCATCACGTGGTCCGCCCTCCTCTGCTGTAAACATCACAGTCTCCTCCCGCTTCAAAGAGCGAAGCGTAGCGCTCCGGCTGCAACCCGGTCACTGCCGACGGTCCCTCTAATCCCCCTCCCTCGCCTTCGGGTTCTTTTTTCTATTAAACGGTTCGAACGGGCGAGGGAACATGCTTCTTTCGAGTCGGCGGTATCGTTAACAACAGGAACATGGAATCGCACGTCGCGGAGAAGGCCGACGTGTCTGTTTTTCTCTGCTGAAAGTAGCGCCAGAGAAACTCAGCCGAGTATCGGCTAAAAGCGTTCGACGCCTCACTTGAACCCGAATTTCTTTGAAGTCATATCGGGTTTTTGTATTTTCTTTTTTTAAATTGATACCAACTACTTTTAAGCGCTAGTTTATTTGAGAGACAACCATGGACCGAGGAGGCTGCCAGATGAGTGGTGGTGGTGGTGGTGGCGGCGGCGGCGGCGGCGGCGGCATCGGGCCCGAGCAGTCCGGGATGATCACGTTGGAGGACCTCGAGTCTTTCTCCGAAGACCAGCTGTCAGACTCGGGCAACGGCAGCCTCGAAGAAGAGGGCGAAACAACGGAGGACGGCGACAATCGACTGCTGCATTATTGGCAGGAAGTGGCCAGAGGACACCAAGTGGAAGTTACTCAAGGTAAACAGCAATAATAGTAAAACTAGTGGTAATAATAACAGCAGAGCCCAGCGCGGAAAAGGGAAAAACACCGACTTGCACAGGGTTAGCATCGTACTGTTAGCCTCACACTGGAGCGTTTTCGCCGCCGTTGTGGCCCCTCGCTCTTATTTCTGGATGAAACTATTAATAAATAAATAAATAAATAAACAAATCACTTAATTTTGACATGTCCACCTTCAGTACTACCCTGCGTAACGCTTATTCAGGAGTTAGGGTAACGTTTCAAGTGCCTGTAAATAAACTATGCGAGTCATTCTCCGCCTTTCGGTCGGAAATGGAAAGACGATATCACTCAACATTCGCTTCTTAGTCTGATATGAATGTATCTTCTTTAAACGTATGCAAACCCAAATCATCTACTGCAGACTAGTGGCTAAGCTAGCACTTGCATTGCTTTGGAAGCCCGCATAAACAAAGCACACTTGGTATTTTTCTGCTTCGTCTTTCATCAAATAGACCCCAGTAGTGTAATTTCATTAAACATTGTCAGAAAACCTCTTGTTGCAACTTAGAACGACATGTTCGACCATGCTCAACAACAGGAGAGGCATCCCAGTTACACTGAGGTGTAATTCTGTAAGGTGTAATAAGAGTAATGAATTGCCATGCTTGCTTGCAGATCCGGCCCATGCAACTTCATTGTGTGACGTTCATACCCCAGATATGTCAAAAACCAAATTCTAAATAATGTTGATTTGGATGGGTTACACAAATTGCCCAGGTATCCATGATGAAAAAATATATACACAACATAAACAATGATGTGATTTTACTCACAGCCATAATTTTTATCTAATGGAGAGCTCTTTTTACTGGAAAAAGGCCATGAGACTGCTAAAATCAGTAAAGGTGTGTGCAATGTGTTTGTAAGACGGCTGGAATGTGGTCAGGACACTCCGTAAAAGTAGTGCACGGCCTCGGACACACTAGTGTGTGTGCGTGAGTGTTTGTGTGGCTAAACATGAAGTTGAGCCCCCAGACAGTCAGTCCTGTTAGAATGTGACATGAAAGCATTCATGTCTATATTTGACTCCACTGTCTTTGCTTTGTTTGACAACACAGCTTCTAAAATTATTTATCTAACATCTATTACTATATATTCTATGTGCCTGCATCAGCGCAGTTCTTGTGTGTGTCTGCATGAACATGTTGATATGTTTTGAATTCAGTGAAATTAAGTGATCTAAACATAATTTGTAAAGCACATTTACTTCAGTGAATAGATAAATATGTCATTTTATATTGATAACCTATGTGGTAGTCATGTTTACAAAGTGGTTTAGGATCACATGTCATCAATTCAGTCACTTAAGCCAAAGCTAGAGGGTTAAAAATGCTTTCAAATTAATGTTGTTAGTGCAAAGTTCTAATTAGGCGCTCTGTGAGCTGGTGCGGAGGTCAGTCACGTAGCCCATATTGAAATTGTGCAGACAAACGCAGGGGTCAGGGCTAAAAGCTGAAAGAGGTCAGAATTATAAGCTCTACTGTACACAGTGGCGTTTAAGGGCATACGAACACAGTGAGCCGACGGACCACAATCGGCACATGCGTAAGGGCCTAATGTCAGAGACTGTGAGAGAAACAGATGTACACAGCTCCAAATGTAAAGAAAACAATATTCCAGGTGATGTTGATGCTACAATGATAGCAAGCAGAGTTTAGGATTGCGTGATACTTTGCATCAAGTGTAGGTACTTCATATAGGCAGTGTTGTTGTTGTTGTATTTTGTTGTTAACATGGTCACATAGAGCATACAGTAGCAAACACAGGAAAATCCTCCTTCACTTGAGCACAGGCCATAGCCGGGAAGGGATTAGTTTCCTTTGCTGCACTGGTACTGAGGTTGTGGCTAAGTCGACTAATGCAGGAGCTCAGGGCACAGGACAAGGCCATTGTAAACCCCTTTCCTATAATTGGGATGGAGATGGTCAACAGAGCCCAGGAGAAGGCTTAGGTCTGTGGCAGGTGTAGCTGTTTCATTTGAGAGACCTTTACAGTCTGGAAAGAAAAGGCTCACATTTCCCAAGTTTTGTTCCTCAAAACATCAGGTTCAACCACCCACATTGTGCACACCAACTGAGATATCATGTGAAACCACGGCAGCAGTCATGCTTTACACATGGGCCGCAGTCACACAAAGTAGCCGTCGTTATTATATATTGATACCATTGCAGTAAGGTTCTACTTTCTATGTCTGTGCTAATTTTGTGCTGTGCGTCAGAAAAGAGTGATGAATACCACAATCTACAAAAAAAGATGTGTGCACTTGAGCTTGAATTTGCAAGGTAGGAGGTGTAAACAAGTTGTGACATGGTGATGCGCTGACATGACAACTTTACAATATTAAGGTGTCGTCTTTCTAGTCTACCAACAAAGATATTACATTCCTGGATACAGGTAGTTGTAACCACAACTTCTTCTCGATGTTACTACAACTGTGTTAGTATCCTTTGTCAAGGCTGATGTGTACTGACACAACTAGTGCAGTTTATCCACTCAAGGCTATTGGTGGAAATTATAAAATTGTTTGACCTGCTAAACCACACTGATGTTGTTTGCAGATTCAAATCAGGGAAATAATGATTCTGTTGGTGAGAGGCAGGCCTGAATGTTAACTAAAAAGTTATTGTTGCCAGCTGCGAGACCAGTGAGCAACTCGAAAGTTGTTCCCGTAGATCCTGGCGCGTCTGTTTGTGCATTTATGCAGATTAGTCCTTTATATGTGGACAGTCACGCAACTGTTTGCTGTTTTGTTTTGGGGTTTTTTGCGTCTGTTTTACATTAAAGAAAAGCAGACTGGCCTGTCGCACCTGACTCATCCTCACTGGTCAAACACAATGAAACCTCTGTGTCGGGAGGGTTAGTGTGGAATAAAATGCTCGCTATGCAAACCATGACTTTGTTAGTTGTCAGAGGATCAATATCATAGATCCGTCTGACCCTCCTGCCTTCGTCATCTCAAACTGATTAAATATAAATAGTTTACCTGAAGTGCAATGTTACAATGGTTCAACATTTATTATTATCATTATTGTTATCAAAGCCGACGACATCATAGGAGTTTCCAATATGCTGCCTTTCTCTCCCTCTCTTTCTCTCACTCTTAATACCAGTCTATTCCTGGCCCTAGGCAGCTTTCATCAGTGTTCTCTCCATCAGCTCTAATAAACATTACACTCAGCGACATCCTGGCACAGCACTCTGCCCATCTGGCAATCTTCTCACACACACAAACTACCAACACAGCTTGCCAGCAGAACGCCACATGGACGGACACCCTGTCCAAATCAGAGGCAGCCGACCGCGAGTGTTGATGGAGCTAAAAAGCTCCAGTTGTCCTTCAAAAGAGGGGAGAGTGAGGGTATTAAAAAAGAACACATGTCAAACAATAACTCGTCTTTTAACCGCAGGTTTGGACTGACCACATGTTTGTTTTTCCGCTGACAGATATGGCCGAGCCCATTCAGCAGATAACCAGCAACAACCAAGGGCGCCACCAGAGAGAACAAATCTCCTACACCCTGCTGGCACGCAAAGACAAGGTGACGACTGGAGACACAGCGTGTGCAAGCTTCCCTTCATCTTGAAGGAAAGCGAAGGGAGTTTATGAAATAAATCAGCAGCTGTGTAATTTAAAAGAAAGAGATGTCTTCAGCAGAGAGCCAGAGTGCAAATGGCAACATAAAAAGCCTAGAGGGAGATTTTTTTTTTTTTTTTTTTTTTTTAAGCATAATCTTGTACAAGTGTTGTGCACATTTGTAGCTTGGCCATATTATTATACCATTTAAAAAAAAAGAAAAAAAAAAGCTCTCGGTCAATAAGACGGCCACTACAATAATCTGCTCCATTCCCTAAGGAGTCATATAAATAAAGAGGGCTAATTGGTTTACCCTGAGTTAATTAGTTCATTTAAACTTGGCATGAGACTGCAGTTAAACAAAGGACAATCATGAAAACCTATTCTTGGACTAGGTGTCAGTGCACTGACCCCGAGCAGACTGAACAGCGCGTGTCTTGACAGAAGGACACAAGTCAACACGTCAAGCACCGACTTGTTCACCTAAACACGCTCACTGCTGTTGTTGTCATTTTTCAACTCCGCCCTACTGTTCTGTCGTCCCTCAGTGCGGTGAGCTGCTGTACGAGAAGCGGCAGTACGAGAAGGGCCACTGGGCGTGTATCACAATGCGTGAGGACACTTATGAACAGAGCATCTGCTACGGCTTTATGAGGATAATGAAGTACATCTGCCAGCAGAACTCCTTAGGTAAGTCCAACGCTCGAGACGCCGAACTTCGGCTTTCATTGGCTTGCAAACGTCTCCATTTCAACTCAAGCGGTTATAACGACTCTTTAGGAGACTACCTGGGAATGACGCTCCCCATCGTCACAGTGGTGCGCACGAACGAAACCCACTCAGTGATGTCAAATGACGTCACTGTGGCCTATTTCCTTCCTGCGGAGCACCAGGCCCAGCCGCCGCAGCCTGCCGACAGCGAAATCTTCACAGAGATCTGGCCTGCCACAACCGTATACACAAGGTGGGGGTTCTGAAGTAGAATCCTGGTTCTGTCCGTCACGGAGACCCGTGGCGTTACGTTACACTGCTGTCGCTATGCCAATTGCAAAATGTTATGCAGGGACCACCTGCAGTTTAAACTATTTGTTTGAAAGGAAAAAAAAAAAAAAAGGATCTGGAATGTGGTGTGTTTTTGTTTCTTACAACTTTTGCATCGTCCAGGCCCTTCACCGGCCCCACCAACGAGGTGACCATCATCAACGAGATCAACGCCATGGCGGAGCTCCTGGACTCCCCCGGCGTGTGTGTCAACGACTCGTTCATCGTGGCCGGCTACACCAACCCCGCCCACAGCAACCGTCGCAACGAGATCTGGTTCCTGGAGCGGCCCTGAGCATCGCAGCGGCAGCAGCGTCATTAGGACTCCCTAGTCACTGCCACAAACCAGCTTCAGCCTCAGTATGTTACCCACCGCCAACACCTGTAACGACCACCAGCACAAATCCACGCCATCACCTTCATTTTTGGGACTTTTCAGTCAAAATAAGCCCTTGCTGTGTTTTTTTTTTTTGGGGAGGGGGACCCCCAAATCCGATTCATCTAATTATATATTCACAGTTCAACGATAGTAACTGAAACATAGCATCCCATCGCCCTTACATCGAGGTTGTTGTTTAAAACAAACAAAAAAAAAAGCTCTCCATCCCTCCGTCAGCTCGCTGCCCCCTTGTCTTACACTGCATATGGTTTTTGCAACTGTTGGCGCTCTGTGAACATAGTGCTGTCACATGGACTCAGCAGCCTGTCTTAACGCAGCAGGAGCAGGTCGTGCAGCCTTATCTATACGCTGAAGTTTGTTCTTCTCTTGCACTGCTACACTTGTCTCGTCACGTGGGGTGAAGGCCTTTGCACAACGGAGGAAGGAGAAAAAAAAAGTTTCTATGTCACTTGTACCGCTTGCTGAGTCGATGGCAAATTGCAATGCAAAATTCCGTGTCAGTCTGCTTTTATCTTTTTTCTCTCTTATTCTTTTTTTTGTCATCACCACGCGGCAGGTTTTGCGTCTTCGACATGATGTCACGTACACCGCAGGTTATTTCTAGATTCAGAGCCGGTAAGCTTTTAACCGTATCCCAAACAACAAGCCATGTAGTGTAGTTGCAGGGTGACAAACCAAAACCCAGCGTGAGGTTTTGTTCGGGTTGAGTCAGAGAGAGAGAAAGAGAGAGAGACAGAATCCGCTCTAAACAACACAGCTTCAAAGGAAACACTAAAGCTGGTTGGGAGGCTGCAGCCCCCCCGCCCCGTGAGGTCAGTGCAGGAGCTGACGCTAAGTTACGGAAAAAAAAACGCCGGCGATCAAAGGTCGCTCCCAGGCGTTCACGCATGAATGTACCGGAAATGGGACACTTTTTCAAACCGCCAGAAACTCACAGATTCTACTGCTGGATGACAATCACAGAGTACCAGTCGTAACACTCGCCTCGTTGCGAACCCATGTTTCCAGTCGGTTAATACAGAGAAGAAACAAAACTACAACCTCTTTACCTCTATCTCGTGCTTTTTCTACCTGCTACTCTTGCCGCCGCCGTTCAGTCCAATATGCATCCGCTCAGACCTGCTGCTCAGTAAACAATGCAACCAAGAAAAAGGCAGAGAGCACAAAGAAGATGTATACTGTGATCATACTCTTTAAGAAATATCTACATTCTATTTTTAGTTGAAACTCTTTATAATGTTCTATTACCAATCTAAGGAACAAAGGTTCATTCAGGGTTGTGAGAAGTCTGTAATTTTTTATCTTATGTGCAACGCAAACCAAGTGATGAGTCAAACCAGCTACTCCTAAAATTTCAGTTCTAGTGAAACATCTTCTGATGCCAATTGTTTGTGCTCATGAAGGTGTGCATTTACTGCTCCGGTGCCGTTTGAAATAACTGGAAGTGAATAAGTGGAATGTTCACCCTTTGTGGATTTTGTCAGAACAGGGTTCTCAAAGTTCTGGCTGGCAGGCAAATCAAAATGTGGAAAATGGAAAAAAAAAACATGACCATAAAATGGAAGAAAAAAGGATCAAATTTCATTCGTTCATGAACTCAGACAGTGCTGTGGGTGGGAAAAACAAATTGATCATGTATTAAAGTTGGTATTGAGTTGGGGAACTTTGCCCAGTCTCACACACGAGCAGTTTGGTTGACGTCACAAACACACGGAGTCCAAAGAAATCGGTTTTGCATTAAATGTCTATGTAGAGTCGATATGCCACTCTATGACAGCTGTGTTGGGTACACACTTACAAAGCCATGACAGATGTTGGTTAGTTTTCCCTTTAAGAACGTGGTTATACGGGAACAGCAAGTCTGATGATTTTTTTTTTCCTTCGTCTCTGCTTATTTTATAGTGTTTTGCTGCAAACAAAAAAAAATGTGTGCTGTGCTGTGAAAAATCCAAGTGCGACAACAACACATGCTACTGTGGTTCTCTTTGTTCAATAAAATGTTCTTATTCCCTGTCTTTTAAATTGTATTGTGACACACATTCTTTTTGCACTTTTAACACAAAACGCAAGTTAAGGCACACGCAATTCCTTTTGGTACAACAACAAAGTCACCACTTCACAGTCGAGCATTAAAGGAGCATCAAGGGTTGGGAACTGATGTAGACTTGTGGCAGAACATCCTGGGGGGGTTCCTTCCTTTCTACTGGAATAAAAAGGGTCACACCCAACGTTGTTCTGAAACATATAGCATAACCTATTTCAAGGGAAGAACTGGAGCGCGGTAACACGATCGGCTCTCACAAGCCGTCACAGATGCAGTCCCTTTTTGCTCTAGTTTAGGTTTTCATTTCGGCCTTCAATGTCCATCCAGGAAACAGGAAGAAAAAGCACAAAAACAACTTTCTGTGGTTTGACGGATCATTCTTCCCCCACTGTTTCAGCCCAAATAAGCAATTGATTAAAAGGAAAAAAACGAGAATAAAAAAAAACTCCATAGCTGTCTGCATGACTGGCTCATTTTTCTGATTTGCCCAACGCTCATGATTTTCAGGCTAAATGCTAGCAGGCAGCCTCCAGATTTGAGGCATTAAGAAGTGGGAGTCAAACCAAGTGCAAGAATTTTTCAGGGAGGAAAAATGAGCGCGTGGAAAAAATTATTCTCGGGGGTGGGATCAAAACAGAGGAAATTAAATACTTAAAGATGAGCCAACATGCAACGGATCTCTATTTGCGAGTACAGGTGTCACATTCCAGCTGTCCAAACAGATGAAACCACTTGCTGGGCAGTACAGAGTGGACCAACAGCGAGGAGGGAGCCTGCAGAGTTTGCTAATCACCCAGAATCAGTTTAGTCCACTGACACCAGAAGCCAGACATTGCAGGATGCCGCCTTCATGGCAAATCAATCAGTTTAAACCACTGAGGTAATGCTGCGATGCTGTGCAAAGGATTGCAGCCAAGAACCTTTTTTTTATTTTAGACCAACAGGCAGGTTATTGTCCTAAAGGTGGCAGCAAAGAGCCAAAAAAAGCACATTTTTACATAATGAATGGCGGAAAATAAAACCACTGAGGCAAAAACAGCTTCAATCAAAGTGTGTTGTTTTGTGTATGTTTTTTCATCATTCCAAGTACAAGTGGAAACAGTAGGTCACTCCTTACCTGAAGGTAACGAGCCTGGTGCGTAGAAAGGGCCTCTCCAAGAGGAACCACCACTTTTTCCACATTGCGTTGGTGGCAATGGGCTCGAATGTCCGGGCTCTCGTCTGAACGCAGCTCAATGTGGGAGATCAGCAAATTAGAGATGACTGACTGCACCGACTGCAGGGAGGAAGCGGGAGAGGAAAGACGGAGTCAAACATTTGGCGCTGGTGTGATTCATTAACATGCTTAACGGTGGACGATGAGCACATGCCTTTGTGTCTCCGCCAGGAGTCGCACTGAGAGCCAGAATGCGGAACTGCAGAGTCTGGCCGGCAAGTTGTCTGACCACCTGAGAGAATGGAAAGGAAATGGAAAAGTTGTTTCAATCCACAACTTTACAATTAACAAATGGGCTTTTCTTGTTGTTTTCTCTTTTTTGTGTATTGTTATCAATGAAGACATACGCCTCTCTAAATGTAAGTTACATGAGGCACAGTTCCACTCAGCTGAACTGTCTCTGAGGGCAGCTTATTGGTTAAGTATAATTGGGTTTTACTTAATTATAAACCACTATGTTCTTATTTTACAATCTTACCGATTGTCAGACTGGATTGTCAATATATGTTTGGTTAAGGGGTACATGGCTAATTTTTCTGTGCCAACTCTTCAACGTAATACACAAGACTTACCACTAGATGACATAGTTTTGCACTGCACCTAAACAACAACTACTGCAAATCCTCAGTGGCCTCCATTGTTGACCAGCAGTGAGGACACATTCCCACCAGGCACGGCAGCACTTAACCTCAATTTCTACTTTTAGATGTGTAACACAAATTGTTGCATTGTGGCAAATTTGATATTGAAGTGAGAAGAAGAGATAAGTTTGGACAACATGGTTGTGGTTTTACATTGGATGCCCTTGCATTACAGTACAGTATAATTATATCAGCCGAATTAAAATAATGCTCTGGACAGCACCACTTACTAGGACATCACTTTCATCACAAAAGCAACAAAAAAGTTAACCTTTAAGTTTTAAGTGGAATGCACCTGCAGGAGTTACCTTATATTGGCTTAGGAGCAAAATCTGATTTGGAAATTTGGAAAGCTGTGACGAGGCTGCGATCTCCGATCGGTGGTTACCTGACAGTAGGCGTGGTTGCCCAGCGCTTTGTGGGCCTCATCGATCACCACACACTTGACCTGTTGGGCCGGGCAGGTCTCTCTGGACAGGTCGTTGACCATGACCTGAGGCGTGAGGAAGAAGACCCGCTTGGCCCTCCATATCTCCTGTCTCTGCTTGGCAGCGGTGCTCCCTTCAGACGCACACACACACACAGAGAAAGACAGACTCTTCGAGATGCACAAAGAGATGAGGTCCGAGAATTCCGCATCATCATGATTTACCTGTCAGCTCAGCCATGTGCGCCTGAGGTATCCCCATCACTTTGTAACAGGCCTCGATCTGCTGCGCCACCAGCGGTTTGGTGGGAGCCATGAACACGATCTTCCCCGACGGATACCAGCGGTAGAAGTTGTACATCACCACGGCAGCGATGAAGGTCTTCCCAAGGCCAGTGGGGAGACACACCAGTGTGTTCTGGAAAAGGGCAGCTTCGGATATCTTCAGCTGGTAGTCCCTGATGGGATAGTTGGTGGGGTAGATCCACACCTTGGCCGACGAGCTGTCAAAGCCTGGAAAGTCTGGGTATGTCTGCCCACTGGAGGGGATGAAGGAGGAGGAGGAGGCAGTACTGTCCATCCCAACAGGACTGACAACCTGACAGGGCTGCTCTTGGTCGAGCTGCAGGCTCTTCTCAGCCTCGTAGACAGCGACCAACATGAGATCGTCATCGTCTTCACCGTCTTCACACGCGGGTTGGGGCTCCTCTGACGTGTGTGTGGACCCCTGGCCGACTTCAAGCCACGGAGGATGTCCAGATGCTTTAGTTTTGGCTACCTGATTGCAGTTTCCGGGGGTCGTCCTCTGGCGTCCGACTGGTTTCTTACCACTTTTTGCTGGTTGGGCATCACTGTTTTGGGAGACTGCTCGGCCCCAGGTCTGAAACAAAGTCCTCTGATTCGAAGCGCCACTCATTTTGAGGTAACAGTGGCGACACTGAAGGAAAAGAGCCTGCGTGCGCGTAGAAGCGACATTGCAATGTGTTCACTTCTGGCAACGCGGAGGTCACTTCCGTACGTTGTCTTTTCAAAATACACCCACACGTGTATAACTGCTTCTCACTAAAGCGTTATTTCAAATATCCGAATGCTGAGATAACTGTTAGTTCAACTGCAAGTGTATAATAGAGCGAATGTCTTAAATGACAAGCTAAGCTGAGCTACTTGCGTGGCTAGCCTCCAAAATGCGGCTTTTATTTTTTTCGCTTGACACCGGAACATAATGAAAAGTTTGAGTTCGTCTCCCGCTCACGCTGTCATGTTGCCATAGCGATGGAGAGAAGCGAATGGGAGAAGACGCTCACCCGTTTTCAGGTAGCAGCGGCGATATTTAACTAAGCAACTTCTGGTCTCGGTTGGCGCTCGTTTAAAGTGTTCGGCCGTCAACTAGGTGTGTTTAGCCGCTTTTGCTAACTTCCGGAAAGTGGTACTGGGTGCTAAATAGCAGCTAGCCTTGTGGTTAGCACGGACTTGACTACAGTAGCAGCTAACGGACCTGTGTCTACGTTACTTTTTGTATTCACAAGGCACGCGCACGCGGATCCCTGGTGAGAAAAGAAGTGCGACGTGCACGAGAAGACTTTGAAGACATCGTGAAGGAGATCGACGGCGGACTGACACACCTGAGGTGGAGGGAGACGGTGATACCTCTCCCCCACTTTTCGGATGTCGTAAGCCAGTGCAGCAGCTGTTGCGAATCGCCAGTACGAATGGAGGGGGGGGCATTCTAAAACGCTTAACGTAAAAAGCGTAAACCGAAAACAGCGATCAATCTTCGATAACCCCTGTTTTATGGAAACTGTCCACGTGAAGCCTTTTTCTCTCTATAGGCGCTCATTATAGAGAAAAATAAGACGTTAAAGTAACGTGAACAGTATCCATGAAATAAGTTTTATAATGTTGTTTTTTGGAAAGGCAAGAGATGTCCACGTGAATTTAGGTGATAACTGATCGCTGTTTTGGGGTCATTAAGCTACGTTAAGCGTTTTAGAATGTCTCTTAATGGGGCGTTTAGTTTTAATTACATCTCTGATCACGCATCAACAGGACGGCCCGTTCGCATCGAGCAGCAGTTCGACCTTTAAAGCGTCTGATCCAGTGCAAGACATCGGTGGGGACACATCAGAGGGACAGCAGAGAGACTCTCGTGTCCTGCTGGAAAGGACGGACGCTGACCGAGACGAGCCACAACCCAAGAGCCAGGCCTCTCCTCTGAGGGATTGTGCAACCAGCTGTAAAGATGCAGGAGATGCTCAGGGACTCAAGGAGAAGGACAGAAGGAGGCTGGACAGCACAGGAGACTCCACCACCGTGTGGAGCAGTTTGGAGCTTGACATGAACTTTGGTCCAGCTGCCAAAGGTTAGAATTGCACATTTAACAACAGCGCCTTCAGCTGCTACTTTTGAGATGAAAAACACAAGCTAATGTTTTAGATTGTCTTGATAGTTATACATTATTTTGTGAAAACACTTGCAACACTCTTATTTGTAGTATGGTTTTATAATATTATATTATATTATAATTTTTATTTTTATTTTTTTTACTAAACAACTTTCAATTGTCAACTTTTTAGGCTGCAGGCAGTTCTGCTCAGCTCAGGAGGTGCCCCGTACCAGCGAGGCCCTGCGTCTCCACAGAAACACTCTGACCATGGAGCTGCTCTGGCTGCAGCAGGCCATCGACAGCAGGAAGAAGGTACAGCAAGCACAAAGGAGCAAGATCTCTCTTCATTTATCACCACCATCACGTTGTCAAAACAACGTCTTCTTCAAGACAAAGACATTTGCTGTTCACTTCTGGACATTAATTCACTTTGCCCTTTGCTTAGTAAATTAATAAAACACTTAGGCAAAAGTGAATGAATACACTTATCAATCCTGCATCACTGCTTTTATGACTCAGTCTTCAGCTTCTGTGAGTGTAAAACTGCCAAAGTGGAATGACTTTCGCAATTGACACCGAATGCAACAAACAGTCGTTCACAGTGACTGTAACTTGGCGAAATAATTGTCATGCACTGAGCGTTGGCTCATCTACCTGTGATTTGAAATATTCACACAATTATAGCATTGATTTTTTTTTTTTTCCTAATCTTCTCCTCTACAGTACCTGTCACTGAAGAACAGGCTGAGTGTTTCCTGACAGCAGCAGTAATCCGAGCTGGACTTCAGAATATGAGACCGTTGTTGTGCGTTTGTGAACATGAAGATAAACACTGTAAATAAAATGCTTTAGAATAAATTAGTCAGTCATATATTCCATCATTATTATTATCTAGTGTACAGGTTCTGAGTATTGTGTATTGTATTTGTGACAAAGATGAATAAATTATATTTTTCATGCTTCCCGGTGCAAGCTTGATTTTCTGACACAAAGGAAATAGCTCTTGGGCCCTAAACAAGTTTCTGTTGTGACTGAGAAGCTCAAATTTCTTGCTGTATCACAACAAATGTCCAGTTACTAAGAACATGAAGGGTTAACCCTGTGAGTACTCGACTTAACAGCTGCCAAATTATCATATCATAACATTGAAGATCAATCAAAGAGTTTTAGTTTGACTTTTTTATTTCAGTTGTAGAGTAAAAAGGGTCATTTTAAATACCCTTGACCAGGCAGTTGTCCTGCCTCTTGCCGCCTCTCAAACCTGCTTGGTAATTCCGGTACACAAGATGCAAGCAGCAATTATTTTGTGTAGAAAACAGACTCCGGGTCGAGGGGTTATCTCATTGATTCCACTTAGGACGAGCTGATCCTCCCTCTCTCCGCCCCCCACCATTCGTCCGTCTCTTTTGTTGTGGTTGCCACTGATGGTCTGGCCCACAAAGCCAGTCATTGCTGTCATGCTGCCATAGCAACTGGGATATACTCGCCACCGTCAGTGGAGCAGAGTGCATGTGAGCGGAATACAGCGAGTGAGAGTCCAGACGGACAGTCACCACAACAGTCGGGGCTGATCCTCACCTTTCTGCCTCCCAATTTTGGAGATTTCCTCTCCTCTTCAGCACCAGCCTTGTGAGTAAATGAGTAGCGTGCGCGTGGATCAAAGATTGTGTGTGTGTGTGTGTGTGTGTGTGTGTGCGCGCGCCTGAAGTGAGCGAAGGAATGTAACTACCTGCACTACCAAGATAAGCAGGGAAAAATAGAGCCGGAGGTTTAATTTGACTGTGAATGTGCTCAACCTGTTGTCTAAAAAGTGCATCTTTTGCACTTTGACGGCAACAGCTCGCTTGGAAATGGCGATGGGCACCACCGGTATGACTGTCTTGCCCCCGGTGAAGAGCGTGATGGTATACAGGAACGGTGACCCCTTCCACCCGGGCCGGAGGTTCGTGGTCAACCAGCGCCAGGTGGCTACCATGGAGGCCTTTCTGACAGAAGTGACCCAGAGCATCGGTGCCCCTCTGGCCATCAGGACCCTATACACCCCAAGACAGGGCCACAGGGTCACAGACTTTGAGGACCTCCGCACGGGAGCCCAGTATGTTGCTGCAGGCTTTGAAAAGTTCAAGAAACTGGAGTAAGTTGGAAAAACAGTTTTGTCCAAATTCAAGAGGTCTCATATTATTTGGATTTTCCGATCTTTGTGTTTTTCAAGACCAACATCCAGTGGTGCAGCTATGCATGATTAATTGTCCAAAACTAGTTTTAGTTCTGCAAAAAGCAGTGTATTGTTTGCAGCCACGGCAGCTAAGAGTGATGCTTTCTTGGACCTTCTGTGTTTTTGAAGGAGACAAAAAAAAAAAACGACAACAGATTGTGGACTAGACACTGACTTGTGGTATCATCACCAACCTGGTTGAAATCTCAGTCCCCTCTGTGACATCACAGAGGGTTGATTAAATTCACCGACAGGCAAGACACGTGTTATTGTTAGATAACATTAGTAGAGTCAATTTAGCAGAATACAGTAAAAGTAATTGGACGATGAAAAAATAAAAAGTGAGTGTTAAAAAAAGTCAATGTTTTTGAATTTTTCAGTTACTTGAACCCCAGAACGAAAAAGCAACCCGCCGCCCACGAAGAAACACAGGTATCCTTTCATTTTAAGCACTGAACGCTCTTTTTTAAGACCAGCTGCTGAACTTAATCACTCATTAATCGCAGCTCCACTAGCAGGAATGCGCCGCCTGCCTGCACGTTGGACCGCGGCCAAACTAAACATCTAAGTAACAACTGGATTCTTTCCACTAATAAGAAGCTCAAACTTGCATATTCAGTCAGGTGGTGTGAGTGACTTGGCCTCTGCAATCACGTACTTCTGTGCACCAGATACAACAGGTTCATTATTGTGCAGTCAGGAGCAGTCAATCAGTGCCCTGCAGGGAGCCCCTTTAAAGTTCTTCTTTGGCACCACACTCAGTGATTAGAGCTGGATCAATGGAAATACACAGAAGAAACCGCATTAGGACAATAAACAACAAAATAGTAGTTAAAGGAGGATAGACTGCTCATTGTTAAAGGTAACAGTGGACTGAATTACAATTTACAGGGGATCAAAACAACACTGAAGAAAAACCAAGAAGGAAATCATCTCACCAGCAATATTATCACATACTTTGTGACATGCGGTATTATCCTTGTTGGCTCATTGTAGTTTCAGCGCTCGTTATTCCGGCTAAGGATGTGCATGGAGACGGTTTGCCGTCGTTCATGTGCAACGTAAATCTACAACATTTAGCAGTAATCTCAAAAAGCCACTTTAAAGCTGCGTGAAAATTAATAAATTGACGTTAAATTTTTTTTTCGAATTGTGTGCTGAGCAACAGTGCATAGTTTATCAAGCATGGCAATCTTTTGTTGTTGTTTTTAGATAATCAGCATTACTGATTTCTGAAAGCAGCAGGGAGTAACTGTGTGTCTTTTGAGCATCTGCCACTTGGAAAGCTGAGTTGCTTTTTTTTTTTTTTTTTTTGTCCTAAGCTGTGTTGTGGTTGCTGTGCACCAGTGTAGAAGGTGTGTAAACCAGTTGCTTTTCAACCCACTGTAGAAAAAGTAACGCTTCATCAATGTGTGCATGTCTGGGCAGGCCTACAACCAAAACGTTCAGAGGCTGCAGCTTTAATGGAAAAAAATAAATAAATCGTACCGGGGGGGCGATTATCCAGCTAGTCTGACTATTATCTGAGCCAGCCTGATTTGATTGGATCAGTCCGCTTACATTATCAAAGACATGGTTTCATTGATACAGGACGGCGCTGCTCTGAGAGGAGCCCTCCGGTCAGAGACTGTGTTTCCATGTTTCCATGGCTGCAGCACTTAATCTGACATGAGCAGAATAGTTAGTCATTCATTACGCCGTTGGAATAATCATCCCCTCCCACCCTTCGTGATGGACATTACTGACGTGCAGATTACACTGCAGATGACGCAAAAACCATTGGGGACTTTTCAATACGGCTGCAGCAATGATCACGCTATGATGAATCTGATCTGTCCTTTGTAGGCCAAAGTCATCCAGAGGCCAAATGTCTCAGCAAAGTGGAGGAAGTTTATACCGGTTCCTTGTATTTTACAGTAAGTAAAACCTGCTATGAACGCAAATGTAATGTCATTATTATCCTTTGTGCATTTAGGGCATACTTTTTTTTTTGGGCCTTCTCCTCCAGTGTTTTCCGTAACGGGGACCTTCTGTGCCCACCGTTCCGATTCATCATTCCTCGGAGCATGCGGCAGGAGCTGGAGCAGATCCTTAGCCTCATCACGGAGAAGGTCAGCTTGAGAACGGGAGCCGTGCGCAGGTCGGTGGCACTGACAGCTGTCACGCAGGCACAGGTAGATTCTGCAGGCTGGTTAAGTAAAAAACAACAAAAAAAACAACGTCCCGTCCTTGGGTCAGGCTGTGCTCTGTGGAGGGGGTGACCGTGTCCTCGGCCGCCGAGCTGGAGACGGGCCGCTGCTACGTTGCTGTGGGAACCGAGAGGTTCAAGAAACTTCCATATGTGGAGCTGCTGCTCTCAAAGGCAACAGAGAGGTATTGTTACGCTAAGGTCCTGCGTGTGCCCGCGCAGATGTGAGCACTTGTTTTGGCCGTTCTGAAGACGGGAACAGAAAAGAACGGACAAAGCTTTTGTTTTCCCCTTTTGATTTTGATTTTCCCTCTCGTCTCTTAGACAACATCCAGGGAAGAGAAAACTGATGAGGAGAAATGAGGTACTTGAGTAAATAGTGTAGTTTTACCTACTAGTATTTTTTTTTCTTAGCATGGTCACCTGTGACATATGTACATCTCTTTTAGAACCGAAAAGTCGGCCCAGAGGATCAGTACAGTGACTCGGCTCTGCTCGACTCCCCAGAGGTAAACAAAAGTGTATGAAAGAGGATTAGGGCCACAGGAAGAGAAAAAAATATTACAGGAAAGAGATTTTTATTAAGTTTTAAATTCAAATTTTAAATTGGAATTTTGTGAATAAAGTCAAAATTTCGTGAGAAACGTCGACATAAAAAGCGATGAAATTTCGTGAGTAAAGTAGAAATTTCATGTATAAAGTTGACGCAAATAACGTGGAAATTGGCGAGTAGACTGGATGAATGGTGGATTAACCCAGTTACCCACAGTTAAAAGTAAGGAACAGTTTTTCTCACCCTGCTATGTTTAGCTAAACGGTTTACCTGGTGGCCGGAGGGTGAAGTCGACCGGTGACGAAGCTGCACCTCCGTCAGCTGCCCAGCAGGGCAGCAGCGGGGAAGGGACGGACGAGAACACCGCGTTCTTTGCCAAGCCGGTCAAGATCCGCAATAATCGCCGCCAACCGAGGCCTCCACTGGTCAACGGGTTTGGTTAGAATCCACCCCAGCTCTTTATTAGTTATCTTCCAGTGAAAAAATTTAAAAAGCGGGGGATCAGTTTGTTAAACAAAGCTGAATCGTGTTTTCATCAGCTCAGCCCAGCGTGTTCAAGAGAGCAGCGAGGAAGAGGAGAGAGGAGGTTCGCGGGGCCACAGAGGTGCACGAAGACGAAAACACGGTGACGGAGCTTCCCGTGGACCAGGTCAGCTGACCGGGACGGCTTCATGGTTCTTCTCACCTGTAGTGCGCGTAATATTAAAACAAATTTACAGTTGATTGATTCTCTTTCTCTCCAAAGAGAGCGGCGGAAACAGTGGAGGACGAGGAAATTGCCAACCCAACCGATCCTCTGCACGGCACAGAGCAGGTGGGGATTGTTTGGAAATCTTTGCACTAATGTAATACTGGATTATTTCAAGAGACAGACTTGACAGAAAAGCTACTTTGCAAATTTTAAAGTGCGCAAACATTTTTCTGTTTCTGCATATTCTATTTCTCTAGAGTGATGAACAAATCACAAAGAGGGGGCAGCAGAGTGAGGAAGGACGCCTACGCAAACACCATCATAAACAGGTATGCACATTTGAGTAGGTGGCTCTGTTCTGTTTTTGTTTTGTTTGCACAATGGGGGAAAAAAAAAGCTCTCCATTTCAGCGCAATTGTGTTGATATTGTTTTTCAAAGGCATCCGAGGATGACGGCGTGAATGAGACAGGAAATACAGCCAAGCCTCAGGAGTCTTCTGCTGAAACACCGGTGCGGATTGCACGCCTACACACACACACACACACACACTTGTAACAGCCTGCTCTCAGGAGCTGAAAAAACACACTCAACAATGAATGTGTGTGTCTGCTCGCAAAGGAGACGAGGACGAATCACGTGTCTCCGCCGTCACGGCCTTTGTCAGCATCTCAAGGAAAAAACGAGAAGGACAAGGTGAGTTTGTCCACTACTCACACCCAGCAATAACCGCTTTCTAACATGTTCAGGCATGAAGAATTTTTTTTTTTTTTTTTTACAATTATAAATAATAATAAGGTCCCACAGGGGGCGCCATCTGTTGCAGTGGGGCAGAACCGTCATCAGGAGGAGATCAGATCGTCATAACTGTTTCATGGTGCAACAACACTCATTCATCACAGCTTCCACCATGGCCCACGTGTCCACCTGAATGTATTTTAAGTGTTTAGGGTGTTTTTTTGGTCACTGTGATGATGAACATAGAAACAAGGTTTTTTTAACGTAGATTTTTTTTTTTTTAATTATGTCTCAGGAACGCTTTGTGTAATTGTTTAGGGAAAAGCAAACGATCCACTTGGAGCCAAGGCTGAACTAAATTTTTGTTTGTTTTTTTTTGTTGCCATTTATTCCATTTTATATTGAAATAAATGTCTTCAAATACATGAACTACCTATTTTTGAATGAGCAAGGACCACTAGGGGCAGCAGTATAGCTTAGTTTGACAGTGGAGGGCATCCAGCCACTAGTTTCCCCAAAGGTAGTGTTGCTGTTAGTACCTTGTCAACATGTGAATGTTTAAGGACGCTATTTGTTCCATTTGGCAGTTTAGTTTAGTTTTTTTTTTTTTTAATAGCTTTAATGTATATTGATTTCAGAAATCAATAATGGAGATCATGAAAATGTATGTTTTGCCAACATTTTATTAAAAGAATATCCAGTTGTTGCCATGTGTACATTGTTTTGTGTCATTTCAACATTGTCAAACCGTTATTATTCACAATAAAGTTTCATGCACGACTTCGGAAAATTGGCGCAAATGGATAGACAGTTTACAGAGAGCTCATTCAAACAGAAGAAAACGTTCTTGCGCAAAACATTTCTTCTCTGTTGTGTCTCTTTTGCTTGACAACCCAGAAGATAAATGTTTGTTTAAACCAGAGATTGGCTCAAACTGGCCCATTTTTAGACCTCTGCCTTCTCTGTATGTGGTCTCTATGGTGTCAACACAAGATGCCAGTCACATGGCAGGGCAGCAGAGAACGCCGAGCTACAAGTTAACACCCACTAACTTGTATACGAGCGCCATAACTCCTCTCAGTCGCCTTCAACTCGGACGTTTAAGATGGTCATAAATCCCGCGTGGCCTTGACGTGAACTCCGCCTCAACCCGCTTCCTTTTCTACTTGCCGCTTACAAGTTTCAGGACCAGCCTTTTTCTCGGCATCACACCCAGTCGGCATAATTCTCCCACCAGGTCCCGTTGCTCTTAACGAGCCGCCGACTGAATCTAAATTTCCCTCTTTGGTCCTGCTCCAGCTGTGCTTTGGTCGGTTCCTGCTCCTGCCGAGGAATCACTTGCAGGGATTCGAGTCTTTGGTTCTGACTATCTGTCAGTGCGTCACGTCCCCGGGCCCAGCGTCGTCAACGGAGCTAATGACACACAAAATGATGCCAGCCATGGTGAGAAGCATTCCTGCGACGGCCTCTGCAGAGTCGAGGAGGGGAGTGTGGGGGTGGATGTTAGAAGGAATGGGGGGAGAAATCCAAATGGAGCAAAGCTGCAGCGGTGGCTTTTCCATCAGCGTTTGAAATCAAAATAAAAACATCTGTGAAGGTTCTATTTCATCCTGGTCTTTTAAGTACCAAAGTAGGACGACACATACATATATTTCAACAGTTTTCATGCCTCCCGGTAGCTCTGACTTCTCAGTGACTCAAACATCACTTTTTATTATTCAGAGGAAAAAGAAACACACCTCTTCCTGCCAGCTTTTACACCATTTGATGTTGTTGTTTTGTTTTTTTAACTGCATTGTTTTCCATTCTTATGCCACTCAATGGAACTTGTTCAACTGATATTTACCATATTTTTATTTAATTAAATTTCAATGTACTGCACTGTACTGCTTCTAAACCATATCATTGCTACCAGAGAACTCTAAGCCAATTGTTCTGTTACACAACTAGATAAATGAGACACATTTCATGCTTGTTCTACTCAACACAGCGCTTTGACGACGCCTGCTCAGTTTTGTTTCTACATTTAAAACATCCAACAGGGACGCAAGGTCAATATGCCATTTGGCTCAACTGTGCCATGAAAATCCTTGACATGCTAAAGATCTGAGAGCTTTGAGAATCATATTGCCGATTTGTTGTTGTGAACAGTTACACTTACGGCTGCCCCCAAACTCTTCTCCCAGCATCTTTCCGGTGAGCAGCGTGCAGAGGAAGGTGAGCGAGTTTGCCACAGGGACGGCGAGAGACAAGTCTGAATGACAAAAACAATGATTGCTTCAAAAACTTAGGAACATAATATACTTACATGACTTTAACAAAAGGTTTGCTCAACGAAATACGAGTATAATGGGTGGTGATGGTGAGGTATTTGCGTTACCTGTTGTGGACAGTGTGTAATAGTAGACAACAGAGCCACTCTGGTTCAGGAGAAATGGGATGAGGTACTGAGCAGCAGCAGCAGCAGCAGCAGCAGCAGCGGAGCGCGTGGAAGACAGTGACATCAGAATTCAGCTGGAACTACACAATCACCATGGGACAGACACACTCGCCAACTCGCTATTGAGATTCACCTTCAACTTTAGGAAGAGAAACTTGACCTCGGCCAGCAGCTGCGAGATCCTGTTGGTTTTGGTGACGTTTTCGATGCCCTCGGTGCCTCTCTTCAGCAGAGGGTTGGTGCAGCCCCACAGCACCGACACCAGCAGGAGACTCAGAATCTCCACTGAAAAACACGCGACGCACACGGACAGTCACAGTTTCGGTTCAGGTTCAAGTCAGACACACTACCTGAATAACTGCAAGACTGTGCTTTCTTTAAAACGCGGTACTAAACATCACGAGCTGTGATGCAGCTTATTTAGCACCCTGCGCTATTTTTGCTAGCTTACTTCCTTAGCAACATCCCTTAGGTCTGCGACGTCAACGTTTGTTGAATTTGTTTCGAGTTCAAATAATAAAAAGTGAAATCGGAATGCCAAAGAAATATATGAATATAGCTCATTGTTAAGTTCGTGGTGAACAAAATTACGAAGAAAAGGGGAGAAATTGCAACGTAAAACACTCACCCACGGTCACCATCGTAACGCTAACAGGTGGCTACCGAGTCGCGTTCAAGATCGTCGGTCAGTTCAGTTGTTTGACACAAGGTTAGGTTGACGAAGACTTTGGTGCAGTTTTATGGACTTGATGATGAACATTATATGGTATTTAAAGTGTATATAAACCAAGAGCTGAATCACTATTGCTTGGTCATTCCGCTCATGAACTGAAACGTTGCAAAGCGAACCGTCAAGTTGAATGCAGCTTTCCCTCCCAAATATTGCGGTACCGAACCGCACCACCAAGGGGCGCCATCACGTATTCAAACGATATTTGATGCGTACATTATTCAGTCAATCGAATGAGTGGTATGTATGTCAAATATCAAATTCTTGCAATATTACGTTTGAAGTGATTTAACATAGTAGCATAATAGTATTTCTTTTATCATTGTTTTTGTAATTTCAGAATGAAGGCACTTCACTTTTAGACATTCTAAACTTTATTTTAAAAAATTACAGCAAAGGAGCCACATACATTACAAACAAAAACAACAATCAAAATAAAGTGCAAAATTCGTTGACTTCAAATTAAAAAAAGAAGATTGACATCAGTACATTTGGTTGGCAACCTGAAGTCTTTACATCACAAATTCACTGAAATCGTACATATTTCTTCATCAAAAACTAACTAAAGGGAACCTGCACTCAGATTACAAAGACACCAGAAGGCAAAGTTTGTCCTCTTTCAAGTTGACACTAATTCTACAACGACAGTATTCTGAAAAAAAAAAAATATTTAAGGAAATGTACAGCAACTCTGTCCAGCTATTGCAGTCTTCACTCATGACTCACGTGGAAAGTACACAGCATGTTTCTGAACACTTCTTTTCTTTTCTGAAACCCAATTGTTTCCATTGAGCAACATCCTTCATGCAATCCATTAGGAGTGTTTATGGTACTGTTTCGTTCAAAAAGTATGTTTATTGCTCGCAAAAAAACCCTTGTGCAATGCATCTGCGAGCAGTTGGCCAAGCTGGTGGACACGGTGAAGGTGCATCAACGTCACAAAGTTTCCACAGGATTCAGTCAGCACACGGTTTGTGGTCACAGATAAAGTCCAGTCCCGTCCAGGGCCTCCTACAAAAACTAAAGCGACGTTGTTTCAACGCTATGTGTTCTCCAGCGGGGGAACGTCGTGTATGGTCACCGCGGTGGATCCACTGTTTGTGCTGAACTGCTCCAAGCGGTTTTCCTCCACGCTGCTCAGCTCGGCTCTGGGGAGTTGGACGGTGTTCTCGAAGGCCGGGTTGGAGTTGCCCATGCCGCCCGACACGGAGGGGACCCACAGGTCATTCATTGGCACGTTGCTCTGACCCACGGACGGCCTCATCTTCTGACGGGGTTTGGAACCGGTGGTTCCCAGAACTCTCGATACGTGAGTCCGTCTGGCAACAAGTGAAAGAACAATAAAAATCAACTATTCTGTTGTCTTAGTAATAGTTTTATTATTCCTTTATTATTGTTATGGACAGTTTCTTTTAATAACTACTATGCAGAATTCACTTTACTTTATTGCTGTTTTTCAACAATAAACTATTTAGCTTTCCAGTGAACGCTCACTAAAATGTCTCTTTGTCTTCTTTTACTTGCTCAGTTTTTGCAGTAAGTGTGTGCAAAATTCACAAAGTTCTCGAAACCAACCCTTTGCGGAGGTAAAGAAGAAGAAAAAAGGATCTGCTTCACACTCACTCATGCCTGCCTTGTTTTTGTACCTTTCCAACACATGAAGCATCTTTTTTTTAGACACTGATTTAGCAGGAGAGCTAAATATGCTGCGTTTTCTGGAGATGTGGAATAGGTATTATGTGAAATGGGTGAAATACAGGACATTGAAAATAGTTCAGGTTAAAAGTTAATAACAAAAACCGTCTGCTGTGCTTCTGGCTTCTCAGTTTTAAATACAACCCGGTTTGACCTCACCCCGGCTTAGGCAGCGCTAAATATAGCTTGTCCCATATACTGAAAATAGTATCACAGCTTCAGAGGAAAGTAATGCAAATGTAATTTTAAGATTCGTTTTTGTTACATGACGGAGGCCCTGACTCAGGCCGCAAAGACTTTGATGTAGAAGTAAAAGTCTATGAAAGCACTTGGAGGCACTTGGACCTCACTGTGCAGGTATTGCCACATCACGCAGGAATGCAGCCCCACCTGTTGTACGTCTTCAGGATGATCAACAATACGGCAAGAATGATGATGATGCCTATGACGATGACAGCGATCATCGCCCCGGAGCCTGTGAAGGAGTTGGAGGAGAAGGAGAAGGAGACAAGGAACAATTATAGTGTTGACCAAACCCAGCGTGTTGTCTGTATACTGTTTACATTTGCATACTGTGCTGTTTCTTTCGCCGGTAGCAGAATCAAAATACAAATAATCACATGGTGAATAAGCACTTAAGATTAGATTAGACACATGACTCTCTTAAATAACATTGAGACTTCTGATGTAAAATACCTGATTCTCAAAGATCAATTCCACTGATATTGCAGTGATGTCAAGACACACAAACACGTACACACGCGCTCAAAGAGGTTTTGGATTCCCTTACTCTGGATGAGTATCTGCTCTCTGGACTTTGTGACGACGGTTGTGCTGGGAGTTGTTGTGATGCTGGTGACAGGAGACTCATTTGAGGCTTGCATCTTCAGCAATAACCTGCGCGAAACACACACAAAAGTAGAGATTGGTGAGCAAAGTGAGGGAAACTTTGACGATCAGCAAGTAGCAGAGCAGCAGGAGGTGTGGAGAGGACTGGATGACTGCAACATCCACCACAGGAACGCCAGAACATTAAACAACTAATCTGTCATTACATCACATTGCAGAGGCAGGAGTGACGGGCATCATTTTCGAGCTCGCACTGCAAACGTTTGTGAAATGCATATAGAATGTCGCCTGCTGGCTGCACGAGTTGGCGCAAAGAGACCAGACGGCACAATATTTGCTTTGTGTCGGGCGGCCGAGATCACACACAGAGCTCCTGCGTCACTGCCGCGTCTGCTAAAGCCACACAAAATCAGTGCGGACGCAGATCTGAGCCGGGAGGCACGTAGAACAAGGAGCTTTCTGCAGTTTTGTGCCTTTTTTTCAGTTTTGTGGGCACACAAAAGAACACTGTACACACAATGATATTTTCCTGGAGCCCTTGAACATGTTCTGTAATGATGATGATGAACCAGTTTAAGTGTCTCTGTCAAGAAGGTGATAATGCCAGTGTAGTTTGAAAGTGCATGTGTGTCACAGAACATTTAGGAACTGTGAATGGAAACATTTTCATCACCTTCAAATAGAACTGCATTTACGCTGTTTTGCCCAACAGGTAGCAGCAAAACAACAAAGCAAGAAGTGAAATAGGTGAATGGTCAACGGTCAGTGTGCCGGCTATTAACAAGGTGTGCATACATACCAAAAACCAAATGACTTAAATAGCGAGTTAAAGGTGCAGCTGTAAATACTTCCCTTTCCCTTTCAGTGCACCCGATGACATCACTTTCAGTGCTTTGCAGTTTATGAGCTCTTCCATTGTTAGTTGTATTTTTTTTATTTTTAAAAAAAAAAATGACTCAACAGGAGCAGGAAGAAACATGCTAAGAGGTAGTCCAACTTTTGGCAAGCTGTCAGGGCGTCATTCATTATCCTCCACTGTGTCACAACAATTGGTGCGTCACAAGGTGAGTCTTGTCTCTTCATCACGAGGTGGACGATCCCTGATACTGTCCGCACGCAGCTGGGGGCTGCCTCTCTGCCTGCTGCTTCCTCGGGATACTAAAAATACATCATGCAAACCTCAGATTAAACGCCCCAGCAGAGCTGGAAAACATCACCGCTAGTGTGTCTCTTTGTCAATGAGTTCTTTTCTCACGCACTGATTAAATCATTTCCATCATTCCAATAACTTCTACTTCATTAGATGCATTAATGACTGGGAGTTTCTCTCCATCTGTCTTTCTTCGTGCTTTTTTTTGCAACACCAAGTGTTTTTTTTTTTTTCATTTACCTCACCTCTTATTTTTTTTGTTGTCTGGTTATAAACAATTTATGGTTTGGGGAGTACAGAGAAACAGGAACATTTTCATAATGGCTGTAATGTGATATGGTTCTGTATCTGCTGGGAGTGATACATTACATCAAGGATAATTTGCATCAGTGATAAAAAAAAAAAATAGATACCCTGACAAGAGGAACAAACAGGTGCAGACACAAAACAAGCCAAGCGCACTTCCCCATGACTGCCTGACCACCAGCCCATAGAAGTAGAAGCAAAATATAAAAATATATTGATATGCACACATATTGAAAAATATATGCCTGTAAAGATGTGTGGATGTTTACAATGTTTGTTATACTATACAAGCTACTATAATATTCAACAGTAAAGACAGCTTGTAAAAGTGAATAAAAATCTTTTTTTTTTTAAAAACACAGTCACATTTCAGGTGCGCATCATCACTGTCATTATAAATGTGTTGTTATGAATAGACTTGTGACAATGTAATACACAAAATGCATACCAGTATGCTAGTAAGTCTAGTTAAGGAGTACAGCATGTGAGTGTTCTTTGTCCTTATCTTCATTGTGGGTGAAATTGCTCGCCAACTCTTGTACATTTAAATGGCTATATATAACTTCTCTGATTGTACAAATAACAGGTACAAGCATTACTCTCTGGTAATTCATATAAGGTATTAACATATGTTGACCATTGCTTCATATTAATATTTATTTAAACATTAACCATGTAGAGGATTGGATTATTTTCAGTGAGACATCTGTCTTTTAGGGCTTTTTCTCCGCAGCGTAATATATAGACAAACATACCTACCGTGGCTTGAGCACACAAGGGATCGCAATCATTAAAGGATGGGAAGTACAAGTATATGCGTCACCGTCACGCAAGTGCGCGTATTGTGCGGACGTTGACGAGAGGACGATTTACAGTCCTGCACATGTCAAGTGTGGGTGGGGCCTCAAGTGGGAAACATGGCATTAAAAACAAATCAGGATGTTTTTTTCTTTAATTACATTGACTCTGACGGCAGCTAATCGGTGCTGTGATGCATGGCCGTATCCTGCTTCCCTGTCGGCCGCAAACATTGCACAAGTCTCTGGGTGTTGACACACGGCGTACAGATGATTGCCATATAACATGCGGCCTGTTTGCCGTGCGGACGGCTTCTGATAAGTGACTGAACGACCTTAAACGGCGTGCGAGGTTGCCAACGTCACTGCTTTGGTTACGTTGGAACACAGCCGACGGTGGAGCCTGTCTGAAGTCCCAGTCAACATTGGACATTTGCTTTAGGAATTGTGCAAATATCAGTGAATAGAGATTCAAGTTTAATCAGCTTAATGTGGCTTCGCAACCGGACGGATGGAGGCAGTTTGACCGCGGAAAATATCATTTGGAAGACGTGCAGAATTAAAGGAGGCTATAGTTCTAATTAATGGATACTCTAGTTTAAAATATTAAAGTTTTTTTGGGCAGTCGTATACCTGTATTGTTATTTAAATGGCTGCACTCTACATGGATACATCAAATAGCCGATGGTAATTCTTTTTTGCTCGTGGCCACCCAACAACACGGCACAAAGTGATTCCAAGCGATACACACATCTTCAAACTGTCCAATTGATCCTCACATTTTCTTTATCTGCTTCCCCTGCACTCAGCAACACATTGTGCAGACTTTATAACGCAGTCAAACTGCAGAAAAGTAGGTTGGAGACTTGGAGAAGGACACATTTTTTAGGAGGTGATACAGTGAGCGGGAGAAAAAAATATTCTTTGTTTGTTGTTCTGTAATTACTGCATATTTAATTTCCTCTCCTCCTCCCTCAGCAAGCAGTGAGTTTACAGGCTGCTTCACATGTCGGAATAAAAAAACTGCCGAGCCGTCATTTCTTTTCTCTCGGGGGACGTTTACGCATAAACGGCGTTCAAAGAGCCACCCGGGTCAATATTGGGACTGTCAAACTTAATCAGACGCAGGCGGAGACGTGACTTTGGTGCCGGGTGGTCAAACACGTACAGTGGGAGCAGAGATGCCATGTGCGTCATTGGGTGTAAATTTTTCCTGCTAGTGCACGTTAAGCAGCACCCTGGCATTTGATATTGGTGCGGCTCATGGAACAGCATCGGAGAATTTAGGTTTAAAGTGATGCATGCGGAAAAATAAACAGGGTGTGTTTCAGCTCAAGGAGGTTTGTGTCAAAAATAAGGGGGTAAAAAAATACTCACTACTTCAAAATGTATTTTCACATACATTCACAGGCCTATTTATCAAGCACAAAGAAGCTGATCAGCCAATCATGTTGCAGCAACTCACCGCACTTGGTGAAGACCATTTGCTGAAGTTCAAACTGAGCATCAGAACATGTTATGAGGTACCCAGTACTGGAAAGTGTTCCTAATAAAGTGGCCATAACAACGAAGACGGAGGTGGGACCCTGCACATTGACACTGCAGCTTTTTTGCCAACAGTTGATGGTTCAGGAGAGGCACGAATGGTAATTGCACAATTTGATCGACCCGGCCGGTGCTTTGTGCCCAGTTGACAAGCACCAACGATTTGCTGATTTCTTCTCAGCCATTAAAGCTGTTGAGCGTTAAAGAGCGGCAGCCTCGCTGTCTGGGACGCTGCTGGAAAGCAGACGGGTCGTAAGTGGCGCTGATTACGCTGTTAAAGGCCGTAACAACATGTCATCGGTTGGCGGGGATGGGAAATCTAAAATATCGAACAAGCTGCGACGGCCAGATTTGTTTATTGTCAGTCAGTGGCACCACTGGAGCAAGGCTCTTTAACCTTCTTTCCATGTCCGGCGGAACAAGATTCATCTGCTTAAAATAAAAGATCCTATCTGTGCACAAATGAACCTTTTTTTTTTTTTTATCACAATAATGTGAATCTAATGTTATGATCACGCCAAAACTTTAAAGTTCCAATAAGTGATTTTTCTTCATCGCTAGAGGGCGCTGCTGAGCACCACACGTAAACCAAAATAAAGAGGCTTGGAGGCCTGTGGTCTCCATCGCTTCGCCCCCTCAACAGCCTCGTAGGCGAAGCAACTGGCAATCACCCCCTGGCGAACGAGGGAAACATCGATGGATGATGTAAATAGATGATAGATCTCAAAAAGGGGGCGTTTGCTCCTGGCTATTTTCAAGGTTGGTGGGGCAACAGTTCCAGTGTGACAGAGAGAGACAGGCTGCGTGATTTGACACTCTGAGATGGAATAACACCACAGCCATTTATATGAAAATTGTCTCTTTAAAGGTACCGCGTGACAAGGATTTCATATTTTTATTGATCATCCTGTACTCCAGAGCCTTTTTAGCTTCTCGCCAAAAAACAGACGCTTTGTTGTGCATGTTGTACAAGTTTGAACGGAGACATAAACAGGGCATCGCAGAGTCCCTTTGTGACATCACAGAGGGCTTAATTTCCAGAACTGCCCGTAGAAAAAGGACTTTTCCGATTTCCAAGAGGAGTTCTCTGACAGGGTAGAGATGCACATCATGACTATTATTCTCGTTATGAGAAACCACTGTTCAGGAGATTTTTGAAATAACAACACGGGACCTTTAATTAGCACGTTAAGCAACTCACACTTGTATTTTTATTTTGGCCTGCAGTTACAGAGCTCAGACTGGGACTTGTCGGTATGTGCACCCTGCTTTCTGAGCCTGGATGATGAAGCATTTTTCTCTCCCAAACAGTGCTTATCAGCGTCGATCCCAACAGACAGAGCGCGCAGACAGCAGCGTCCAGGCGCTGTCCGAAGGATCATTTTCCTTTGTGCACCGATATCACCCGCTGGTTTTAGCTCGTCGGAGTCAACAGTGATTTGATTGAGAAAAACAAAACAAAACAAAAAAAACACTGCCTGTCATATTTAGGGCGTGAGTGGAGGGCAGTGGTAGTTTACCGTCTTTCTGCTCCGTCTGCCTCAAAGTTTTTTCCCTCCCCTACTTCTGTCCCAAGTTTCAACACAGAAACCTGCAGAGACGAGTGACGACTCGGTCGTGTGCATCTATAGGTAGGTGTCAGCCCGGTCAGCAACATCCACATGAGCAATTGCAGCCCAGTCTTGAGAGCGCTTAATAAGAACGTATAGGCAGAAGCTTCCAACCCGCCTGCCCTTTGGATTCAATTAAGACTCACACGGCACAGCGGCTCTATGCAAATGGAAGTGCGAGAAGGATCCGTTTCAAACGCAAACTCCTCAGCGAGAGGAAGAAATCGCCGGGAGCCAAAATCAGATCTCCCTCCACACTCCAGCGCGTTACAATCTGCAACTCCAGTGATTCTGCGTTAACCGCACCAGAAGGTCAGCCGGACTCACCCGCCTGTCCTCACTCCCGCTGTTCGAAAACAATAACTTCAGAGTGTTTTCTCTGCTCTTACAATAGGAGACAAAGATGAAAACAAATACATAAACACACACAAAAAAAAAAACTGGGGGAAGTGAGTAGTTTCAGGGTCTTGCAGACTTACCAAACTCACTCCTCTTGGGTTTCAGCCTCCAGGTGGGAGCCTGAGCAGCTCTGAGCCCCCTCCCTCAGCCAGCCAAGGGGGGCATAGTCCACAGCAGCAGCCGGTGCGAGGAGTTGAAGTGACACCAAGTGGAGAAAATAAGTCCAAGGTGCGGTTGAAGTTCCACCGTTTGTCTTGTTTAGTTCTTTTCTTAGTGAAAAAAACAGATGAAACAGCCACAAAGATGAAAGAGAGAGAGAGAGAGCGAGAGAGCGAGGGAGAGAGAGAGAGAGAGAGAGGCTTGATTGAACGAGCAAGAGGTGTTGTGTGTCTGTGAGTGGTATGTGGGAATCAGAGCAGTCGAAGCGAGGCGGCGGAGGAGGAGGAGGAGGAGAGTAAAGAGGAGGAGACTCACCGGGTGACTCCTGAAGCGGCGGCTCCTCGCTCAAAGTAATAATGTCAGGCAGCTGGTTTTTCAGGTCCTGCCGCCGGGCCCGGAGGCGTGCCATCGCCAGGATGAGACAAAACAAGCCTCCTCTCCTCTCCTCTCCTTTTCTCTCCTCTCCACTCCTTGCTGCATCCCTACTGCACGCCGGAAGCTTTTTTGCAAAACGCGCACAACTTCTGGGAAAAAACGAAACGAAATGCAGCGAATGTGGCCAAAAAAAATATGTCAGGTTTTCTGCAGGCAACCCTGGCAACGATTCATACTTGACCTTTTGTGGACTGGTTAGAAAGGAGTGTGCGCACATATTTTTGTGCGAGAGTGCAAAGAAAGAATGCAGCAAACCTCCGCACACGTACGTACGATGGTATGGAGTTGAAAATTAACTGTGAATTTCGAGACTTTTTGTCCAAAGGGTGCCGGGCGCGCCTGCGGACAAGATAGGCTATCTTTTGCTGTCTCTTTTATCTGAAGGCCGGCTGACTCATTTGCAAGTCACACTCTTAACGGTTAAGTGTTTAATATTTGGAGATTTTAAAGAAGAAACAGGGTGATCAAGTGGTTACATTTCAGATTGCAGCGTCTTTCCCTCTCTCTCCCCTTCCTGAGCTTGCCAGTGAGCTACGGTGGCCTGCGTGCCCAAACCTCGATACCTCATCCACCTTCTTCTTCGTTGGTTTATTTGAAAACGCAAGCAGTCACCCTAATTACGAAATGCTCACTCCGGCGGGCTGGATTGTCCACACCAGGCTTCCTTAGAAATATGGCGGTGAAAGACGGCAGCTGACAAGGAGCAACCGTTGCTATATGTATATTCTTATTTATATATGTAAACCGTTCTAAGGGTAGGAAAACCCAATGACTTTTATTGTACTGCGATTATACACTTTTATCAATGTATTTATGGGCAGTATATTAAGCTTTTACCAATATAAAAATCATAAATCAAGCCAAATATTAGACACTGGACCTTTAAAGCATCACCCATTGTTCCGCCCTCGCCCTATTATCTGCGTGCCTCGCTATCTTCCTTCCGTGTCTCCGCATTCAGCTGTGGTTGAGAACGCCCTTACATAACGTATAAAAGCCGCAGCTCAAGTTTCAGAGAAAGGAACAGAAGTCTCCACAGTGGCACCGCAGCGTTGTCTACCAACAAGATAGATAGATAGATAGATAGATAGATAGATAGATAGATAGATAGATAGATAGATAGATAGATAGATAGATAGATAGAGATAGATAGATAGATAGATAGATAGATAGATAGAGAGATAGATAGATAGATAGAGAGAGATAGATAGATAGATAGATAGATAGATAGAGAGATAGATAGATAGATAGATAGATAGAGAGATAGATAGATAGATGCTGCTGCTTCAACTTTTTAGCTGGCTCATGCTAACAAGCTTTAACACTTACAAACTGACATGTTAATAAAAAATTATTTATTTGACTGTGACCTTCTCAACATGTTTCTGGAGCATCTTGAACTCTTGTCTTAGCGTGCTAGCTTGCGAACATGTGTCTCCAACAGGGCTAGCAGCAAGGGGTAGTGTTTCAATTCCATTGTACCTCAGTGGTGGCTCAAAAAAACAAACAAAAAGAAAACAAAAGGAAAATGTCATAGTGAGCACATTTGCCTGACCCCTGTCTGTGAGGTGTACATCCATCGCCACTTTTAAAAGTGAAGGGTCATTGTGATGGAATTCCCCACCTGCTGCCCCATGATGAAAGGGCTTTTTGTCTTGTGTGGAGGAGGAAACGCTGCTCTACAAAGCTCGCTTCATCCCACAGCTCGTCTGGAACATCCACTACTTTTAACCTGACCAGTGCAGAGACTGATTTCAAGTTGTTAAAAGACATTTTGTCACTAATCCTTTCATACTTGTGGTTGTGATTTGGCAAAGCGCGTACGCTGCCACGCCAAAAAATACTTGTTAAACTGGCAGACCAGCACATCGCTGCATCATCTCATTGCCTTCTTGTTCAAAGTCAAAAGGTATTTTCTAGAAAACTACTACTTACGTACAAATTACTTACATTTTTTTTTTTTTTGCAAAGTTAGTAATGACAGTTTGTTTTTGTCCTTACTTTAAAAATTACAAAGTACAGTTTCGACTGGAAGAAGTTTATCTGGCAAGTAAAAAGGCTGCTGAGCTTTAGGTTGTTTCCACAACGTTGCTTCACTCAGTTTCACTCAATTTCATGCACGCCGTTGTTTACTCCCAGAATTATTAACCGGCTGCTGCTGTTGGAGTCTTTGAAGTGAGGCTCAGA